>JBAIZL010000002.1:276085654-276828154 GCA_036971475.1 Prosapia bicincta | reverse complement strand
ATGATTTAAGGCGATAATATTTTCTAAATTTATCAGCATCTTGATCTGTTTTTTACAAAAAAAATATCTAATGAAAAATCCAAAGTATTTCAAAAAGATTTATCAGCATATGTGTTTCTAGAAAAACAAGAAGTATTGCAAGAACTATCTCCTTTATATTTCTAGTTTTGAAATAAATATTTAATTTTTCTAATCATTTCAGCGAAACATTGCGCTAATAATAAAAAGAGAAAGAATCTCCTTTTATTCTGAAACTTAAATCCCTAGTTTAGTAACACTGCACTGCCGTGGGTAAAACATGTTGGATACAAAGATATCTCCCACGTCCTCGTCAATGAATATTGCATGCAATATCAAGGATACAGTTAGTTAGAACGCTTGATTACAGCAGTCACGTGTACATGAAGTGAAACGTGTAGGCTGCTAATGTGTGTACACTGCAAGTTAATACGTGCGCAATCATATCGATCGTTATGTATTTAACTAAACTCTGTCCCGAGATTATAAACCTGAAGTTCGTGTGTCACGAAATTGTTGGATTTTATGAATTCTTCTGTTTTTTGGTTGTATTCTGTTTTTGATATGATTACTGTAGCGTTGCTTTTGTCCGCTTTAGTTGCAATTATTTCGTTTTTGAATAGTTTTTGTGAATGTTTGTGAATTTTTGTGAATGTAGCCCATTTTGTTGTTTGTGGTTCGATTTTAGGTTGTTTTAATTTATTTAATATTTTAAATTCTAATTTATTTATACTTTTTTTTATTGTATCCATTTTTTTGGGCTATTTGATATATTATTTGTTTTTCTTTGGTTTTTTCTTCATTATTTAGAGGCAATTTTAGCATCCTGTATAAAAGTGAGTTGTAAGCGGCCATTTCTTACACATACACAGGATACAACATAAAAGGAATAACTAAAACACTAAAAAATAATAGTATTAACATAGCCTACAAAAACACAGGAAACATAATCGACAAAATAAACCAACCAGAAAAAATATGTCCCACACTTAATAACGGAATATACAAAATCGAATGCCCAGACTGTAATAAAATATACATAGGCCAAACAAAAAAGAAATTAAAAGACAAATATCAAGAACACCTCAATGCATACATCAAACCTGAAATTTATAACTCAAACTTAGCCACACACGCCATCAAAAACAAACACACATTCCCCACATTAAAAAACGTACACCTAATAAAAAAGATTCAAAAAGACCTCAAAATGACAATCTAGGAACAACTAGAAATTTATAAAAATAAAAATAATATCATTAACGAACAAATACAAATAAAATAAAAAAACGATAAATTATTCAACCTAATAGACAATATTAACCCCAAAACAAACTCTAAAAACTCGCACAGTGCAGTGAATCTAAAAATAGAACATAACGGTACACCAAGGTCAACGGGAAATCCACTCAGCTCGCAGTCTACAACAACCCTGTTCAGTATGCCCGAGGATGACGGCACGACCAGCCATTGAAAGTTAGCTCGCATAAATACCAAGTAAGATTCTTGTTTAAGTACATAAGTGAAAGTGATAAGTGTATACAAGAAAACAGTGTTGCATAACTACAAATATGGATATCGCCCCACAACGTAATCAAGCAACCAAACTATTAAACAAATTTGAAAAACTTAGAAAACAAATCATAAATATTAACCATAATAGGCTATACATTTTAATAAACAATGCATAAAAACAAAAAAAAACACCAAAATATGCCAAAATAATAATAAAAAACCAAACTAGTTCTGCACAAAAAACAGCTAAACAAGCTGAAACTCTATGGGTAAAAAACAAAATTAAATATCTATACACAAAGAAAAACAAATTAACTAACACACTCTTAAAAACCCACCTAGAATTAGCTAACACACTGGAACCAAACCAATGGCATTATAAATATATCAATATTCAAGAAATATGCAAGAAATTTAATGCAATTAAAAAACAAAAAATAGAATTTAAACTTAACAAACTAATAGAAAAACAAAATAACATAGATAATATCACAACACTCCATCAATTCCACCCAAATTTTATAAACCTCACAAAAACGAATTTCACCAAAGAAGGAATAAAGGTACCCTTAAATAGCACAAAAACCAACATAGAACCAAAATTACAAAACACAATATAAAACCTCATAGTAGAAAAAGAACTGGCAATAAATCTCATTAATTACGAAAATCAAGATAAAATCAGAAACATAGCATCACAGAAATCAACAAAATCATCAACAAAAAAAATCAAAAAAAGGAAATCACATTGAAAATAAAATACAAATAAACCAAATTAACAAATTGAAACAAAAACTATTCAAAAACGAAATAATTGCAACTAAAGCGGACAAAAGCAACGCTACAGTAATCATATCTAAAACAGAATACAACCAAAAAACAGAAGAATTCATAAAATCCAACAATTGCATAGAATTAAACAAAGACGCCACTAAAAAAATACCAAAACGAAATTATACAATTAGCAAAAAACAATGACAATTTATTCAACCAAAAAACCCCTTACCAATACACAATAGACAACCCAAAACCCCCCAAAATGAACGCCCTCAACAAAATACATAAAATCAACAATTCCATAAGATCCTTAATAAATTTTAAAAATGCACCTGCCTATAAAATATCACAAAAAATAGCAAAAAACCTAAAACAAGAACTTAAATTGGAAAATAAATACACCATAAAAACACAATTGAATTAACGGAAATACTAAAAACAATAAACATAACCAAAAACACCAAATTTATATCATTTGATATCACAAACATGTACTCTAATATACTAATTAACGAAATCATCCAAATAATAAAAAACAAATTAACTGACCTTAAAACCTACCCCAAATACACAAACCAAATCACAAAATGCCTAAAGACCATACTAAACCAAAACTATTTCATATTCAATAATAAGATATATAAACAAATAGATGGCTTAGCAATGGGATCACCACTTTCAAGTATAATATCAGAAATTTACGTCCAAAAACTGGACGAATTAATCACACAAACCGTTAAAAAGACACACGACCCCAACGGACATTGGATACGATATGTTGACGATGGAATATACATCTCACAAAATAAAGCAATAAATAATAACATCATCCTAAATAAAATCAATAACTTACACCCTAACATACAGTTCACCATGGAGGAAGAAATAAACAATAAAATAAACTATCTAGACCTAACATTGACCAGAAATACAAATAACATTGAATATTCTATTTATAGGAAACCCTTAATACAAATACCAAACCACTCCAACCACCCCCCACAACATAAAATGGAAGCTTACACTCACTTTTATACAGGATGCTAAAATTGAATCTAAATAATGAAGAAAAAACCAAAGAAAAAGAAATAATGTATCAAATAGCCCAAAAAAATGGATACAATAAAAAAACTATAGATAAATTATAATTTAAAATATTAAATAAATTAAAACCACCTAAAATCGAACCACAAACAACAAAATGGGCTACATTCACATACACAGGATACAACATAAAAGGAATAACTAAAGCACTAAAAAATAATAATATTAACATAGCCTACAAAACACAGGAAACATAATCGACAAAATAAACCAACCAGAAAAAATATATCCCACACTTAATAACGGAATGTACAAAATCGAATGCTCAGACTGTAATAAAATATACATAGGCCAAACAAAAAAGAAATTAAAAGACAGATATCAAGAACACCTCAATACATACATCAAACCTGAAATTTATAACTCAAACTTAGTAACACACGTCATCAAAAACAAACACACATTCCCCACATTAAAAAACGTACACCTAATAAAAAAGATTCAAAAAGGCCTCAAAATGACAATCTGGGAACAACTAGAAATTTATAAAAATAAAAATAATATCATTAACGAACAAATACAAATAAAATAAAAAAACGATAAATTATTCAACCTAATAGACAATATTAACCCCAAAACAAACTCTAAAAACTCCCACATTGCAGTGAATCTAAAAATAGAACATAACGGTATACCAAGGTCAACGGGAAATCCACTCAGCCTGCAGTTTACAACAACCCTGTTCAGTATGCCCGAGGATGACGGCACGACCAGCCATTGAAAGTTAGCTCGCATAAATACCAAGTAAGATTCTTGTTTAAGTACATAAGTGAAAGTGATAAGTGTATACAAGAAAACAGTGTTGCATAACTACAAATATATATATATATATATATATATATATATATATATATATATATATATATATATATATATACACACATACACACACACACACACACACACACACATACTTACTATTCTGATATATATATATGTATATATATATATATATATATATATATATATATATATATATATCTTTATATTTTTCCTTGTCCATTATTTTTCCGTTGCACTGATTTTATGAAGTTAATATATTACTATTGTAAATACTTTTATCCACCACTAAGTGCAATATATTTACCTTGTGTGATGAGGCACCTTTCGGTCACCTGACCATTGTCGAATCACTGATTAATTTTTTCTCTATTTTTCTGGTGTGGATGTTCGGTCCGTGATGTTGGTATTTGTTGACGTTATACGCATTTCCTCTTGAGTTGCGTGTATAATGTTTTTGAATATGTTTGTGTATGTCTTCTGTATATGTTGTCTGTAGGTTCATTAAATTGTTGTGTGTGTTTTTATAAATGCGGTATTTTTTTTTAGAGTTTAATTCTATTGGGTTATTATTAATTTCAAGTATGGTTAGGTTATTTTCGTAATTTGTTATTTCATGTTTATGTGATATTAGGTGTGCTGCAACATTTGATACTTTTGTATTTTTATTTTTGAACGCTCTGTAATGTTCTTCTAATCTTATTTTAAATGATCTAGTCGTTTGTAAAATGCGTTGCAGTCGTTGCATGTAATTTTGTAAATTCCTGATAAGTTATGTTTTTTTTCTGTATTTTTTTTGGGGTTTGTTAAGATATTTTATTAATTTGTTGTTTGGTTTGTATGTTGGAGTAGTATTCTTTGTCGTATATAGGCTATTTGTTAATTTTTCTATTTTGTTATTGGTGTATTTATATTTTAGGTAGATATTTTTATTTTTATATGTGTTTTTTTTATTTGTTACAGTTACAGTCCAATTGGTAATTACAATGAACACCCATAACTAAATGGTTCTCGCTAATTCGTTTAGCCCCCACCCCACATTTTTCAACTATAACAATAGTTGTTAAAGACGTTCCACTATCATCAGCCAATTTCTTGTAGAAGTGGATATAAATATATTTATATTTTTAAGGAACAATGAATACCAATATCGTCTGTTAAGAACTACGGTGATTTAAATGCCATGATATATGTTGTAACTAGTATCATCATTATTTTCTTGACTTATAATTTACCTCAGTTGGTTTGAGGGATGGGCATATCCCATCATGGAGTACATATAGGCTACAGAGGAAGCACACTATCGTAGAAAGTATAATATAACAGGTTTTTGAAATCACTCGTGTTAAGAACAAATGTAGCAAAAGGAATAGAAAATGTTTATCCAACTCAATAATCAAAAACGTAGTTAGTTACGGAAAAGAGCAAATTGCAAAGAAACCCTCGGGTAACTTGAACGTCTTCTTACCGACCTTTTTCTCCTGCCTTACCTTGGCCCTTTCTTTTCATCAATTGCTAAGTCAGTAAGAAAGTAATGGTTTATCCATTGACTACGAACCTAATTTCATAGACCTGTGCCTCAAGGAATAAACCTCTCAGAGGAACCAACCCCTGAATTTTTGATAAAACCAATTAGCCTCCGATAAGCCCTGTTCAAGCTCCTTTTCGGGTAGTGGAATCTTTGAGAGACACTTGTGATTTAAAGACTATACCTGGATACCTAGTGAACTTATCTTATTTAGAATGAAAACACAGCTAATTGGAAAATATACCTTTTTATTTATTTGTTCCAAGGTTCAAATTAATTATTATTGTTTTTATTTAATTTAACAGGATTTTCTTGACTAATTACTTTTTCAAAATTTCATACAACTTGCCATTTAATTAAACATTATTATCTCATTCTATGTTTTTAAATTTTCTTATTACCATTAATTTTGTATATAATTTAAATTATCAAAGTTACCATAATTAATTTTGTATATAGTTTTGATTGTTACAGTTAAATTTAACATATTTTAAAATCTGATTCTTTTTCAAACACTTAATATTACTATTTAATGCCTTTAGGCTAGGCCTTGAACAATTAACTTCTTTAGAAATTATTCATTAGAAATTCACTTAGAAAAAGCCATATAAGATATACATCTTTATACTTAATCCATACATTCTCACAGCGATGGGAATGGAAAGTCAATTTTGAATTTAAGTTAATATAATTTGAAGTAAAATGTTATTAAAAAAGAATAATTAAATTGATTATATAACCTTGTACTGTAGAAATCTTTTTATCTTCATTAATGTTGTCATCTGTCGGTCCCATTACAGCTTCAAGGGTCTTGGTAGGTAGGCGTCTCTCCATAATTTCGGTTAATCTTCTTATTTTCTTTAATTTTGCATTTTGGTGGTCGAAATTTTGTTCTGGGTATATATGAGCCCTTGCTCATATATATCTTCCTTCCCCTGATCACATAGTAGCACTTTTTACTCTGTTTCTAGCACATTTTTTCTTGTCCTAGTAGCATGGTACAAAAACACGTCTGCTCGCCTTGAGAGCCTAATGCATTCTAATTCTGGATAGCGTCCCTTTTGTGAGGCCCGTCTTCATAGTATCCATTTTTCAACTTTTGACCAATCAGAAAGCCGTTGCCATGGCAATTGACTTTGTTTGTTCGGAAATTCTGAACTAAGATTAGTTTCACTTTTTGTAAAAGGCGTTTCTGTATTCTGATGTGTCCTTTCCATTTTTACCTTTTATTTAATAACATATTTGACTTTATTTCTTCTTATTTAATTTAATTTACTTTTTAAAATTCCTAATCCAAAGTTCGACTGTAGCGCTTTCGTTTCGTAGTGACAAGATTTATAATCAATACCCTAAGCGGATTTTTCCGGAATCAAATATGACTGCTTCTAGTAAAACCTAATTTCTAGGCTATTACTTTTTAACATTTAATCTTTACTTTTGCATAAATACTATTTTCAATAGCTAGGCCTAATTTACTTTCCTCACATCTTATAAATTTACATTCTTTATTCCTGATTATATTTAATTACAATTATTTTAATAGCCGGCATCTAGGCCGAGTTTGTTATACTACACAATTACCGTCTTTTTTTTTTGTATACATAATTTAGGCTATCCACTTTGAAGTGATAATTTTTCTTATTGATTATAATTTATGTTTTTTAAGTCTAAAGTTATTTCTAATTTTCTTCATTTTACTACTTTTTACCCTAGTTTTAATATTATTATTATTATTATAATGCTTTAAAATTTTTACATATAAATTTAGCCAATTATTTAACCAGGTTAGGTTTGATTCTGGTATTCTGTACAATTACCCTGATTCTTTGCATCGGACATTCTGGCCGCTGCAGTCTGGAGTAAGTCTGTAGCTGTGGTTATTATTCCTACAGAAAGGCAGGTTGTTCTAAAAAAAAAAAAAACATTAACGACATAAAAAACTCGAATGCATAATCTTTACTTACTAAAAAGCCAAACTATTGTTCCGACACTAAAATTATAATTTTGCTTACGCTTATTACCAACAACATTTTGAAGTAAGTACAAAATTTCGTATTTATAGTCATATTTAACATACTGAATGTGAAAAAATCGTAATGTGGGAGCTCCTTGCTATATGTTCTATAGAATAACAAATTATGTTATAAACACAAACTATTGAATCATTTCTTTCATTGAACTATTTGAAAGATTAAAAAAACTCTTAAACCTATGATATAAGGACATACTATCTCATGCCAGCATCTTTACCAGCACCTACAACAATCACATTCCGGAAATCATTTAAAGAAGGTTAAAAGATTTTATAAATTCACTTGCTATTGATATCTTTCTCTCTCTCTCTCTCTCTCTCTCTCTCTCTCTCTCTATTTATATATATATATATATATATATATATATATATATATATATATATATATATATATATAGAGAGAGAGAGAGAGAGAGAGAGACTATATATAAATATAAATACGTAATTTATTTGAATAACCTGTGTTGTTTTAAAATATATATATATATATATATTTTTTTTTTTCTTTGGAGGTAGATTTGTCGTAATAGATTTTTTTGTTTTGTTATTTGTAGAATATTGTAGCTAGGTGAAGTGATATGCTTCATTGTCATAATAACATTTTATATTATGTTGTGTCGAGGTGTGTTTTTGAGAATTAAGCCTTTTACTGTTTTATTTCGAAATTTATGTTTAAAAAGTTCTAGATTTTCCGAAATCTTCAATTTAATTCTGTTTTTCAAATATTAACTCTTTGAACTGGACGGACGGAAAAAACTACAAATTCATTTAAATGCAATATTTTAAAATATTTTTAAATTACAAAAACAATGTTGAAAATGTCAGAGGTAGAATTCAATGAATACATATTTATTTAAATGTTTAGAATCAAATAAATTAAATGTAATTTCAGGGACGGTATTTTCTAACCTCGGTTTAAATCCTGAATGGGTTAAATCGTTTCAGCAGTAAGGAATATATTGTCAGACCTGCGGCGGGCTCATTTCTGCCGCCTAAGCGATAAGGTCTCTTTTATAGCATGAATTTAATTTTAGGCGAAAATATATTCCAAATAACATTTACTGCCGAGTTAGCGGAGTTTTCTCATACGGGACATTTACAAAATTGATACTCAGCCCAATTTCAAAGATCTCGAAACCCTTAGTTTAACTTGGTATTTTTCGTCCATATTTTCGTCCATAGAAATAAAAATTAATATACCAACAAGAGAAGTGGTACAATTTTAAATATAACAAAAAGGAAAAGTGCTAAACAGTATTTTTAGAAATATTTTTTTCAGATCAAAACATTTTGTTCTGTTTTTTGGCAATTTAACTTTAAATACATTGAGGCTGGACCTTAAAGAACCTACCTGGAATTTTTAATAAAAAAAAGGAATGGAGTAAATCGCTAACAAATTGAAAATTCTGGTTTAATTAAAGTGTATATTCATAATAATTTAGTGTAATGTAATGATATTATAATAAAACTTGTCAATATACGAAAATATTTAAAATAATTAAATAATGTATAGTTGGCTGTATTTCATTGAGAATAAAATATTATTTAATACCAAGAAGAAATTATAAGTTGGACTGCAGGCTAAGAGGCGTTAAAATATATGTTTTGTTTAGGTAGGTAAAACCTACCTTTAAAAAAAACAATTTCTGTTACTAGTGATGACTTTTAGGTGCACTTATAGGTTTATAAAAAATAAACATTATAAAAATCGATCAATTACCGTTGAACGATATTATATGTATTTATTTCAAATATTCTTTCATCGTTAAGCTCTAAACATATTATATTACTTGAAATGACAATCGTATTGCTCCAGTTAAAATTTTTTAAAATTAGAGAATTGATATTTATTTACGTTCTGCTGGTTCTCTTACAGCCCAAAGAAAAATAAACTTTAAGTAACGTAATCAGGATTTTTACTCACTAAGTATTTATCATCCAACTATTCTCGCTGCATTTCCAGCAAGAGAATCACAATTAAAAATAAATTACTTAATAAATTTATTTTCGATTTATTTAAGTAACGAAAATCATAACAACTACAATATTAACATTAATGGAAGATATTTCTATTTATAAACAAAAAACAACAATGGTAATAATAATAATACAAATAATAATAATATTATTATAAAAACAATAATAACACTAGTTCTATTAAATTAACCACTTAAACAATAGTTTATGACTATCCGAACTTTAAATTATGTAAATTTGTCAAAACGTACTGAGACAGAAAGTTTTCGATCGCTATTTGGCGATCTTCATCAGTGTCTTCTGCTTGGAGAAGTCGGGTCAAGCGGTTATAAAGACAGGTTTTCGATAGTATCGGAGAGTGTGATTTGTATTGTGTTTGTTCGTTTAATATGTTTGTACTTTGTGTTTTTGTGTGTCTGTTAATTTCAGATTGTTCTAGTGTGTTGAGATGTGGTCCTTTTTTGTTGATATGTAAAATTCCTAGGTTATGATAAATGTCTGTGTATTTGTGTCCTGAATTTGTACAGACAGGGATAACAAATACATCACATGATTATAATTAAACAAAACAACAAACAAAATAGCCAGCAAATTTCAAAAAACAAGATACAATATATCATACAAAACAAAAAAGAAGTTACAATACAAAATGCAACACAACATCAAAAACAAAGATAAACTACAAGCACCAGGAGTAAAAAAACTAAACTGCGACAACTGTAAAAAGTCTACATTGGGCAAACAGCTCGCAGCTTTAAATAAAGCGTCGAAAAACAAAACACCAACTCAACATTTTACAATCACATAAGAGATACAGGACACAAATACACAGACATTTACCACAACCTATAAATCTTAAACATCAACACTAAAGGGCCACATTTCAACACACTAGAACAATATGATATTTACAGGCACACAAAAACACAAAGTACAAACATATTAAACGAAAAAAACAATACAAATCCCACATACTATTTGACACTATCGAAAACCTGCCTTTAAAACCGTGTCCGCGTGACCCGACATCTCCAAGCAGAAGACGCTAATGAAGATCGCCACATAGCAACCGAAAACGTTCTGTCTCAGTAAGTTTTAACAAATATATAAAATTTTAATTTCGGACAGTCATAAACTATTGTTTAAATGATTAATTAAGATTCACCGAACGTAATGGACTACAAAATTCAAGAAGTGTCTTAAAGTACCAAATAAATAAGAAAAGAAGAACAATTCACTACGGTAAACATTAAAACAGTTAACTCTAAACCCCACTACACATTATTTTATTAAAACAAACACACTAGTTGATTAAAACAAACAGACTAGTTTCGACAATGACGCTCCTTCATCAGTTTCATCAGTGCTTGGCTACATCATCAGTGATTAGCCAAGGGCTAGTCTGTTTGTTTTAATAAACAAGTGTGTTTGTTTTAATAAAGTAATGTGTATTGAGATTCAGAGTAAACTATTTTAGTTTTTACCGTTGTGAATTGTTCTCACTAGCTAAGCTCTAATTAAATGAGATGAAGATTACTTATTATTTTCAAAATTTAAAAGTTTAAGTAAATAAAATAAGTTTCAACATGAAACAATCAATATTTACGTTTATATTTGAAATAAGCTAACAAATATTGGACATTTAATAACTATACTAATTTAAAGGCATAAAGTGCAATAAATTATCAAGTAAAAGAAAATTAAAATTATCAGAAGAATAATATTACTCGTTTTTATACCATGATTCATAGCGTACTGGAAGCCTTTATTAATTTGCTATAATGAACAAAGTAAATTACTAATACCAGTATTTCGTGCAATAATTGAGCCTACATTAAGAGTCCACCTTGAATAGTAAATGGGGAGAGTAGATAAAATATCGGAATAGGTAAACATAATGAAGTAACTAACATTACCGAGGTTCAAGGAGCCAAAAGGTAACAGCCATCCCAATTCAAGAAACGTGTTGTCATGGTTACCCAATCTATTTGTACAAACTCCAACAATTTGTCTGAAGAAAAAACAACAAGATAAGCTTTGACCTTTATTGTGCGTTTTAAAACTAAAAGTACGTCACAACACTAAAGAGAAAACATTCTGATTTACTCAATCTTAGAAAATAAATAAATGGGTTTAGGGTAATTACGAGTATCGAAGGATAATACTAAAATGAAGCTGCAATTGTCTAGATTTACCTAGCCGACAGCGAACTCCTTTTGTAACACCAAAGTGACTAGGGAAGGAAACTGGCATATGCATCGTTTACACGACACCTGTCCTACTCTGAAAGAGACCTATTCACAGTAATCATACCCTTATTCCGTTTATGTGATTTGGAATTACAATTCCGCTAAAATATGTAGCGTTAAATGCCGATAACGTACGTAGTGGATTTCTGTGTCGCTATAGATTGGTTTTCGGAGTTCTTTAAATTAAATATGATCAAACACTTCAAAGTGAGTTTTTATATATGCTCTGGATATTCGATAGAGTGTATACATCAAATACAAAGACCTATGGTAATAGAATTTATACGGAATAAAAACGATTTAAAAATATTTAGAACAAAATTATCAAAATAGTTTATAAACTTATAGTTTATAAAACCTATAGATCAGGGAAAAGAACAAGGAGGTGTATCTTAAGATAACCATGGTATATTTTTTCCGAGTTATAAAAATTTAATATAAAAAGTAAAAAACTACGCCATTTGTCTGGAATTAATTAGATCGGGTAATGTATATGTTTGTTCGTGGAGTTCGGAGGTTTGTCATGCGCCAAAAATTCATTTAAAATAACGTTTTAGTATTTGCTTTCGAAAATTTTAAATTGGGAATGAAGCTAATAAATATCAACTGTAACGCATCTATGATAAAAACAACGCAATTTGTAAATTTAAATTTAAAAGAATAAAACACCTAGTCGACGAATAAAGTCGATAATTTTAGATTAAAAGGTTGCGATTTTGATGACTTGTAATATTAAGAGCTCTATTTACGTTAATGTTTTTCACAAATACAAAGAGTATATGTTACAAATATCAAATCTACTGTCGCATAGTTTCCAGAGGTAAAATTTAAGCCTGACCTGTATTAAAATGCACGGCGCAAGAGACTCGGTTTTATTATAACTTCCAATGTGCAGGCCTACAATTTCGGTTAAAATCTACGGTAGACGTGTTTTAGCAGACAAGAACCATAACCATTGGTTTTAACTGGTTACCTCCAAAAATACTTCGGGGACTAAAACAGGGTAAAAATTGCGAGTTTATAACAGACGTAAGGTAAACATATTATAAAAACAGAATTGTAGCTACAAAACTAACAAATTACTAACTATTTGGAATAAATACTCTGAGACTTAGAACATAAAATCACTTTTGTAAAACTAATAGATATCAAATGAGCCAAAATAGACAAATCTAGAAACCAAAATCAGAGCCAAGTAATGCGAGTCATTGCAAGGCAGAAAACATACGGGGCAACGAAGGAGTCCAAAGTGTTCAGGAACATTTGAATCACCCTATCGAATAATAAGGGACAGTCATTATTATTGACAGTTACTTATACAATGATAATGGCAAAGAAAATAAAGTGTTGAACTTTGTTTTAGGAAATAGTCAACCACATCAAACATACTTCTCAAAAATATAATTTAGAACAAATACAATTATTTTTTTACAATTTTAGTGTATAACAAATAGTATTTCCAAATTTTTAATTTTGATAGATATCTTAATAATCAGGTGTGTATATGTGTTTTGTATAAATTATAGAGGGCAGTTTATTTTAATATGATGTTTAACTGTCGCTACGTTTTTCATGCCTGCTGGTTTTCTGATGTTCTATGCACTACAGGCTTAATGTCACTTAGGTTTAATCATAATTATATAGCAAATAATGAATTTATATCCATCGCGTTAAAACCTCTCCTGAAATAAATAAATAAAGTTAATAAATGTTAAATAAAACTAACAAAATAATAATAAATATTTGATTTCAGATAAAACGTAGCCGTAAAAAGGAAAACATTTGCTTTACTCATATATAAGATTGTCCATTGAAATGGGAGGAAGTGAATAGCTAAATACATTATGGGGACATGGGATTTTTTAAAACAAATTGTGATGATTTTGGGGAATCGACTGAATCCCCAGAGATGCAATTGTTTGATGCAACCAACAAAATTGATATTGCTTTGAATTTACTACAAATTTACAACTTTTTGATTTTTTATCAAGCAAAATATAATCTATTACTTTCTTTTAGAAAAAGTTATTTCTAGAATACGGCATTCGCGTGAAAGACATTTAATTCTAGTTACTTAGGTTGCCTTATAAAGATGTATTTTTCTAATATAAACAATAATAAGAAATTATTTACCAATTTTTATTGATTTGTTAGATGAAAGAGATATATGTCACTAATTCGTTTAGGTGAATGAGAAAAACACACTTTTAACCTTTTGAATGGAGACCAAAAATTATATTATAGGGAAAATAATCATAGGGAAACCGACAGGGGATCTTGAAGAAACATATTTATAGACTCGGTGTTGAAAACTATGAATGGGAGAGAATCGAGTAGTCTTAAGATCTAGTACTTTGTAAAAATTATAATACCTAAAGGTATGTAATTACATAAATTGGCGATTTATAGAATTATTATTTAAAACGATGCTATAACTCAGTATAATAAATTAAATGATAAAAATAGAAGAATGCAATTAAATTTATTAGTTTAAAGCTAGGCACTTGTCTGTAGTAAATAAAGGATAAAACGAGAAAAAAAATACTTTGAGAATAATTTTACTGCCCAAAAATAATATAGTTATAATACAGTTTATATTAATATGAAAATGCATGTCCTAAATTGATATGATATTAAAATTTGTGCATTTTATACATATATGAATTACATCTGGAGAAAACCTGTCATCGCAACTAATTGTAGCCGTATATTCCGAAAATATTTGGTGAAGCTTGAGGTCCATATATTTATTTCATTATCTAAATTGTTTATTTGTATGTCAGTTTGGGGCTGATTAAAAATTTTACATTCAACTCTGAGAAAACTCCGAGTGAAGAATTTTAAATATTTTGAATATATGTAAGGATAATATTTCAAAATATATAAACAAAATCATGTTAATGGTTATCAAAACTTTCTAAGTTTTCATGAAAACATTTCATAGAATATTTGAGAAATTTATATTAGTGAAAAGAATAGTATTAGAGTAGGTGACGACAGGTTTATCATATAATAACAAAATGGGTCACAGTAGGATCAATTATTCGAATAACTTAGCTAAGAACATATAAAAGCCAGTACATTAGATAACTACATAGATTTTACCTAAATGAATATAAAATAACATTTAATTTACTAGTAGTTTAATTTACTGGTGATGTATCATGTAGAAAGTAAAATCACCTACATGTAATATAAACATCTATAATAATAAACAAATAACATTATATTTGAAAATGATTTAAACATAACCTCCAAGGAATCTAAGTTGAGATAAAACCTAGCGTTAACGTTTTAATATCGTTAGATAGAGGTTTACCTCTACCTAGGCTCGACTTTTTGAAGCCTTCGAGACATTTCGATAGATAATAAAAAAAAAGTCTACACTTGTACCATTTTATGTGTAGATAAAATGCCGTAAATTTATACCATTAGTTAATTGGTTTCAAACTTTGGAGATAAATGTTAGAGCATATAATCTTTATGAATTTGCTACAAGGGAGGTATACAAATATTTATTAATTACGACAGAAATCGCATTGAGAGTATAAAAAGAATAAAAATGCGCCTCTGTAAAAGAGTTCCCAAATGATTAAAAACATTACTTGGTTTTTTGGTATATAAAATTTTTATATCCATTTGGTTGAATTCCAGGTTAATTTTTAATTTTTGCCGTTGGAATTCATTTAATGAAATATAAACACACATTTACGAGGGGGTTTGCAAAGATAGGACTAAAATATTACAAAAGTGGTTGGTTCAATAATTCATAAAAGAGAAAAACATTCCTTCTTAATGGATAAAGCGTTGGAAATGTGGTGGTTTATATTTATTGCTTTCATTTGTAATATCTAAGAGCGTTTTGTGTCGTTATTGTTTTAAGAAACATAAATTAATTAATTAAACGTTTTGTGTCATTATTGTTATAAGAAGAATAAATTGGTTAAACTAATTTACATGCACGGTATTGGCCTTACCGACATCTACCGACCAAGCAAATGTAGAGATTTTACTCCTAATGTACTACATAGAAAATGACATAAACTACAAAGTTCAAAATGAACTATTGAGTAAAATAAATACCATAATGATTTTGTAACAGAAGATTTTAAAGTAACTTCCAAATAACCTTTAAGTGAATGCGATTGCTGCAGATAGTTGCAACCTACCACCATGTTCGAGGTTTTGAATTCTCAAAGAAACACTTGTAGAGAGAAAAAATCGTGTTTTATAAAATTGGTATGGTTGTGGTAGGAAACTGTCTTAAACAACATACCAAAAGTCCCCGGCAATTGGAGGTGAGCTTTGCGAAGGAGGGTGATGTTTATCGATATTTATTCAGTTTTTGTCAAATAGCTTGGAAAATATTAGTTGTATTAAAAAATGTGTTACATACTAAATTGAATTACTTAATTCAGTTATCTACAACAATCGCTCTAACGTTGCCTGTAGGTTCAATTGTTCACAAGATAAAAATTGACATATTGTGGCATCCAGTGCAGATAACTCTTTATTAAGAATGGTGGTAGCGACTCGAAGGATTTCACACCCTAATATCGTACATGGGGTGCATAGGATACATAATGCCATGACGTGGGCTGAAAGATATGCTGTGCACTATTTTGGCACCACATTCAGTGGACAACATGCTAACGGGACATACGTTTTTAGCATAGGTGTCAGAGGTGGCCACTTGCTTGCACAGGCTGCTTTAGCACATATTATTCTCCATCATACTGATTTATCACCAGAAGAAAAGCAGGCGATCATTAATATGATGGACAACATGAATGCAATTACTGTAGTATAATCAGAAAGACCACTTGTCTGTACAAAACAAGTTTGAAAAAGAGCTCGAACGCATGAAGAAACGTGAGCCAACTGCAGCTTTATGGGTGCAGTATTATAATATGGTCGAACTAATACAAACATTCGTATCAGCAGATCGTTATGGCTATTGGAAAAACCCACTTTTTATATATACAGCAGATGATACCTTCCGTAATGCAAGTTGCGACTTCCAATACACAAAATGCGTTTTTTTTGTCCGAGACATGTTGTCATTAGCATTTTATCATTTAAAAGAGATTGAGTTATATACTGAAACCGAATTCTTCAGTGTAAACAGAAGTGGCTCATCATGGTTCTGAATCAGTAGTGTAGAAAATTACAACTCGTATATAACACATTTTTTGATTTAACTAACATTTTCTAATATATTTGACAAAATCAGAAAAAAATATGCATCAAATCCCTTCGCAACACTCTCCTCCAACCGCTAGGACTTTTTGTATATAGTGTAGTTTAGGACAGCTTCCTACATAGCTGTACCAACTTTCAGATTACACATTATATTAAATTCAATATAAATTGCTGACAAACAAAAAAAATTCTAAATTTTTGTGAAATTACAGCTGAAACTGGTGAAGCTGAAAGCATATTTTTACAACAGAATTATTAAATATCACTCATTTAGAGAGTATCTAGGTTATTGAAGGTGAGGATGTAGTTTTTTTTAATATGTAGCCTAATAAATGAACGATCATAAAGTTTTTAAATGTTTCCCTTAGTAAGTTTTTACTAGTTATAGGAAATAGTAAATAGTTTTAATGTTTATAAATTAATGTAGAACTTTTTCAATTATTACATATTACAATATTTTGCACCATTGTAAATAACAATTAAGAAAAGATTGAATAGCAAATTTAATAATACAATTTCTCTTTAGCTTCTAAAAATACAAGACATATTGGAGAATAATAATATTTGCCAAAAGATCAGAAAAACAGGAAGTGAAAATAGCTTTTGTCATGAGAAAGACAGGTGAAGAATGGAGTAAAAAAAGGCAAATATCGATTCCATTATTCGTTAGCAACAAAGACTAATGCATTAACAATGTCATCCATCTGTTCTAGTGATATTAAAAATAAAAGGGTAGTCAGCTATGGGTATAACGTTTTTCCTTATTATAATTAAACTAACAAAACATATAAATATCATAGTTTTGTGTTTATGTGATGATTAATTTTCACTCTGTTATTTTTTGCTCTAAGAGGAAATATTGACATCGAAGAATATAAATAACTTACAGTTTTTTGGCGAATACATAAAACAAAACACCACGTTAATTAAACTTTTTACCCTTCTCCTTCGCCTTATAGGAACTGTCTAAATGTTTATATTAAAGGATAAAGCCGAGTCGTGTATCGCGAAAACCTAAGAGGTAATTTGGAAAAAAGGAAAAGGGATTTTGGGATACAAAGTCCTTTATGCGTAGGGTAATCAGTATTTAGGAAACACAGAAAACATGACAATATTATGTTTACCATACAAAGAAGTGCTTGATGAAAGATCATAAGAACTATTTAATTATACACAAAAGGGAAGAAGTTACGTTTATAATTTAGATTGGATGTAAAAGTACCATTTATTTATAAGTCGATAGTTGTAAGTGTTCACCCCATGGTTTCTTACCTTATATAAGAAAACTACTCTTAGTATTTTAAATAGATATAATTAAATTTATTGAGTCCCAAGAATACAGTATTATTTTTTTCACAATAATATTCAACACCCCAATCTTAATAAAAATATTTTCATCATTTTATCATGATTATTCCTCGTTATTTTCTTAAAGAATTGAATAAACCCCATACAAATAGTCATTTACAATTTGACTGATGAATTTAAGGTTATTATGATATTTGTTGCAGTTTAGTAAATTGTGTCCTAATACAAAAGTATAGAAAATTATTTAAATAAAACAATGTAAACTATCTAGTCACGCTGAACTATTATATTTAAAATGAAGCTCAAACTAGGAGGTTCAGATTGATATTTCACGTACATTAGCTTTTTTAATGAAATGTATTTTATGAAAAGAGTAAATGATGAAACGAGTAGTGACAAATCAAATTGAGATTCCATTGTTGCAATATAATGATATCTCTTGAGGATTTCCTAGGATAAGTATTATAAAGAATGACAGATAGAAACAATACGTGTGACATGGCAAATTAATTCTTCAATATTCTGTTATTTATCACTATATTTCAAATGTTTTTATAGGATTTCATTTAACATATTCTATATTCAGTAAACAAAATCTATGAATAAATAAAACAGCGCGCGTGTATATGTGTTTGTGTTAGTCTGTGTGTGTGTGTGTGTCTATGCTCACGCCCACATTTTTAATTAAGCTAAATAACTACATTAATTTTGCTTCTAAGAATGGAATACCAGTTATGGATAGGAATAAGGAATTTGCAAACGCCTTCCCAGGTCCTGAATGTTGCCAAGCCTTTATATCCTCACATGAGCGTGGTTACCAACCTGAGGTAGACCTGCTTTTAATTCGAGGAGACAGCACCCGGATATAGGTTTATATATATATATATATATATATATATATATATATATATATATATATATATATTTAAAACAAAATATAATATATATATAGTAAAATAAAATATATATAAAAATATTATTAATAATATTAATATAATGGCAAAATAAAGGTAAAGATGAAATATCTTTCAATATCTCCCAATATGTCTGAAATTACATCATAATCCAATACTAGATAAATCTGACAAAATAGTCTTCTATATAGATTGGAAAATATCCGGTTGCTGATTTTTATTAGGAAAGAAAATACTGTCCCATTAGGTGGACGAATCTATTATCATTTTTTCTTCTAACGAGATTGCTTTTACAAGTAATAAATTGGTGAGTCTCCATGGCTACGTTTTTTTGGCACTAATCAAATTCTTTACGAGTTAAATGTGATGTCACAAACAGTGAGATAATTTCTGGTGAGGTTTCATTTAAATAATTTCATCTAAATTTTGAATTATTCAGCAACGGTTAAAGACAGCATAATTGTATTTTATCAATGATCTACTTTATAGCAACTTTTTGTAAAGTCAAAACATATTCATCTGATTATAATATGAAGCAAGTGTTTAATAATAATTTTCAATTTATAAACAAAAGAACTATAAGTATACAGAAACACTGATTATGCAGGATGACGTCATATAAAGGATTTATATAATTTTATTCTGGATAATGTTGGTATTACAAAATTTTATAATATGTGCTGAAAGCATCACTTTTAGTAAAACACTGAAATCTTTTTTATAATTGGTATACAATGTTATTGATTTCATGAAACACTCGAAGCTTAAACTAGGTAAATTTTTACACGTGTAAAGTACCACAACTTTCAGAAATGAAAAATCCATATTTTATTGTTAAAATAATTTTCACGTGGGTAGAAATTTAGTTCTTTCAAACTAAAAGAATTGTAATGACAAAAATTGTAAAACTGAACTGAAAACTCTTCAAATGCGTAGCAATGAACAAGTTGTAAAGGGATTTACTTATTCAAATAAAATGTCACCGTATATAACAAGAAAATTAAAAAGTTTTAAACAATAAGATCGCAAACCAAAGAAGTACCACGATTATTAACGCTGACACAATTTTAGAGAATAACCGATCTGTAAGGGTCCTTAAGCACAAACAAGCGTCATACCGTAAAGTCGTCTTGGCGAGCACAATTTAAGTCCTTCCTAGATTAAGTAACACCTCAAAATTTAACAAAAAGAAAAAAGCTAAAATTACACATAATAATGACACAATATTTGGAGGGAATTTCTAGCCGTGTGAGTTAAAGAGAATAAAAAAGCCGCCTACTAACCCAAAAGCCCAGAACCTATGTTATCCTCTTGAAGTGCTTGTAGCTTTATTAGAGCGCGTCTTTGTAACCCCGACCAGTGATGTCGTCTCTATACATCTAGGTAGATCGTAATCATGTTTATATCTTCAAACAGGAGGCTTTTACTACCTGTTACTCACGTAGTCCTAACTGTATGCCCAATAGTTCTGGAGGTGATTATATATATATATATATATATATAATACGTTTTCTTGTTTAATAATTTAAAACAACATAGGTTATTCAATACAAGAATCTTGTATTTGAATAACCTATGTTGTTTTAATATATATATATATATATATATATATATATATATATATATATATATATATATATAGACTATATATATATATATATATATTCAATGTGGTGATATGTTTTCTTGTAATATAATTAATAAATTAATAATATTTCTAAAACAAGAATACTTTTATTGCATATATTATTCATATAATAATATATGTAATAAAAGTATTCTTGTTTTTAAAATATTTTAAATGTAATAATTATATATATATATATATATATATATATATATATATATATATATATACATATATATATATATATATAATCAGTAGTAATTTATAAAACAACCCATTGATATATATATATATATATATATATATATATATATATATATATATATATATATATATATGAAGTTAATATATTACTATGTAAGTAATTTTATCCACCAATAAGTGCAATAATTTTACCTTGAGTGATGAGGCACCTTTCGGTCAATTGACCATTGTCGAATCACTGATATATATATATATATATAAATATATATTCTCGATATTTTACGTTATCCATTGTTTTTCCGTTGCACTGACTTTATGAAGTTAATATATTACTATTGTAAGTAATTTTATCCACCATTAAGTGCAATAATTTTACCTTGAGTGATGAGGTACCTTTCGGTCACTTGACCATTGTCGAATCACTGATATTTTTCTGGTGTAGATGTTCGGTCCGTGATATTGGTATTTGTTGACGTTACACGCACTTTCTCTTGATCTGTGTGTATGATGTTTTTATATAGTATGTCTTCTGTGTATGTTGTTTGTAGATTCATTAAATTGTTGTGTATGTTTTTATAAATGTGGTATTTTTCTAGTGAGTTTAGTTCTATAGGGTTATTATTTATTTCAAGTATGGTTAGGTTATTTTCGTAATTTGTTATTTCATGTTTATGTGATATTAGGTGTGCTGCAACATTTGATACTTTTAAATTTTTGTTTTTGAATGCTCTATAATGTTATTCAAATCTTATTTAAAATGTTCTGTTTGTTTTTCCTATGTAAAAATCGTTACAGTTGTTGCATGTAATTTTGTAAATTCCTGATTGGTTATGTTTTTCTGAATTTGTTTTGTGGTTTGTGTTATTTCGGTGAGTTTAGGGTATTTCGGTGAGTGACTCTTAAGTTTTTTATTGTAATAAGGTATTTGCTAGTTGGGTCTGGGATTTGTTCGTATTTATTTTCTTTTATGTAGTTAGTCATTGAATCGATGTATTTGGTATTTTCTATTATTACTGGTGTATTTGTTTTATCTGATTTTAATATACAACAAAGAATACTACACTCCAACATACAAACCAAACAACAAAATAATAAAATATCTTAATAACACAAACCACAAAACAAATTCAGAAAAACATAACCTATCAGGAATTTACAAAATTACATGCAACAACTGTAACGCTTTTTACATAGGAAAAACAACCAGAACATTTAAAATAAGATTTGAATAACATTATAGAGCATTCAAAAACATAAATTCAAAAGTATCAAATGTTGCAGCACACCTAATATCACATAAACATGAAATAACAAATTACGAAAATAACCTAACCATACTTGAAATAAATAATAACCCAATAGAACTAAACTCCCTAGAAAAATACCACATTTATAAAAACATACACAACAATTTAATGAATCTACAAACAACATACACAGAAGACATACTATATAAAAACATCATACACACAGATCAAGAGAAAGTGCGTGTAACGTCAACAAATACCAATATCACGGACCGAACATCTACACCAGAAAAATATCATTGATTCGACAATGGTCAAGTGACCGAAAGGTGCCTCATCACTCAAGGTAAAATTATTGCACTTAATGGTGGATAAAATTACTTACAATAGTAATATATTAACTTCATATATATATATATATATATATATATATATATATATATATATATATATATACTGGCTGGTAACTTTTAAACAAAAAAACTTTCATAAATTGTTACAACTTTTTCTAATATTTCGGTATGGGAGTATAATTTTACGAATATGTTTAAGTTCTTGTCTTTATCTCTGGTCAGGGTTTCGGCGATTACTTTATGATCGACTTTTTTTGATGTTCTGCACTCCGCGCCCCTCCGCCGAAATTATTAAGTTTGAAAGATATCGTTTTTCACACCAAATGAAGTATTACTAACTGTTTCCAATACATATTATATACGCAACACAAAATTGTCCACCTTCTGTGTGGAATAATGAACAGTGTTAAATTACTAATACATATAAAAAACATTTATAAAACAAACGTACAAAAAAAATTATAGCACATCAGTATAAACTGTTTTAATGCCAGTGGTATGTACCAAAACAACCAAATTATACAACAACAAATTATATATACAAAAGTCCTGGTTTTCGGGACAAGCAAGGCACTTATATGTATGTGTTCTATTTATGCTTTGCGCACTGGTGACAGTTTATTTGCGATATCTTGTTCGAGTTTGGTATTTTTTTAGGGATTCTTCTTGACAGGGCGTGTTTTGGAGGGTGCGGCAAAAGTCGAGGTGTAGGTGGCAGCTCAGAAATTCATTCACTATTGAATGCGTGGTCATACAGGTTCATTGTTTAGTATTTGTTTCTCGTGCCCACGTGTATGATTTTAGCGAAATAAAATACCGAGCGACGCAGAAAGTCATTAGTGATATGAATACAATTAATACAACTCTCGCTCATGCCCCAAAAACTAACAATTTGGGAACATATTAATGTCCCCCTATACGTGGTGCTAAAAGTGCTGGTAAAAATGCAAACTGCCCACCCCTAATAAAAAGGCTACACTAGAGGTCACGAAACGAAGTATTACTCCACAGAAGTATACGTCTATTTAGGTAATGTTGTATAAAATTAAAACGACATCTATCTCGACTGGACACTTAACAGGTACATTTTACCTAATAATTTACCTTGTCCGGGTTTCTGCGAGTACTTTATGATCGACAACATATGTTATCCTGCAAACATGTTCTCCACCAAATTGAATACCCAGGCAGTGCGATTTCACCTGTCACAAAGTGCACATTACAGATATAAATATAAAATCAGTGGCTGTAGTCTGTATATTTGGCACAATCCGTTTCATAGAGAACTGATGCGACACATTTTTTAATATTTTGACAAGCTTCATTATTTCTTACACTTGTATAGGTATAATAAAATTAACAGAGTTTTAAACTATTTTTAATTCTAAAATCTCGACACACTTTTAAACGTTGAATAGTATACCTCGGATAATCTTTGCAGGCTCCATATCACACAACACTAAGGATAGTTACGTGTTGGGAAGTATTTGCTTGCAAGCTATTCTTCCACACGTGAGGTTTTCTTCTCAATGAGCTATTGCATTAGAAAGAGCAACGGCCTCCCACAATGCTTTTGTAATCCTCATTATTCAGATCTCTTCAGCGAAAGGTAGATAGGTTTGAACCCTGTTCAGAATATCTTTGCACAATTCGTCCTGAGTTTGTTGTCAAGCGGAAAACACATGACACTAAATACAGAAACAAATTTACCTCCGTTTCTTGTGTAAAAATAGAAATCCAATAACATTATAAATTTTTAAAATTGCTAATGTAAATTTTTATAGTTTTAACTAAATGTTTCTTATAATAACCATGTGTTAATGCATATATTGCTTTTGCCTGACTTATAGTTCATGTCCGCTCTTTATAAAAGTTAATTTTAAACAAAACACTTGAAAATGTTACACTTGACTATAGTAACATGTACTTTTATAATTGTTGAGGACTGGCGTTTCGGGAGATGTTTCCCATTGTAAACTCAGATGTAATGTCAACTCAGACATTGATTTACGGTCTGAGTTAACAATTGGGCACATCTCCTGAAACGGCAGTCCTCAACAAGTTTAAAAGTACGTGCTACTATAGCCAAGTGTAACATATTTAAAAGTGTTTTTAATTAAAACTAGTAGCTCACGTGAAGATGGAATCAACTAATATAAGATGTTTTCACTTTTACTTTTTGAAACATAGTTTACTACTACGTTTGGTAGTAATTGCACTGAAATTATGTATAATATATGTTATATATATGGCCGTACATATTCGATGATATCTCTCAATTAAGTTATTATTGTACAAGGTAAAAGTAGGCTGGCTCACAGGAATCACGAACATTTGAAGTGAAACAAAGAAATAGCTCATGTTTAGATGTGCCATTTTATATAGGTTTTATACGTGCAAATTTATATAAGTTGATTTCATCGTAAGGTAAGTTATTTTAAATATTCTTTCTTTATAGGGTTGGATCTACCATGCCAGAGGAATGCCTACTAACTTTTCTTATACCAAGATTCATTGGAATGACGTTTCGAAAATGACGAATATTATCGAATATTATTTACCAATAAAACTTCATGTTTCACTTGTATGAAAGAGTAGTCTTATTAGCTATAAAGAGTTGATCAAATGATTGGTTAGTAAGTTAAATGTGTTTATCGTGAATGTGTGTTGGTTTTGTTAATGAATTTAAAAAATTGAATAAATGACTAGATACTTGTAGTTTATCAATTAATATTGTGTAGAAATATCTGATTATGTACAATTTGATACAATTATTGTACAATAAATGTACTAGGACTTTGAATATAATTTTTTAAGGAATTTATTTTCATTTCATAAAGTGAAAATAATACAAAGCGTATAGCGTGTCGGCTTAGCGTAACTAAGTATACAATGGAGCCAAGTAGGCTACACTGTAGGCGAATATTAGTAAATAAATTCATTATATATTTTATATATCAGAATAATATATATTACACTATATTATTCATTACACACACACCACACACACACAAACACACACACACACACACACACACACACACACACACACACACACACACACACACACACACAATATATATATATATATATATATATATATATATATATATATATATATATATATATATACATATACACTATAAACACACACATGTATTGGCTGGAAGTTTGGCGTTGTTAGAATGCATAGCTTTTTTTAAATAAATATAGACTTTTTTGACATTTTCTATTCAATTTCGTTTATTTACATTTTCAACTGGGTTTGGTATCTATTCTGAAACTAATGACACGCTTAGTTAATAAGAAACTAGTTGCTTTAGGTCTGGGCTCTATTTAACTCCGGGATTGTCAAAGCCTTTAGCTTCTGAGCCTTAAGTTTAGAGAGGCTTCTTTGAAACATTGGAGAAATCAATGAGCTGGAATAACCCGTAGCGCACAAAGTCAGGTCAAATTGTATTTGTGCCAACACACTTCACTTAGCAGGCTTGCTATATTGTTGGAGTAAAGTTTAAAATGTGAATTTGAAGAAAAATTCTTAGTACCATGTTTTTAAACGAACTAAAAATATAAAATAATTTGGAATTTCTCGAGGTGTAAATTTTTAATGTTCCTATGAAAATTCAGTAAAGAAAATGTGTGTCACATTTACAGACCAATTTCTTATACTATTATCTGTAGGATGCGCCCCACGTTTTGACCAACGAATTTTCATATTGGCATTAAAATTGTACTCTCCAAGAAATTCCAAATCAAGACGGTTATTCTTGAACATTAGTTAAATTTATTTTTATTTAAACAAATATTGTTCCACCAACCTTATAGACAAAAGACCGAGAGAAATTGCTTTCTCGTTCAGTGCAGACTTGTATAGAAGACGAAGTAGAATTTTAAACCTGTAGCCCATCAGTTATATTCAATTCGTTTAAACAAAGATTGTTTGTTCAAACTTACAGACAAGAAACGAAATGAATATTGCATTGTTATCCATTTCTGACCTGATGTAAGCGCAGTTACAAGGTTTAAAGTATCTTGCTCATCTGTTAGTTTTAATTTGTGTAAAGAAATAATATATAAACAATTTTACTAACAAGAGACCGAGTGAATGTTGCATTGTTGTCCATCCCCGTCCCATGTTTGAAATTTCATGTTTCTACCTCATCGGGAAACTTTAATTTGTCTAAACAACTTTTGTTCAAATACAGACAAGAAGCCAAGTGAATATTGCATTGCCGTGAATATCTGACTTACGTTTAAAATGTTAAGCCTCTAGGAGGTAGGGAAGTTAGTTTAAACTCGATTGCGAAATTCCCCCTTGACAGACAGATATGACGAAAACCGAACTAATAAAAACGTGGTAAAATGAATATTTCCAAACAGTGGATACGATATCTACTCCTAGAAATGATGCTGATTGGTCTAGGTCCATTTATTAAAATGAAATATGAGTTGAAAATACACTTTTGGAAATAAATAACTATTATTTGATGCGACACTTCCTAATGAAGATTTATTTGTATTACAACTTTGTTTTGAAGATTTGTGAAGTGTTTGCGAACTTTGCATTCAACTTGATTATAAAATGTCAATATCAATTTTCTTGTAGCTTTAAAACTTTCAAACCTTTATCATTATCTGATTAAAACACAGGTATATGAATTGATTTGAAATATGATAAGAAAATTAATTGTGATAAATTGCTTACTTCGGTAATAAAATCAATAATCTGACTTCTTTTTCTCTGAGACACGTTGGCAACGGATCATTATTGTTGTTAGTAAATTAAAAGTCTCTTCACTGAACAAAGATATTATTAAAGAAACTCTTTGTTCCTGTGGCGTCACTTTAGACTTTGAAAGTTAAAAAAAAACTGGAAAAATATTTAATAGATCGAAACATACGAGTAGTTACAAATCCCAATGAAGATTTGCCAACAGTGGAAACTAAAATACCCTGATATATTATGCGGCTAAATTTGAAGAGTACAAACTTTATTCAATTTCTTCTATTAGTTCCCCTCTACCTAGGGCTACATATATATATATATATATATATATATATATATATATATATATATATATATATGTATATATATATATATATATATATATATACATATATATATATATATATATATATATATATATGTATATATATATATATATATATATATATATATATATATATCGTTCAAATTTTCAATCGTTATTAAATAACGTTTTATTTCAAGTTAAAAAACATTTGTTGACATGATGTTAAAAAGGTATTAAATATTAACTCTTTTTTATAGTTTAATTCATTAATCTAATTTTATACAGGAGAAAAACCCTATACAAAATGCACAATGAATGAAGTAACTACTCCATCCCATTTGGTTAAACTAAGTGGTAACATATTTCATAAATCAGCTGATTTTGTGCTATAGGTTATGTGGTAGGGCAGCTGTTTTAGCGCTTGGGCTATGCTACTTTATTTATATTATTGGTAATTATTTATTAAATTTAACTAAAATAAAAATTTTGTTAATCTAAGTAGAAATTTAGATATACTTTTTACAACATTTTCCTATTTAAAATAAATAGGTATTTTAATATCTTTCAATTTTCTTATAATTACATGTAAAATCAGCATTGTCTGACCAATTAAGGGTTAGTATTCATAAAGCTGGGATTATCTAGAGATATTTATGTGACGAAAATGCTTGATACCTTGGAGAGAGCTGATATTAATTACGTTTTACAGTAAAATGAAGTAACACGGTGTAAATAAAGAACGCAGAATGAAAATAAGATGTTTGACTAAATACATTTTTATTCATAACAGCACAAAGTAAAATTAACCGGACAACATCAATCTAAACCTATTCAACCAAATTACAGTCAACTCTCAAAAGTAATTCCGACAACCTCTATGCATTTTCCTGCTCGTTTAAGGATGTCTCATGTTTCTTTCTGTTATTCAACAGGACTTTCCTTTAACTGCGTAAAAGCTCCCTTAATACGTTTAAGTAACGCCTCACGGGAACCAACTTTGACCTCGTAAACGTGCACCTTCATCCATCCCCATATGTAAAAATCCAACGATCATTTGATCTAGTGACCTGGGAGCGTATAGGGTCTCCACGCCCGATCCATTTATTTGGAAAGAGTTGATTCAAGTAGGTGGAAACAATATTTGAAAAATGTGCGACTTACATGCTGGAAGTACAGCTGCCGTCGCGTTACAAGAGGAACATCTTAAAGAAATGTCAGTAGTTCTTCTTGAAGAAACTGTAAGTATGTCCGACCTGTTAAGCGTTGTTCAAAAACAATCGTTCAAATCAGCTGATCATGAGTAATACCACACTATACGTTAATGCTAAAACGTTGTTGAAGTTACGTTTAATTGTTGCATGAGGGTTCACTTCTGCCCTTGAATGTTGATTTCGTAAATTGTTGATACCATCACGAGGGAAATGTGACTCATCGGTAAATACAATATACTTTAAGAGCCGGCGATGAATGTTTAACCAAATGCAGTACTCAAGCAATGGGCATTGTCCTCTGGATGTAAAGACTGTATTCATTGTTTAAGGTAGGGATAAAGCTTGTTATTATTTAGTGTTATCCAAACCTTACTTCCGCTTTCTGTTATTCACTTAACACTTTACGTTATTCGCTTTCTGTATTCCTAAATTACTTCGATTTGTACAGAACCAAATTTTCTTTGTATTTTTCAATTTACTAGGTCACACACGATAAGAAACAATTCAATTCGCTCCTGATATACCTTATAAGAATTTTGGGAAGATCTCGTTTTACATAGTGAGCTGAAATCCATGAGAAACCTTTTGTTAGGCCTTTCGCTAACAAAGCTTTTCCATGTATATATAAATAAACCTTTCTCATTATTTTTACATATAAAATGAGCTCCCAAAGTTTCTTGATATCTTCGTGAATCCCTCTGTATATATGTATATATTGTAATTGTAACACTCTTAAAAATAAGGTGTTACATATAAATTCATTTATATATTTGATTTTTATTTAATAATTATATCTTCCCAATATAAAAGAAAATTTTTGTTTTATTCGTGCTCATTGTGAAGTTAGCATAGATAGTAGCACCCCTAGCGGGTAAAAATGTAAAACATCGTACGAGGTAGTAACTCAGGGTAATTAACTGACATCACCTCATGTGACGCAAGCATGGTCTGATATCGCCAGATCCAATGCACCAATCGAAAAATTCGAAATAATAACCAAGGGTGGGATTTCCGTTCGCGTGCCCCTTCAGACGAACCCAGTTCTCCAAAAGTCTTTGAACGAGACGGACGTAATGGCACTTTCGGACATAACCTAGAAATTTATAAGCTTCCAGTATTCCAAATTTTAAGATGTCAAGGCCGGTACCAAATTTTATTAACGAGCTAAAGAAGAAGTCAGAAGCGATTATTTATGTATTTCAAATGAGTAAAAGTTGATATTATTTTTGTTTCAGTGCGCTGATTTGCAAGAGCGATGTGTTAAGTGATTAGTGATTCCAAAAGCCATGGGCAATGTTTAATATGTGTTAAAGTGTTTTAAAAATAAGTAATGTGCACAAGCAGGTACGTTTTAGATAATAATAAAGAAAATGTATTTTAATGTTAACTAAGTTGAAGAATTTTTAATTGATATACGGTTAATACATGAACGGTAGAAATTGTCCCTTGAATATTCATTTCAGAATTAATTTGGAAAACTTAAGTTACTATCTTGTCGATATATATAAATTTTAAAAGATGATAAGTAATTAAAATGTATGGAATAATTAGCAGTAATTAAAAGTAAATTAATCGACACATTGGTGTCATTTGTTCTTTTGTAATTTGTCACTGATTAATAAATTGTATGACTTTGTAATTTAAAAATATAAATTCTTATTTCATTTCAAGTAACCTAGTTCTACCTTCCAATGATATCGGAAGATCGTTTACAGAAAGACATTATTATGCCTGGCTGAAAACGGAGAGCTTAGGAGCCCCTGGTAAGTAAGGTTAATTAATTTGTTAATTAGTAATTAACACACATTTTTAATAAAGCCCTGATAAATACTTACCCCAGGAAAAAGGCTCAACTGTTACATAATATAAACGTAAGAGGCATATAGTATAAATTTAGCTAGTATTCAAAATAATAATCTGTAGATATAATAAGAAAGGTGTGAACAAAATAAGTTTACTAAAGTACTGACAAAGAGGGGTTAATCATTGTTCTATTTCGAGGGTAGTCATAGAACAGTATGGAAAACCTATTGACAAAAGAAGGGACCAAGTATTTTAAGATTTAGATATGCCAAGTAACCAAGAATAAACTGGGAAAGTAACACTGTACCATTGTACAGTGTAGTAAAATTGTGGAAAACAATTTGTAAAAGGCGTGGCAACCACAAAAATAAATGAAAAACGTTAGGGGGTTTATTATGATTGTTTTTAAAAACTAAAATCAACGGGCAAAATACTAAGTTTGGGGAAACTAATTCGTGGAACTTCGGAAGAGTGCAGACGTATTAGGGGAGGGGGCAAAGTTTTAAGCAATATCTTAGAAAGGGTAACTTTGATGAGAAGAGTTAAGGGAATTGTTAGTTTTTTATCTATAAAAATTTAAAAGTGCGACGTGAATTAGTTAAGCAGATAGTAAAGAAATTAGGGAAGTAAGTTATTTATTCGTAAAAGTGCAGTTAATACAACCGTCAAGATTCCAAGAGCTAATAAGAAGTGAAATCTTCCTTACATTAGATTTAGCCAACAGAGTTTTATAAATGATTATTTCAGAACCAATTTAAATTAATTGTACATATGTAAATATTCATCTAGTTTTTTCTTACCACTTTCTAATTTATAGAAAGTAATCCCGTAAGTGATCCCGTAATAACGACCCGAGAAAAGAGCAATTTAACACTGTAATTAATAAACTTTATTGTAATAAAAACCTAAAGACTCAAGAGTCCACATTTTAGTAATTGTAGTATTATTTAAGCAATCAGTTTCTATCACTGCATCGTATTAATGTAATGTCAGATGAATAAATGTAAGTGGTGTTAAATTTCTATGACTGTTAATTATTTAGAAATATGAAGGGTTACTATAGAAAGGTGAGGTAATTAAATACAACCTAAAAGTAAAAACATTAAAGTAAGTTAGGTTATTATATATATATTTATATATATATATATATATATATATATATATATATATATATATATATATATATATATTAAAACAACATTGGTTATTCAAATACAAGAATATTTATAAAGTTATATCCAAAGCTTTTCGTTGGTAAACAGTACCAACATCATCAGGAATGAAAATTACAATAATGTAAGCAATAGCTTTGATATTCTTGTATTTGAATAACCAATGTTGTTTTAAATTATTAAACAAGAATACGTATTATATATATATATATATATATATATATATATATATATATATATATATAAGTATATATATATAGCGTAATAAACGTCTTGTTGTTTAATATTTTTATTGAATACAAATACTTTCCTGAATATTAATTCAACCAATACACGATTAATGCTAGTCATATTCACATAATGAACCGAAATAATTATAAAGTTTATTATTTATGTTTAAATAATAATTTAAACAGTATTAATAGTAAGGGGCATTTTACTTCCTGGAAAGATACGTAAACTATCTCTACTGTGTCTGTATGTAGGAGGACATTTTGATTCCTCAATTACATTAGGATTAACCACAATACTCCTCATCTACCATTCTAACCTCACACAAAAGTTTGGTATTGCCTAGATGGTCGCTTTCCAGGTTGTTTGATGGACCTGCATAGTCTCCTAACTCCCTCGCCTTAACACCTATGGTTTATTGCTTAATAAATACATGGAAGTTTCAAGAAATACACAGCGTTGTTCCACCCTTACCAGACAATCTTGTACATCTTAGAAACCAATTTTTACGCTGCGGTGCAGACCTTACTCTGCATCACAAAAACCATTATATCAATTGATTTCCCTTGAGATGTTACCAATGTCAGTCAAATCGTAGCTTAGTGAGATTTTTATAATATTCATTAAGATACTAATATGTCTTCTTGTATAATAATGAAAACAACTGAGGATATTCGAATACAATAATAATTTATTAATTTTTATTATTCAAAGCTATTGTTGGAAAAGAATTCCACAATAATACAATTGAATAATATATTATACTATTGTATAATTGAATAATAGTTGAACAATATTGCCAAGTTACCTTGGTGTAATGTCGTTATAAACATTAAGTATAGCATCAAATTTGGATTGTCTTAGTATTTGTTCGTTTATTAAATTGTTAATAATATTATACTTATATATTTCGAATGCTTCATACATGTTCATTCTTAATCCTTTATTAGTTTCTTTTATGTTTTGTAACGGACTAGGTTACTTGGGAAATAAGAATTGGAAGTTTTGAAATACATAGTTATACAATTTATTAATCAATGACAAATTACAAAAGAACAAATGACAGCAATGTGTTGAGTAATTTACCTTTTATTACTGCTAATTATTCCATACATTTTAATTACTTATTAATCTTTAAAATTAAATTTATCGAGAAGATAGTAACTCAAGTTTTCCAATTTTAGAAATGAATATTCAAGGGACAATTTCTACCGTTCATGTGTTAACCGTTTATCATTTAAAATTCAAGTTAGTTAACATTAAAATACATTCTCTTTATTATTATCTAAAACGTACCTGGTTGTGCACTTATAAAACACTTTAAAATATATTAAACATTGCGCATGGCTTTTGGAATCACTAAACACTTAACACATCGCTCTTGCAAATCAGCGCACTTAAACAAAAATTATATAAACTTTTATTTATTTGAAACATATGAATAATCGCTTCTGACTTCTTCTTTATTTACTTTTATAAAATTTGGTACCGGCCTTGACATCTTAAGTTTTGAATACTGGAAGCTTACAAATTTCTAAATTATGTCCGAAAATGCCATTACGTCTGTTCTGTTCAAGAACCTCTGGAGGAGTGGGCCTTCTGCAAGGGCACGCCAACGGATTTCCCCCCCTGGTTATTATTTTGAATTTTTTGATTGATCCATCAGATCAGGCGATATCAGACCATGCTTACGTCACATGGGGTGATGTCAGTTTTTTAACTAAGCTACTAACTCGTACGATATTTTACATTTTTACCCGCTAGGGGCGCTACGAAACTTACCCTAGAATTACAATTGTACAAAGAAAACAAAAATTTTCTTTTATATTAGGACGATACAATTATTAAATACAAATTAAATATATAAATGAATTTATATGTAACACCTCATTTTTAAGAGTGTTACAGTTTCATATTTTATATATTTGGGAATTTGGGGGTATTTTTATTACAATAATTTTCAAAATTCAATTTGTATATTTCTGGCTTCTATAAGCACTTAAATGTTCTGTGTAATTCTCTTTATGTTTTTTCCTGTGTTTTACATGTATAAATTTATAACAGCTTTCACAATAACATTCATAAACAACATATTTTCTATGCATTTTATTTATTTTATTATTGCTATTTAAATTTGTATTATTACTTTTATATATTTTTGACATTTCTATTTATAAATATTTTGGTGATACTTTTTATGCCATTAGCTATCAACATAGAGGAAGTCCATATTGTTTTATCATCTTTATTTTTGTTAAACAAATTATTATGTTGTGTTTAAATAATATTATATTTCAGTTTGTCGACAATTATCTTTCCCAACAATTTACTATTTGATAAATTATTTTATTTTTTTCTCATATATTTTTTTTTTAATTATGAGAATTTTATACAGTCTGTTCCTTTTTTAATAGCTGTGCTCAAGTATAAACATTATTAGGTTTATTTTATAGGTTGCTATTGTAAATAGATACAGTTTACATTTTGTGAAGCCATACTCACTGACGACTACCCTACTATAGAAAGCTATTGTGAAAACGAAATATCAATTTTGGGTTGTTGTTTATTATTAATGCTTATTTATTTAATTTAATCATATTATAAACTCAAAATAAAATTCGTTTAAAAGAGGTGAAACTAGTATGTCTAGTTGAAAGTTTTTGTTGTAGATCGGTTTTTGAACAATTAAATTTGAGAAAAGATGATTAGTATAACGAAATGAAACGATTATGAAAATCGTAGATGCCCAATCTTTTGTAATAATTTTATCATGATTAACAAAATTATTATAATTAAATCTATATAGAAGACTAAAGAAAGTATCCAAAAATGGAAGAGAGAAGACTGTATTCATGAAAATATTGAAAACGTCACTAACTGGGTGTCTTATAAAGAAAAGTAAAACTCTTTGAAAGAGTTTGTACAGTCTGTTTAAAAAATAAAATTTGCAAAACTAGTATTTAAAATATTAAAAGTAAAGGCACCCATAATATGGTCAATAGCAATCACAATAATATTATTAACAAGAAATATGATTATTCTTTGTATGTATTGACAAAATATTAGAAGAAGTAAACGTTTTTACAGTGCCAATGTGAAAAATACGCTGAAACTTGTCGTATTTTCAAGACACTTGTTGATACTAAAATACGCTCTTCCTTAGCTTACTAATCACCACGGAACTACGTTTGACACGAAGCGTCAACAAACTCGGTTGTCTTTACCTTACTTGAAGGACCTTTCGGATATTTGTTGATTTCGTTGTCCGATTATCAAACGGTTTTATAATTATTCCGACTGTACTGTCTAGTTCGGTCTTGCCAACAGTATTTGATTTGTGTTTTACTCTGCAGGTGAACGGGTTTAGGTTTCCAACAATATCCTTTCTATCCAAAAAGATCTTTTTCATTAGGTATTTCTATAATTATTTTAGAAGGCTGGGACAGTTGTGGATGAGATTCTTGATCAGCACAAGAAACTCTTGGGATGATTTAGATGAACGAAAACAATCGTCTCTACAATCTTCCCTTTTCGGTTTTTATTTCTTTCAACTTGTCTCATTTCAATTTACCTAATATATTAAAAATCAGGAGCATCAATCTCAAATTTAGGACGGAAATCTGTATCTGCATCTGTATCATCTAATACGTAGGGGGTCCTGCTATATATGTTACTTTTTATACGTAAAATCTACGTACTAAAACATGACTCAGAAAACTACTTATAAGTATTTATTACTTGTACTAAACCCTGTTATTACTAAAAATACGTAAAATAAGCATGGTGACCTACCGAAAAACGAGTGTAGAAGGCAGAGAAAGAACACAACGTAATATTATCTTTCACTGCCTCAACTAACACTAAATAAAGATAGCAGTTTGGGCGGGAAAGACGTTTGGATTGTTTGTGGTGGGTATGAAGGAGGGAAACGTAAAATAGGATGTAAGAATTATGTATACTTAGGAATCTAGGGTTTTAATAGATTTGTCTGCCTAAATTTAAGGAAAACAGCAGCTCATGATTTATTAAGTGGTCAGAATGTGTACAAAGTATTCTTGTAACGTTTTCGGAAATAAAATTACATTAATAACTAACAGGGTTCCTAACTTCAATTGTTTTAATTTTGAAAATTTAAATTTAGGGCGAAAGACATGGTTTAACTATGTAATTTATTTTTAATACTGATATTTTCGGTCATAAATTATTAAATTCCATGTAGACACCATTTATTTTGATAAAGATTTTCAATCTGTAATAAAAATATAGCTCACAATATTTTCATAATTATTTCACTATGTCACCAATATTTTCAATGTTATTTTATGCAGTATATTTATTAAATTCACCACATGGAATCAACTATGATTGATTTTTTACCAAATATAAACACCTGTAAATACAGAATTTTCACAATGATAAAAATTGTATTGACTCTCTTGAGAGCATTTTAAAATATCTTCTCTCAATATCTTAGAATATTTTAAAAATAATCTAAACATAAATATATCTGAAAAGCTTATATAATTTACAGTAATAGAAGACTTCTTGCTAAAATCTTCAGTGGGATTTAGTTTTGTGTAAAATCGCCAACCCGAGAATCCCATTTATGTATCTTGTAGGAATCTAACAATTTACTAGGTACAAGATTCCCTTTAAGTATCTTCCTTGGATACTCGTAATTATAAATCACTTTTAAATAATTTCAGAGAGATGACTTACGGCTAATAAGATAAGACCTTTGATCGTACTCTCGTTGCCTCGCTGTATTTAATCTAATGGAGATCGTTATAAATTGCTCTATTCTCTGACAAAGATTAATATTCAATGTTTACAGTGTAGGTAAATACTGTTGATAACGTTTGACTTTTAGTACGTGTATGAAATATGAAAGTTATGCATAATGTCTTAGGAATAACATTGTTTTCATATTATGGAATTTCGATGTTCACAACATAACATATGTAATGATTAAAAAAAAGCATATGTGTATTTGTTAAAATATTCATTAAAAAAAATTTTAATTTCAAGTTACTACTTTGTATATTTAAAGTCTTGTGATTCATATATTTAAAACAACAAAATCAATTTTTTAATCAGTATCTCATTATTACTAAAACTCGGAGGGATCTTATCGGTGTAAAGCACTTAGCTGCAGGCTCTATACTCTCTCCCAATCCCTACCACAGGACTAGCTTAGTGGATACCTACCTATTTGCAGAATCCAAGTAACCACATGATGCTAAATCTTCTGATATCCTCTGATACATACCTGCCACGCAAACCACCTTCTCCTTACAGCACCCTAAGCAAGGACTCACAGGGCAAGTGGATTGGGCTCTTATCTTGGTCCTCGTCGCATCTCTTGCACACAGGGGACCTATATCTTCCAATTATATTGGAATCCCCTCAGATTCCCATGACCTATGACCAGGTCTACAGTAACTCTGAGTTGATGTCTGCTTAAGGAGAGGAGTTCTTTGCCCTACAAGTCTCCCGAGTAACTTCACAGTATCTTGTTTTTACAAGGTAGCAATTCTTTCCTGCACAACCTGTTTATATGTGCCGTGATCCTCTAGCCCCTCCTGAGGCAGCATGCCCACTGCCCTCAGCAACGGTCCTTGAGTATACACCCTTGTTTTGCTAAGACGTCAGCTCTCTCATTCCCTATCCAGCCAGAATGTTCTGGAATCCAGGAAACGTTGAGCGAATTATACTTACACAGCTCTCCTAGAGAAGCTATAGTATCAGCCACCAGCTTAGAGCTGGCACTAGCCTTAACTGAAGCCGTCAGAGCTCCTTGACTGTCGGAGCAAATCCAGATGGTCTTGCCCCTCTTGCCAGACCCTATTATTTCCTCAGCACATAGTTTGAGCGCGAGCACCTCCGTCTGGTATTTAGAGTTGGGGTCTTCCAGACGAAGACAGGATCAGTCTTGGTGTCTCGGTCCACTAAAGCCTGCTGATACTTCTTAATCTTGGCCCCATCCGTAAACAAGATTTCAACATGTTTGGGTCTACACTCTGCCTTTGCCTCTCTTGCAGGAATATGGATTTTGTAATTCCCTTAATCCCTTATCAGAGACAGTTTCTTATCCTGAGTTTCTATCCAGAGCTCTTTAAGTGAATGACCAAATAGCTGTTTATGTCGCTTGCTACCTGTCTTCCACAGCCCGGTACAGCTTAGCAGGTATGCAGTTCTCATTGCCTTCTAATTTGAAGACTCAAAGATGGAAAACCTAAAATAGCTCTCATGGTCGCACATGGTGTGCTCCTTCTCGTAGCTGTTATACCTCTAAGGACAAGCCTCTGCACACAATATGACGGTTTTGTGTACTGGATATTTTGTTGTTTTAAATGTTTTGAAATAAGTTTTAAATATTTTATGGTTAGTGTTCTAGTTTTCACCTAACGCTTTGTTTGGTTTGCTTATTTCGTGGATGACCAACGAGCATTCTCTGGTAGGAGATGCGTTTCTGGTACCGGTGTGGTAGGAAATAATGTCACACTATTTAACATGCTTACTTTTACATTCATGCCGCTTATAAAACTATATTACTGTTTTCGTACATATTATAGCCGAAAAACGTTCTTGAGAAACAGGTAATTGAAGAAAAGAAGAACCATGGTCATTTGGTCAGAAAACGTTTCAACAGTAAATATTTTCAAGTCTTTTGTAATGAAGATGTAACTTAAAGGTTTACGATTTCCTTTTACCGCAATTTCATATTTATTAAAACGAACTGACCCCATCTGTAAACGTGTTGATAATGAACGTTGCAGAATATTTTGATTGATGAGATGATAATAATTTCAAATATTCATCACACGGTTGATGATTCTTACAATTTCAGTACAAGATTGATGGGGTGCCATAATACCTCTGCCGTGATTGAACGTATTCCAATACGAGGGAAAGTAATAATATCACGTACAAAGATATAAAATAGCGTGATTAGAAATCGCGAAGCGTCAAAAACCATTCACTGATTGAAAAAATGATCAACGAATACGTAATTACGTTAGCCGAGGAAATGTGTTTCGAAAAACTGAATTTATTTAAACCTGTCAGTTTGACAGCAAACCCAGTGGTTCGGAAGGTAGAAGAGATCGCAGAAAATATACAAACTCAACTGTTTGACACAAATGGACATTTTGAGTGGTTTTCTCTGACCTCGGGTGTGACAACGAATGTGTTGGGTACTGCTCTTGTGTTTGTTTTTATTCTAGAAGTAGATACAAAATGAACGCAGAACTGATATTTAAAGTACTCGCCTCGACTAGAGCTAAAGATATTTTAAGGGAATTGGAAGTGCCAATGATAAAAAGAACCTTCGATGGAGAAACTTGATATCTTATAAACTGATGGATGCAAAAACATTAGTAGTAAAAATATAGGAGTGGTCGCAGTTAGTCTTACATTGTATCAATCACAAACAGTCTCTGTGCGGAAAATGTTTGGGTGTCTGAATAACTAAAACTAGTTACATCAAGGGAAAATCCTTCATAGGTTCTTAAAATTTTGAGCAAAGATTGAATTTATTTAAATGAAAAGCATCGTATTTTATCCAAATTACCAATTATTGAATATCTGTGTAAGTTAGCTTTCTACGTTGATTTGAAAAAAAAACAAAAACGATATGTACACTAATATCGAATCGTTCTAGCAAATATACTGTTCTGGAAATACTGCAAATTTTCTCGAGAACTATTTTATGTTTTTAATAAAAAAATTATTCCAAATAAAGTACGTAAACCACTATTTACAACATATTTAGGTTAACCGAAAAACATCCTAAATCTCTTCTAAAATTGGTGCAAATAAAATTGTTATAACTTTAAACTATTCTCAAGGAAATATATTTATAACGTTAGTTGAGTCAATTGATTTGTTAGTTATTATGCTTAAGTTGAATTTTGAGCGTATTGTATTTGCCAGTAAGCTTTAATTATCAAATAAATAAATAGAATTGTTATAATTTGTTTTTTTCATCTAACTTCTCACAACAACAATAAGCCATTGGCTATCGCCGGCAGCATTGATGATAGTTACTGGACGGATTTGGTGCGTGGGTTGTAGTTTGAAGACCCTTGTTGAACACTATTGAAAGTTTGTCTTTAAAACTGTAGCTACGCAGCTTCTACAACGCATCCTAATGACCAATATAGTCGGATACCTAGTCCAGCCGAAAACGTCTCAATAAAGAAAATAAAAAATTAAATATTCCACACGATTACTGTGTGGAAAAAAGACATTTTCACTTTAAAAGTTCTCTGAATGTCTTTGTCAAATAAATCAACGAGTTATATTTATGTAAGGAGAGGTTAGGTGAAGGTATTCTAAAACTGTTATCAAAGAGAATTTAATTCAAAGAAAGAAGTAAAAAAAAATTGTTACTAGAAGTGACTGACTCTATGATGTACCGACAATCAAAACTAATTCTGAACAAGTGGGCATTTTGATTCATACTCTATAAACAATTATTTTCTCATATTTATTACAAACCAATGGCTTTATAGATATTACAAAATATTTCCTATCCATTTTGCACGGAAACTTTAACCGTGTTGAAATTCCTGTGGTATATATCTTTAGTTAAAGTTCTGGGATTCATTGTTGGATATAACGTCTATAATGAAACTTTTATCTTAAGTTTTGTACAGCAATACTTCGTATTAAATTTTAATAAACATATTTTGAGATAACCTATAGAGATTTTAATGTTGAATGTAAACTAGTCTGTAAGGACACAATATCAAGAGCACAGTGGTACAATATATTACAATATAAATATTGAAAAGAACCCCAATACCACAAAAATAATCAAAAATAACAAATAAGACAAGTTACTTAAGATTAAACCCTTATGTACATTTCGATGACCATGTCATCATCATCAGAGGGTCTTGTTACAAAACACAATCTAGCACACAAGAAGTTACAAACTAGAATGATGATCATTCTAGTTTGTAACTTCTTGTGTGCTAGATTGTGTTTTGTAACAAGACCCTCTGATGATGATGACATGGTCATCGAAATGTACATAAGGGTTTAATCTTAAGTAACTTGTCTTATTTGTTATTTTTGATTATTTTTGTGGTATTGGGGTTCTTTTCAATATTTTTATTGTAATAGTCTGTAAGGAGTTGAATTTTTTTCGCTTTATAAAACACATTTCTGAAACACGCCATAAAAAATATAGCTTAACTGCAGCCACATTTTGTGTGTTTTGATGAAAGAGTTTTATGAGATAGTGAAATGGCATACTATCAAAATTTGTCTTTGTATGAAAATATAACTACTTATCATCTAAAGGATAAACTCATGAGACCTATGAATATAGAACAGAAAAGCACTATTTTAAACAAGCTCCATTCTTGGCACATTCCAAATAAAAATTTAATCGATCAAAAAAAATTTAACCAAACTAAAATTTCTAATCGAAATAAAATTGCAAAATGCTAACAATAATTAGGGCAGCCTAGGGTTTTACAAATGGGAAGCGTTATTTTATAGGTAACGTGGAGCGTGCTACGTGCCATGAATGAACAAGCACACTACCCTTACATATAAACCTGGTTTACCATAAGTTGGGTTTAAGAGAGTTTCTTTCTTCACACAAGTCTCTGAAGAGTAAAAGTGCAGTGTATTAAATTGAAAAAAATCGTAAGCTGATATAGGCCTATAAAAAAACACTTTGCAATTAGTTCAATATATTTAGAGATTCCTGAATGTTGTAAGCAATAAATATAAAGTCAATTGTATATCACTTCGCTAAAGTTTTATTTGTAGAAGGAAAGGTGACATTTTTCTTTATTCGTTTAGTAAGACTCTGAAAATAGCTCAATAATTTTCACCCATAAATTTGTTACGGAATCAATTACTTCAAAAATGGAGTTTTTAAGCATAATCACATATAGGTGTTCCTTTTTCCTTGGGGCGTAAAAGCGTGCGATATTATGGACGGAATTCTAAACACCATGAAGAAATATAGCTGATATCACAAAATACTTATCAGAGTTGTATGTATAAACAAGTGAATACATAGAATCCCTCAGAAACGTGATTTAGTAGGAATACTATATCATTTAAATAATCCTAAACCAAACCAAATCTAAAAAAACACAAACGGAAAATTCCAAACAATCGGGTACAACTTAATGAGGACCAACGAAGGAAATATGCCCTAGAAATGAAAAAGACAGAAAAGTATTATTCACCAGGAGGAATTCATTCATACACAGAAGCATATATCTCTTCCACTGAAAGTAAGACTGACTAGGTGACACATATTTCCTGTATTCCTAGTCGGAGCGGTAACATCAATGTAGAGGTTGGTGTTTGTAAAGAGGTTATTCCGACGTCCTCTCAGAGTCGATTGTACTGATCACATGACCAACGGGGAAGTACTACCCCGGATAGGGAAGTAGTATATGTAAATACAAAGAGGAAGATAGAATATCTGGGCAAATCAGATGAGACATAACAAACGTCGTCTACTACAACTCTCGGTTCAGGACAAGATAGAGAGTAAATGCTAACCCAGAAGGAAAAGTCATACATTGCTACACAACCTATGCCAGCGGTATGATTTGGCCTGAATCTAATTATTAGTATTTGTCAAATGTAACATTTCCAAGCCGTATAATGAAAATTGGTTTATTATATTCCTGCATATTTCCTAACCCAGTTAACCTCCATAGAAGTTATATTTCGCATGTAGTTGGTCACTTTACGAATCTTTAGATCTGTCACTCTCGCTAAGGTTGTTGAAGGTTAACGAATACAGGCGGAATGTAGTATGTCCCGCACTTCAAGCTAGAAGCAATACCGCGAGGTAGGGAATCGAGATAGATAAACTACATTTATCTTTCAACCTGGTAGAACCTTTCCATGGACTAATTGCTTCCAGGATAAGTAAAAAGAAAGTACTTGCAACCAGGGGGAAGTTACAATATTTTGTAGAATTTAAAATAATTTAATATTGAATATCATTGAAAATTAATAATTTCTCATCTTTACTAAATCTTAAATCAATATAGCTACACACAGTAAGTACCTATATTAGAAGTTTAAAGTTTTTCCCCTCATACATCTAATTTTATAAACACCTATTTTTCGTAATAAGGGATTTATTTTTAATGTGTTTTCTAAATATTTACGTGAACTACATGTAGACATTTTCATCAACAATTAGTTTTAATTTTTATTTTTTCAAGTTAAAAACTAGGTATATTACTTCAAAACTAGCACACATTTGTAACATATTTAAATAAACAGGTAAATCATTCTAAAACCACATTTTCATATAATATCTGCATAGTGAGAAAGTGCACAGGAATATCAGCTTCTAAAAGGTTATCTCGTGTACCCAATATAAAAGCAAATGTTTGGTATAACAAGGTGATACCTAAACACAGAAGTAATAAAACAGAGGGAAACGTACAGGTTATATTTACGACCTTAAATCAATAATTCGTTTACTTTTGATTGCCATTTCTTTTCTTTATTGCCTAAATTTTCTTTTCTTGTCATTTATAAAAGAGTTGGACATCATAAATATTGTTTCGTTTTGAGGATTTTATACCTTCAGCAATAATGCCAGTAAAATATTCTTTCAGAATTTAAAATTTAAAAGTATTAATTTTTGAACATTAGCAATTCCAACAACCAATATAAAAAATCTCACGAGGAATCACACTCAATAAGATTAATTTGTTAATTTTGGCAAAGCCGCAAAGGCTGGTGGACTATTGATCCTAAAACGAACACGCTCCAAACTAAAGTTCGGAAATTAACTTAAACCGAAAGATAAAACTAATTTGCTTCGGTGGTATTTTATTAAAGGCCTTCAGTTTGCCTTGCTGTGAAATAAAAATAACACTGAGTAACTCTTGAAACTTGAGTACCACCAGATTGATGAGTTTTAACGTTCTTGTTTATTTGAAACGCCTTTAATAGTTGACGCAATGAAATACGAAAGTTTTAATAAAAACCTTACTTTACATTAGCCAACCCACGTCCTTGGCTTTTCGGCCATTCGACGCCGCGCCTCCCAGTAACGGCTAGCGGGGTCTTCAGGGTAGACGGAGAGATCTGCGCAGGACTTGAGGTGTTCGGCGTTCATTGTGTCATTCAAGCAGAGAGGGCAGGTGGAGTCATCTGCTAGACCGATGCGGTGCAGGTGCTCTTGCAGGTAGTCATGGCCAGTGAGTAGACGGAAACTGGCGACCGATTCAGAGCTCTCTAAATTACTGGGAAGCTGTTACTTAGAGGCTAAAGCACCCATCTTTTGTTACTTGCCAGGTTCCCCATGTCGTTTAAGGTATAGGTGTTGACTACGCCATCTATGTTATTTTTGGCAGTGTTGAAAGAGATGGGAGTTGCTGGATGATGAGCTTCCGCGCCTTTTTTTGCCAGTTCGTCAGCCATTTCGTTTCCTATTATACCCCCATGACTATGGATCCATTGACGTTTGACCTTCCATCCTTTTATTATGAGCCTCTCAATTGCCTGGCTGCTTGTTCTTAGGCAGTCAGTGGATGCGTTTAAAAGGATGAGTCTATAAAAAACACTGCATTTGCTGGTGGAACGTAAAGTTGTAGTAGCGCGGTTACGGCTTCTTGGACAGCGCTGATTTCTCCATCAAAGTTAGTGTTATTCGTACCGATAGCAGAGAAGCCCTCAAACTCCCTTCAGAACCATCCTGCTCCTGTTCCTTTGAGTATTGGGTTGTACGAGCCATCCATGAATATATGAAACCACTTGCTATGGAGGGTATTGCGTGGCAATGGTTTCTAGCATATGCTTTTAGTACCTGTGGGGTGGAGTCTGCCTTTTTGCCAGTGAAATCGCTTAGGGTTGTACAAATATTGGGTAGGTGAGTCACCATGGGAACGTAGTTACATAGCGGCTGCGGTTGAGACTGCGGAAGATTGTATTTGTCCTTTATGGTTCGCATTAGGCAGAGGGGAGATATTTGAGTTTTGAGCCGCTGGGAGGCCGGTTTGTAGCCATTCCAGAAAAACCAACCACTTTCCTATTATTACTATTATTACTAAAACTCGGAGGGACCTTATCGGTGTAGAGCACTTAGCTGTAGCCTTTGTACTCTCTTCCCATCCCTACCACAGGACTAGCTTAGTGGATACCTACCTCTTTGCAGAAATCAAGTACCCACCTGATGCTAGATCTTCTGATATACTCTGGTGTACATACCTGTGAGCCAAACCACTTTCTCCTTGCAGCTCCCAAAGCAGGACAATCACAGAGTACGTGGATTGGGCTTTCCTCTTGGTCCTCGTCGCATCTCTTGCATACAGGGGACCTAGATTTTCCAATTTTGTATTATAACCCCCTCAGATTCCCATGGCCTGTAACCAGCTCTACAGTAGCTCTGAGTTGATGTCTACTTAAGGAGAGTAGTTCTTTGCCCCACACATCTCCTGAGTAACCCCACAGTACCTTGGATTTGTTACACCCCAAGGTTACATTCCATTCTTCCCTGCACAACCTGTCTATATGTGCCATGATCCTCTTGCGCCCCTCCCGAGGCGGCATGCCCACTGCCCTCAGCAACGGTCCTTGGGTTATACACCCTTGTTTTGCTAAGGCGTCAGCCCTCTCATTCCCTATCCAGCCAGAATGTCCTGGAATCCAGGTTAGGTTGAGTGAATTATGCTTACTCAGCTCTGCTAAAGAAGCCATAGTCTCAGCCACCAACCTAGAGCTGGTACTAGCCTTACCTAAAGCCTTCAGAGCTGCCTGACTGTCCGAGCAAATCCAGATGGTCTTGCCCCTCCTGCCAGACCCTATTATTTCCTCAGCACATAGTTTGATCGCGAGCACCTCCCCCTGGAAGACAGAGTTGTAGTCCTCCAGGCGATGACAAAATCTGTCTTGGTGTCTCGGTCCACTAAATCCTGCTCCCACTCCTTCCTTCATCTTGGACCCATCGGTGAACCAGATTTCACCATGTCTGGGTCTATACTCCGCCCATGCCTCTCTTGCAGGAATAAGGATTTTGTAGTTTCCTTTTTCCCTTTTAAGAGACAGTATCTTATCCTGAGGTTCTATCCAGAGCTCCTTCAGTGAATCCCCAAATAGCTGTTTATGAAGTTTGCTACTTGTCTTCCACTGCCCAGTACAGCTTAGCCGGTATGCAGTTTTCATTGCCTCCATCCTAATTTGAAGACTCAAGGATGGAAAACCCAACATAACCCTCATGGCCGCACATGGTGTGCTTCTCTTTGTAGCAGTTATGCCTCTAAGGAAGAGCCCCTGCGCGCGGTCCAGCATTCTTTTACTTGTTTCTTTCTGTGCCCTGTCCCACCAGACGATAGAGGCAAAGACCAACCTCGGCACCACAATGGCGGAATAAATCCAGTTCATTTGACGTGGACCCAAACCCCATCTCGTGCCTATTGCTCCTCTGCATTGCCAGAACGTAGCTATGGCTTTTTTGCACTTATCCTCCAAATGCTCACGCCAGAGTAGCTTCCTATCCAGAATAACTCCCAGATATTTAGCACTCTCAACGTAGCTTATTTTAGTATTACCAACTTCCATCATCTCCAGCTATTTAGTTTTATATCGCCTAGTGAAGATGAGTGCCACAGATTTCTCTCCTTGAATGCATAGTGCATTCTCCCTGCACCATGCTTCTGTTACCTTGAGTGCCTCTTGAAGCAGGTCTTTGAGGACCTCTTCAAATGGTCCCCTAACAAGGATAGCTATGTCATCCGCATATCCTACCACCTTGACACCCATTCCACTGAGTGTCCTTAGTAGGCCGTCCACGACAAGGCTCCACAGCAAAGGGGATAACACTCCACCCTGCGGGCAGCCCTCCGAGACCATCCCATTTATCGTGCACCCCATCCAGGATGCAGTGCTTATCCGGTTTTCCAAGGAACTCATAATCCAATTTATAATTCCATCAGAAATCCCATGATCCATAGCTGCTCTCTTGATGGCCAGTCTAGAGGTACTATTAAAAGCCCCCTCCACATCAAGAAAAGCCCCAATACATATTCCCTTGTTGTTGATCTTACCCTTAATAAAGTCTACGACCGACAACAGCTCAGTCTCCACTGACCTACCGGTTCGGTAGGCGTGTTGGTCCTGATGAAGCGGATACTGCTTCAAAGGGCCCTCCTTCAAATAGTAGTCCACCAGCCTTTCCAATGTCTTTAACAAGAAAGATGTGAGGCTGATAGGTCTGAAGTCTTTTACCTCTGTGTAACCTTTCCTCCCCGGTTTGGGGATAAAGATAACCTTCGTTTTGAGCCACTGCCCAGGCGTGTAACCCAAAGCAACACAGCCTCTGAGTAATCCTGTCAGTGGCCCTATTATTTCCTCCAAGCAATTTTGTAGTAGTGCTGGAGTAATGTTATCTAATCCAGGGGCTTTAAAAGGCTCAAAAGACAGAATTGCCTCTCTCACCTTTTGCGCTGAGATCACCTGCCCAGCAATATTCCAGTCTGCCCTTAGCCCAGTATGTCGGAGTTTTTGAGCACCGTCCCCCACCGGTCTAATATCGGGAAAACTGTTCCTCATAAGCAAACGCAGTGTTTCCTCCGGGGTGTCAGTAAAGCTACCATCAGTCTTCTTGATAAACTTAAGCTCTCCCCTTGGTCCACTTGCTAACACCTTAAAAAGTCTAGCAGTGTCACTCAGTGTGCTTGTCTCTGAGCACCACTTTTCCCAAGAAGCTCGTTTAACCTCTTTAATAAGATTTTTATAGAGACCCTGGCTGTCTTTATATGCCTGCCAGGTCTCCGCCGTTTTCTTCTTCTTTGCCCTATTAAAGAGCCTTCTAGTCTCTTTCCGTCTTGCCTCTAACTCGCTGTTCCACTTAAGCTTACCACGCCCAGTGTTTATCCGCGAGAGAGGGCAATTTTCCTCAAACGACGTGGAAATTGCAGTCCTGATGTAGGCCTCAGTACTTTCCAGTTCGTTTGATGTACCATATTTACCACGGAAGTCAGACATCCGCCTCCTCACCGAGGACTTAAAACCTTCCCAGTTTGTCCTTCTCGGGTTCCTAAACCACACCACATGGGGAACCACTCCCCTCATTGTAGCAGTGATGATCCGGTGATCAGACATGGAGGGCTCATCCGAAACCTGCCAGTCATGCACCCACCTTACCATTTGTCTATTACAGAGGTGATATCTAGAACCTCCCTTCTGTTTGAAGTGACAAATGTTGGCTCGGCACCTGTGTTTAAAACCTCAAGGTTTTCTTCAATCAAGAAGGCTAGGAGCTCCTCACCTCGCTCATTTGTGTCTGTGCTGCCCCACACCTCATTATGAGCATTGGCATCACAGCCCACTAAGATTCCTATATTCCTCTCCCTGCAGTACCGAACTATTTACGTAATTCTGCAGGGGGCGATTCTCTATTGTGGGCGCAGTAAGTGGAGGCCACGATGAACTCCCTGCTCCCACTTACCTCGCCCTTGCCTCGAATTCTAACCACCGCAAGATCTTTAGTTGAGAATTCTTGAATCAGCGTGGCTTCTAGTCCTCTGACTATCACACATGCTCTGTGCCCCTCATGTTCCCCACTTGCGTAGGTGCGCCCAGCTGCAGTCAGACCCCTTATACGGTTCCTGACCAGCCACGGTTCTTGCACCAGCGCAAGCGCTGGTAATGTGTACCTCACATTTAAGCACCTGGTTAGGACCACCGAGGCGCTTTTACTGTGATGCAAGTTGATTTGCAGGATCATTGCTTGAGGGTCAGCCATCTCCAACTCTCTCTCGCCCTTCTCTTCCAGGTCCTTAGAGTTCCACTTAAAAGTGACCTCTGCAGTCCCCAGGAAGGCTTTCCCATCTCTTGCCTTTAATAATCTGGCCGATGCCTCATCCAATCCTAGGCAGAGGAGGCTTGCAGGTCCCCGCTCAATGCACTGTAGGATCTTCCACTTCGAAGTGTCAATTTCTGGGTTTTGCATCCCGATGAACTTGACCAGCTGAGTGGCCTCCCTTTTTGGTGGTGGTACTAGCACCGCCCTTTTGATCAGTTCATCAGGCAGTACTAGCCTTGCCTGAGTCCCGTCCTCGAGCTTAACTGACGGTACCACTTCTCTCAGCCGTTTTGCCGATTCCTCCTCAGCACAAATAAATGCTGCGACTCCATCCCTTAGGTGAGTGTCTCTGAACCGCGGAACAAAACCTCCACTAGGAGTGTCCAGAATCCGGTCCATGACGGTGCCCTTAAGGTGATCGAACGCCGCCATCTCCATCCTCACGCCTACACTATCCCCAAAGGTCACAAGAACCCTCGGTAGGTTGGCGGAGATCGCCGAGAAAGACGGCCCTCCCGACCAAGCAGGCCTAGACCTCTTGACCTCCGACTCTGGAGTAGGATTAGAAGTACTCCTTTCCTTCCTTTTCCTCTCTCTCTTTTGTCGTACTAAAGTCCTACCTGATCCACTGGCTATCGGGACGACAGGGCGGGTTCTAGCCCCAGCCTCCGTCAAACCCTTCCGCTGCCCGGATCGGTGTTTCCTCAAAGGGGGTGGCGGTGGTTCTCTGCCCTCCGCCTCCGCCTTCTTTGCTTCCTCATGGTAGGAAAGCCAGAGTGCTTTCCTCCTTTGTGCACCACTCATTCTTCCTGTTGCCTTCGCAGCTGGATTTCCATCTGTCTCTACGGGGGCCGAAGCCACCTCCATAGGAACAGATTTGTCGGTAGGTTCTAAGCCCTGAACAGTTAAATTTATTTTTTTCTCTGCCATGTGTGTTCCCACGAGCAGCTAGGGAAATAAAGGTCCGCCGCCGCAGAGCCCCGCTTACGGCGGTAAGGCAACTTAAGTACTCAGGGGTGGCGCCAGGTGCCCCTGAGTCTCCGTTAAAGACCCTCCTTACCCTGAGGGCCACGAATCTACATCGGCACGGATCGCATAACACCTTCAGATCGGGGGTGTAAGTGCCCATCCAGACCACAAACCTGGATGAGGGGTGCTTCTTGGTTGCGCCCGCAAGGGAAGGGCAGGGCGAGAGCCGGGCAGATAACAACCCTTCAGGTGCTAGGACTGGCCCCTTTTTTTGAGCCGCCTTCATGCACTCACACAAATGCCTGGACTTCCCGTTTATAGGAAGCCACATACGTACAGCTCCGCTCCACCCGTCCCCCACGCCCGGATTAAGCCTCTCCACCACGTCAAGGTCATGCAGCCCATAGGAGAGGAACCACTTTCCTAGCTCTTTCCCAAAATTTGAGAACTCTTTTGTTCCGTCTAGCTTCTAGTGGCTCGATTCCAGCCTGGAGCTGCATGGCTGTTATTGTAGTCGATATTGCACCTCCAGTAATTGTTCTCAGTGCATTATTCTGGATGGTCTCGAGTTTGGTTAGGTGGATAGAGATATGGCTTCCCCGCCATATTCCAAAATATACCTTACGTAGGATTTATAGGTGGCAATCAAAACGTCCTGCTTGGCTCCCCACTTGGTAGCAGTCAACCTTTTCAAAATGTTGTTCCGTTTGTTCCCTTTTTCAGCGCCGGACCTAATGTGCTCGTTCCATGATAATTTGGTTTCCAGTGAGACGCCCAGGTATTTAGATAGCTTAACTTGGCCTAGAGTTTTTCCACCATAGTACACTTTGAAGGAGTGTGGATTGGTTGACAGAGAGAACAGATGGCACACGGTTTTCTCTGCGTTGACTTCCATCTTATTTTGAGACGCCCATTCCTCGAGTCTAGTCATGGCTGCGTTTATCGCTTCTTCTAGCGCCTGTGTATTGCTACTGGTTGCCCATATGATGATGTCGTCGGTGAAAAACAGACAATTCACACCTGGTAGTTTGCTGATGGCAGCCTCTAGGTCGTCTATCACGAGGGTAAATAGTAGACAGCTGAGAACGGCTCCTTGTGGGAGGCCTTATTTCAGTTTTTTAAACGATAATTGTTCGTCGAAGAATTTACACTGTATGAGGCGATTTGAAAGAAAGCTGCTGATCCACCTGTACATTTTTCCCTTTATTCCGAAAGGGTGAAGCTTTTTCATGAGTAGTTGTCGCCACACCTTGTCGTAGACTGCCTTAAAGTCGACTAGAACTGCCAGGGTTGATTGTTTCTTATGAAATCCGTGTTTGACTGACTGGGTGAATTTCATAACTTGGTCGGTGGTTGAGCGTTGCTTCCAATTTTTGAATGTATAAACTTAGTATTATTGTAATTGAGTATACCTCAGCGTAAGGATTTCAAAAGTATTTCACTAAATATTATCCAAGATCAAATTATGAAGACATTTCGTAGGAATATTTCAATTATTTTTTTCTCATTTTTTGAAAGCTAAAAATACAAAAAACAAATGAATAATTTAAGAGTTGACGAAGAGGGTTATTGAAGGAATCAAGCCAAGAAAAGACAGAAAAGAAAAAGTCAACTAAACGTTTCAATTGTAATGAGAGATAATTACTAAGTGGTTTTTCGTGTGTGTTGTGTTTTGTTTACTGATTATCGGTTACTGCGTACTCCATCCCTGTATCTCGACTGTCCTACAGTTGTGTGTAAAGATATTTTCAAACTAGGGGTTTTAAGTAAAACTCTTTTTTCAGCTAGGTATTATATGGCATATTACTGAATATTGGAGTTTTATTTATATTCTTAATCATTAGCTTCACAATTGTCAAACTAGACTATCTGCTTAAAACACTAAATCTGCCCCAAACATTCACTCTTAAACTATATGCTCTGCTTCAGAACTTCCTCTGCTCCAATCATTTATTCTGCTTCAAAGAATTACTTAGCTTCCGACTCATCTAATTCAACCACTAGCTTCGAAAACCGAATGTACTTAGAACACATGCTCTGCTTCAACCACTTACTAAGATTAAATACTTACTGCACTTTTTTAACCCATACTCTACTTCAAATACATAACGCTTACTCTGAATAAACCCCTTTCTCTGCTTCAACCCTTTACTTCTCTGAAAACACTTAAGAAGCTTATAACCCATACTGTGATTCAACATCTAGTTTCAAACACTAACTGTATTTCAAATACATAGGGCATCTGATTTTACCCCTTACTCAGCTACAACCACCTATTTTGCATCAACTCTTTCTGTTTTAACCACTTACTCTGCCTAAACCACTTAGTTAGTTTCAAACATTTACGCAGCTACAGACACATACTCTAATCCAAAAGCTAGCTTCAAACACCAACTATACTTCAAACACTTATTCCGCTTAAACCTTCTCGTTTTTTTCTTGTGTAATTCAAATTAAATTGGCAGACGATTGTTTATGAACAATATTTTAAAATAAATAAACCTATGAATCAGCCTATGTACTTTTTCGAGTCTGCTTTATTTTATTATCTGGAGTAGCTAAATGTTTACTATCACAATGGAGCAGAAGGCTTATAAGAGATTAGGTAGAAAAATGTCAATTCATTGCATCAATGAAAAATATAAATGTGGCAAGAGTGCCGAAACAAGGAACTTTAAGGAACGTAGATGGCTTGTCTGATTGCTTTAGGCTTTGGCATTTAACAGTCAAATCCTTCGTACTTTGAGCGTGCAAAACAGTTGCTTCGAATACATAAGCTGAGGTCCAGATAGTACCTACGTATTTCGTTAATATGGCGGAGCCTAGTTCAGTGGAAATGAAATGCGACCATCTTACAAACACTAAATCTGTCCCAAACATTCATTCTGCTTCAACTACATGCTCTGCTTCAGACCTTTCTCTGCTTCAATCATTTATTCTGCTTTAACCACTACTATGCTTCAACTTAGCTTCCACCTCATAATATTCAACCACTAGCTTCAAACACCTATTGTACTTCAAAAACATGCTCTGATTCAACCACTTACTAAGAATTAAATACTTAATGCACTTTAAACACTTACCCTATTCAAACACATAGGGCTTAGAGCCTACTCTGATTCAACCCCTTACTCAGCTACAACCACATACTCTGCTACACACTTTTCCTCTGCTCCAAACATTTGTTCTGTTTCAACCACTTACTCGGCTACAACGACTTACTTAGCTCAAAAAACATAAACTCATACAACCATTAGCTTCAAACACATATTGCACTTCAACATTTACTCTGTTTCAACTATTTACTTGGCATAAAAATCTTACTCTGCTTCAACCACTTAGTTATCCTCAAACACTTACTCTTCTTCAAACACATATTCTGCTTCGATCACTTACTCAGCTTCTTTCACCAACGATGATTTAACCTCTTAGTTAGCTTTAAACACTTATTGTGCTTCAAATATTTGTTGTTTTGTTATCAAAAATAGCCTGGTAGAAGATTGTCTATGAGCAATGTTTGAAAATTAATAAGCTTTTAAGTCTATGATAAAATCTTTTCAAGCATATTTTGAGTCTGCTGTATGTTATTAGCTGGAGTAGACTGTTTTCTATCATTTTATTATCATAAAGGAACTGAAGGTCTATGAGAGTTTAGGAAGATAGATTTATGTTAAAATATAAATCCATCATAACACTCATTTAAGGAGCTCAAAGGAGTTAGCTGTCTGATAGCTTTTAGAATTTTTACAATTTAAAATCGAATCATACGCACTTTGACTGAGGAAAACCGTTGCTTCAGAGACATAAACTGAGGCACAGATAGTATCTACGTATTCCGTTAATACGGTGGAGCCTTGTTCGGTGGAAAGGAAATGCGACCATCTCACAGAGAATACAAGCTGGAAGAGGTTATTTGAACAGGCGTCGTGCTAATGTGTCTTGAAGCACTGGTGTTAATTAGAGTGGGACTATATCCCAATGCTGTCTGGGAATAGTCTCTCTCTGAGCAGACACCATTAGCATACAGATTGGTTGCATGTGTACATTGCTTAAAGTAAAGTATTTTTAAAGAGAATATATTATTATTAATTTTTTTTAAATTCTGATTTAATATAACAATTTTCAATTTTACACACACAAAAATAATGTAAATTTCTCTCACAAATCACATCCAAATAAAATCTGAATAGATAAAAATTTTTAGTACAATTTTTAAAATAAAGTAAAAAAAAGAATTCATTAAACCTAAGAAATTTAAGATCTAAAAATTGCCCCTATTAGAAGGAATATTTTTAAAATACGTAAATGTAAGAGAAGATGTTAAAGAAGTAATTTATTAAAAATGTAAACAAATAAAAATGATGAATAATATATATATATATATATATATATATATATATATATATATATATATATATGTAAATAAAGAAATGAAACAACTTTCAAATGCAAGTATAATTAGTCTTGTATTTGAAAATTGTTTTATTTCTTTATTATTACACAAGAATACATATTATAGCATATATATATATATATATATATATATATATATATATATATATATATATATAGGAGCCCGTTTATTACCCCAAAAAAAAATCAAAGAAACTATGATTACTCAAACAATCATAACTCATAACACTAACAAATCATTTGATAAATGGGAGATATTTACATGCAGTTTATGTAAAATTCAAATTACAAAAAAAGTAATAATTTAAGATATAAAAGTAATTTATCTGTTAAATATAAGGAATTATGTTGTTGTTATTGTAAATATGTATTTTACAACAATACTTTTGTAGCAGGCGGCCTCTTATTAAAGGAGAACACATAAATAATGTGTCACATTTAGAGCCAAAATAAAACACATTTAAATAAATGACAAACAGTATTACATTTTACATATGTAATATGAGTAATCGATATCTCCAATAGTAGACGACCTAATAGTGACTCTTCGTTACAATGGGTAGTTGAAGGGTTGGAGGAAACAATAATGGCTGAAAAGCAAACTTTAAATTTTAATGGACGCCCTACTACAATTCTACAAACTAAAATATTGAATCTATAAAGCGTGTTTCTGAGTCCTCTAAGTATATCCTCCACTGTATCAGTGAGTGCTAGGGATTAAAAAAAAAAGTTGTAGGCACCATGACGGTCGTTTCTTGTACCTTCTTAAAAAGACAATTTTTTCCCAAATCTTTCACTACGGATAAAAACGTTGGATTAAAATTTAGATTGTAGATCGACCCTACGAATCTTACCTGTCTTTTTCTTCTACTTTCTTATCCCTAGGTCCTTGGACCGACTTTATGTTATCAGATCATATTCTCATGATTGTGTATTTATGCACCTGTCATTGGAACAAATCCTGGAATGACTTTCTGTGATAGTGTGACATTGTCTCTATTAAGGCCGCTCCAGACGCCTTTGTAGTCGACTCTTACAGGTGTACAGACATTACATTTTACCTGTTTGGTCCGCGGGAGGTATTTTATTTTCGTCCTACCTTACATATCTGTAGAGTTTTCCCTTATCCGCTATCTGGGGACGCGCCCTCTAGGGGATACAGGTTCCCCCGAGAGAATCTTACCTGTAGTACAGTTAATTAACAGTTCGAAGTCTTTCTATATGTCCGGCCACAGAGCACATTGCTCGCAGCAAATTTGTATAGGTTCTCTGTGGTCCGACCTAGTCATCTTCCCCCTCCTGAACGAGACTTTTATTCAGCAATACAATATGCCTTCACTTCAGAACTACCTCGTGATCATTAAAATAAGAATTCGTTGCTGCTATTACAACCATTCTGTAAGTATACGTCAAGGCAATCCAATCTTGTATACAGTAGCGGTTTATCTTACCTAGGGGCCGTATAATTATGAGATTACGTCCTGGAGATAAACAATCAGATGGCTGTAGTACGACCTGGCCATGAATGTTTTGCTAGCTATCCTTTGTTACAGCTATTTTCCCATGTGTATTACACGAAAACAGAATTTACTTAATCGAAATTAAATTAGATGCATTTGTTTTTGTAAGTTTGAAGTTATAATTAATTTGTTATTAAGCGTGGGACTTTAAAATATTTTTAGTGTATTTGGACTGTTTTAGCCAAGAAATATTCAAAGAAAGAATTTACTAATCGTTCAGGAGATTTAACTTGAAAACCCATTCCCGGAGCCCTGACTTGAAACATTTTTCTACAAAACACCTGCATTCGAAAATAATTTAATGAATTTTATGTAGACTTTGACAAAGACATTCAGCGAATGTAAACACTGAATATTTTAATTCATTCCCGCTGCCCCTTTCGCCATTGTTGTAAACCTGATTTACTATGATTACGGTTACGTTGATGTGTTCTAACATGAAATATTTCTTTTGTTCCCTCTGGCATTTTACATCTTCTGTGAGTCGTAAACGTTGTTATAGTTTCTCTTTGTTGTCTTGTTCATGAAGCTAGTAACACTTTATATTCTCAAAAATAACGCAAATAGATGTTTTCAGACTTTCTAAATAAATGTTAATGGTATAAAAAGAATGAGTTTAAACAGGTTTCAGTACATTTAAATGTGTATTCCAGTTGAATATTATTATTCTGTGTAACGGTCAACCTCCACAAGGGATTTATCACACACAGCTTGACAAGATTACCAGTCCTTCCTCGCTTGATTAGATCAGAATGACACCGTTCCGGTAAAGACTACAACTTTCTAAGACGTAATCGACCAGAAATTACCGGACATTGTTAGAAGCAGTATTTCAATATAAAGGTTTTATTTTTGAGATATATATATGGCATTTTTATACTATACATTAACATAGAGAAATGGATGATATGTGCATAGCATACTTTGCCATTGTGTTTGCAGAAGGTTAAGTCTTGATACACAATTTTTATTACGTTACGGTCTCTGTGCTTAAGGCCAACGCACCTGGATCATAGGTAAGAGATGCGGTAAGAGACGTGGATCATAGGTTAGATTTGCGGTAAGAGACATTGGATCATAGGTAAGAGATGCGGTAAGAGACGTGGATCATAGGTAAGAGATGCGGTTAGAGACGTGGATCATAGGTAAGAGATGCGGTAAGAGGCGTGGATCATAGGTAAGAGATGCGGTAAGAGACGTGGATCATAGGTAAGAGATGTGGTAAGAGACGTGGATCATACGTAAGAGATGCGGTAAGAGACGTGGATCATACGTAATTTATTATACAGTTATTTTTTGCATCTGTTTTGCGGAAACTATGATATATATATATATATATATATATATATATATATATATATATATATATATATATATATATATAAAATACGCATAAACGTATGCTGTCCAAAGCTCGAATCAAGTTTATTATTGAAGGACTGCAGCATTAATAGTTGTAGAGTGAGATATATGTATATATTAATTATATACCTATACCTAAATATATACTTATACTGATTTTTAACTGACCTTCAGATTCATAATCAGATTGTATTCTTGACCAAATATAAATTAAAGGGGTGTGTCCTCATGTCAGTACTATAAAAGTGTCTGAGAAAAAAACCTACCAGTTTGAGTATCTGAAACGTCATACCTAAGTGCTTGTAAATATAAACTTATACCTTTGTTTGATAGCTTATTTTAATAAATTTCACAAATATTATACCAATTCGATTTAAAAATAATAATTAATTACTATTCTTTGAGTTACACAAAGCATCAATCAGTTATCCATAAAATGTTAGTTAGCTAGAATTTTACAAACAAAATAATAAAATTGTTTAATTTAAATAAAATAACCTCTAATTATACCTCATGCTATATCTGTCTTTAGTTCTAAAACGAACAGAGAAATTCCTTACTAAGAGTCTGTAGTTAAATGTAAAATAATATAATCAAGCTGTGCTGGATATCGACGGCGAAAATGAGAAAACAATAGCTTTATTTCAATATTTTTGTAAATAGTTGTGATATTATTCTAAAAAAAAATTTATACTCTAGAATACACAGAAAAAAATTAAAGTAAATAATATTTAGGTCATTAAAATTTTATTTATACTTTTAATTTTGTTCAATATCTATGGTAGGCGAATAATACTTAAAAAACAAACTCTTATAATACATAAAAGAATACAAAGAAATATGAAAAGAAATGAGGAAACGTTAAATTCTGAGCGATAATTTCAATAAAACTATAAATATTTTATCTGGAAATCTTCTGTTAAGGTTAAAAATATATAAGCACATATATATATTAAACAATAAATAAATATAAATATATATATATATATATATATATATATATATATATATATATATTGTAACATTTTGGAATAGCAAGTAGAAAAGGCACTATGTATAATATAATATAAATATGTGTAAGTAAATTCAAACCATAAAATAATGAAATTATATAAAAAAAAGAATGTAAACATAACCTAAACTACGTTGTGAAGAAAAAGCACATGGCAAAATCGTAACATGTAAACACAAGTTTAGAACAATAACCACTATAAAAACAATATAATAGAAACAATTTAATATGTAACAGTTTGAAAAGAACACTAAAACCATGTAAATAAAAGTAAAAGCTTTTAAGTATTAAGAAGGTAAAACATTTTAGATTGCACGAATTAGCCAAAGCAAGATGGCAAACATGTATTGGTAGATGGCTAACATATTCAGTGAGGTGCGCGCGCATGTGAAGGCACCAGCTGATAGTTTGAATACGCAGTCGGAAAAATAATATTTAAATATTAAATATTTTAATAAAGGCCGAAAAGTGGAATCTACAACACTTAAGTATCTAGGCTAGATCCATTACTACACTATGGAAATTTTGCAACCAGACATTTATAAAAAAAAAAGAAAAGAAACCAGTGAATTTATCATAAAATCAAACTATAAAAACATTTAGAAAGGATATTAAGGGACAATTTTACTTAGAAATAAATAAATTTGTAACATAATTTATAAGATTTTATAGCTTAGATTTTTCTGCTCTTATACTTTAGAGTGCCAAATAAGTTATCATATTCAAAATTTAAAACCTACCAGATAACCCGAGATTAAGAGAGCTTGTGCTAAACTAAAATTAAAATCAATTTAGACTAAATCAAATAAAAACTGTTGCTGCCAAAAGAGAGATAGAATTTAGAGTAATAAGACTCATTATAATAGGGGACACTTATAGCAAATTTATAAAACTTTTAAAAAATAACAGAAAATTGTAATTTATTAATAGAATTTATAAATGTTAAGAAATTTTTTTATTTGATACATTAAACTTGTTATTAAAAAGAAAGCTCTAGAATATTTATTTCTCTTAAAATAAATAAGAAAATTTATTAACCTACCTTGAACTAAATAACTAAGAAATTTTATTAAAGAAAATTTCTGAAATAATTCACTTTCGAGAATTTTATAATAAAGAAAAAAATTACATTTGTCACACCAACGTGGGGCACGATCATTAGAAAAATAAGAAGAATAAGAAAAAGACACTCTGAATAATATAAATAATTGAATATTTGTACTAATATTGTTTACCTTTCAGGACTTTACAATCATAAGTCGACATTTTTAATTAATTTCAATATTTAAATATAAAAGGTGGTTTTGAAGTTTTGTCTAAGAAAATATAATGGAATCTGAAACCGGTGCATATAATTTAAGGGGGGAGAAAGCTAAAAGAACGGAAAGGGTGGAGGAATATAATAAACATAGTAGGCCTAGGAAGGGTACAGAAATTGGGGAGGCTGCAAAAGGAAAGTATGTGACTTTAAGGGAGAAAATAGACGAAAAGGAAGAAGCAACTACCATAGGCCCAATAGATTTGGAAAAAGGGACAAGCCTGCAAGAACAGGAAAAGGAAAAGGAAGGCACAGATATGCCAATAGAGATATTGAGGTGGAAACCCAAGTAGACGAGGATAGGGGACTACCAGCTATGCCAACCCAACAGGAACGGGGAAATAATGAGAATGCAGATATAAGGGATATGATGAGGACTTTAATGGAAATGAGTGTAAACATAAATAAAGGGAGAGAGGAAATGAATAGAAAATTGAAAGAGAGTAATGAAGAAATTAGGAAATTAAATAAAAATAGTGAGAAAATAAAGGAGGAGATAAAGGAGGAAATAAGGGATTTAAACAAAAAATTAGAGGAAAACAAGATAGAGTTAGGTACAAAATTTCGGGAATTTGAGGAAGAAAATAGGAGAATGATAGAGGATATGAGGGGACAGTTGAGGACAGAGAATAATACTGTAATAGAGGATATGAGAAGAGACTTAGAGGAGAAAGATAGAGAATTAGAGGAGAAGATTAACAAAAATTTTGAGGAAACAAAAGAAATAATAGCTGATGTGACAGAAATTGTTAAAAAAGAGATAGTGAAAGTAGAAAATATAACAAAGCAAAACAGGGAAGAATTAAGAGTTTTAAATAGGGAGATAGCAGTGGGAAAAAAATGATAGGATCGACCGATTGGAGACCGAAGGGAGGAGAAATAGTGAAAAACAAGGGGAATTGACCCAGAGATTTGAGAAAGTAGAGAAGAAGGCGGAAGAAAGTAAAGGAGGAGAAGGCCTAAGGATCATACAAGTATCTTGCGGGAATCAGGAGAAGATACCCAAATTTAATGGAAGAAATGGTAAACCCATGGAGTTCCTCAAAAGGCTGGATCGATATTTTGAGAGAAAATTTGAACGTAGAACATGGGAGAGATTCGAAAACGAATGGAGAGGTGTTATAGATAGAGCTTTAGAAGCAGGAGCGGCTCGATGGTGGGAGTCAGTCCGAGAAGAGGTGGAAGATTTCTCTGAATTGCAAGATAGGTTTATAGAGAGGTACTGGGCGAAAGAAGTACAAGAGGGAATTAAAGAGAGGATGGAAAGTGAAAAATCTATTGAACGGAATGGAAAGGCCAGAGCAGATTACTTTATAGAAATGATCATTATATTGAAAAACATGACACCGCCGCAAAGTGAAGAAGAAATAGTACGGAGATTAAGAAGGCACTTTAATGAGGGAATCCAGTTGTCGAGAATGGTGCAGAATATAAAGAACATCAGAGAAATGGAGAGAATGTTGAATAAGGAATACATAGAGGAGCTTAATAATGACATCAGGCAACGAAATAGGGGACAATGGAATAGGCCTACCCCTAGATATGAGCAAAACATAAACATATTTCCACCTAGAAGGGGTGAAGAAGGAATTAGGCAGCAGGGAAATAGAAGATTTTCAGGACAGGGGAAATGGCAGGAAGGAATGGAAATAATGGATAGAGAAACGAAGGGAGGCCATATGTCCAATTTTTTAATAAAAGTGTAACAGTTATAATTTTTGTCAGCTCTAATTCTTATGAATTAAAGCTGGTTTTAAATATTGCAGTTTATAGTTACATATTTAGAAGATGACCTGCAAAGTCTTATTAAATTATTGTTTAAAGGCTTATTAAATTAAGATGTATGGGATTTGTGTTCTCGTTAAATAATTACTCTCTTAATCTTCATTTAAAACAAATCAAACAGATTTATTTATTTATAATTATAAAGTTACAAACCAAAATACATATTTTTGAAACATTGCGTTAGTTACTGAATTGGGAACATTTAACAATTTACTTATTAGGAAATCTACATATTGACAAATCAATGGATGAAATGACTCTGTTTTCGAGTTTGCTTGCTTGCTTTTTTCATAATTAATTCTTACAATTTAAACTGAAAACAAATGCACCAAATAATGCATACATTACATTTATGTACGTATTGAAAAATTTAAAGTTTATTAATTTGTACTAAACTGTTTAAGCATTTAAATTTTGTGATAGTTCACCAAAGTTTGAATTTGTTCACTTAGCTGTTTTAACAAGGTGTAGCGTCGCATCCAGTAGATTGTTGGGCAGTTGGGCGCGCACCACCCCTAACTCGGCATGTACGTAACCTAGGACTATAGGGGTAGTTTTGGATGATGCAGGGGGCTGATGCGGCCTTGATCCTAGCCTTAGGGGTGGTTTCGACCACGTTTAGAGGGGTAGGGGTAGTTTTTCGAAAAAAATAAATTCTAACATACTGACCTAAGCTAGCCAAAATGGATCCAACCTAACCTAACCTAAGTGTTGGGGGGGACCTCAGCTACGTTCAGGACCATCTCCGGGGGTAGCTCCGGGGGTGGATTGGGGGGTGGGGGGTAGTTTTCGAAAAAAATTTGGAAAAACGTTTCTTGACTGATGGGGTGAGTCTAGAGTGCATTATCACTATGGTAGGGGTGGTTTCACCTAGGGGTAGTTTTTAAATAAAATACGAAATTGCCGAAAATCGATCGGTTGGATCAAATGACCGTACGGGAATTGATTAGAGTCTTTTTTGGACCGTTGCGGGGGCGGGTTCACCTAGGGGTAGTTTTTGAATAAAATATGAAATTGCCAAAAATCGATCGGTTGGATCAAATGACCGTACGGGATATGTGTAGAGTCCATAATGGTAGGCTGCGAGGGCGGGGTCACCTGAGGGCCGATTGCCAAAAAATGATCGGGGTCCTAGGTAAAATCCATCCGGGAACCAGGCATTAGTTAAACCCGCCAAGGAGCATGTAGAGCCAATATGGAGCACGGTCTCGGTTAAAGCCAATCCGAGCCTAGCCACCCAGCAGCTAGGCCTTAGGTAAAGCTAACACGGAACAAGGTAAAGCCAACCTGAGTAAAGTAACCCTGGCCATACCTAGAGTCACCCTGGAGTAGTGCTCGAGGTAAAGCCTGCCAGGCCTTAGGTATAGTCATCCCGAAGCTGGCAACTACAAAGTATAACACATTATATCCAGTGCATAGTTTAGCTAATGGTTATCACACACTATCCTACAAGCTGCCCACAAATTACCACATAATACCTGATACATAGCCAGGGTAATCATTAACACATAATATGCCCCAACACATAATATCCGGTGCATAGCCTCGCTAAATAAGCATAAACTCCCCAAAATTGGTTTATCAATTATGTATGGTCTAGATATAGTCACACATGTCATTTCAAAAGTCAGCTGGAAAGAAACACTAGCCTGGTATATACTATGTTAAACCAGCATGTAATATACTCTAAATAGCCATATATACGCTGTTAAACAAATATGCGTGTAAACCTACATAAATACTACGCTAAGCCAACATCCATGCTATCATAGATAGGCGTATATACTATGTTAGGCCTACATACTGCGTTAAACAAACATGTGTGTAAGCCTGCACGCATATTATGCTAAGAAGACAAGGGCCTACGAATTATAACACATTATATCCAATGCATAGTTTAGCTAATGGTTATCACACAGTAGCCTGACTACAACTTGCCCACATAATACCTGATACATAGGTAGACTAATCATTAACACATAGTATCCGATGCTTAGCCTGACGATGGGTTAACATATAATATCCGATAAGTAGCTTGAGTATGCCCCCACATATAATATCCGGTGCATAGCCTCGCTAATGGTTAGCACATAGTAGCCGATGCTGAGCCTGGCTATGGAATATCACATATTATCCGATGTGTAGCCTGACTAATGGGTAACACATCCAATGCGTAGCTTGGCTAATGACCAACATATAGCTGGGCTAACGGTTAACTAATAGTTATTTTTAACTTTGGGTTAACATATAGTATCCGATAAGTAGCTTGACTATAGCCCAACACATAATCTCCAGTGCATAGCCAGGCTAATGTTCATCATGTAGTACCCAATGCATAGCTTGAGTATGGTTTAACAAACAGTATCCAAAGCATAGCTTGACTATGATTATCACATGAGTAGGTTGATTACAAACTAACACATAATATCCGATGCATAGATTGACTACAAGTTAACACAAAATATCCGATGCCCGGGCCGACTAGGGTTTAACAAACAGTATCCGATGAGTAGATTGACTATGGTTATTACATAGTATCCGATGAGAAGGTGAATACAAACTAACACATAGTATCCATTGCATGGTTAGGCTAATGGTTAACACATAGTACCCGTTGTGTAGCTTTACTACAAGTTTACACAAAATATCCAATACATAGCTTGAGTATGGTTTAACAAACAGTATCCAAAGCATAGCCTGACCAAGGGATATCACAAATTGTCTTATTTCAGGAGGAATGTAGGTTTACACGCTTATTGGTTTAACACAGGATGTAGAGTAACGTACATAATGGCTTAATACAGGATGTATACTATTGTGTTAGGTTATTGATTCGTAGCTGTTTTACCACTCCAGGTCGGCTTTACCTGGGTTCTTGATTTACCTAAAGATGAATCCAGAGAGGCCTTATCTGAGACCTGGCCTCAAGCATAACTTTACCTAAGACCCGACTCCAAGCCGGCTTTACCTATGGCTTGACACAGTGGTTGCTTTACCTAGGGTAACTCCAAGGTAGCTTTACCTACGACCTGACTCGACGGTGTCTTTACCTATGGCCAGACTCCAGGCCGGCGTTACTTAAGGGCTGACTCCTAGGCAGCTTTACCTGGGGCATACCTCAAAGATAGCTTTACCTAGGGCCTACCTGAAAGGTTGCTTTACCTTAGTTAGTATGCTGTAACTGATACAACATACCTAGACAATATGTGTAAAGGCCTTGACGGTTTCTATATAGATATTTTGGTAAGCGTTGGTAGCTATCTATATACTGTCTAAGGCCTAAGGCTTTTGCCAGTGCCTTCGCTAACCATAACCCTTTTGAACCAGGTGTAAGTTTGTTGGTTGATTAGCGTAAGTTTTTCATCTTTGATTAGCTGAAACGTTGATCTGGCCTTCACCAGCCGTACCCTAATTGAACTTGGTGTCAATGTCGTTCGTTTGAACTTCGTGTATGTTGGTCGGCTAAACTTAGCGTAATGTTGTATAGTTGAAATGTTAGCCATTTGATCTAGCTCTGTTGTCAGGCTATGTATCGTTTGTCGGGCTATGTATTTGATTCAGGGTTAGGTATCTGTTGTCTAGCTATGTATAATTTGTCTAGCTATGTAGCCTATGGTTAGGCCAGGTATCTGTTGTCGGGGTATGGGTTACACTTAGGCTTACTCTTGCATTACCGTAGATCTGTGTCTATGGGTAACCGGCTTAGCATAGTATGAGGGTTTACATACATAACACAGAATGTAGGCTAACTATATATATTACCCAGGCCATGCATTGGATATTATGTGTTACCCTGTATTCAGGCCTCTCATCGGATACTATGTGATAACCCATATTCAATCTATGCCTCGGATACTATGTGTTATCCCTAGTCAGGCTTTGCATCGGCTACTATGTGTTAACCATTAGCCTAGCTATGCAACAGGTACTATTTAATAACCATTAGCCAAACTATGTAATGAATATTATGTGTTAGTTTGTAATCAGCCTACTCAACGGATACTTTGTGATATCCCTTGGTCAGGCTATGCTTTGGATACTGTTTGTTAAACCATACTCAAGCTATGTATTGGATATTTTGTGTTAACTTGTAGTAAAGCTACACAACGGGTACTATGTGTTAACCATTAGCCTAACCATGCAATGGATACTATGTGTTAGTTTGTATTCACCTTCTCATCGGATACTATGTGATAACCATAGTCAATCTACTCATCGGATACTGTTTGTTAAACCCTAGTCGGCCCGGGCATCAGATATTTTGTGTTAACTTGTAGTCAATCTATGCATCGGATATTATGTGTTAGTTTGTAATCAACCTACTCATGTGATAATCATAGTCAAGCTATGCTTTGGATACTGTTTGTTAAACCATACTCAAGCTATGCATTGGGTACTACATGATGAACATTAGCCTGGCTATGCACTGGAGATTATGTGTTGGGCTATAATCAAGCTACTTATCGGATACTATATGTTAACCCAAAGTTAAAAATAACTATTAGTTAACCGTTAGCCCAGCTATATGTTGGTCATTAGCCAAGCTATGCATTGGATGTGTTACCCATTAGTCAGGCTACACATCGGATAATATGTGATATTCCACAGCCAGGCTCAGCATCGGCTACAATGTGCTAACCATTAGCGAGGCTATGCACCGGATATTATATGTGGGGGCATACTCAAGCTACTTATCGGATACTATATGTTAACCCATCGTCAGGCTAAGCATCGGATACTATGTGTTAATGATTAGTCTAGCTATGTATCAGGTATTATGTGGGCAAGTTGTAGTCAGGCTACTGTGTGATAACCATTAGCTAAACTATGCATTGGATATAATGTGTTATAATTTGTAGGCCCTTGTCTTCTTAGCATAATATGCGTGCAGGCTTACACACATGTTTGTTTAACGCAGTATGTAGGCCTAACATAGTATATACGCCTATCTATGATAGCATGGATGTTGGCTTAGCGTAGTATTTATGTAGGTTTACACGCATATTTGTTTAACAGCGTATATATTTCTATTTAGAGTATATTACATGCTGGTTTAACATAGTATATACCAGGCTAGTGTTTCTTTCCAGCTGACTTTTGAAATGACATGTGTGACTATATCTAGACCATACATAATTGATAAGCCAATTTTGGGGAGTTTATGCTTATTTAGCGAGGCTATGCACCGGATATTATGTGTTGGGGCATATTATGTGTTAATGATTACCCTGGCTATGTATCAGGTATTATGTGGTAATTTGTGGGCAGCTTGTAGGATAGTGTGTGATAACCATTAGCTAAACTATGCACTGGATATAATGTGTTATACTTTGTAGGCCCATGTCTTCTTAGCATAATATCTATGCATGCTTACACACATATATGTTTAACGCATTATGTAGGCCTAACATAGTATGATAGCATGCATGTTGGCTTAGCATAGTATTTATGTAGGTTTACACGCATATTTATTTAACACACTATATAGGGTAATTACGTGTGCAGGCCTAACATAGCATATAAGCCAATGTAGGATAGCATCCATGTTGGTTAGCATAGTATTTATGTGGGTTTACACGCATATCTGTTTAGCACAGTATGTAGGCTTAGCATATTATTTATGTAGGTTTACAAGCATATTTGTTTAACACACTATATAAGCTATCATTCATCCAGGCTTAACATAGGCCTATGTGGGTAACAGGGATATTTGCCTAATACAGGATGCATATAGGTTAACCTGCATATTGGTTTAACAGCGTATATATGGCTATTTAGAGTATATTGCATGCTGGTTTAACATAGTATATATGCCTATATTGGTTAGCATTGTATGTATATAGGTTGCGTGACTTTTTAATTATATTGTAATATTTGTTGACCGTCATGGGCGTGATAGGTTATGCATTGTTAGCTATACCATATAGTACTTCCCGTATTATACAGTTGCCAGGTTCTACCTGATAGACGAGGTGTAAATGTGTGTCAGGCTCAGATCATATAGGCTTTGGCCATGGTTTACCGTTATAGTAGGCACATTTAGGGATTCATGTAAGTCGGCTTAGCATAGTATGTATGCAGGTTTACACGCATATTTGTTTAACACATTATGTGTGCTATCACGTATGTTGGCTTAACATGTATATACGAATATGTATGATAGCATACATGTTGGCTTAGCATCGTTTTATATCATATATTTATTCACGTTTTGTGATAGGCCTCGTTATTAGTGTTTCTCCATATATACCTTTATATCTAGATACATTTACAGCTATAGGATATATCCATTGAGGCTATTTGATTATTTGCACTGATTTCTGATTATATATGTAGGCCTTGGTATGACGATATTACATAGTAAATTGATACAGTAATCAAAACATAAACACGCGCCTAGATTCACAACAACACAGCTGTGCGGGTTTTAAGCTTGCTATAGCGGTCACCGGCTGCCGTTGCGGTTTTTAGATAATGCGTTATCGCTGCAAGTCTGTACATGTCAAGCACACGGTCAAGCGTATTCCCTCACACGATAAGGCTTTGTTGCATTGTTTATTAATTTAGTTGCATAGACAAATTTTTAGTTTGGCAATCATAACCCCTTGCCCCGCATTACCCAATGCATTTAGGGGTAGAACACTCTAGTTAGGGTGGGCCTAATACCTGCATAGAGTCGCTCGAACGCGGATACGTCGTCAAATATATTAAATCTTTACGTGGGCTTGATTGGTTATGCATTGGTAGATGTACCCTATAGTACCTCCCATATTATACGGTTGCCAGGATCAACCTGATAGAGGAGGTAAAAATAGCTCAGATCATAAGGGGTTTGGCCAGTGGTTTACAGACAAGGTAGGCCCATGTATGTTGGCCTAGCATAGTATGTATGCAGGTTTACATGGATATTTGTTTAACACATTATGTGGGCTATCATATATATATTGGCTTAACATGGTATATAAGCCTTCACGTCTTACAGCGACCGTTTGCGTAGACCTACCGGGCCCTTGCAATGTGATGGGTCGATTCCCCGCATAGACTGTTGTCTAATTGAACTCGGTGTATAATTGTTGGTCGATTAAAATTAGCGTTTAGTTGGATCGTTGGTCATTTGATCTAACCTATCATTTTTTGGCAGTTTCATTTTATAACCACCCCCACTTAATGCCTGATTCCAGGGTTACTTTACCCAGGTTGGCTTTACCTGAGGCCCTGCTCCGTATAGACTATACCTAAGGCCTGGCTGGCTTTACCTCGAGCACTACTCCAGGGTGACTCTACCGAAGGTCTGACACCTGGATGGCTTTACTTAGGGGCCAGCTTCGGGATGACTATACCTAAGGCCTGGCAGGCTTTACCTCGAGCACTACTCCAGGGTGACTCTAGGTATGGCCAGGGTTACTTTACTCAGGTTGGCTTTACCTTGTTCCGTGTTAGCTTTACCTAAGGCCTAGCTGCTGGGTGGCTAGGCTCGGATTGGCTTTAACCGAGACCGTGCTCCATATTGGCTCTACATGCTCCTTGGCGGGTTTAACTAATGCCTGGTTCCCGGATGGATTTTACCTAGGACCCCGATCATTTTTTGGCAATCGGCCCTCAGGTGACCCCGCCCTCGCAGCCTACCATAATGGACTCTACACATATCCCGTACGGTCATTTGATCCAACCGATCGATTTTTGGCAATTTCATATTTTATTCAAAAACTACCCCTAGGTGAACCCGCCCTCGCAACGGTCCAAAAAGGACTCTAATCAATTCCCGTACGGTCATTTGATCCAACCGATCGATTTTCGGCAATTTCGTATTTTATTTAAAAACTACCCCTAGGTGAAACCACCCCTACCGTAGTGATAATGCACTCTAGACTCACCCCATCAGTCAAGAAACGTTTTTCCAAATTTTTTTCGAAAACTACCCCCCACCCCCCAATCCACTCCCGGAGCTACCCCCGGAGATGGTCCTGAACGTAGCTGAGGTCACCCCCAACACTTAGGTTAGGTTAGGTTGGATCCATTTTGTCTAGCTTAGGTCAATGAGATATGAGATAAATAATAAACAAGTGATAAACAGATATAAGGGAAAGAGAAAAGCCAATTTGACCAAAAGAAATATAGAAAGTGGTCAGGATTCCAAGAAGTAACAATAAGTGTAATCTTTCTTACATTAGATTTAGCCAACAGTGTTTTATAAATGAGTATTTCAGAACCAATTTAAATTAATTGTATATATGTAAATATTCATCTAGTTTTTTCTTACCACTTTCTAATTTATAGAAGATCCCGTAATAACGACCCGAGAAAAGAGCAATTTAACACTGTAATTATTAAACTTTATTGTAATAAAAACCTAAAGACTCAAGAGTCCACCTTTTAGTAATTATAGTCTTGTTGTTTTATATTTTTATTGAATAAAAATGCTTTCCTGAATATTAATTCAACCAATACACGATTATTGCTGGTTATATTCGCATAATGTATATGACGAACCGAAATAATTTTAAAGTTTATTATTTATGTTTAAATAATAATTTAAACAGTTATTAATAGTAAGGGGCATTTTACTTCATGGAAAGATACGTAAATTATCTCTACTGTGTTTGTATGTAAGAGGACATTTTGATTCCTCAATTACATTAGGATTAACCACAATATTCCTCATCTACCATTCTAACCTCACACAAAAGTTTGGTATTGCCTAGATGGTCGCTTTCCAGGTTGTTTGATGGACCTGCATAGTCTCCTAACTCCCTCGCCTTTACACCTATGGTTTATTGCTTAATAAATACATGGAAGTTTCAAGAAATACACAGCGTTGTTCCACCCTTACCAGACAATCTTGTACATCTCAGAAACCAATTTTTACGCAGCGGTGCAGACCTTACTCTGCATCACAAAAACCATTATATCAATTGATTTCCCTTGAGATGTTACCAATGTCAGTCAAATCGTAGCTTAGTGAGATTTTTATAATATTCATTAAGATACTAATATGTCTTCTTGTATAATAATGAAAACAACTGAGGATATTCGAATACAATAATAATTTATTAGTTTTTATTATTCAAAGCTATTGTTGGAAAAGAATTCCACAATAATACAATTGAATAATACATTATACTATTGTATAATTGAATAATAGTTGAACAATATTGCCAAGTTATCTTGGTGCCGTGTCGTTATAGACATTAAGTATAGCATCAAATTTGGATGGTCTTAGTATTTGTTCGTTTATTAAATTGTTAATAATACTATACTTATATATTTTTAATGATTCATACATGTTCATTCTTAATCCTTTATTAATATCTTTTATGTTTCATATTTTATATATTTGGGAATTTGAGGGTATTTTTATTACAATGATTTTCAAAATTCAATTTGTATATTTCTGGCTTCTATAAGCACTTAAATGTTCTGTATAATTCTCTTTGTTTTTATTATGTTTTACATGTATTATTTTATAACAGCTTTCACAATAACATTCATAAACAACATATTTTCTATGCATATTATTTATTTTATTATTGCTATTTAAATTTGTATTATTACTTTTATATATTTTTGACATTTCTATTTATAAATATTTTGGTGATACTTTTTATGCCATTAACTATCAACATAGAGGAAGTCCATATTGTTTTATCTTCTTTATTTTTGTTAAACAAATTATTATGTTGTGTTTAAATAATATTATATTTCAGTTTGTCGACAATTATCTTTCCCAACAATTTACTATTTAATAAATTATTTTATTTTTTTCTCATATAATTTTTTTTAATTATGAGCATTTTATGCAGTCTGTTCCTTTTTTAATAGCTGTGCTCAAGTATAAACATTGTTACGTTTATTTTATAGGTTGCTATTGTAAATAGATACAGTTTACATTTTGTGAAGCTATACTCACTGACGATTAACCTACTATAGAAAGCTATTGTGAAAATGAAATATTAATTTTGGGTTGTTGTTTATTATTAATGCTTATTTATTTAATTCAATCACATTATAAACTCAAAATAAAATTCGTTTAAAAGAGGTGAAACTAGTTTGTCTAGTTGAATTGTTTTGCAATAGAGCGGTTTTTGAACAATTAAATTTGAGAAAAGATGAAGTATAACGAAATGAAACGATTATGAAAATCGTAGATGCCCAATCTTTTGTAATAATTTTATCTTGATTAACAAAATTATTATAATTAAATCTATATAGAAGACTAAAGAAAGTATCCAAAAATGGAAGTGAGATAACCGTATTCATGAAAAAATTGAAAACGTCACTAACTGGGTGTCTTATAAAGAAAAGTAAAACTCGTTGAAAGAGTTTGTACAGTCTGTTTAAAAAATAAAATTCGAGAAACTAGTATTTAAAATATTAAAAGTAAAGTCACCCATAATATGGTCAATAGCAATCACAATCATATTATTTACAAGAAATATGATGATTCTTTGTATGTATTGGCAAAACATTAGAAGAAGTAAAAGTTTTTACAGTGCGAATGAGAAAAATATGCTGAATCTTGTCGCATTCTCAAGACACTTGTTGATACTAAAATACGCCCTTCCTTAGCTTACTAACCATCACGGAACTACGTTTGACACGAAGCGTCAACAAACTCTGTTGTCTTTACCTTACTTGAAGGACCTTTCGTATATTTAATGACTACGTTGTCCTATTATGAAACGGTTTTAGAATTATTCAGACTGTACTGTCTAGTTCGGCCTTGCCAACAGTATTTCTAAAATTCCTTTACAACACAACCGACCACGTATAACGACAAAATGCTTTAGGACATTTCCTATCACAATATATATATATATATATATATATATATATATATATATATATATATATATATATATATATATAAATATAAATATATATATATATATTACGGGAACAAATAATTATATCCTGTTACATGAAGTTTAATTTATTTTGTTGTAAATTGAATTTTGTATTAAGAAACGTTTTGATTATTTAAAAAGTTATCAAAATTTAAAACAAAACTTGAACTCAATACTCAAGTAAACTTGAAGTAAAATAATGAAGCTAATTTTAAAATATTATTTAATTAAAATTTAAAGAGTAGACCGTTACGGTCCTGAGTTTCACTTCAGTACCTTAAAGACTTCTTGCTTTACAGTAACTGGCATCCCATCTTACTTGTGGCTTAACCTTAGATTACTAAGTTTGTTTTAACTAACCATACGTAAATTCGGTATACACATATAATTATATCAAATAATGGTGAAAATCAACTCACAGTTGTCTGTGAAAGCGTTTGTTTTTCGAATTCCAAATAAAGAAGCTACATACTTTATAAGTATTTACTCAACTAAAACTTTATTAGTCACTAATTCTGAATTTGAATTTCTTGGATAGTATAAAGCAAAATTTCTAAAATTATTTCCTCTTTTATATTTATAAACATTTTTTATAAATTTGCAAACATCTTGACATTTATCTTAGGGCCAGGTTAAATGATGTTTTTGATTTGTGTTTTACTTTGCAGGTGAACGGGTTTAGGTTTCCAACAATATCCATTTTATCCAAAAATATCTATTTCATTAGGTATTTCTATAATTATTTTAGAAGGCTAGGGCAGTTGGGGATGAGATTCTTGATCAGCACAAGAAACTCTTGGGATGATTTAGATGAACGAAAACAATCGTCTCTACAATCTTCCCTTTTCGGTCTTTATTTCTTTCAACTTGTCTCATTTCAATTTACCTAATATATTAAAAATCAGGAGCATCAATCTCAAATTTAGGACGGAAATCTGTATCTGCATCTGTATCATCTAATACGTAGGGGGTCTTGCTATATATGTTACTATTTATACGTAAAATCCACGTACTAAAACATGACTTAGAAAACTACTAATACGTAATTATTACTTGTAGAAACCCCTGTTATTGCTAAAATAAGCATGGTGACGCAAAGAAAAAAGATTGTAGAAGGCAGAGAAAGAACACAACGTAATATTATCTTTCACTGCCTCAACTAACACTAAATAAAGATAGCAGTTTGGGCGGGAAAGACGTTTGGATTGTTTGTGGTGGGTATGAAGGAGGGAAACGTAAAATAGGATGTAAGAATTATGTATACTTAGGAATCTAGGGTTTTAATAGATTTTTCTGCCTAAATTTAAAGAAAACAGTAGCTCATGATTTAATAAGTGGTCAGAATATGTACAAAGTATTCTCGTAACGTTTTCGGAAATAAAATTACATTAATAACTAACAGGGTTCCTAACTTCAATTGTTTTAATATTGAGTATTTAAATTTAGGGCGAAAGACATGGTTTAACTGTTTCATTTATTTTTAATACTGATATTTTCGGCCATAAATTATTAAATTCCATGTAGACACCATTTATTTTGATAAAGATTTTCAATCTGTAATAAAAATATAGCTCACAATATTTTCATAAATATTTCACTATGTCACCAATATTTTCAATGTTATTTTATGCAGTATATTTACTGAACACACCACATGGAATCAACTATGATTGATTTTTTACGAAATATAAACACCTGTAAATACAGAATTTTCACAATGATAAAAATTGTATTGAGTCTCTTGAGAGCAATTTAAAATATCTTCTCTCAATATCTTAGAATATTTTAAGAATAATCTAAACATAAATATATCTGAAAAGCTTATATAATTTACAGTAATAGAAGACTTCTTGCTAAAATCTTCAGTGGGATTTAGTTTTGTGTAAAATCGCCAACCCGAGAATCCCATTTATGTATCTTGTAGGAATCTAACAATTTACTAGGTACAAGATTCCCTTTAAGTATCTTCCTTGGATACTCGTAATTATAAATCACTTTTGAATAATTTCAGAGAGATGACTTACGGCTAATAAGATAAGACCTTTGATCGTACTCTCGTTGCCTCGCTGTATTTAATCTAATGGAGACCGTTATAAATTGCTCTATTCTCTGAAAAAGATTAATATTCAATATTTACAGTGTAGGTAAATACTGTTGATAACGTTTGACACGAGATCCTCTATGATATCGTCATTTTCTCCTGCTCAATCTATTACTCATATCAGATACGAGAATTCCACTGATTATTCTCATTTGGTTTACAAACTACGTTTCACAACAGATAAGAGAATCGTACCGAAAGCGCTAACGTATAATAAAAATTACCCCTATTTTCATCTACCAGTTTTTTCGAATACTGCATTTCAGGACTATCCTTTCTAAGGGAAAGTGTAACACTTCTCTGTACTTTTAGTACGTGTAAGAAATATGAAAGTTATGCATAATGTTTTAGTAATAACATTGTTTTCATATTATGAAATTTCGATTATGAACATAACATATGTAATGATTAAAAAAAAGCATATGTGTATTTATTAAAATAATCATTAAGAAAAATTTTAATTTCAAGTTACTACTCTGTATATTTAAAGTCTTGTAGTCCATATATTTAAAACAACAAAATCAATTTTTAATCAGTATCTTATTATTACTAAAACTCGGAGGGATATTATGTTTGGGTCTACACTCTGCCTTTGCCTCTCTTGCAGGAATATGGATTTTGTAATTCCCTTAATACCTTATCAGAGACAGTTTCTTATCCTGAGTATGTACACTAATATCGAATCGTTCTAGCAAATATACTGTTCTGGAAATACTGGAAATTTTCTCGAGAACTATTTTATGTTTTTAATAAAAAAATTATTCAAAATGAAGTACGTAAACCACTATTTACAACATATTTAGGTTAACCGAAAAACATCCTAAATCTCTTCTAAAATTGGTGCAAATAAAATTGTTATAACTTTAAACTATTCTCAAGGAAATATATTTATAACGTTAGTTGAGTCAATTGATTTGTTAGTTATTATGCTTAAGTTGAATTTTGAGCGTATTGTATTTGCCAGTAAGCTTTAATTATCAAATAAATAAATAGAATTGTTATAATTTGTTTTTTTTTCATCTAACTTCTCACAACAACATTAAGCCATTGGCTATCGCCGGCAGCATTGATGATAGTTACTGGACGGATTTGGTGCGTGGGTTGTAGTTTGAAGACCCTTGTTGAACACTATTGAAAGTTTGTCTTTAAAACTGTAGCAACGCAGCTTCTACAACGCATCCTAATGACCAATATAGTCGGATACCTAGTCCAGCCGAAAACGTCTCAATAAAGAAAATAAAAAAAATTTATATTGCACACGATTACTGTGTGGAAAAAAGACATTTTCACTTTAAAAGTTCTCTGAATGTCTTTGTCAAATAAATCAACGAGTTATATTTATGTAAGGAGAGGTTAGGTGAAGGTATTCTAAAACTGTTATCAAAGAGAATTTAATTCAAAGAAAGAAGTAAAAAAAAAATTGTTACTAGAAGTGACTGACTCTATGTTGTACCGACAATCAAAACTAATTCTGAACAAGTGGGCATTTTGATTCATACTCTATAAACAATTATTTTCTCATATTTATTACAAACCAATGGCTTTATAGATATTACAAAATATTTCCTATCCATTTTGCACGGAATCTTTAACCGTGTTGAAATTCCTGTGGTTTATATCTTTAGTTAAAGTTCTGGGATTCATTGTTGGATATAACGTCTATAATGAAACTTTTATCTTAAGTTTTGTACAGAAATATTTCGTATTAAATTTTAATAAACATATTTTGAGATAACCTATAGAGATTTTAATGCTGAAAGTAAACTAGTCTGTAAGGAGTTAAATTTTTTTCGCTTTATAAAACACATTTCTGAAACACGCCATAAAAAATATAGCTTAACTGCAGCCACATTTTGTGCGTTTTGATGAAAGAGTTTTATGAGATAGTGAAATGGCATACTATCAAAATTTGTCTTTGTATGAAAATATAACTACTTATCATCTAAAGGATAAACTCATGAGACCTATGAATATAGAACAGAAAAGCACTATTTTCAACAAGCTCCATTCTTGGCACATTCCAAATAAAAATTTAATCAATCAAAAAAAATTTAACCAAACTAAAAATTCTAATCGAAATAAAATTGCAAAATGCTAACAATAATTAAGGCAGCCTTGGGTTTTACAAATGGGAAGCGTTATTTTAGAGGTAACGTGGAGTGAATGAACAAGCACACTACCCTTACATATAAACCTGGTTTACCATAAGTTGGGTTTAAGAGAGTTTCTTTCTTCACACAAGTCTCTGAAGAGTAAAAGTGCAGTGTATTAAATTGAAAAAAATCGTAAGCTGATATAGGCCTATAAAAAAACACTTTGCAATTAGTTCAATATATTTAGAGATTCCTGAATGTTGTAAGCAATAAATATAAAGTCAATTGTATATCACTTCGCTAAAGGTTTATTTGTAGAAGAAAAGGTGACATTTTTCTTTATTCGTTTTGTAAGACTCTGAAAATAGCTCAATAATTTTCACCCATAAATTTGTTACGGAATCAATTACTTCAAAAATGGAGTTTTTAGGCATAATCTCATATAGGTGTTCCTTTTTCCTTGGGGCGTAAAAGCGTGCGATATTATGGACGGAATTCTAAACACCATGAAGAATAATAGCTGATATCACAAAATACTTATCAGAGTTGTATATATAAACAAGTGAATACATAGAATCTCTTAGAAACGTGATTTAGTAGGAATACTATATCATTTAAATAAACCTAAACCAAACCAAATCTAAAAAAACACAAACGGAAAATTCCAAACAATCGGGTACAACTTAATGGGGACCAACGAAGGAAATATGTCCTAGAAATGAAAAAGACAGAAAATTATTATTCACCAGGAGAAATTCATTCATACACAGAAGCATATATCTCTTCCACTGAAAGTAAGACTGACTAGGTGACACATATTTCCTGTATTCCTAGTCGGAGCGGTAACATCAATGTAGAGGTTGGTGTTTGTAAAAAGGTTATTCCGACGTCCTCTCAGAGTCGATTGTACTGATCACATGACCAACGGGGAAGTACTACCCCGGATAGGGAAGTAGTATATGTAAATACAAAGAGGAAGATAGAATATCTGGGCAAATCAGATGAGACATAACAAACGTCGTCTACTACAACTCTCGGTTCAGGACGAGATAGAGAGTAAATGATAACCCAGAAGGAAAAGTCATACATTGCTACACAACCTATGCCAGCGGTATGATTTGGCCTGAATCTAATTATTAGTATTTTTCAAATGTAACATTTCCAAGCCATATAATGAAAATCGGTTTATTATATTCCTGCATATTTCCTAACGCAGTTAACCTCCATAGAAGTTATATTTCGCCTGTAGTTGGTCACTTTACGAATCTTTAGATCTGTCACTCTCGCTAAGGTTGTTGAAGGTTAACGAATACAGGCGGAATGTAGTATGTCCCGCACTCCAAGCTAGAAGCAATACCGCGAGGTAGGGAATCGAGATAGATAAACTACATTTATCTTTCAACCTGGTTGAACCTTTCCATGGACTAATTGCTTCCAGGATAAGTAAAAAGAAAGTACTTGCAACCAGGGGGAGGTTACAATATTTTGTAGAATTTAAAATAATTTAATATTGAATATCATTGAAAATTAATAATTTCTCATCTTTACTAAATCTTAAATCAATATAGCTACACACAGTAAGTACCTATATTAGAAGTTTAAAGTTTTTCCCCTCATACAGCTAATTTTATAAACACCCTTTTTTTCGTAATAAGGGATTTATTTTTAATGTGTTTTCTAAATATTTACGTGAACTACATGTAGACATTTTCATAAACAATTAGTTTTAATTTTTATTTTTTCAAGTTAAAAACTAGGTATATTACTTCAAAACTAGCACACATTTGTAACATATTTAAATAAACAGGTAAATCATTCTAAAACCACATTTTCATATAATATCTGCATAGTGAGAAAGTGCACAGGAATATCAGCTTCTAAAAGGTTTTCTCGTGTACCCAATATAAAAGCAAATGTTTGGTATAACAAGGTGATACGTAGACACAGAAGTAATAAAACAGAGGGAAACGTACAGGGTAAATTTACGACCTTAAATCAATAATTCGTTTACTTTTGATTGCCATTTCTTTTCTTTATTGCTTAAATTTTCTTTTCTTGTCATTTATAAAAGAGTTCGACATCATAAATATTGTTTCGTTTTGAGGGTTTTATACATTCAGCAATAATGCCAGTAAAATATTCTTTCAGAATTTAAAATTTAAAAGTATTAATTTTTGAACATTAGCAATTCCAACAACCAATATAAACAATCTCACGAGGAATCACACTCAATGAGATTAATTTGTTAATTTTGGCAAAGCCGCAAAGGCTGGTGGACTATTGATCCTAAAACGAACACGCTCCAAATTAAAGTTCGGAAATTAACTTAAACCGAAAGATAAAACTAATTTGCGTCTGTGGTATTTTATTAAAGGCCTTCAGTTTGCCTCGTTGTGAAATAAAAATAACACTGAGTAACTCTTGAAACTTGAGTACCACCAGATTGATGAGTTTTAACGTTCTTGTTTATTTGAAACGCCTTTAATAGTTGACGCAATGAAATACGAAAGTTTTAATACAAACCTTACTTTACCTTAGCCAACCCACGTCCTTGGCTTTTCGGCCATTCGACGCCGCGCCTCCCAGTAACGGCTAGCGGGGTCTTCAGGGTAGACGGAGAGATCTGCACAGGACTTGAGGTGTTCGGCGTTCATTGTGCCATTCAAGCAGAGAGGGCAGGTGGAGTCATCTGCTAGACAGATGCGGTGCAGGTGCTCTTGCAGGTAGTCATGGCCAGTGAGTAGACGGAAACTGGCGACCGATTCAGAACTCTCTAAATTACTGGAAAGCTGTTACTTAGAGGCTAAAGCACCCATTTTTTGTTACTTGCCAGGTTCGCCATGTTGTTTAAGGTATAGGTGTTGACTACGCCATCTATGTTATTTTTGGCAGTGTTGAAAGAGATGGGAGTTGCTGGAGGATGAGCTTCCGCGCCTTTTTTTGCCAGTTCGTCAGCGATTTCGTTTCCTATTATACCCCCATGACTATGGATCCATTGACGTTTGACCTTCCATCCTTTTATTATGAGCCTCTCAATTGCCTGGCTGCTTGTTCTTAGGCAGTCAGTGGATGCGTTTAAAAGGATGAGTCTATAAAAAACACTGCATTTGCTGGTGGAACGTAAAGTTGTAGTAGCGCGGTTACGGCTTCTTGGACAGCGCTGATTTCTCAATCAAAGTTAGTGGTATTCGTACCTACAGCAGAGAAGCCCTCAAACTCCCTTCAGAACCATCCTGCTCCTGTTCCTTTGAGTATTGGGTTGTACGAGCGATCTATGAATATATGAAACCACTTGCTAAGGAGGGTATTGCGTGGCAATGGTTTCTAGGGCATATGCTTTTAGTACCTGTGGGGTGGAGTCTGCCTTTTTGCCAGTAAAATCGCTTAGGGTTGTACAAATATGGGGTAGATGAGTCACTATGGGAACGTTGTTACATAGCGGCTGCGGTTGAGACTGCGGAAGATTGTATTTGTCCTTTATGGTTCGCATTAGGCAGAGGGGAGATATTTGAGTTTTGAGCCGCTGGGAGGCCGGTTTGTAGCCATTCCAGAAAAACCAACCACTTTCCTAGCTCTTTCCCAAAATTTGAGAACTCTTTTGTTCCGTCTAGCTTCTAGTGGCTCGATTCCAGCCTGGAGCTGCATGGCTGTTATTGTAGTCTTTTTTGCACCTCCAGTAAGTGTTCTCAGTGCATTATTCTGGATGGTCTCGAGTTTGGTTAGGTGGAGGGAGATATGCCTTCCCCGCCATATTCCAGGATAGACCTTACGTAGGATTTATAGGTGGCAATCAAAACGTCCTGCTTGGCACCCCACTTGGTAGCAGTCAACCTTTTCAAAATGTTGTTCCATTTGTTCCCTTTTTCAGCGCCGGACCTAATGTGCTCGTTCCATGATAATTTGGTGTTCAGTGAGACGCCCATGTATTTAGATAGCTTAACTTGGCCTAGAGTTTTTCCACCATAGTGCACTTTAAAGGAGTGTGGATTGGTTGACAGAGAGAACAGCTGGCACACGGTTTTCTCTGCGTTGACTTCCATCTTATTTTGAGACGCCCATTCCTCGAGTCTAGTCATGGCTGCGTTTATGGCTTCTTCTAGTGCCTGTGTATTGCTACTGGTTGCCCATATGATGATGTCGTCGGTGAAAAACAGACAATTCACACCTGGTATTTTGCTGATGGCAGCCTCTAGGTCGTCTATCACGATAGACAGCAATAGTAGACAGCTGAGAACGGCTCCTTTTTTCAGTTTTTTAAACGACAATTGTTTTTCGAAGAATTTACACTGTATGAGGCGATTTGAAAGAAAGCTGCTGATCCACCTGTACATGTTTCCCTTTATTCCGAAAGAGTGAAGCTTTTTCATGAGTAGTTGTCGCCACACCTTGTCGTAGGCTGCCTTAAAGTGGAACAGAACTGCCAGGGTTGATTGTTTCTTATGGAATCCGTGTTTGACTGACTGGGTGAGTTTCATAACTTGTTCGGTGGTTGAGCGTTGCTTCCAATTTTTGAATGTATAAACTTAGTATTATTGTAATTGAGTATACCTCAGCGTAAGGATTTCAAAAGTATTTCACTAAATATTATCCAAGATCAAATTATGAAGACATTTCGTAGGAATATTTCAATTATTTTTTTCTCATTTTTTGAAAGCTAAAAATACAAAAAACAAATGAATAATTTAAGAGTTGACGGAGAGGGTTATTGAAGGAATCAAGCCAAGAAAAGACAGAAAAGAAAAAGTCAACTAAACGTTTCAATTGTAATGAGAGATAATTACTAAGTGGTTTTTCGTGTGTGTTGTGTTTTGTTTACTGATTATCGGTTACTGCGTACTCCATCCCTGTATCTCGACTGTCCTACAGTTGTGTGTAAAGATATTTTCAAACTAGGGGTTTTAAGTAAAACTCTTTTTTCAGCTAGGTATTATATGGCATATTACTGAATATTGGAGTTTTATTTATATTCTTAATCATTAGCTTCACAATTGTCAAACTATACTATCTGCTTAAAACACTAAATCTGTCCCAAACATTCATTCTGCTTCAACTACATGCTCTGCTTCAGACCTTTCTCTGCTTCAATCAATTATTCTGCTTCAACCACTTACTAAGAATTAAATACTTAATGCACTTCATACACTTACTCTATTCAAACACATAAGGCTTAGAGCCTACTCTGATTCAACCCCTTTACTCAGTTACAACCACATACTCTGCTTTAATTACATACTCTGCTACACACTTTTCCTCTGCTCCAAACATTTGTTCTGTTTCAACCACTTACTCGGCTACAACGACTTACTTAGCTCAAAAAACATAAACTCATACAACCATTAGCTTCAAACACATATTGCACTTCAACATTTACTCTGTTTCAACTATTTACTTGGCATAAAAATCTTACTCTGTTCCAACCACTTAGTTATCCTCAAACACTTACTCTTCTTCAAACACATATTCTGCTTCGATCACTTACTCAGCTTCTTTCACCAACGATGATTTAACCTCTTAGTTAGCTTTAAACACTTATTGTGCTTAAAATGTTTGTTGTTTTGTTATCTAAACTAGCCTGTTAGACGATTGTCTATGAGCAATGTTTGAAAATTAATAAGCTTTTAAATCTACGATAAAAGCTTTTCAAGCATATTTTGAGTCTGCTGTATTTTATTAGCTGGAGTAGCCTGTTTTCTATCATTTTATTATCATAAAAGAACTGAAGGTCTATGAGAGGGTGCAGGCAGATAGGAAGATAGATTTAAGTTCATAACATCAGAGAAAAATATATATCCATCATAACACTCATATAAGGAGCTCAAAGGAGTTAGCTGACTGATAGCTTTCAGAATTTGACAATTTAAAATCGAATCATACGTACTTTGAGTGAGGAAAACCGTTGCTTCAGAGACAAAAGCTGAGGTACAGATAGTATTTACGTATTCCGTTAATATGGTGGAGCCTTGGTCAGTCTAAAGGAAATGCGACCATCTCACAGACAGTACAAGCTGAAAGAGGATATTTGAACAGGCGTCGTGCTAATGTGTCTTGAAGCACTGGTGTTAATTAGAGTGGGACTATATCCCGATGCTGTCTGGGAATAGTCTCTCTCTGAGTAGACACCATTAGCATACAGATTGGTTGCATGTGTACATTGCTTAAAGAGTATTTTTAAAGAGAATATATTATTTTCATTTTTTTTTTAAAATTTTGATTTAATAGAACAACTTTTAACTTTACACACACAAAAATAATGTAAATTTCTCTCACGTATCACTTCCAAATAAAATCTGAATAGATAAAAATTTTTAGTACAATTTTTAAAATAAAGTAAAAAAAGACTTCTTGAAACCTTCTTAAGAAATTTAAGATCTAAATATTGCCCCTATTAGAAGGCATATTTTTAAAATACGTAAATGTAAGAGAAGATCTTAAAGAAGTTATATATTAAAAATGTAAATAAATAAAAATGCTGTATAATATATATATATATATATATATATATATATATATATATATATAAAGAAATAAAACAACTTTCAAATACAAGATTAATTATTCTTGTATTTGAAAATTGTTTTATTTCTTTATTATTAAACAAGAATACATATTATAGAATACAATATATATTATATAATATATATATATATATATATATATATATAGAGAGAGAGAGAGAGAGAGAGAGAGAGAGAGGGAGAGAGAGAGAGAGAGAGGAGCCCGTTTATTACCCAAAACAAAATCAAAGAAACTTTATGATTACTCAAACAATCATAGCTCATAACACTAACAAATCGGTAATTTATCTGTTAAATATAAGGAATTATGTTGTTGTTGTTATAAATATGTATTTTACAACAATACTTTTGTAGCAGGCGGCTTCTTATTAAAGGAGAACACATAAATAATGTGTCACATTTAGAGCCAAAATAAAACACATTTAAATAGATGACAAACAGTATTACATTTTACATATGTAATATGAGTAATCGATATCTCCAATAGTAGATGACCTAATAGTGACTCTTCGTTACAATGGGTAGTTGAAGGGTTGGAGGAAACAATAAGGGCTGAAAAGCAAACTTTAAATTTTAATGGACGCCCTACTACAATTCTACAAACTAAAATATTGAATCTATAAAGCGTGTTTCTGAGTCCTCTAAGTAATTCCTCCACTGTATCATGAGTGCTAGTGATTAAAAAAAACGTTGTAGGCATCATGACGGTCGTTTCTTTACCTTCTTAAAAAGACAATTTTTCCCAAAATCTTTCACTATGGACAAAAACTTTGGATTAAAATTTAGATTGTAGATCTACGACCCTACGCATCTTACCTGTCTTCTTCTTCTTCTACTTCACTATCCCTAGGTCCTTAGACCAACTTCATGAGATCATATTCTCATGATTGCACCTGTCGTTGGAACAAATCCTGGAGACACTTTCTGTGACAGTGTGACTTTGTCTCTATTAAGGCCGCTCCATTTGGAGAAACAGACGCCTCTGTAGTCGACTCTTACAGGTGTACAGACATTACATTTTACCTGTTTGGTCCGCGGGAGGTATTTTATTTTCGTCCTACCTTACATATCTGTAGAGCTTTCCCCTATCCGCTAGCTGGGGACGCGCCCTCTAGCAGTTACAGTTTCTCCCGAGAGAATCTTACCTGTAGTACAGTTAATTAACAGTTCGAAGTCTTTCTATATGGCCGGCCCACAGAGCACATTGCACGCAGCAAATTTGTATAGGTTCTCTGTGGTCCGACCTAGTCATCTTCCCCCTCCTGAACGAGACTTTTATTCAGCTATACAATATGTCTTCACTTCAGAACTACCTCGTGATCATTAAAATAGGAATTCGTTGCTGCTATTATAACCATTCTGTATGTATACGTCAAGGCAGTCCAATCGTTTATACAGTAGCGGTTGATCTTACCTAGGGGCAGTATAAATATGAGATTACGTCCTGGAGATAAACAATCAGACGGCTGTAGTACGACCTGGCCATGAATGTTTTGCGAGCTATCCTTTGTTACAGCTATTTTCCCATGTGTATTACACGAAAACAGAACTTACTTAATCGAAATTAAATTAGATGCATTTGTTTTTGTAAGTTTGAAGTTATAATTAATTTGTTATTAAGCGTGGGACTTTAAAATATTTATTTAGTATATTTGGACTGTTTTAGTCAAGAAATATTTAAAGAAAGAATTTACTAATCGTTCAGGAGATTTAACTTGAAAACCCATTCCCGGAGCCCTGACTTGAAACATTTTTCTACAAAACACCTGCATTCGAAAATAATTTAATGAATTTTATGTAGACTTTGACAAAGACATTCAGCGAATGTAAACACTGAATATTTTAATTCATTCCCGCTGCCCCTTTCGCCATTGTTGTAAACCTGATTTACTATGATTACGGGTACGTTGATGTGTTCTAACATGAAATATTTCTTTTGTTCCCTCTGGCATTTTATATCTTCTGTGAGTCGTAAACGTTGTTAAAGTTTCTCTTTGTTGTCTTGATGATGAAGCTAGTAACACTTTATATTCTCAAAAATAACGCAAATAGATGTTTTCAGACTTTCTAAATAAATGTTAATGGTATAAAAAGAATGAGTTTAAACAGGTTTCAGTACATTTAAATGTGTATTCCAGTTGAATATTATTATTCTGTGTAGCGGTCAACCTCCACAAGGGATTTATCACACACAGCTTGACAAGATTACCAGTCCTTCCACTGATTAGACCAGAATGACACCGTTCCGGTAAAGACTAGAACTTTCTAAGACGTAAGCGACCAGAAATTACCGGACATTGTTAGAAGCAGTATTTCAATATAAAGGTTTTATTTTTGAGATATATGAGGTTATCTAAACATATATAGGAGGGAGGCAGTTTTTCGTAATATAGAGAAAAGTGTAAAAAGAGCTTTATTTTGAATATGCATATACAGACGCCTTATATTTCCGCGAAGCATATAGAGCCTAACATTTATTTCATGTTTATTATTTTTTGAGTGTAGGTTGGCATTTTTATACTATACATTAACATAGAGAAATGAATGATATGTGCATAGCATACTTTGCCATTGTGTTTGCAGAATGTTAGGTCTTGATACACAATTTTTATTACATTACGGTCTCTGTGCTCAAGGCCAACGCACCTGGATCATAGGTAAAAGATGCGGTAAGAGACGTGGATCATAGGTAAGAGATGCGGTAAGAGACGTGGATCATAGGTAAGAGATGCGGTAAGAGACGTGGATCATAGGTAAGATATGCGATAAGAGACGTGGATCTTAGGTAAGAGATGCGGTAAGAGACGTGGATCATAGGTAAGAGATGCGATAAGAGACGTGGATCTTAGGTAGGTGATGCGGTAAGAGACGTGGATCATAGGTAAGAGATGCGGTAGGAGACGTGGATCATAGGTAAGAGATGCGGTAACAGACGTGGATCATAGGTAAGAAATGCGGTAAGAGACCTGGATCATAGGTAAGAGATGCGATAAGAGTCGTGCATCATAGGTAGGAGATGCGGTAACAGACGTGGATCATAGGTAAGAAATGCGGTAAGAGACCTGGATCATAGGTAAGAGATGCGATAAGAGTCGTCCATCATAGGTAGGAGATGCGGTAAGAGACGTGGATCATAGCTAAGAGATGCGATAAGAGACGTGAATCATAAGTAAGAGATGGGGTAAGAGACGTGGATCATAGTTAGGAGATGCGGTAAGGGGCGTGGATAAGAGGTAAGAGATGCGGTAAGAGACGTGGATCATAGGTAAAAGAAGCGATAAGAGACGTGGATCATAGGTAAGAGACGTGGATCATAGGTAAGAGTTGCGGTGAGAGACGTGGATCTTAGGTAAGAGACGTGGATCTTAGGTAAGAGATCCGATAAGAGACGTGGATCTTAGGTAAGAGATGCGGTAAGAAAGAAACGTGGATCTTAGGTAAGAGATGCGAAAGAGACGTCAATCATAGGTAAGAGATGCGATAAGAGACGTGGATCTTAGATAAGAGATGCGGTAAGAGACGTGGATCATAGGTAAGAGATGCGATAAGAAACGTGGATCTTAGGTAAGAGATGCGGTAAGAGACGTGGATCATAGGTAAGAGATGCGGTAGGAGACGTGGATCATAGGTAAGAGATGCGGTAACAGACGTGGATCATAGGTAAGAAATGCGGTAAGAGACCTGGATCATAGGTAAGAGATGCGATAAGAGTCGTGCATCATAGGTAGGAGATGCGGTAACAGACGTGGATCATAGGTAAGAAATGCGGTAAGAGACCTGGATCATAGGTAAGAGATGCGATAAGAGTCGTGCATCATAGGTAGGAGATGCGGTAAGAGACGTGGATCATAGCTAAGAGATGCGATAAGAGACGTGAATCATAAGTAAGAGATGGGGTAAGAGACGTGGATCATAGTTAGGAGATGCGGTAAGGGGCGTGGATAAGAGGTAAGAGATGCGGTAAGAGACGTGGATCATAGGTAAAAGAAGCGGTAAGAGACGTGGATCATAGGTAAGAGACGTGGATCATAGGTAAGAGTTGCGGTGAGAGACGTGGATCTTAGGTATGAGATGCGGTAAGAGACGTGGATCTTAGGTAAGAGATCCGATAAGAGACGTGGATCTTAGGTAAGAGATGCGGTAAGAAAGAAACGTGGATCTTAGGTAAGAGATGCGGAAAGAGACGTCAATCATAGGTAAGAGATGCGATAAGAGACGTGGATCTTAGATAAGAGATGCGGTAAGAGACGTGGATCATAGGTAAGAGATGCGATAAGAAACGTGGATCTTAGGTAAGAGATGCGGTAAGAGACGTGGATCATAGGTAAGAGATGCGGTAGGAGACGTGGATCTTAGGTAAGAGATGCGGTAAGAGATGTGGTAAGGGACGTGGATCATAGGTAAGAGATGAGGTAAGACAAGTGGATTATAGGTAAGAGATGCGGTAAGAGACCTGGATCATAGGTAAGAGATGCGATAAGAGTCGTGGATCATAGGTAGGAGATGCGGTTAGAGATGTGGATCATAGCTAAGAGATGCGATAAGTGACGTGAATCATAGGTAAGTGATGGGGTAAGAGAAGTGGATCATAGTTAGGAGTTGCGGTAAGGGGCGTGGATAAGAGGTAAGAGATGCTGTAAGACACTTGGAATATAGGTAAGAGATGCGGTAAGAGACGTGAATCATAGGTAAGAGATGCGGTAAGAGACGTTGATCATAGTTAGGAGATGCGGTAAGGAGCGTGGCTAAGAGGTAAGAGATGCTGTAAGAGACGTGGAATATAGGTAAGAGATGCGATAAGAGTCGTGGATCATTGGTAAGAGAAGCGGTAAAAGGCGTGGATCATACGTAAGAGATGCGGTAAGAGACCTGGATCACAGGTAAGAGATGCGGTAAGAGACCTGGATCATAGGTGAGAGATGCAGTATGAGACGTGGATCATAAGTAAGAGATGCGGTAAGATACGTGGATCATAGGTAAGAGATGCGGTAAGAAACGTGGATCATAGGTAAGAGATGCGGTAAGAGACGTGGATCATAGGTAAGAGATGCGGTAAGAGACGTGGATCATAGGTAAGAGATGCGGTAAGAGACGTGTATCATAGGTAAGAAATGCGGTAAGAGACGTGGATCATACGTAATTTATTATACAGTTATTTTGTCCATCTGTTTTGCGGAAACTATTATATATATATATATATATATATATATATATATATATATATATATATATATAAACTACGCATATACGTATGTTGTCCAAAGCTCGAATCAAGTTTATTATTGAGGGACTTCAGCATTAATAGTTGTAGAGTGAGATATATGTATATATTAAATTTATACCTATACCTAAGTATATACTTATACTGATTTTTAACTGACCTTCAGATTCATAATCAGATTGTATTCTTGACCAAATATAAATTGGAGGGGTGTGTCCTCATGTCAGTACTATAAGAGTGTCAGAAAAAAAACCTGACAGTTTGAGTATCTGAAACGTCGTACCTAAGTGCTATTAAATATAAACTTATACTTTTGTTTGATAGCTTATTTTAATAAATTTCACAAATATTATACCAATTCGATTTAAAAATAATAATCAATTACTATTCTTTTAGTTACACAAAGCAACAATCAGTTATCCATAAAATGTTAGTTACCTAGAATTTTACAAAAAAATAATAAATTTGTTTAATTTAAATGAAATAACCTCTAATTATACCTCATGCTATATCTGTCTTTAGTTCTAAAACGAACAGAGAAATTCCTTACTAAGAGTCTGTAGTTAAATGTAAAATAATATAATCAAGCTGTGCTGGATATCGACGGCGAAAATGAGAAAACAATAGCTTTATTTCAATATTTTTGTAAATAGTTGTGATATTATTCTAAAAAAAAATTTATACTCTAGAATACACAGAAACAAATTAAAGTAAATAATATTTAGGTCATTAAATTTTTATTTATACTTTTAATTTTGTTCAATATCTATGGTAGGCGAATAATACTTAAAAAACAAACTCTTATAATACATAAATGAATACAAAGAAATATGAAAAGAAATGAGGAAACGTTAAATTCTGAGCGTTAATTTCAATAAAACTATAAATATTTTATCTGGAAATCTTCTGTTAAGGTTAGAAATATATAAGCACATTCTGCCTAAGGTTGTCTACATCACTGAGGGAGAACACCAGTATCACAGACACCTAATTAGGCCTCAAATAGATTATTCCTTTGTATCTGGATGCATCCCGGGCTTATGTTACCACCGTGCAAGTAAATACACGATGTAGTGGTTTTTACAAACAGTATAATATTTCTAATTATCGTTAGTAAACTTAATTAGTGCAAAAGAGTTTTTCTTAATAAATCGACAGTAATATTACACAGAACGAAGCCCTGTTAATTGTTGGTTATATTACTGCATTTAAGATGACATTATGTTGAGAAAGAACACAAATGAATCTGTCAAATATTTAAAAATATTAAAAGATACGCATATTTGAAATATTATACAATGAAATATAAACCGAAAATAACCAGTAATGTTCTATGGGTGGCAAAATGGGTATAGAGAGTCTTTGTAGATAAAAGAACGAAAAATATTTACTTTTTTTTATTTATATTACTTTTTTATTTTAAATCATTATAGATCTAATAACAAGTTGAGAATATAGAATAGATATGAATATTTCTATAATATTGAGTCATACGTAATTGTTTTACCTTATAGAATTACTATGTCATTTAATGTGAAATATTGCTCCAAAGAAAGACATATTCTATCGTAAATTGAAAGTATTAAAGTTATATCTTTGAATGTATTAAAATAGAGGATTTTCATGTATATCTGAAAATGTGTTGAATAAGGAGTTGTGGGACTTGAAATGTAGAATTCTCAGATTAGGTGAAAAAATAATTATTTAAAAATGTTTATTATAAGATATAAACCAGTTTATAGATGTATAATAAATATTCTATGACAATTTATTTTTCATGAGAAATTATTGTAGTAAATACATTTTCTGATGGGAGGATTATTGAGGGTCTGGCGAAAGCGATAGACTTGTACAATTACAGTGCAATATCGACAATCCAACTAACTGATGCAGTAGGTTGTTAGGGTTATACTGAAAAGTTCGTCTTACGGAATGTACTTACGTATGTGTTCAGAAACATTTCTGATAAAATAATAAACAGTGACATGAACGTTGTTGTAAAAGCCCCTCATAAATAGCGTCACCAAGGGGTGGATAAGCATTGTCTGTCTCTGATGTGTACCTTCCCCAGAAGCTAAGGCATATCAAAGAATTTTTCCTAAGCAGAGGCTGTGGTTTTACCAACATAAAGAAACCTTGTTAATTAAAGACAACGTTTTGTGTTGTTTTTCACTCATTTTAACACGCCACTGAACACTTGAAAAGCCACTGACTAAATTCCCTGTTAAGTATCCTACCCTAGTATCAATGCCGGGAAATTCAATTGTGCAGCGGCATATTTTTCATAGAACTCGTTTCTCCCTCTATCTTTCTACTAACCACTAAGGCTCTTAAAGAAAACATAGATTTTTTCTCGATGTTCTGTTCGGACTACTGGAGTGTTTTTGAGTATTGAAGTTCGGAATGACGAAATTGCACTATGTACTTTATTTAAGTTGGAACGCATATTTGGTGCAAGTTCGTTCTTTAGATTCTGTAATATATTTTAATTGAGAGATTTTACTCGAATCTGTAGAATAAGTACTATCATTGCAACTCAATATACCTGAAACTAAATTTAAAGAATCTTGTAACACAATAAATCGTTGTAAGATTTATTTTAAATAAATTCTTAAGGATTTTAGGGGATGAATGTTGCATTTATCTGTTACATAATTAATAAAGTGACCTGCAAAGTCAAGAGCATTCCTAAATTGAACTTGAGAAAGGTGAATTCAATAAATTTACCAATTGTTTCAAAAGAATATAAATAAAATTTTAATGTAAAAAATTTACGCAAAAGATTAAAAAGAATATACATTTAGAAACGTTTACACAGTTTTAGATCTGGTTTTTATATTTGTTTAACATATTAAGAATTTACACAATTATTTTCACTATTTTAGTATTTATGGCATTGACATATGATATCCACAAACAGATTGCTACTATATAATATAAAATACATTTCAAACTAATTTATTTAACAGTTGAAAAGTTGTTATAGCATCCCACGGTTTAATCATAACTTCTTGCATTATTAAAATATGAAAAGGTGTACAATGTTGCTGTCCCGAGTTAAGTTTTGATTCCACATCACCTTACATAAAATTAATAACTTATCTGGAACTAGAATTTATGTTGTACAGCGTGGCTCCTGATTCAAGCCTTGCCACTATTCCTTTTGGATACGTATTGGCTAGGGTGCTCGCCAGATGTCGACTAATCAGTGATGAAAGGTTTTTTTAAAATAATAAAGGACACTTTTAGACACTTAATTAATGTAAATTAAATCTAAATTATTAAAAATAAAATTGGTTCTTGTTACGCCCCATCTTGCGACGTCCTTTCGGTTCGAACACCAACCGAGAAGAAAATGTTTAGAGTTCAACTTGCGATTCCTGACCTTCCGCGCAACTTTCCGGCGCATTTCTAATTGTCAACTGTTATCATAAAAAAAGGCTTGTGGAAATCATATCTCAACCTGTATTATTGTACATAGAATTATAATTCACAATTTTACTTTTTATTTTTATTTTTAAACTAGTATCTCAGTTTGTTTTCTGGTGCTGCTGTAATAGGTAACATTTTTGCCTAAAATAATGTAACAATCTAACAGTTTTGTAATATTTTTATTTATTCAGAATTATTAATTTTTAAAATTTTATGTTGTCACAGGTTTATTAAATTTTCCTTATATTCTGTTACCTCACAACTTACAAACCGAATACTCTTCTATCTATCAATTTTATAATTTAACTTCTTGTGAAAACACATCTTGTTAACGTGGAAGTTTTTCCTCCTGAACCATAAAAACCAAATATAGTATTTATGAGATCAGTGTAACCAATCCTAATTTTAATATAATATCTCTAATTTTTAAAATATAATTGCATATTTATCCATAATAAACAATCTTTAGTGCCATAACCTTTATTAAAACCATTAGGTTTTAACTGTATTTTTTATTTATTTATAATGTGAATCTATCTAAAATCCCAATTGAACGACTTTCAAATCTATATTGATCTTCTTGCGCAGGAGGTAAAATAAATATTTATAAAATCCTGTGGTATATTGACTCAATCTTTCCAAAATAATTGCTTCCAACTTTTTCTGGAAAAGTCGATTGAACTTTAATTCATTGTTTTGAAACTAAACTTTTTACAACTTGAAATTAATTTTCTAAAATTTTCACTTAACTTTATGACAAGATATTTAAAATGATATTATCTCGTGCTGTACTTCGAGCGTGCGTAGGCTTCTGTCTTGCCTCTTTACACGACGATCATAACCTGTTTTATACCCGACGATCATAACCTGTTTTAAACACAACTTTAGAACATTTTTCAAAATACGCTTATCTTGACATATTTTAGTAAATATATTTTTATTGAAAATGTAAACACAAAACTACTTCCAAAGTATGCTTTTTAGAAGTTACGTCAACAAGATTCAATGCTCTTACTCTACTCCTCCTAGGAGTTACGTTTATATCCCGAGTGGATTGCACGGTTAAATATGTAAATCTTCACAAGGGCTTTCATATAGCTAAGAAAACCAAACTTAACTGGTAAGTAATATTACAAAAATAACCACTTGAACGTCCATGCAAAGGTTTGGTGACTTGACGAACTTATAGATACTATACGTAGTTACCACTAGTTTCTTCTCTGAACTCTGAAAATAATTGAAAGCGTATTTATTTTATTTAGAGTGAATAATCCTATGAGAATTTTCATTGTGTTGATCTTGAACAGAAATGAATTTGATTTTACAAAAAAAAATAAAAGTTTGGAGCAATATTTTCCAACATCACACAATGGGATTTAATTTCCACTGTTACACTGTTCCGGGTGGAATATTTGAGGGAATCAAATAAAACAGGCATTTTTCCAGGACGCCGAACGTGTGAGATACTTTCTAATCAGTAATATAAAGACGACCTTTGGAAAATCACTAATGACCAAGAATTTATCCCCACAGACTATAATTAACCTAAGTGTTTCCTGACGTAACATAGGGTTAACACAAGAAAGGTTTCAATAAATATCCATTCCTAATATATGGATGCATTCTACATTTTGGCGGCTGTAACACTACAACTGTAATGTAGTGAACGATTCGCATGAGGATTCAAAATTATAGCCTTTTTAATATGAAACGTGTAGTAATAGATTTAGGAAAATCACTGATGTAAAAAATTTAATTACGGGTTACTTTTTTTATTTTTATTTTATGCAACAGGTAATATATATATATATATATATATATATATATATATATATATATATATATATATATATATATATACCTATTTAAAGGATATAGATGTACTACAAAAAAATCGCCATTAAAGACATTTTGTGACATTCTATATTTTAATATTTCATTTCGCCTACATTCCGCAGTACAGACATCCTAAAAACTTCTATCAAAACTATATATTTTCTTCTAAAAATATTTTAAACTATCACCAGAACCTCAGATAAAATTATGTTTTTCCCTTTAGAAAAACATTTATCACCACTGTCAGGAACATCAAATTTGAACAAAGTTAACTAATATTTATTATCAGGTATTAATACCATACCATTAATCGATACTATATATTGGTAAATATAATAGAATAAGAAGCCACTCCGTGCACGTCCTACGCTTGTATTTACTGTCAACATATCGTATTTTGTAAAATATTTGTTCCTGTAAAACAAAAGGTGTGAACAGTGTTTATTATGATTTGGAAATTAAAATGGCGAATTAGAAACTCTAGTATTTAAAAATATATTTTTAAACTCCTTCATATTTAGCCTATCTTGTTTAAATTTCCAAAAGTTAATAAAATATTTCTTATTCAGCCATCAAAGTTAATTTTTTTTATTTTACTTGTTGTGGATGACCCTTAGGTAAATACAGTTTTTTCAAATATTATTTCATTTATTAAATTTAATTAATTAGTTTTAATGTGGATGAAACTATTTTCAGCAAAGGGGTAAGGTATGCAATATACTTAGTTATTTCATACCCCCTCTGGCTTAAAATAATTGATAAACGTCCTGGTCTAATGTTCTAAATATTAATGAAACTGAAAATGCCTACGAGACAGACATAAACATATACAAAGCAAAATCCCGTGATTGATGTAAGGAAAGTTTTTAAAATGCCTAAAAGTGGATGAAGCGTTTTTTTTGTTCTGCATAATGAAATAATGAATAATGATATTCACCATTCTATTCACATCAAAACCATTGCGTAATTTTAAGGGAAATTTTCTATGTAATTCTAAATAAAAAATAAATATTGTTACAATTGGAAAGGTAAAAGTATTAATATGTAACTAATAGTTTGACATTATTTCATTTTGTACACGAAGTAATTTTTTATAAGTGTTTTTTTAACTTCTACAAAAATAATTACTTTTTAAAATAACTTTAAAAACATATAAAATAATGAGATGAAAATTTTAAAAATAAATCACCAAATACTTGCAGAACCAAAATATAATATAGAGCTTAATAAGCTCTCAGTTTGGGCTCATATTGGAATTAAACTTTGCTCAAATATTTGAAGTCACGTGTCCTAACTTTAAAGTTTGTTTTTTAAAAACTTTTTAGCTTTAATGTGATGGTTTTATTGACATTGTTCTTATATAAAATAACTAACCGATTTAATACTGTATAAAATCCAAATTAATACACACTCACATACATATAGTAATGCAAACCAAGAACAAGATTTATTTTATTACTTTATTTTGTAGTACTTTTGAGCTTTGAGAAATTCCTCGTGAAAACATGATTCTAGAACACTAGTAAATATAACGTTGGTATTTTCAAAAAACATATTAGTAAAACGAAATTATCAAAACGCAATTTACTTATATTTCTGTAATATTTGTTAAGCTTCAGTAGATATCCAATAGAACTAAGACGTTATCTGATATTTCCATTATTGATTTATGGTGCCCCACATATATCAATTCATTGAAAACCTTTGTTTCATTAATGCCTTCAATAGATTGTTTTTTCGAATCGCCTTACACTGCTTTAGTGAGCTCTCCCAACGTTGCCCAATTTATGGTCTATAAAAGTAGTGAAACTATTGAAGTTAGTGAATGAACAAATTAAAAAGGGGAAGAAATAATTAATATAAGAAAGCAAAAGTCTCCTTTTTCAAAAAATAATATTAATCAGAATTTTTAAAAAAATGGTGGTAGTAAGAGAATGGATATTAAGTTAAGTAAAGTGAGTTAAGGTGAAGCGCAGGATAAAATTAATCACGTACAGATTTACAACTTGATTCCCGCACACAGCTCTCTCTCTCTCTCTCTCTCTCTCTCTCTCTCTCTCTCTCTCTCTTTCTCTCTCTCTCTCTCTCTCTCTCTCTCTCTCTCTCTCTCTCTATATATATATATATATATATATATATATATATATATATATATATTTATTTATTTATGTGTGTGTGTGTGTGTGTGTAATTTATGAAACAATTAACAACTTGATTCAACCACATAGCTAAATAGGCCTATATGTGGAATTTTAGGAGGATACGATAGGGTCCTTACTCAATGTAAGCATATTTCCAGTACCACGTAAAAAGAATGTAACAACGGTCAATAAATCTATTTGATTCAAGTTTTCTTGTGTAGTATAATCGATTTCAAACGTTTAAATATATAACGTTTCTATATACAGTGAAAGTAGAGCCACAGTCGTTTATTTAATTTTTAAGATATAAAACCATACTTTTTTATATGTGGTAGACTGAAAGATAATTAAACGAATGAAACAAATTTCTAATATACGAAATTAAATTAGACATGAATTTTCTATGTATATTTTAAAAATAGATAGAGGCTACTTAATTAACGCAGACGTATCTATAGAATTGTCATCTCCATGATTACACACGTTGTGCCCTCTCACGTTTTTTGTTTATTTCACCTATATTCCGGTGTTTGGTAAAGCAATCGTTCAAAACTCAGGCATAATTATAGATTTCCGTCTAAAAAAAACATTTAATGTATCACTTCTGTCAGTGAACATAAATTTTTAAAAAATGAAATAATAATTATTGTCAAATACTGACATAAAATAAATAACTTATATTAGGAGATGGTGAAATGAATGGAATAAGTACACACTTCGTTCATTTCTTACCCTTGTGTTTTCCTCCAAACGTTTTTACGATTCATTTTTAAAATTTAATCTCCTGTAACAGATTTAAGTATTATTTTATTATGAAAAAAAATTAAAATATTTCTTACACTCCAGAACTTTATATGTTTTACTACAAAATACTCCAGGAACTAAGAACGCGAGATCTGAAATAGGTGGAAAATATATATTAAAATTAATAACTACAGCAGAGTTTATCATAAACTCCTGGTCGAATGTCAAGTGAATCGCGTAAGGTTTCATTTATGACATACCAGCATAGCTATCAGTGAAACCCGTTGATTACAACGTAAGCCTTGATTGGCTCAATATCAAAAATGTAAACTAAGTGGTTATATCATCAATCAAAGGTTTAGAGCTTGGCAATCCAAGAGTATATCTACATAAAATATAATAAAGTCAACTATATATATATATATAATTATTTTTTTTGTAAGGCTAAAGCACAAATTTTCTAACGGTAGGATTAAAGTGTTCACATAAATCCTTTGGACACTGTGCGCAAGGAAGTCATTAATACATCAGGAGAAAACTACCCTTAGTCAAAGTGAAGAGAGTTGCTTATCAACCCCCCCCCCCCCCCGTTAAATACAATACGTACATCTATTGCATTGATGTAAATCTCATGATGAAGTTGATTTTGACAAAGCAATAACTTTGATATATTATCTAAGAAATATGCACGTACAGTTTATCGCGTGCATTTAGTAATTTGAGAACAAAATGTCTACGAAAAATAATAAACACATTCTATTAAATCGGTTGAGCAAGCCTTGAAGTTTGTAAATAAATATTACTTAAAACTATTTTTTAAAATTAAAAACCCACGAAGTGTTTTAAAATCCTTATTTTTAAAATAAATCTAACCATTCAAGAATTGAATATCCCTGTAAAGTTTGCAGTAGATTTTACCGTGTATTAAGTCAACATTCCGTTCATCTCTTTATTAGGATTGCAGAGAGAATGCGTGTTAGCAGGGCCAATATGTACGTTATCCTCAGACTTAATTAAATGGATAGAAGACAATGCCTGGTATGGGGTACATATCAGACCTTGGTAGCGTTCTCAATTTTATAATGATTTCCTTCGAGCGTTTGGTTGCCGATAAATTAAAAGAATGACAAACCCATTCAATTCCGCCCCCATATCTCTAAAACTAAATGGTCCAATTTTCTTTTATGTAAAAGGTTTTTTTCCGCTTTAAATTTAGTATTTTGTTTTGACAAAAATAATTAGTCTTTGGAATTTACAAATATAATGGGGAAAGTAGTAAAGCTTTCGAAAATAATGTAAAGAAAATTACACAAATAATAATATAGATGGAAAACGCAGATAATGCCAAGATGAATAAAACCGTTTTGTGGTTGAGCTGTAACCGCTAATTGAATTTCATTTAATGCTGCTTTGTGCTTTAAGCCCGTTTAATAGGAAACACATTTTATAGTTTTAATTAGCATACACAATTTGGTTGTAACAAATAAATGGGAATAATTTTTAAACTTCCTGCGAACAATTAATACTCAACGTTTAGATTGTTAAAGGCTAACCAGACTATGACCTCATGATAACCAAATTAGTGTTAATATTAATAATTTTAAAGACATTTCCAACTTTTTACAGCTTTACTTTTTAGAATACTAGTTTCCTGTAACAATGAAATGTGGATATGCATTACTTATCATCATTTAAACATAAAAACTTAATTTAAATGTTTATAAATATATTGTTTTAATATGTTATGAAAAACATTTTTTTCCATAAAACCATGTTTGCGTAACTTATAAAACATTAAAACAAAGTATTACTTGAAACATTTTGCAATGACGGTAACGATATAGACATTTTTAAATAAATGTCAAGTCTTTACAATTTGTACTCTGCTATAATGGATTTGCTGCTAACATTAAAAAAGTATGACTTCATAATATTACGTCATCAGAAAGACGGGCATCATAAGTACCATTATCTACTTGGGACACACCTTAATGAACTAAATTATCTTATTTTACCTGTCACAAAAAGGTACACTTCTATAAGAAGTAGAGATGAAACCTTGCTACTTCAATAATGTTTTAGCAATGAAATAAAAACCCAGGTATTGTCTTTTATTCTAACAAATCCTGCAGTAATTATGTTGAAATACATATGCAGCAATAGATGAAAAAAAATACTGTTTATTATTTTCGATTGACATTGTAAAATTATTTCGTTAGACCATAAGTTTAATAATGACGTTTAATTTAAGTTTAATTTAGCAATAATTGATAGAAACATAGTTCTAATAAATAATCATCCTTGAATCCTGAATCTTCGGTCTTTATCAATTGCAAACATTTTTATATGAGTGACAAAATGGTAAAATGCATGAAAAATACATTAAAACATTATGAATTCACAATACCTGGAGTACTTTATTAGAGCGAGTCATAATTTACCTCCACCCTATACTTTGTTCGTTCACCTGCATTGCTAGCTTTCTGAGAATGCTAATATAGAACGAAATATAAAAATAGAAATAAGTCAAAATGGTAAATTGCATGAAAGTACACTAAAACACTATTAATTCACACTAACTGGAGTACTTTATTAAATGCGTCATATTTTACCTCTTGGCTGTACCTTGTTAGTACATCTGCCCTGCTAGGTCTCTGAGAATGCGAAAATAGAACGAAATATAAAAGAAAATATGTAGCACAACACTATAAATGTAATTTAAATCGTTTTAAATAACTTAATATCGACACAATTGAAGATATGTACCACTATACATGCTATTCCTAACCAGTGTATATGTTAAAATTTTGAAATTGAAAGAAATTACGTTTTTAAAATGTCAGGATGGTGGTACTCAAGTTTTAAGTGTAACACAGAGTTTTTATTTCACACCGAGGCAAACTGAAAGACCTTTAGTAAAATACCACAGACGCAAATTAGTTTTATCTTTAGGTTTAAGTTAATTTTCTAACTTTAATTTAAAGGGTGTTTGTTTTAGGACCAATACTCCACCTGCCTTTGCGGCTTTGCCAAAATTAACAAATTAATCTCATTGTGTGTGATTCCTCGCATGAGGTTGTTTACATTGGTTGTGGGAATTGCTGAAGTTCAATGAATAATTAATATTTTTTAATGACATTCAATATTAAAGTATTTTAAATTGTACAAAATATTTGTAGCTTCCACCTGGGTAAAAGATATTTCGTTTTACTTCACCTGGAAGCAATAAGTCCATGGAAAGTGCCTACCAGGTTGGTTCATAGGCAAGCTATCCCGATTCCCTCCATCGCGGTATTGCTTCTAACCTTAAGTGCGGGACATACTACATTCCACCTGTATTCTTTAACCTTCAACAACCTTAGCGAAAGTAACAGATCTAAAGATTCGTAAAGTGATCAACTACAGGTGAAATACAACTTCTATGAAGGTAAACTGCGTTAGACAATATGCAGAAATACAATAAAACAATTTCCATAATCTGGCTTGGAAATGTTACATTTGAAAAGTACGATGTAATTCTCAATTCTCTTTGAAAATGGGTGGTTTATGCGAGTAAAAAGTGGTTACAACTTAAAACTAATAACAATGAAAACATATTTAAGTCCCATCTTCAAGCAGGCCCTTATCTACTATTCAGCGCGTCGTCTAATGGCTCAACTGCCAAGGGCGGACTTTCGCTAGTAAGTATGTACTTTATAAACATGAATCTTCCCAACAGCGAAACAACATTAGCTAACAACGTTCTATAATTTAAATTGAATTGAAAATCATTTAATGGATCATAAAAATTGATCATTTCACAGATATCAGACGTAGATGGTTCCACATCGCCATGATGAATACAAAACGAGAGAACAGGTCTTGCCTTCTTGTTGAAATACATTATTGAAGCAACGCCAACTAGTATCCTGAAACTCAGACATATTATGACTTAAATCCGTTTTATGAAGACTTAGAAGGAAAAGAAAAGGAAAAAAATGTACTTTTTACGAAAGCGTGAAATTGTTTACATTTTAATAGGAAAGGAAATTATTATTTTGTTTGTAGTTGAGCTGTAAAAAAGTTATTTTTATTTTGGAGTAAATGCTCTGAAGAAACATATATTTTCTAGTGAGCCAATTGTTCTGGGTTTATTATGTTTCCCAAGTCGATTGGTCATGTTTATTATTTTATCTTTAGAGGGACATTTTCTTATTCCGATGACTTTTTAAATTGTACTGAGTTATATATGTCACATTTGGCTCCGATCACGTAATAGTATAAAATATTAAAATTGGTTTAAATTCTTACAGGAAATACGAAAGTTCAAAAAGATCTGTTAGTACCCTATGTATGTTTATTTAAGTCAAAAAAAGTTTAAATATAAAAAAAAGTTTTAAAAAAATATAAAATAATAATAATAAAAAATATATAAAAAAGTTCAAGTGTTTACACTATTGACACTCTTACAGAATATAAATAACCCCGCGCATTAAAGTACTCCACTAATATTCTACTAGTTTCTCAGTAACGCAAAATATTTATTATTGATAAAGAAAGATGCGAATTCCATGACGAGGTAGTACTTATGACTTAAATCCGTTTTATGAAGACTTAGAAGGAAAGAAAAAGAAAAAAATGTGCATGATACAAAAGCGTGAAATTGTTTACGTTTCAATAGGATAAAGGAAATTATTATTTTGTATATAGTTGAGGGTTTTTAAGAAGTTATTTTTATTTTGCAGTAAACGTTCTGCAGAAACATGTCATATTTTCTAGTTAGACAATTGTTCTGGGTTTATTATGATCCCCAAGTTGATTGGTCATGTTTATAATTTTACATTTAGAGGGACATTTTCTTATCCCGATGACTTTTAATATTCTTCTGCGTTATATGCCACATTTAGTTCTGATCACGAAATCGTGGAAAACATAGTAGGCATAGTATAATCGGCAGATAGGTGAACAAAAGGAAAGGAATGTGATTAATTGTTGGGCTCTGGTGTGTGTGGGTTGACGTCAATGTGTGGATTGATGTCATCATTCCTCTATATATAGGAGCAGAGTTATATGCGCTCTTCACTCGCTCTTCAACTATTGCTGTGTTCACCTCGTCAATGCTAGTTGACATTCTAGCGAAACGTCGGAACTGCGATTTTGTGCACTTCAGAATGAACGGATCTACTCCAGATAATAACTATTCACCAAATTTTTCCATCCATGAAGGAATATTCATCAGCCTATATATATAAACCTTTCAACACTATGTTCTTATATTTACTAGTCACACTATAATGTACTTCAACAAGAATCTTACTTGATATATAGGCGAGTTGACTCTTAGGAGACTAATTTTCAGTTGATGCTCGATAGTGAAAAGACAGTAATTAGTCATCGAATGTTAACGCGCATATATACCAAGTAAAATTCTTGCTTAAGTACATTATAGTGTAAATTATATGTATATATATATATATATATATATATATATATATATATATATATATATATACACACCTTATAGTCCGTAAGAGGCCTATGTGTAAGGGGCATTCACTTAATGTTATTTTATGTCAAACCACTTTATGAATAAAAAGATTCTTGTTTCACAAATATTAAATTTATCTTTAGCAAGATATTGCATTTCACAAAAGCCGGCTTTAATAAAATATTTTCTAACTGATTAAAAGTGTCTGGAAGCGTGGGTCTCTCCGTATGTATTTATTTAAATAAGCTATAATACAGGCTTTCAGTGCCTCCTAGTGTCTTAGTTTTACCTTTTATTTTAATATTTTACATTATATAAATAGATTTTCTATGAATGTAATATTTTATAGAAATTTCGATTTTATGAGATTGTTAATGTCTTTTCAGTCAACTCTATCAGTTTGGAAACAAAGAATAAATTACCAATTTAAAGGCTATTTTAAGAATACTAATTCTATTGTTCCTACTTAATCCGGTTGAAATCTGTTACTAAATATTTAATCGCGTAGAAACCATTCTTATGATACATGTCAATAAGTAGGTAGGACATGTTTACCTAATTCTCGCAGGGACTCTGAACGCTAGGTTAATTATTACCTTTGTAAAAAATCAGCTCAGACAAGCTACAATATAAAGCTATAATATATGATTATATTTCCTTTATATTTTAGCAAACGAAATTATTATTTGAAGCTGTTTATTGTTGAACCTTTTTGGTTTAAGTGGTAACGTAAGCTAATCCTTCGTTTTATATTTAAAGAGAAAACGTACTTGAAAAGGTAAAATTTTAACAATTGAGAACCAGTCAAAAGAAGAAATGAAGACATTTTAATTTTTGAAATGTCAACGAAAGTTTCGGAGTAACTTCACTGACAATTACGTTTTTTTATAATTTTTAATTGTATTATTGTAATATTAATTCGAAAATGTGTTTTTTAAGTAGTCTATAATTTGTCCATAAATCAAATACTCACTTTGTATTGCCGCGGAAACTGTTGAACTCCCGTCATTCCAAACCCCATCGTCACCTTAGACCGCCCCATCGTCACATTGGACCGCCCCATCGTTACCTTGGACCGCCCCATCTTTACCTTGCACCAGCCCATCGTTACCTTGCACCGGCCCATCGTTACCTTGGACCGCCCCATCGCCACCTTGGACCAACCCATCGTTACCTTGCACCAGCCCATCGTTACCTTGCACCTGCCCATCGTCACCTTGGACCGCCCCATCGTTACCTTGCACCAGCCCATCGTTACCTTGCACCACCCCATCGTTATCTTGGACCGCCCCTTCGCCACCTTGGACCAACCCATCGTTACTTTGCACCAGCCCATCGTTATCTTGAACCACCCCATCGGTAACTATAAATCTTCATTCGCTTGCAATTTCAGTTTGTTACGAGATAGTAATATTTTTAACTCAAGTCAAAGGAATATGGATGAATTAATCCCCTTCAGCAATACAATAACTAAATATTTTTATCAGCAAAACAGTGCTGACTTTATATAGACCAGTTGAGGTATATCAAGCGGGAGTGGGTAAAATATATGAATATAGACTGTGGGTTATGTAAATGAGAAATAAATACCATATCTTTATTGGTTGGATATAAACGTAGATTTTGCAATGCTGTTCATAATTTTGTACTCCTATAAAATTTCAAGTTTTTTTCATTTAGAAATAATTTTAGTTATAAATACTATATAACTGTTTTAATAGGTTTTTGTCAGTTCACTGCCAGGAATTCACCTGTATAATACAAACGTAAAATAACGAGAAACGTTTCTATAAGAAGTTGAAAATCAAACTTAAAGGTTATTCATTTTGTCATATTTACAGGCAGGGGTTAAATCCTAATAGTGTAGTAAATGTATTATATTATAATTTTTGTTATTGCAAGTAAGTGTGCTAGGAATGTGACTGTACCTAATCCTTAAGGTGAATTATTATTCTAATTCTTAGCAGTTATTTTAGATTTCCTCATGAATACTTCAATTTAATTTTCTAATTTAAAGTTGGTTATTAATTCCTTAAGTAATTATTATGTATTTATTGCTAATGAAGAATCCAAGTTTAATAATTTAATCTTACAATCTGACTAACGTATTTCCTGCGTAAGTATTAACAGTTATTTAAGTTTTAAATTATGAGACAAATTGAATATCTAACAGGTTTAATATACTGAAAAGGGACAAAGTTTAACAAGAATTTGGATAATTAATTAAATGTTTAATGTAGTTAGTATAACTGCAAATAAATAATTATATTTTATAATGTTATTTTAAGACACTTTAAATTGAAAAATTAAATATGTATTAAGTTGCTAATTCTTAAAGGTTGTTTTTTTAATGTAAACTACTTTACTAAAATTAATAACTTTACACATTAGTTTTTTAAACATGAATCATTATCACTTCAATCATTACTAATTTCCATGATTGATAATTGCTTCTTATTAATTGATTTATATTTCCTACTGTTTTTGAAAGACTTTTAGCTTTTTCATTAGACTATTGTTTCCTTTCCTTTTATGATAATTCCGGAACATTGTGCATACAAATCCCCCTTAAGTCAGATTTAAAATTCGTCTACTTTCTCTTTCTATTCTTAGTTTTGGTCTGGGTCGAAGGTAGACACCATATTCTCTCTGGTTGATAGGGTGACTTCAGTTATAACTTCAACTTATTTTAATGAATGAAATAATTTACTTATAGTTGCAAGACATCCTTGCGGGCCTGTTTAGTTCTACCTAATTCCTTTCCTTTTATTTTACCAAGGGTTATAACTGGAAGACACGTCTTATGACAGGTCCTATATAGGGGTACTTCTATTAGAAATACACCATTAGATTAGGTCCATCTTAGGTAGTGTGTACTACATAAGAAATGATTCCTTTTATAGGCTCTAAATATTAGCCTACATAACGCCCCCACCCTAATCCTACCTATGCCTTTGCTAACCTTTCCAAGTCATACTAACAATAGTGGCTGTCGCTTTAAAACTACAATTACGGTACCACCACTGCTTATTACTCTAAAATAATGTTCATTTAATAAACGCGAAAATATGTTGTTAGCAATGAAATATGTTTTTCTGTAAAATCCTTTATCAGTTATTTTTTTTATTGTCTTGTTTTGTAAAAGCGATCGGAGCGGTCAGATAAAACGCTATAATTGACAAACGCAGCTGTATGCTAAACGGAAATTACTAGCGCAGATCTGAAGCATTTCTAGGCCTTTAATTACATTCTTCCCCTTTGTCTTGCATCCTTTAAGCTTTAGTTATCTGATTCGCTGTCACTTTCGTCAGACTTTGCCAGATACCGTCAAAACCCATTTACGAACAACGTATAGAAATAGAAAAGGCTATAGTTTTTACAGTATTTGCTATCTCCATTATTCAATTCTTTATGCAAGCTGTTTCTCAATTCGGCATGCATAAGCTGTTATTAGATGTAGCATTGAAGTTTCCTCCCTCAACTTTGTTGCCTGTAATTTGTTTACTCACAACCCTAATTCTAAGATACAACTAATAGCAGTAAAATCGTATTTATATCTCCTTGACCACAGGTAGTTGATGTCACTGCCGTACTCGTAACAATATAAATATTGATCATATATAACTTGTATATCTAATACTGATATATAATTTCGTAAACCGAATATTGAGAGAAAGATAGTTGGAGCTTGGAAGCAAACATAGATGGAATATTGCTCAATATAAGGCATTGACACGAAGGAGCGGGAAAATTTAGGTTTTTCACAATTTACAACATTTATAGGGTTTTGAGGAACTTAAAAAGTTAATAACAATCTCCATAAGGAATGCAAAACAATGACAGGTGAGTATGTTTTTTAAACAATGAAATAAATATTTTGACAGTATGAAAGCAGGTTACATGTATACATTACAATAAAAAAAAAACAGAAAATTATAGGCAGGGGTTGAATTTAAATAGTGTAATAATAGTTTTAGATTTTCTGTCACTGAAGGTACGTTGTACTGGGAACGTGATTGACCCAAAACCACGATTTAAAGAACACGGAGGAGCTGAGAACTATAAAAAAAACAAGACCTGTGAGATATTTCAAATACTCTAAGAACGGTTTATTATATTTTATTATTAAAAGCCATTAGTGTGTAAACATTAACAACATTATCTGGAAAGAATCACATTTATTTCTCATGATGTTGATGCTGTTTACCAACGAAAAGGTCTGAATAAATGTAATAAATAATTGTTGCATTTGAATATCCTCAGTTTTTACACACACACATACACACAAACACACACACACACACACACACACACACACACACATACAATCTTGAGATTAGGCCTATTGAGAAGGCTTAGCGAGTTGAACGGACAGTAGCATAAGTACAGACTTTTATTATCTGATGGAAACCATTAGGGTATGATTGTTAATAAAGAGGTTTTTCTGTATCCAAATAAATATTCAACACGTCCAAAAAAAATTTACTAAATAATAATTTAAAAATACACACGAACACGAAAAACATTTTTTCATTAGTAAATAAAGAGGAAAAGTAGGAAAGCCAACGATATTTGCAGAGGGTTCTCTGGTATATTTTCTCTAAATTAAAGAGATATTCCAAGAGAATAAAGACATTGCTTTCCAATACACGTAACTGTGGGGAAGTGAATTCAACTGATTGCTCGAACCAACAAACTGACTTATCGCGTACAAACACACTTTCGTACTTATGCAGGGAATATATTCCCATTTATTTATGTTATTCCAGGTCGTGGAACAATAACTTATTTATATCTACGTAAACATTTGACTAACATAGTTTATCTCAATGTAAACTCGTGTTTGTAGCTTGAATTAGTAGCAGTATGGGTAAAATGTTTACTGTTATTGTTAAGTAATTATGATCCAATGGATCAGGAGGAAATAAATTAGACTATTTAGTTAATTAATATTTGTTATTTGATTCGGTTTTGAATTTGAGTTATTTGTCTTTGACTTTAGATGTATGCACTTCGGACAATATACAGTTGAGTTTTTTCATAGCTTTTCTTACAGGAGTTATGACATCTCAAGTTGAAGGACAAGGTGTCCTGCGATTAAAACTCAGATTGAGTTTTATTGATTAAGATCAAAAAGAAAAAGTTGATAAAAGAAGTAATACATGCTATTTTTCATGAAATATATATTGTTGAATACACACACACACACACACACACACACACACACACACACACACACACACACACACACACACACACACACACACACACACACACACACACACACACACACACACACACACACACACACACACACACACACACACATTTCTATCGATTTCTCAGCTATTCTGTATAATTTTGTGATATATATATATATATGTAAAATCCAAATAGTTAGTATTCTAAAAAAAAAAATGTACCGTGTAATTTAAACGGTCGCGTGTATTTGAAACTCCTTTCCCGAACCTTAATAATTTTAGGTATTTTATTCTACATTAATTTATATATATATATATATATATATATATATATATATATATATATATACTCATCTGAAAAGGTGAAGCTTCTACACGGAGCAGAAGAGGAATAGACAAGTGTCTAGGCCTGTTGGGTCGGGAGAGCGTCGATCTCCGGCAACCTACCGAGAGCACTAGTGACCTTTGGGGATAGTGTAGGCGTGAGGATGGAGATGACGTTCGACCACCTTAAGGACACCGTCATGGACCGAATTTCGGACATTCCTAGTGGAGGTTTTGTTCCGCAGTTCAGGGACACATACGGTCAGGAACCGTATATGGAGTCTGGCTGCAGCAAGTGGGGCGCACCTACGCAAGTGGGAACCATGAGTGGCACAGAGCATGTGTGATAGTCTGAGGACTAGAAGCCACGCTGATTCAATAAATCTCAACCAGGGACCTTGCGGTGGTTAGAATTCGAGGTAAGGGAGAGGTAAGTTGGGGCAGGGAGTTCATTGTGGCCTCCATTTACTGCTCCCACAGAAGAGAATCGCCCCCTGCAGAATTACGTAAGTTAGTTCGGTACTGCAGGGTGAGGAATATAAGAATCTTAGTGGGCTGAGATGCCAATGTTCATAACGAGGTATAGAGCAGCACAGACACAAGGAGCTTGATTGAAGAAAACCTTGTGGTTTTAAACTCAGATGCCGAGCCATTTGTCACTTCAAACCGAATGGAGGTACTACATTTCACCTTCTGTAATAGGTAGATGGTAGGGTGGTTGCATGACTGGCAGGTTTCGGATGAGCCCTCCATGTCAGATCACCGGATCATAATTGCTACGACGAGGGGAGTTGTCCCCCATGTGATGTGGCTTAGGAACCCGAGAAGGACAATCTGGTAAGGTTTTACCAGACTTCCGTGGTAAGTATGGTACTTCAAACGAACTAGTAAATACTGTAGTCTACATCAGGGCTGCAATTTTTTGATGTTATCATCACTACAATGTTATCACTACAACTATTTGTCCAGAACAAGATAGAGAGTAAAAGCTAACCCAGAAGGAAAAGTCATCCATTGATATACAACGTTTGCCAGTGGTATGATTTGCCTGAAACCAACTATTCATAATATGGCAAACAAAATTAAAATAAACGATAAACAACGTCTATAATGGCTAGGTCACATAAAAAGTTGTAAAATTCTCAGATAAACAGATTCCACATTGGGTAAAAGGAAGCAGTTTTCAACAATGAAAGAGAGAAACCGCATCTAATTTAAACCAATAATGGCTCATTTTGCGATGACCAAATAATTACATCAAATGAAACTTTCCGCATGGAATTAAAAGGAAACGAGTTTCAATGCATTAGAATAACACGAAATATCTATATATTACATGCACAAAATAGAATTATATTAAATTAACAGGTTCATTGGAATTAATACACGATTTACCACATTATTGAACACCTGCTTTTTAATAGGCACACAGCCGAGCTTTAAAACGCATCCTAGTGGCTAACTTTAGTACTAAAATGTTTGCTTACGGTAATAAGATAGATTTTGCCTTTGTTCATTTTTCTAAGAAAATTACTTTAATTGCATGTTCGGGCAAGTTATCTGACCTTAAGTTGAAAGGTTTTATTTAAAATAATCTAATATCAACGAAATATCAGATATTTACATGATTTTCTTAACCACTGTATAAGGTAAAATATTAAAACTGAAAATTGCATGTTCCCAATGCAATAATTATTTTGGTAATACATAAATTAACGTTACAGATTTGGGACTGTGTCTTTGTGTTTCTACTGCCGAAGGTTTATGTAATATTTTTCGCCATAGCGGGTCTTGGTTTTTATTAATGGCCGAAAAGCCAAGGACGTGGGTTGGCTAAAGTAAAGTAAGGTTTTTATTAAAACTTTCGTATTTCATTGCGTCAACTATTAAAAGCGTTTCAAACAAACAAGAACGTTAAAACTCATCAATCTGGTAGTACTCAAGTTTCAAAGGGTACTCAGTGTTATTTTTATTTTACAACGAGGCAAACTGAAGGCCTTTAATAAAATACCACATATGCAAATTAGTTTTCTTTCGGTTTAAGTTAATTTCCCAACTTTAATTTAAAGGGTGTTCGTTTTAGGATCAATACTCTACCTGCCTTTGCGGCTTTGCCAAAATTAACAAATTATTCTCATTCAGTGTGATTCCTCGCATGAGGTTGTTTATATTGGTTGTTGGAACTACTAATGTTCAAAAATTATAATTTTTAAAATTTGAATTCTGAAAGAATATTCTACTGGCATCATTGCTGAATGTATCAAATTACTCAAAACGAAATAATGTATTTATGAAGTCGAAATCTTTTATAAATGACAAGAAAAGAAAATTTAGGCAATAAAGAAAAGAAATTGCAATAAAAAGTAAATGAATTTACCGTACTCTATTGATTTAAGGTCGTAAATTTACCCTCTACGTTTCCCTCTGTTTTATTACTTCTGTGTTTACGTACCACCTTGTTATACCAAACGTTTGCTTTTATATTGGGTACACGAGAAAACATTTTAGAAGTGGTTGTTCCTGTGCACTTTCTAAGAGCAGATTAAGAAAAAATGGTTTTAGAATGATTTACCTGTTTATTTAAATATGTTAGAAAATTTAGTAGTTTGGAAGTAATATAGCTGTTAGCTTGAAAAAATAAAAATGAAAACTAATTGATTATGCAAGTGTCCACATGTAGTTCACGTAAATATTTAGAAAACACATTAAAAATAAATCCCTTATTACGTACAATAGGTGTTTATAAAATTAGCTGTATGAGGGGAAAAACTTTAAACTTCTAATATAGGTACTTACTGTGTGTAGCTATATTGATTTAAGATTTAGTAAAGATAAGAAATTATTAATTTTCAATGATTAATATATTCAATAATAATCTTAATAATTCTGATAATTATAATTAATAATAATTTTAATATTCAATATTAAAATATTTTAAATTCTACTGAAATATTGGTGCCGAGCCAACATTCGTCACTTCAAACAGAATGGAGGTACTAGATATCGCATTCTGTAATTGACAGATGGTAAGGTAAGTGCATGACTGACAGGTTTCGGACGAGCCCTCCATGTCAGATCACTGGATTATTACGGCTACGATGAGGGGAGTTATCCCTCATTTGGTGTGGCTTAGGAACCCGAGAAGGACAAACTGGGAAGGTTTTCAGTCCTCGGTGAGGAGGCGAATGTCAGACTTCCGTCGTAAGTATGGTAGATCAAACGAACTGGAAAATACTGAGGCCTACATCAGGACTGCAATTTCCACGTCGTTTGAGGAAAAACGCCCTCTCTCGCGGATAAAGATTAGAACAGCGAGTTAGAGGCAAGAAGGAAAGAGACTAGAATAGAGCAAGGAAGAAGAATACGGTGGAGACTTGGCAGGCATATAACAACAGCCAGTGTCTCTATAAAAATCTTATAAAAGATGTTAAACGTGCTTCTTGGGAAAAGTGGTGCTCAGAGAGAAGGACACTGAGTGACACTGCTAGACTGTTTAAGGTGTTAGCAGATGGACCGAGGAGAGAGCTTAAGTTTGTCAAGAAGGCTGATGGTAGCTTAATTGACACTCCGGAGGAAACCCTGCCTCTGTTATGAGGAACGGTTTTCCCGATATTACTGCATCCTGGATGGGGTGTACGATAAATGGGATGGTCTCGGATAGCTACCCGCAGGGTGGAGTCTTATGCCCTCTGCTGTGGAGCCTGGTTTTGGACGGTCTACTAAGGACGCTCAGTGGAATGCGTGTCAAGTGGTAGGATATGCGGACGACATAGCTATCCTTATTAGGGGGCCATTTATAGAAGTCCTCAAAGACCTGCTTCAAGAGGCAATCAAGGTAACAGAAGCATGGTGCAGGGAAAATCAATATGCATTCAAGAAGAGAAATTTGTGGCACTCATCTTCACTAGGCGATATAAAACTAAATCGCTGGGGATGATGGAAATTGGTAATACTAAAATAAGCTACGTTGAGAGCGCTAAATATCTGGGAGTTATTATGGATAGGAAGCTACTCTGGCGTGAGCACTTGGAGGATAAGTGCAAAAAAGCAATAGCTAAGTTCTGGCAATGCAGAGGAGCAATAGGCACGAGATGGGTTTGGGTCCACATTAGATGAACTGGATTTATTCCGCCATTGTGGTGCCGAGGTTGGTCTTTACCTCAATCGTCAAGTGGGACAGGGCACAAAAAAAAAAACAAGTAAAAGTTTTTTGGACCGCTCGAAGGGGCTCTTCCTTAGAGGCATTACAACTACAAAGAGAAGCCCACCATGTGCGGCCATGAGGGTTATGTTGGGTTTTCCATCCTTGAGGCTTCAAATTATGATGGAGGCAATGAAAACTGCATACCGGCTAAGTTGTACCGGGCAGTGGAAGACATGTAGCAAACATCATAAACAGCTATTTGGGGATTCACTAAATGAGCTCTGGATAGAACTTTAGAATAAGATTCTATATCTTAAAAAGGAAAAAGGAAATTAAAAAATCCATAGTCCTGCAAGAGAGGCATGGACGGAGTGTAGACAAAAACATGGTGGAATCTGGTTCACGGATGGGTCCAAGATGAAGGAAGGAGTGGGAGCAGGATTTAGTGGACCGAGACACCAAGACAGATTTTGTCATTGACTGGAAGACTAAAACTCTGTTTTCCATGGGGAGGTGCTCGTGATCAAACTATGTGCTGAGGAAATAATAGGGTCTGGCAAGAGGGGTAAGACCATCTGGATTTGCTCGGACAGTCAGGCAGCTCTGAAGGCTTTATGTAAGGCTAGTACCAGCTCTAGGCTGATGGCTGAGACTATAGCTTCTCTTGCAGAGCTGAGTAAGTATAATTCGTTCTACCTAACCTGGATTTCAGGACCTTCTGGCTGGATAGGGAATGAGAGAGCTGACGCCTTAACAAAACAAGGTTGTATGACTCAGTAATCGTTGCTGAGAGCAGTGGGCATGCCTACTCAGGAGGTGCGTAAGAGTTTGTGCAGGAGAATGAAATGCAACCGTGGGGTTTAACAAATACAAGGTACTGTGGGGTTACTCAGAAGACTTGTGGGGTAAAGAACTATTCTCCTTAAGTTGACCTCAACTCAAATTTACTGTAGAGCTGGTCACAGGCCATGGGAATCTGAGGAGGTTCTAATACAAAATTGGAAAATCTAGGTCCCCTGTGTGCAAGAGTTGCGACGAGGACCAAGGGGAAAGCCCATTCCATGTACTCTGTGAGTGCCGAGCTTTGGAAGCTGCAAGGAGAAAGGGGTTTGGCTGGCAGGTATGTACACAAGAGGATATCAGAAGATTTAGCATCAGGTGTATATTTGATTTCTGCAAAGAGGTAGGTATCGACTAAGCTAGTCCTGTCTTAGGGATGAGAAGAGAGTACAAAGACTGCAGCTAAGTGCTCTAAACCGATGAGGTCCCTCCGAGTTTTAGTAATAATAATAATACTCGTCTTCAGTCACGTACTCTGCTTAAACCAGTTAGCTTCAGTCATTTACCCAGCTAGAACACATACTCTGATTCAGCAACGAGCTTCAAACCCTAACTTAGATTGAAACAATTATTTACCATCAGCTACTTACTCTTCTTCAGCCACGTACTCTGCTTAAACCAGTTAGCTTCAGTCATTTACCCAGCTAGAACACATACTCTGATTCAGCAACAAGCTTCAAACCCTAACTTAAATTGAAACAATTATTTACCATCAGCTACTTACTCTTCTTCAGCCACGTACTCTGCTTAAACCAGTTAGCTTCAGTCATTTACCCAGCTAGAACGCATACTCTGATTCAGCAACAAGCTTCAAACCCTAACTTAGATTGAAACAATTATTTACCATCAGCTACTTACTCTTCTTCAGCCACGTACTCTGCTTAAACCAGTTAGCTTCAGTCATTTACCCAGCTAGAACACATACTCTGATTCAGCAACGAGCTTCAAACCCTAACTTAGATTGAAACAATTATTTACCATCAGCTACTTACTCTTCTTCAGCCACGTACTCTGCTTAAACCAGTTAGCTTCAGTCATGTACCCAGCTAGAACACATACTCTGATTCAGCAACTAGCTTCAAACCCTAACTTAGATTGAAACAATTATTTACCATCAGCTACTTACTCTTCTTCAGCCACGTACTCTGCTTAAACCAGTTAGCTTCAGTCATTTACCCAGCTAGAACACATACTCTGATTCAGCAACGAGCTTCAAACCCTAACTTAGATTGAAACAATTATTTACCATCAGCTACTTACTCTTCTTCAGCCACGTACTCTGCTTAAACCAGTTAGCTTTAGTCATTTACCCAGCTAGAACACATACTCTGATTCAGCAACGAGCTTCAAACCCTAACTTAGATTGAAACAATTATTTACCATCAGCTACTTACTCTTCTTCAGCCACGTACTCTGCTTAAACCAGTTAGCTTCAGTCATTTACCCAGCTAGAACACATACTCTGATTCAGCAACGAGCTTCAAACCCTAACTTAGATTGAAACAATTATTTACCATCAGCTACTTACTCTTCTTCAGCCACGTACTCTGCTTAAACCAGTTAGCTTCAGTCATTTACCCAGCTAGAACACATACTCTGATTCAGCAACAAGCTTCAAACCCTAACTTAGATTGAAACAATTATTTACCATCAGCTACTTACTCTTCTTCAGCCACGTACTCTGCTTAAACCAGTTAGCTTCAGTCATTTACCCAGCTAGAACACATACTCTGATTCAGCAACGAGCTTCAAACCCTAACTTAGATTGAAACAATTATTTACCATCAGCTACTTACTCTTCTTCAGCCACGTACTCTGCTTAAACCAGTTAGCTTCAGTCATGTACCCAGCTAGAACACATACTCTGATTCAGCAACTAGCTTCAAACCCTAACTTAGATTGAAACAATTATTTACCATCAGCTACTTACTCTTCTTCAGCCACGTACTCTGCTTAAACCAGTTAGCTTCAGTCATGTACCCAGCTAGAACACATACTCTGATTCAGCAACTAGCTTCAAACCCTAACTTAGATTGAAACTATTATTTACCATCAGCTACTTACTCTTCTTCAACCACGTACTCTGCCTAAACCACTTAGTTAGCTTCAGTTACTTACACAGCTACAAACGCATACTATGATTCAGTAACTAGTTTCAAACATTAACTATAGTTCAAACACATAGGGATTACTCTGATCTAACCTCTTACTCTGCTACAACCACTTACTTCGATCAACAACTAGCTACAAACACTCACTGTATTTCAATAACTAACTCTGCTTCGACCATTTACTTAGCATCAACAGTTTTATCTTCTTCAACCACTTACTCTGCTTAAACCACTTAGCCTCAAGCACTATACAGCTACAACCACCTACTCTGCATTAACTATTTTCTCTGCTTCAACCATTTACTCTACTTAAACCCCTTACTTAGCTTCAAACACTTACACAGCTATAAACACATTCTCTGATTCAACAACTAGCTTCAGACACTAACTTCAAACTCTAACTCTGCTTCAACCATTTACATACCATCAACTACTTACTCTGCTTCAACCACTAAGTCTACTTAAACCACTTAGTTTCAAACACTTACGCAGCTACAAATACCAACTATATTTCAAAAAATCTATTCTGCTTCAATCTTTTCGTTTTTTTATTTTCATTCAAAATAGACGATTGTTTATGAGCAATGTTTGGAAATAAATAGGCCTCTAAATCAGGCTATGTATTGTTTGGAGTCTGCTCTGCTCTATTTTACTACCTGGGGTAGCTAATATTTTAGTATAACAATGAAACAGAAGGTCTATGAGAGATAAAGTAGAAAAATTCAATTCATTGCATCAAAGAAAAATACAAATGTGGCAAGAGTGCTTAAACAAGAAACTCAAAGGAACGTAGAAGGCTTCGTTTGTCTGATAGCCTTTAGAATTTATCAATTAAGAGTCAAATCATATATGTGTTGAGTGAGGAAAACCGTTGCTTCAAAGACATAAGCTGAGCTACAGATAATATCTAAGAATTTCGTTAATATGGTGGAGCCTTGTTCAATGGAAATTAAATGCGACCATCTCACAGACAATACAAGCCGGAAGAGGATATTTCAACAGTCTTCACGTTAATGTGTCTTGAAGAATTAGTGTTAATTAGCGTAATATCCCGACGACTGGGAATAGTCTCTCTCTGAGCAGACAGATTGTTTGGATGTGTACATTGCTTAAGCTAAAGTAGGCTATTTTTAAAAAGAATAAATTTTTATTAGTTTATTTTAAATTTTGCTTTAGTAGAACAACTTTCAATTTTTCACACACAATAATAATGTAAATTTCTCTCAATTATCACACCTAAATAAAACCTGAATTGATAAAAATGTTTCGTACAATTCGTACAATAAAGTAAGAAAATTACTACATAAAACTCGGAAAACCCTTCCCTCAAAACTGTCCTAAAACGTTTTTCTACAAAGCACCTGCATTCGTAAAGAGTTTAATGAAATTTATGCAGACCTTGATAAACACATTCAGCGAATGTCAACACGGAATATTTCTTCCCGCTGCCACTTGTGCCACTGTTTTAAACCTGATTGTCAATGCTTTCGGTTTCGTTAATGTTCTCTAAGATGAAACATTTATTTGTTTACTCCGGCATTTTACTTCTTGTGTGAGTCGTAAATTTTGTTACAGTTGCTCGTTGTTGAGTTGATGATGTAGCTAGTAACCCATTTTATATTGCTAGTAAACGGCGCAAATAGATATTTCCAGGGCACTTCAATAAATGTCGATTTTATAAACAAAAGGACGGCCAAACAGGCTTCTGTACAGTTCAATGGGTATTTTTGTTGACTTTTTTAAAATGTTATCAAGCTACAAAAGTGACAGAATGCTTGACAAGTTTACAAGTCCTTCCACGCTTGAGGGGACATAAGTCACACTGTTTTGGTAATGTATAGAACATTCTACGAAATAAAGTGAACAGAAATTACAAGAAATTGTTAAACGTATGTCGATATATAAACGTATTAATTTTGAGATATATAAGGGTATATATATATATATATATATATATATATATATATATATATATATATATATAACATAACGTTTGAGGCTAAAAAATAAATTCAGCTTATATCCAAAAAGAAAAATAGTCGGAAGGAATATTAAGCAAAAACGACAAGAATATTTACTAAAAATACGGACAAAGTACTTGACCACTTCTACTTAAAGTGTGTCATAATGAGTCTGGGGAATCTTTAACAAAAGAAGGGTCCAACTATTTTAAGATAGGAGTTTCCAAGGACAAAACTACCTGGGTTATAAAAAAACACTGTACCGTTAGAGTAGGCGCTTTGTTAATGCGTGTAGGAATAACCAAATTAACTAAAATAAGTAAAGGGGGAGAGATGATGCGATTTTGGAAAAGGAAATGATCTAGAGAGTCTTGGAGAAGCTTCAGAAGAGGGCTGACGTATTGGGGGGGGGGGATCAAGCGTCAGCAATATTAATAAGGGGTATTTTGTTTAATAGAATTAAGGGAATTGTAATTTTTTGTAAGTGTATAATTAAAAGTGCGAAGTAATTAATTAAGTAAAGAATTAGGTTAGTAAAAAATAAGTTAGTTGTGTGAAAAGTGCATTGAAGCAGTATCAATGGTCAAGATCCCAGGAACTCAACAAACAATAAGTACTTTTTTTACATTAAAATTAGCCAACAGAGCTTTATAAACAGTAAGTTCAAAACAATTGTAAATTCATTAGCATAAAATAATAATCTAGTATTTTTTACCACGTTTTAATTTATAAAAAGATCCATAATAACGACCCGATAGAAGAGAAACCAACACAGTAATTATTAAACTTTATTGTAATAACTTAAAGATTCAAGAGTCCACCTTTTTTTTGTAATTGATATATTAGTTAAGCAATCAATCTTGTCACTAAATTGTATTAAGGTAAATGTCAAGAATAAATGCAAGTGATATTAAAATTGATATTGGTGTTAGTTAATTAGAAACCTGAAGGTGAGACAATATGAGTAGAAGGTAAAGTAATTATATATAACCTAAAGGAAAAGTTATATTTTAAATAACCTAATTTATAATATATATTTATATGCTGGTAGTCAGCTTTTGTCATATATTTGAAATAGTAAAAAGAGATTTATTGAGAGCATGCAATGTGCAGGATGTGCAAAATGTCCTGGATATTGAGCCCTAAAATGAGATACTACTATGTTATATTACAAGAATATTGTAAATAGGATAGATAATATTCTAAAACTAATTATTTTACTTATAGAATATATAGAATAAAAATACAGTAAATGAAGTTTAGTTTTTTAAATTTGTATGTATTCAATATAGTGTCGATATTCCTAGTCCCGATAATTCTAGTTTTCGTTAAATTTGAACCTTGTCCTGCTTGAGCCTATTTTATCTATTTGAAACAAAAAATGATGAGTCGGGCTTCGAAGAAATGTTTATACCATTACGGTATGTAAATAAAATGAGTTGGGCTTCTGAGAAATGTTAATATCAGTACGGTATGTAAGGAAAATGAGTCTAGCTTCCAATATGTTTATATGAATGATTAAATAAGCCGGGCTTCCAAGTTCCGAAATGTTTATATCAATTCAGTAGGCATAGGAAATGAGTCTGGCTTCCATGAAATGTTCCTGTAAAATTCTATAAACTTATGTACGGCATTTTTCATTACCTACGGTAATATTGTTCATTAGAACTCCTTTTTTTAATTCGAGGGGGTCTCACTTCCATCTACCTGGAATAATCGAGACTCTAACTAACTTTTAATTGTTTTCAATATCTACACAAGTCGAATAATTACCTAAAATAACAAACTTGTAAAATACTGATTTAAATTTTAAAAAATATGATAAGAAATGAGGAAGCCATAAATTTCTAGCGTTAATTTCATTAGTACTATAATTTTATTTTTTATGGAAACCTATTGTTAAAGTTAAAAATAAATCCTGTACCACGTTCTCCCTAGGGTTTTCAACTACACAGAGGTAATATACAACAGTATCACAGACACCTAATTAGAACGCAAATAGATTATGCCTTTGTATCTTGTAGCATCGCAAATTGATTTTACTATGTTGTAAATAAATGCACAATATAATGGTTTTTTACAAACAGTATAGTATTTCTAATTAGCGCAATTCAACTTAATTAGTGGAAAAAACCTTTCTTTATAAACCGACAGAAATACTTCGCACAACAACACCCAATACTACATTTTTGTTAAGAACGAATAGAAATGGGTCTTTTAAATATTTCAAAATATTAAAATATATACATATTTAAAACATTGTGTATCAAAATATAATCCGAAAATAGCCAGTGACGTTCTATGTTAGGCTAATTGCGTACAAAGAGTGTTTGTAGATAAAAGGGACGGCAAATATTTACTTTGTTACTTTGAATTACGAGTATAGAATAAATATAATTATTTCTTTGTTGATATTTGAGTCATAAATAGTTAGTTTTTACCTTATAGAGATACTAAGTCATTTAAGGCAAAATGATGCTCCAAAAAAGGACATATTCTATCATCATTTGCAAATATTTAAATAATATCTTTAAAAGCAATTGTAACGTACTTAAATAGTAGATGATGTTTCACGCATATCTCAAAACTTTGTGTAAGGATTCGTTGTCCTTCATATATTGTACTCTCACATAATGTAATCGATAATTATTCTTGAAATCTTTATTTTAAGATTTAAAACCAATTTTTAAATATAGAATGAATAATACAATCAGATTTTCTATTTAATGAGAAATTATTTTATTCAATACATTTCCTGACGGGAGCTTCTGGTGTGTCTGGCCAATAGCGATAGACTTGTACAATTACATTATTAAAGCTGGGTCGCATATTTGGTCTTTAGATTCTTTAACATTTTTAATTGAGAGATTTTACTTGATTCTGTATAAGTACTATCATTACAACTTAATAAACTTGAAACTAAATTTCAAGAATCTAACCGCTTTAAAATATTTTATTTATTCAGAAATATTAGTTTTAAAGTGTTTACGTTGTCACAGGTTTATTAGATTCTCCAAATCATCTGTTCACATCACAACCTACCAACCGAATACTCTACCATCTATCTTAAATAACCGAACGTCTTGTGAAAACACAACTTGTAAACGTGAAATTCGGTCTTTCTGAACCTTAAGTCCAATTCTGGCATTTATGACATCATTGTAATCAATTAAAATGTTATTATATTTCTCAAATTTTTAAAATTTATTACGACAGTTATCTATAGCAAACAATGCACAGAGCAATAACCTTCGTTAAAACAAACTAAACATTCTTTACGGTATTTTTTATTTATTTAAAAATTCAATCTATGTAAACTTCTTATCGAAAAACTTTCAAATGTATATTCAACTTCTTGCATGGGAATTAAAATAAATATTTATAAAACTCTGTAGTATATTGACTGAATCTTCCGAAAATCATTGTTTCTAACTTTTCCTAGAAAAGTAGCTAGATTTAGAATTTAACGTTTTACAACTAAACATTTTTTCCAAAAACATTGCTACACTTTCCTAACTTGCTGTCTCCTTACTTGATGATCATAGACTGCTATATGCACAACGATCATACCTTGCTTTATACCCAACGATCATAACCTGTTTTGTACACAACGATAGACATTTTCCTAAAATAAGCTTATCTTCCTATAATTTAAAGAAACATATTCTTCCTGAACATGTTAACATAAAACTACTTCGAAAATATGCTTTTTTCAGATGATTCGTCGACATAATCCAATGCTCTTACTCTACTCTTCCCAGGAGCTACATTTATACCACACCGTCAAATACTAGGGCTTCCATATAACTCTGAAAGCCAACGTAAGCCAAAAAATAATATTACAAATATAACCTCTTGAAATTCCTTACAAAGGCTTTGGTGAATTGACGATCTTACAGATACTGTACGTATGCATCACTTTCTTAAATAGTTCCTTCTCTGAAGTTTGGAAATAATTGAAAGCATATTTATTTTGTTTAGAGCGAATACTCTAATGACAATTATCATTGTGTTGATCTCGCACTGTAATAAATTTGATTTTACGAACAAAAATAAAAGCTTGGAGCAATATTTTTCAACATTACACAAAGACATTTCATACCCATTGTTACAATGTTGCAGTAATGTGAGGGAACCAAGTAAAACAGGCATTTCTCCAGGACGCTGAACGTTTTAGATACATTCTAATCAGTAATATAAAAACTTCCGTTGGGAAATTACTATTAGCCAAAAATTTATCCTCACAGATCGATAGACTGTAATTAACCTAAGCGTTTCCTGACGTAACAGAGGATTAACACAAGTAAGGATTCAATAAATTCCCATTCGTAATCTAAGGGATGCAATCTATATTTTGACGGCTGTAGTAGTATAGCTACAATATAATGAACAATTAAATTAGAATATAAAATTGTAAACCTTATTGGTTAAATATATCGAAATAAATAATTAGGTACTAGATACAATTTATAGATGTAATAAAATAAATTAATTTTATATATATATATATATATATATATATATATATATATATATTTAAGGGATCTAGAAGTATTTATAAAACTATCGTCTTTAACAATTAGATATGTTGTATCTTCTGTATTTTAATTTTTTCATTTCGCCTACATTCCACAATTCAGACATCCTTAAAACCTCTGAGAAAGTTTATATTTCTTTTTAAACAAAATATTTATATTATCGCCGAACGTCAGAGAAGATCATGAAAAGTAAATGTCTATAAACAAATGATTTAAATATTCATTTCTGTCAGAAATAATAAATTTGAAAACAATTAAAAGTAATCAATAATAAAACCTATTTGTTTCACAGTTTTTCTTTGTAGTATAATCGATTTCAAACGTTTAAATATATAACATTTGTTCATTCATTTATTACTTATAGTGAAAGCATGGCTACAGTTGCTTTAATTTTGAAGATATAAAACCATACATTTCTTATATTAAATAGAGTAAGAGAAAATTAAATAAATTACTAATATACGAAATTAAATTAGGCGTAACATTTTCTATTTATATTTTAGAGATACATCAAGGCTACTTAATTATTGCAGATGTATATATAGAATTGTCGTCTCCATGATTACACATGTTGTGGCCTTTTTTATTTTTATTTTATTTCCCCTATATTCCGTTGTTTAGTAAAGCAATCGTTCAAAACTCGAGCATAATTACGTATATGCATTTAAAACCAAAGTTTTTTAAAGTTTACTTTTGTCAGTGACATAAAATTTGAAAACAAGTTAAATAATAATTATTTTTAAATACTGATATTATTCTTAAATAATTGGTGTTATGTTATGGGGACACTAATGGAATAAGTAAGCACTCCGCTCATTTCGTAAACTTGTTTTTCCTTCCAAATGTTTTTAGGGTATATTTTTAAATTTAATGTTTTGTAAGAGATTTAAGTATGACTTATTATGAATGATATACAAATATTTCTTATACTCCAAAACATCATATGTTTATTTACAAAAAAACTTCAGAAAGTATGAACCCGAGATTTGAAATAGGTAGAAAATATTTATTAAAATTAGGAAATACAGAAGAGTTTATCATAAACTCCTAGTCAAATGTCAAGTGAATCGACTAAAGTTTTATTTATGACGTACCAGCATAGCTATCAGTGAAACCCGTTGATAACCACATAGCCGATGATTGGAACAATATCATCAGGTAAATTTGAAATATGTGATATATCCCTAATCAAAGGGCTTTGCAATCGAAGAGTATTTTTTTATAAAGCGAGCAAAATAAATATATACACATATACTTTGTAAGGCCATAGTGAAATTTGGTAAAATAATGTCTACGAAGAATAATAAAATATTGTGAATGACGATAGGATTAAAGTGTTCACATAAATCCTTTGGACACTGTGCGTAAGGAAGTCATTAATGCATCAGGTGTAAAACCACCCTTAGACTAAGTGTAGAGAATTGCCTATCCGCCCCCACCCCCGTTAAATACAATAAGTACATTTATTGCTGTTCTTATAAATCTCGTGATGAAATTGATTTTGACAAATCATTGATTTTGATATATGTCCAAAGAAATATGCACGTACAATTTAATGTGTACATTTAGTAATTTGAGAACAAAATGTCTATGAAAAATAACATACAAATTCCATTAAATCGGTTGACCAAGCATTGAAACTTGTAAATAAATTTTATTGGGTTTGGCTTTTAAAAATATTTAAAAAAATTAAAATTTCGCTTTTAAAATTCTTACCTTTAAAGTAAATCTTGCGATTCAAGAATAGAATCCCCCTTTAAAGTTTACAGGAGATTTTACTGTGTATTAAGTCAACATTCCGTTTACCTCTTTATTAGCATTGCAGAGAGAATGTGTGTTAGCAGGGTCAATATATAGGCTACGTTATCCTCAGATTTAATTAAATGGATAGAAGACAATGCCTGTTCCTGTGGGTACATATCAGACCTTGGTAGCATTATAATTATTTCCCTGGAGCGTTTGGTTGTCGATAAATTAAAGCAATGACAATCCCATTCAATTCCGCCACTGTATCTATGAAATTAAATCAACCTACTTTCTTTTGTATAAAACTTTGTTGTTTCCGCTTTAAATTTAGTATTTTGTTTTGATGAAATTAATTAGTCTTTGGCATTTACAAATTAAAAGGGGAAAGTAGTACGCTTTTGAAAATAATGTAAAGAAAATTACACAAATAATAATAAAGATGGAAAACGCAGATAATGCCAAGATGAATAAAACCGTTTTGTGGTTGAGCTGTACTCGCTAATTGATTTAATGCTGCTATGAGCTTTAAGCCCGTTTAATAGGAAACCGTTTTATATCTTTAATTAGCATATACAATATGTTTGTAACAAATATGTTGAAATAAGTTTTAAAATTCCGGCGAAAAATTAAAAGTATTGAAGGTCTATCCACGCTTAGATTTTTAAAGATTAATTCGACTATGGACTAATGTTACCCAAATTAGTGTTAACATATAATAATATTACTAATTGTAAAGCAATTTTCAACATTTTACAGTTTAAAACTTTTGAGTATACCAGTTCCCTGTAATCATGAAATGTGGATATTCATTACTTTTCATCATTTAAATATAAAACCCTAATTTAAATATTTATAAATACATTGTTTTAATACAACAAGAAATATATTTTTTTTTTAATCCAATTTTTGTAACTTATGAAATATTGTAACACAGTATTACACAGTATTTAAATTTTGCAACAAATGTATCGATATAGCCACTTTTTAATTAATACCAGGTCTTTACACTTTATACTCTGCTAAAAGGGATTTGCTGCTATCGTTAATAAAGTTTGACGTCATAATAATACGTCATCAGGAAAGACGGGCGTCATAAATACTATTATCTAATTCGGAGACACGATCATGAAGTAAATTGCTATTTTACCTGTCAAAAAAAGAAGTACACTCCTATAAGAAATAAAGATGATCCCTTGCTACTGCGGATAGGGTAAAATAAAGACAACCAATAAGGATACTCGCCTACCGGAAGCATTCCTACTCTCATCCGGAGAGGGAGCTTCTACCCAATACTCAGAACATTTTAATAGTGATAGTGTAATTTACATTTGTTGATTCCATCTTCGAGTGAGCTACTAGTAATCACTAAACACTTTTAAATGTTTTAAACTTGCCTATAGTAGCACTTACTTTGCTTGTTGAGGACGGCCGTTTCGGGAGATGTGTCCCTTTGTCAATTCTGACCGTAACTGATCTCAACGTTTACGTAGGTTAGGGTGGGAGTGGGATATTATCTCTGACAATCAAAGTAAGTACTACTATAGGCAAGTTTAAAACATTTAAAAGTGTTTAGTAATTTACAATTATTCTACTTAATTGGTTTTTAAGATGTAGACCTATTCATTAATATTTCCATCGCGATTATTTACTAAATTCAAACTATCAATTATGGTAGGGAACATCTAGTAAAATTAATTATATATATATATATATATATATATATATATATATATATATATATATATATATATATACTGTAGACCCTCGCTATTCGCGGGTTTGGTATTCGCGGTTTACAAAATATCCCGTTAAAATGTATCGTATTTTACAAAATAGTATAATAATATGTTCTCCTGTTATTTATTTTGCACAGTATTGTGGTTTTCCCGTCAGTTACCAAACAGGTGTAGCATTAGCTTGTTGTACCTGCTAGTATTATAATCGTCACGCCTACTTGTGAAATTGTTTTCCCTTCAGTGAATTTGATTTATTTTATGATTTCCCTTCAGTTGTTTATACAAGACGTAATGCCATTTATGAACATTTTCTTCAAAAAGGTAAAAAACATACCCACAATGAATCATTTTCAGCAAGTAAAAACTAGTTTGACAAGATCAAAAGAAAGTTTTCTCCTCATACCTTGAAAACTCTAGGTGAATCAGCATCAGTGAACCACTAATCCGCCAATTTATGTCCAACGCATTTTAATAATCTCATTTTGGAGAAAGGCTACACAGTCGATCAAGTTTTTCTGGACTGTTTTTGGAAAAGAATGCCTTCACGAACTTTTTTTCTAAAGAGGAGAAATCTGAGCTGGGTTTAAGGCCGCCAAGGATAATTTGACTGTTCTTCTGATTAGAAGGGCTAATAGAATAATATATTCTCAATAGAACGTGGAATAACGGTGAAGGATATTACCACATTAAGAGTGAAGATGTCGACAATCTTTTGAAACGTCGAGTCAAGATTTGACGGAAGGAGAACTGGAAGAACTAATTACCGGATCCTGTGCTTCTCCCGGATAACGAAGACGTGGAAATCGTAAAAAAATATATCGCCGAAGTTGACATTAAAATATATCAGTGAAATGTATGCTTAGGGAAAGAGTTAGCTGCAGCCGGTACTGAAATTGATCCTTTTTTGGAATAGGAATTTAAATTTAATCGAGAGCTGGAAGGAGCACTATAGTATGTTAAAGAAGCGTGTAAAGAACTAGAAAAAAACCTCAGAAAACAAAAATTACATTTTAAAAACAAATCAAATAACAATTTTCAAAAGACATTTTGTTTAGTGTTTAAACGTTAAAGGGATAGTGTTTAACAATAAAGACACTTGTATCTGTGTGTGTGAGCGCTTATATTAATTACAATTATCATGGTTTGGATTGAAGGATGATGTAATTAACAATAAAAATACTAATGTTATGATGTAGTACGTAAATATACCATACTGTATTAAGTGTTAAAGTATAGCTGTAATTAATATTATTATTTTTGACATGTGAGCGTAACTCTCCCCTTTCCATATAGAGTTAGTTTTAGTATTCGTGGTTTCCCGAATAACGATGGATCGCTGTATTCGTGTATTATATATATATATATATATATATATATATATATATATATATATATATATATATATATATATATATATATATATAAATCTGGTGATGATTGTTGATTAAAATACGTTCCTTAAATGGGTACTTATATAGTCTTTTCGCAACTATTCCCACTACTTTTCTGTAGTATTCAATATTGCTCCATGTCGATAGAATTAACTCTGTTTAACCATAGATCAATCGCTTTCCGAAAGACGCTATAAAACGCATTACAGGAAATTAGCTCGTCATCAAAAACAAGTAAGGCCCTTGCTAATAAGTATACAATACTTCCCATTAAGTGATCGGTCAATTAATTCTCGAATGCTATTTAATCAATAAATCAGCAATGACATATAAACCCATGTAGTGTCTTTTATTCTATCAAATCCTGCAGTAATTATATTGAAATACATATGGAGCAATAGATGAAAAAAATACAGTTGAGTATCACCGATTGACATTGTAGAGGTTCTTTCTTCAGACCATAAGTTTAATTTAGCAATAGGTAGAAACATAATTCTAATAAATAATCATTCTTGAATCCTAAATCATTGGTCTTTGTCAATTGTAAACAATTTTATACAAGTGACAAAATGGTAAAATGCATGAAAAATACATTAAAACACTATGAATTCACAATAACTGGAGTACTTTATTAGAGCGAGTTATTTACCTCCACTCTATACTTTGTTCGTTCACCTGCATTGCTATCTTTCTGAGAATGCTAATATAGAACGAAATATAAAAATAGAAATATGTATAGCAACACTATAAAACAAATTTACATAGGAAATTTATTGAAAAGAAATTTATTTTATGAGAAAATGTTGTACAATAGCAATTAGTCTAAATTCTTGGCAAATGTAATAACATTTGGTAAGTATGTTTCAAAGAATCGTAGACAATTTTAAACGTAAGGATCTAAGGTTGTGTGTTTTAAAAATGTATGTATTGTCTTAACATCGAACAAAGGCTTACGAGGATCCGTGAAATTGACCCGTCAATTACTAGTAAATTACCGAGTAGTAATCGAGTCTCTAAATATTTCTGGGCAAAAATGATGAGTAGCAAACCCTTATAGTTAAATACTAAAACATTTGAATATTGGCTGAAATCTTAATTTTAATAATTATTTTACTTTATAGGTTAGGCTTGGAATATGGAATTTTAGCTAATATATAGCTCCATTATATATGTTTTTAATATCTTTTAAAATATTTAATATGTTCCCATTTCTCCAATCAGATCTTCCTTTGTTTTGTACAAACTACATCAAGTATACTTCCCAAGATACATCTCAGAGTTATTGGTAGACTTTCGCCCTAGTCTTATACTCACGTCTCCCTTCTGATGTGATCGTGGGTTTCGGTATTTTTGGTTTGCACGAGGTGAAACCAAAACAAACGACAACGCCAAATCGGGTTCGGTCTTTCCAGTAATCTGTTGTTACTGTGGTACCATTTCCTACAAATTCCGAAACAAGGATAATAATAATGTTTCTTATAATTACTTTCTGAAACTGTTCTAAGAAACATTTATGTGCGTACTTTTCCAACCCATCAACACAACGTTTCTCTTAGTTACTCAACCTTGATGTATGCACGTAGACCGCGAGCACTGAGGTGCTGTTTCACTACGTCCTCCAATTTTTGCGCTTTTCCCAACAAGCCAAATGCACGAACAATCTAGAAACTATTTTTTAGTAGTTTTGACACCGTATTACTACACGAGGCAGTTTCCAGAAATAAGGTTTGATGCGAGTATTTTAATATCCATTCAATAATATCATATTTACTTTTGGCATAGGCACAGCAAATTAAGCAAATCATGTATTAGTAAGAATGAAAGCTTGTTGATGATATTCTCTATCCATATATAGAGCTACAGATCCGTTTCCTTCTCCTAAAACCAAAAAAAAACTCATGGAAACGTCTTTGGACGTTTCAAAAAAATGTACCATTTTTAAAAAAGTTTTAAAAAAAACGTTTATAAAACATTTTCAAACGAGGAAAACAATTATACCTTTTTATTGTTTAACTTTCAACTAAATCGATTTTAACGATTCCTTGAAACAATGTTTTCAGGAATCTTATTATAATAATAAAAAGGAATCAGGGATATATATATATATATATATATATATATATATATATATATATATGTATGTATATGTATATATATATATATATATATATGTATATATATATATATATATATATATATATATATATATATATATATATATATATATATATTAAATATGGTGATATGTTTTCTTGTAATATAGTTAATAAATTAAAAATATTACTCTTTAGAATAAATATATTCATTAAAAGTATTCTTGTTTTTGAAATGTTTTTACTTTATTATATATATATACCTATATATAGGGGACGTGTTGTACCTAGAATCATAATTTACATATATATTTTTTAAAGCCATTTATTAACATAAATGGAAATAGTATCTCCTAAAAACACCATTATTCCTACACACTATTCATTTTCTTGAGCCTTTAACTGATAAACCGTCTTGCAATATATATAAATGTTTTGTGATCAATGACACAACGATTATGTAACATTGATCACAGCCTAATTCTACCTAATCTACCTATAAAGTAGATATAATACAAATTAAAAACAATATTTTAGTACAGAAAAATGAATTTCATTACTTCATTATAAAAATAATAATCTTTTTAAACATAACCTATAATAAATTTGTTTACATTTATACTAACAAGAAGTAAATATACGAAATTTATAACATAATAGTTAGATCAAACATTACGTTTGTAATTTACATTAAAAAAAGTATTAGTTAACTAAATGATTTACCGTTAAAATTAGAAAAGTTTACAATTAGAAAACCACAATTTTCCATCAGTTCTAGCCGATCCACCTAACTCTACTGGTATTGGGAGCTTAACCACAATATCTTCAGTTGCATCATCAAACACTTCTACGGATTCTTTCAAACATTTGCTTCCATTTCCTATTCCTTTGTAAAATTGAATCTGGTATTGAAAATCATGTTGAACTTTAGAAATAATTTTTCCTACATATTACAATGGCGGCCCACACTTTTTGCATAACCGTACCAAATCATATTTTCATTCTTCAAAATGTTGCTCTTTAAACACTAATTTCATCTTGTTTTTCATCTTGCAACTCTTCAACATCTTTGTATCTGTCAAGTTACGCAGATTAAAATATTATCTAGATCGGACGTGTAATATGTACACAGTGTAAATTGAACACAATGTATTTCTGTAGCTTATCCAGGTTAGCCGATGACATGCCCGGAAAGATCGATTATGTGTTATCGCACAGATACATGTTAGTAATTATTGATTATGTATATAGAAGGTATCATAACATTATTTGAGCAGCACTATGTGCTCCTAGGGTTGTGTGTGAAATAGTCTAGATATCTGGCTGAAATAGAAGGTTGGGTATGTACTGCAATATGGTCCACATACGCTGATTTTATAAGTAGAAATATATATATACAGTGTATATATATATATATATATATATATATATATATATATATATATATATATTTATGTACGAGAGTACATAAAAAAAACATCATATTGTAAATCTAGGGCCAAAAGAGCTCCATTAATGTGTTTCAGCTAGCTAAAGTTTTCACACGAATTTCGGCTCATCCCATGGAATAAAATCTTATCAACCTTTTACTTCTTTACTTAGAAGAAAATTACGGCGTGTTCTAAACTCAATGCGACATTGAAATAAAAGAGAACTTACATATTCAATCTCTGTTGTATAATTGGAAATTGTATGGAAATGGAAAATGTATACGAAAAGAATGGAATACGGTAAATATATGTGAAATATAGACAAAAGGAGAAAAAAATAACAGCGAAAACCCTCGAGAAATATCTGTAGTGGCTACAATTAGCAGAGTATATAGGAAATTTTTAAAGAACAGAACAAAAGTAGAAAATGCAACAATGGAAACTGAAGAGAAAGCTGGATTTAGAGCTGGCAGATAAACAGTTGACCATCTTTATACTCTTACACAAGGGATTGGAAAGGAGCAAGCATATAATCAAGACGTTTATCTCTTTATAGACATAAAGTAATCCTACGATAGTTTAGCACTAAAGAAATTATGAGAGACTAAATCAAACGCATTTAAACAGTGCACAGAGCTTTAATAACGTATGCAAAGGAACGTCTTTCCATTTCTATCTTTTAGTGATAATAAGGAATGGTTTAATAGAAAGATATTAAGTGAAAAAAGTCTGAAGTGAAACAAGGATGTTGCTTGTCACCCCCGCTATTTAAAATATGCCTAGAATAGGTACACATAACGGGAAAAGAAATGCTAACACATGAGAGTACTACAAGAACATATTATGCCACATATACTTTGTTACACAGATAAACAAGTCATTATAGTCCAGGATTATGTCACCTTATAATATAAGACATGAAAATTCATCGGGGAAATACTAATTGAGGATTAGAGACCAACTACAGTAGAACAAAGTAAATGAGTATAGGTGGTCAACAATAAGACTTAATTCTTTAAAATGGAACTCAAAAGTAAGATTGGGAATAGTCTTATTTGGGTAAAAAAAAACACAGATGGTGTATATATATATATATATTGTAAGGCTTAATATTTAAAAGCTCTAAAAGTACTAAGTCTATAGGAATAATGGTACTATTAGGAGAGAATATTTCCTTGTTTTTATGTTAACAAATGGCTATATATATAAATATATGTAAATTGTGATCCTAGGTAACACAGTCTCCCCTAATATGTTTTTAAAAACTAATATAAAACTTATGTTAAAGTTGTTTCTATTTTGTTTTTATATTTCTATTGTTTACACACTATTTGTTACCTTGGAAACTATTACATTTCAAAGAACCATAATAAAATGTAACATTACAATGTAAATGCACAATAAACGTCAGTAAAAGTGTCAAACATTTATAAAACATTGCGTAAAAGTATAAGTAAATACATTAAAAAAATAAATAAAAATAGAAACACAAAAAAATGAAACTGTGAGATTATATTATTACGTTCCCGTAACTAATATAAGTTATTTTCAGAAATATATTGAATTGCCGAATAGACTAGGTAACTGTCTCAATCTTATAAAATTGGTTTGTTGCAGACTTTCGCCGATTGTGCTTCGGATGATGTAGTTCCCAAAATACCTAAGAGGGAGAGGAGCCCCAGACAGACCTGACAATATTAACAGTCTTTCAGCTCGACAAAGATAAGAAAAGTAAATTTGTAACGTTTCACCTAGAAGAAGGTAAATGCAATATATATGTTGTGAATGCAATAATATAATACTCTATGACAATCCTCTATGGAAAAAAAAAAGAAAAAGAACATTATATAAATTAACAGATGATTTGTAATTGTTTTAGTTTTTTCTCAGTTCTTTGTTTAGAGTTTTGTTTTAAGAAAGATGTGAAGTAATAAATAGTGTTTAAATATGAAATAAGTTTTATTACCAGCATAATTATATAAATATGACGAGTGTTCCGCCTGTAGCGGCAGTGTCAAAAGTTTATAGAAATAACATATGGCGACCGTGACAGGATAATAATTTGGTTACAGTTAAAATCTATGATCCATTAGTAAGTATTTTATAATGGATGCTCTGAAAAAGAAAAGAAAATTGTTTAGAACTGGATTTTCACGTTTACACAATACATTATTAGAATCCATAAAAAATGAAGATGATGTGATTTTGTTAAAAGCTAATTTAGAGCTATTACGTGAAAAACATAATCAATTGGAGGTCTTAGACCGAGAAATTATTGAGGTTTTACTAAATGAAAATGCATCTACTGAAGTTTTAGAAAATGAGGTAGAATCTGCCGATGAATACTCAGGCAAGTTTAAAATAGTTGAGTATTTAGTTGAACAGGCTATTGACAAGGCTAGGCCTAAGACAGATACTAGTGTGAATGTAGAAAAACGTAAATTTAAGTTACCCACACTTGAGTTTAAAAAGTTTGGTGGTGATATTAGTGATTGGTTGCCGTTTTGGGGCCAATTTAAGAAAATCCATGAAGACCCCTGTATTGATTCTGATGACAAGTATCAGTATCTCCTGCAAGCGACTATCCCTAATACTAAGGCTAGGGAAATTGTCGAGAGTTTTCCCCCATGTGGACGTAGTTATGAACAGGCTATTGAACATTTAAAATCTCGCTTTGCCAAAGATGACCTGTTAGTAGAGTTTTACATAAGAGAAATCTTGAAAATTGTAATAACATTAAATAGCAGTGAAAGTAAAATTACTATTTCCTCACTTTATGATCAAATTGAGTCAAAACTAAGGTGTTTAGAAACTTTAGGTGTAACAAAGGAGAAGTACGCTGCTATGCTCTTCCCATTAGTAGAATCTTGTCTCAGGGAGGATTTATTAATAGCTTGGCAGAGAAGTAGGCCTAACTCTCAACAGGACGAGACCGCGTCAGAAAGTAAAAGTAGGCTAGATAGCCTAATGAATTTTTTGAAAATTGAAGTGGAGGGAGAAGAAAGAATAAACTTAGCTAAACAGGGATTTGGTTTACAAAAAACAAAAGTATCAACAGGTGATAATACTACGAGTTCATATAAAAGAGACTTTGCAAGTAAAGATAAGCATATTAAAAATACAAGAAGGCCTACCAGCAATGTTACAGCAGCTGGCCTTGTAAATGTAAAATCAAATACGTCTACAGTAAGCACAGATAAGACGAAGTTATCGATGTGTGTGTTTTGTGACGGTGGTCATTTAAGTGAAAACTGTTTTAAAGCTAGGGACATGTCTTTAGAAGAAAGGCAGAATATTCTTACTAGCAAAAGGTGTTGCTTTTCTTGTACAAAAGTAGGACATTTAAGTAAACATTGCAGAGCTATTGTTAAATGTATTATTTGTAATGGAAAACATGTACCACTTATGTGTTCAAAGTTGCAGAATAATTTTAATAGGTCTAACATTAAACCTAAATGCGAGGAAAAAGAAGCTGAGCCCAATTTTGAGAATTCCTTGTCCAATGTGAATGGCAATCAGGTTTACATGCAAACTCTTGTTGTCAAGGCTGTTAGTGACACAAAAGAACTCAATGTGCGTTTACTTTTTGACAGTGGATCCCAGAGGTCATACATAAGGAAATCGACTGTTGAAAAAATGAAATATGACACTTGTGGTGAAGAAACATTATTACATGGCCTGTTTGGAGGAGAGGTCACTAAGCCTCGCAATCATGCATGCTACAAAGTCAGACTACAAAGTATAGATAAAACATATTCTTGTAATTTCAAGGCACTTAGTGAAATAAATATTTGTACTTATGTTCCTGCCTTGAAACCAGGAAGATGGACTGATGAACTGATGGAAAGAGGTATTAAATTGTTTCAGGATGCAGACAGTCCAATTGAGATATTAATTGGGGCTGACATATATGGGAAACTTCTAACTGGAAGAAAAGAGGTTCTAGATTGTGGTATTATAGCCCTTGAAACTCATTTAGGATGGGTTTTGACAGGAAAATTTCAAGAAAGTAAAGAATTTAGTTCTATGACAGCACTTTCTATGTTTGTACAAAGTAATTCAATATGCAAGCTGTGGGAAATGGATGTTTTAGGTATAAAAGACCCACTACAGACCAGAAGCAAACAAGAAATTGAACATTCTGTTCAAACACAATTTTTGGAAACTGTGAGAGTAAATGAAGAAGGACGCTATGAAGTCAAATTACCTTGGTCCGAAGACCACCCAGAAGTTCCAAGAAATTTCAATCTTGCAAAAAAAAGGCTTGAAAACTCAGTGAAAAGGCTAACAAATGAAAGTTTATATAATGTATATAACAATGTGTTTTCAGATTGGCTGGAAGATGGTGTTATTGAGGAAATCCCAATAAGCAAATGGGATGAAGGTCACTATTTACCTCATAGACCAGTGATAAAAGAAAACAGCACCACTGCAGTAAGACCGGTTTTTGATGCCTCGTCTAAAGAAAAGGGTTACTATTCCCTTAATCAGTGTTTGGAAATAGGTATTAACTTAATTGAAATAATACCAGCTTTGCTTTTACGTTTTCGACTTTATAAAATAGGAGTTATCGCTGACATAAAAAAGGCGTTTTTGCAAATAAGTTTGTATGAAGAGGACAGAGATTTCCTAAGATTTCTGTGGCAAAACACAGATGGATCACTCAAGATTTTCCGACATAGAAGAGTTGTTTTTGGAGTCTCAAGTAGTCCATTTTTGCTCAATGCCGTCATCAACTACCACCTGCAGAAGTATTTAGTACCGTGTGCTGAAGACAATCAATTTTCTAAATGTACAATAGAAAAGTTGTTTAAAAGTTTCTATGTTGATAACTGTGTTACAGGTGTAAATAATGAAAGGGATTTGAAACAGTTCATTTCAGAAGCAATACAAATATTTTCTTTGGGAAAGTTTGAGCTGCGAGGATGGGAATATACTGAACCTGGTCTGGAAGACAAGACAGAGGCTTCAGTCCTAGGTCTCACCTGGGACAAGAAAGAAGACACAATTTCTGTGAGTTTTCATAAAATAGTAAATTTAGAAGAGAACTTGGTAACACAACGTGTTATATTGTCCACTGCACACAGATTGTTCGATCCTATTGGATTCACTTGTCCTATTTCCATATGCCCTAAGTTATTATTGCAGGAATGCTGGAAAGATAATTGTGGGTGGGACAAAGAAGTACCAGAAGAAATCAAACAACGATTCAATATATGGTTTCAGGAACTCGATCAATTAAAAGAGATGAAGATTCCACGATGGCTACAAGGTGTGGATGACGTAATCATTTCTGTATCAGTTCACATATTTTGTGATGCCAGCAAATTTGCGTACTCAACAGCAGTATTTATGCGTTTTGAACTTAGTACATGTATTCAATTACAGCTAATCCAGGCAAAGTCACGTGTAGCACCTGTAAAGAAGATGACAATACCCAGACTTGAACTAATGGCTGCTACTATAGGTGCTAGATTAGGTTCTTCAGTAGTGCAAGAATTAAGAGATGAAAACAAATTTGAATGTAATATTAAATTTTTTTATTGGAGTGACTCTTCTACAGTAATAGCTTGGATTAAAAGAGAAGAAAACTGGGGAGTATTTGTTAGAAATAGAGTTGAAGAAATCTGCAGCCTCACTTCCAGAACATCTTGGCGGCACATTCCCGGCACTATGAATCCAGCAGACTTGCCCAGTAGAGGATGTTCAGTTTCCAGGTTGATTAGTTCCAGATGGTGGGAGGGCCCGTCATGGTTGAAGTTGCCTGAAGATACCTGGCCATCAAATGAACCTGAACCTGACGAAGAATTAATTTCTTTAGAAAAAAAGAAAGGACCTACACCTTCACTTTTAAGTAATAATTACCCAAAAGATTGGTTTTATTACTTTTCAAATGATTTTGATAAGATTGTGTGTGTTTTTGCATGGTTGCTGAGATTTATTCATAATTGTAACCCCTCAAAGAAGGAAAAGTGTGTGAGTAAAGTTTTGTCATGTAAGGAGATTATTGAAGCTAACAATTTTATAATTAGAATTGTTCAACAGCAATCATTTGAAGGAATAAGGGAGCCTAAATTGGCTTCATTGTCACCATTTATGGCTGCTGATGGTATTATAAGGCTAAAGACAAAATTAACAGAAAGAAAGGATTTGGAAAATTTTAAATTTCCTGTTGTTCTACCATCAAAACATGACATTGTAGATATTCTTATTCTTACAATACATAAGAGATCATGTCATGTGGGAGTTCAAGGTCTCTTAAGTTTATTAAGAGAAAACTATTGGATATTGAGAGGAAGAAAAACAATAAGTAATACTTTGAAAAAATGTATTCCTTGTCAGAGACATAATTCAAAAAATGTAGAAACAATCACTCCACCCTTACCTGAAAGTAGAGTACGAGATGCCGCAGTATTTGAAGTGGTTGGAATTGATTTTGCGGGACCTTTGTTTCTACGAGATGGCAGTAAAGTTTGGATCTGCATATTCACTTGTGCAGTATACCGTGCTGTTCATTTGGAGTTAGTAAAGTTTCTTTCTGTCGAAGCATTTATAGATACACTTAGAAGATTTATTGCAAGGCGAGGAAGACCATCAATAATATATAGTGACAATGGTACCAATTTCACAGGTACAGAAAAGGCATTTAAAATTCTAGATTGGAATGCTATCTTAAAATATAGCTCATGCCAACAAATTGACTGGAGGTTTAACCCTCCCTCTGCTGCATGGTGGGGCGGATGGTGGGAGCGACTCATCCGACTCATGAAACAGTTGCTACGCAAAACCTTGGGCAAAACGTCATTGGATTATGAGGAAATGGAGACAATCTTATGTGATTGTGAAAGTATCATGAATTCTAGACCTTTGACATATTTATCTGAAACTTCTTCAGACCTAACTGCTATTACTCCAAATATGTTTTTACATGACTTAAAAGAAATTGGAGTTCCAGATTGTGACCATGTAAATACAAAAAGTCTTAACAAGAGAGTACGTTATCGACAACACCTGAGAGAAGCATTGCGAAAAAGATTTAGGATTGAGTATTTAGGACAATTAGCTTTAAAAAGTAAGAAAAACGGCAGACAGTTGAAAGTTGGAGAATTAGTACTGATTGAAGTTGAAAATAAAAAAAGAATTGATTGGCCAATAGGACTGATAGAAAAGACTATCATTAGTAGAGATGGAGTGTGTAGATTAGTGCAATTGAAGACTGCTTTTGGAAGTTTATTGAGACCAATACAAAGACTATATCCTCTTGAAATGCAAGAAGAAACCATCCAAGAACAATTAAAAGAAAAGATTAAACCAAAAGTGACAAAAACCAATGAACATGAACTACACCTGGAAGAAGATAATGTGACAAAAGAAAATAAAATTGTGACATATTCAAGAAGTGGCAGACAAATTAAGCTTCCACAAAAATTTGTTGATTAATCTTTTAACAATATACTATTTTTTAATGTTTTGAGTTAAACCATAACTCAAAAGGTGGGAGTATGTTGTGAATGCAATAATATAATACTCTATGACAATCCTCTATGGAAAAAAAAAAGAAAAAGAACATTATATAAATTAACAGATGATTTGTAATTGTTTTAGTTTTTTCTCAGTTCTTTGTTTAGAGTTTTGTTTTAAGAAAGATGTGAAGTAATAAATAGTGTTTAAATATGAAATAAGTTTTATTACCAGCATAATTATATAAATATGACGAGTGTTCCGCCTGTAGCGGCAGTGTCAAAAGTTTATAGAAATAACAATATATATACAAGTGCTGTGTGTGTATGTGTGTGTGTGTGTGTGTGTGTGTGTGTGTGTGTGTGTGTGTGTGTGTCTATATACATATATATCCATTTATACGATATTATATGTATTCCTATTATTTACAAAGCAATTATGGAAAGTAGTTTTAGATTTCAAGGTTAACACACACGACAGTGCTTAGGTTAACTTATAAAGTTAGCTAGGAAATCTATAAATAATATATATATCATTTGGAGGTGTTAAAACATCGTAAGTCACTGTGGTAGTATCATATTATTATTTTTACTTTTAACAAAATATAATAAAAACTTGCTTGGAAGGAAATAACGTTTGCCCTTATATTGCAAATTATTGTTTCTTCCAAAAAATAGTAATTGTAAGGGACGTAGTGACTTTACAAATAAATACTATATAAATAAATACTTGTGCATTGTACATAATTTTAGACATCATTATTGTTCAATTTTAATTTTTTACACGTCATATTTTTAAAAGTATTTTGAAATAATAAAACGTGTAAGCAATGTATACTAGACCACTGTTTTCATTACGGAGGAGGTGTTTGTTTGTTATCTTTTTCTAACGAAATAGTTCAACGTATAAAATATATTATCGTGATGATTTACCTACATATAAGAATATGAAACTAATTATAATATTTTGTGAAAATAATTAATAATTTTATCAAAATATATAACTTTAAAAATTAGTGGATGAAAAAAAATATTGGCATGATAACACAACAGGTTCTAGCAGAATCTTTCAGTCTTTGTTGAAAAAGCAATTTATAATTGTTCATTTCTAAGATTACTGGTCAGTTCTAGTGAAGCTTAAACATGACCTACTCTCATGAGAAATATGTTTCTTTTTGCCATTCTCTCTTGCCTTTCTGGTTCAGTATATCACAGCATTTTTAGTTTTTTACAAAAAATAAGCTTTTCTTCTATTGCAACACTGCACTACTTCCTGTCGAATGTCTAGCGGGATTTCTTCTATAACGTCAGAATCTGACAACATGTCTACAAATTGGTTATTTCCTTCATTTTCAAATTAACCTATTATGTCTACCTTTGTTTCATTTACATTTCATTGACTTCTTCGTCCGGTTCATCATCGGGCAAAAAGAGTTTTACCAGAATTTTCAAACACTATCTAACAAAATTTTCGGTAGAAAGTATTTATTGATTTTTTTCGACACCAAATAGCATTTTATGAATTTTTTCGTTTTCAAATGGAACAACATTAAAATGTTAAACTTAGATACTAAAAAGACATACAACACTAATGTATTAATAACAACAAAAACAGAAATAATTTAAATCCACAAGTCTTTTTTAATGTAAATAACTGCACGCGGAACTCCGCATAAATAACTTACACGAAAGCGTGCTTGCGGACTAAACCTACAGAATCTGACGGCGATTGACAAAGATTAAATTCACACTAATGATACTTCGAAAAAAATAACAAATATAGGTTGGGCTGTTTCCTGGAAGCCAGGTTGTAGAGTAAGGAGATGTAAATAAATATCTGACAACTGAAAAGACGTTAACAAATAATGACACAAGCGGAGAAAAACTCCCCATACGCCCCCTCGAGGGTAAGTAAAACAGAAACTCACCTCAATTGGTCCTTGAAATGATTTCTTTTTCTAAATGATTTTGCTAGACTAGATTGTGACTAAATATATATTAGATATTAATATTTTATACCTACCAAAATTATTTTAAATTATTCATGTCAATATTTACTCACTTAAATTGGGTTATTACAATACCACTTTTTCATTTCAATCTCAAACGTGACTTTTAAATAAATTAATTATGAAAATCATAATATTGTATTTACAAATAATATTTTTGAACAAACAATAATTTGCAAAATAATGACAAGAGTCATTTTCTTTCAAGCAAGTTTTATTTATATTTGCTAAAAGTAAAGAGAAACTATATTATACTATCACAGTGACTTAGGCGATGTTATAACACCCCCAAATAATATATATTATTTATAGACTTCTTAGCTACCTTTATAAGTTAAACTAAGCTCTGTCGTGAGTGTTGAACATGAAACCTATAACACTACCTTCCATAATTGATTTGTAAATAACAATTAGAATACATATAATATCGTGTATATATATATATATATATATATATATATATATATGTATATGTGTATATATATATATATATATATATATATATGTGTGTGTGTGTGTGTGTATAGACAAACAAACACACACACTAAGACACACACACACACACACACACACACACACACACACACACACACACACACTAACACAACACACACACACACTAACGCACACACACACTAAACTCATGTATATATATTGTTTTTACCTGCTTCGAGATGAAACGTTACAAATTTACTTTTCTGATATTTGTCGAGCTGAAACACTGTTAATTTTGTCAGATCTGCCTGGAACTCCTCCCCTCTGTGGTGTTTTGGGAACTACAGCAACCGAAGCACATTCGGCGAAAGTCTGTAACAAACAAATTTTTATAAGATTGAGACAGTTAACTAGGCAATCGAGCAATTCAACATATTTCTGAAAATAACTTACATCATTGAGTGTCAGGAACATTTAACATTTTCACACATTTTGAGTAAATAAGAATGTATAAACTTTCAATTAAGTGATGTACATTAGATACGTTTACATTCCAATATACGATTTAATATTTTAATAAATAAGATCAAGTAGATTTAAAAAAACCTAAAGTTAGAGTATTTACAAAATCTAGTAGAGGTTTGGAAGTTTAGTGTTCATTGTTTGCCTAAATCTAATAGCTTTTTTTCTATGATTTTAGGACTTCTTCATGTTGCTTGTTGTAATCATCTTGAATTCACTGATAAAACTATTATTAATAATTACATTACTAAGTAAATACTACAGGACTTACTAGCACCTCAAATAGAGGATTAGCTTTGTAAAAGAAAAGGTGGTTATGAAACACGTCAGATGTAAGTTCTAAGGTACACACCTAATTATAAATAAATTAATTAGACTTCCAAATGATAATTCGGTATTAGATTTTGTTACAAAATTTGTACAAACACTCTAATAATGAAACTGACAGCAATATAAGCACTTCTTGTTGACTGTCTAAAGCAAATATAAACACATTTTTGTTTGCGTCAGATTACTTAGTGTTTACGTAGGAGGCATAGAAACACTTTACGCAACTAACAATACTGCTTCAAGTGAGAGTTTTCTTACTACAATATATTTATATATATATATATATATATATATATATATATATATATATATATATATATATAAGGCATATTCTAATTGCCCTGACTAATGCTGTCCTCTACACTCGTATAGTTATGTCTATAGTTTAGTTTTTACACACACATACATACACACACACTCAAAAAAAAACACACACACACACACACACACACAAACTCACGGACTACACACACAACACATACACACACACACACACACACCACACACACACACACACACACACACACACATAAACACACAATCCCATTCACACACACACACACACATCAGACACACATACACACACACACATCAGACATACATACACACACACACATACACACACACACACACACATACACACACACACACATACACACACTGCAACGGGAAATTATATGTCACAGATTACCGTTGCTCTAATTAAAAGCAACGGACTTTAAATTAAAGTCCAGGGACTGGTTCTCTGGCAGATTTTAACGATCATTGCACAGTGTTCTAGCCGCTGGCGAGGAACGGCTCGTTTCAAACATTTACTTAGCGACGAAAGATGTGGAGGCGGCAACGTTCGGTCACGTTACAGCTGAGTGGTGGCTGGCTTGGTGGTTGGGCATTGTGTGCGGTTCGTTGCAAACACACACTGTGACGGGCAATTTCAGGTCACAAATTACCGTCGCTATTATAAAGAAATTTCAGGTTTTTGGATGGTTTATGTAAGCCAGATTTCGAGGGGGAAAGAAAATTAAAGGGACCTAAGTGATGTGATAGGCTAAGTAAAGGGGCCTAAAATATAAGAAACCAGGCCATTAGCAGGGAGATGGATTTTTATGTTATTTAATTATACTTCATATACCTTGAAAAGGGGAGAAAGGGTGAAAATCCACCTAAAAACACCAACGACATTCGAGGGGAAACACCAACATCATCAGGAATGAAAATTACAATAATGTAAGCTATAGGCCTAAAACATATGTTAAATTAGAAATAGAATTGTTGCTAAATTTATACAAATTGCCAAATTCATATTGTTGCTGTAACATTATAGACATTGAATATAGTATCAAATTTAGAATGTATTTGTATTTGTTCTTTTATTAATTTGTTATTATTATTGTATTTATATATTTCGAATGCTTCATATCTATTCATTCTTAATCCCTTAATAATTTCTTTAATAAGTTTCATATTCTCAATATTTGGAAATTGGTACTTATTATTATTACAATGATTTGTAAAATTTGATTTATATATTTCTGGATTAATATAGGCATTCAAATGTCCTTTATATCTTTCTTTTAATTTTTCCTTGGTTTGACCTATATAAGCTTTATTACAGTTTTCGCATTTTAATTTATAAAATAAAATTAATAAAAGGACAAATACAAATACATTCTAAATTTGATACTATATTCAATGTCTATAATGTTACAGCAACAAAATAAATTTGGCAATTTGTATAAATTAAGCAACAATTCTATTTCTAATTTAACATATGTTTTAGGCCAATAGCTTACATTATTGTAATTGTCATTCCTGATGATGTTGGTACTGTTTACCAACGAAAAGCTTTGGATATTAATTAATAAATATTCTTGTATTTGAATCACCTATGTTGTTTTAATATATATATATATATATATATATATATATATATATATATATATATATATATATATATATATATATATATATATAGTTGTCTAGTCGAGCATTAGTACTTTCCTCTTGTGTTTTATAAACGATGTCAAAAAAAAATCTCAAAAGTCAGCCTCCCTCACCCGCAACAGGAATGATGGCATGAGATATAGGTCCACAATTAACCTCTAACAGAACGGTTTTAATTTTACAATAACAATAGATATTTTACCTAACCTCAATAATTAATCGAATTAGGAAAAGATGATTGCTTTCATGATCCAATGCATACAGCTGTTTTATGACAAAATATAAGAAATATTCCTTATAAATACAATTTTGCAAAATTACTACGTAGAACGTATCTACATCATCATACAAAGGGTCCCTAAAAACTCTAATACTATAGATATTATAGCAGAGACTGTGTATTGAACAATAATCAGTCAACCAAGACATCTTACATAAATAGAAATAAATATAAACAGGACTTTGTTAACTGGAATGATTTTATGAGAAATTAGTGTCTGAAGAGAGTTTTGCGTAACGTACGGACTATCTTAAATAAAAATTAAGGTGTTCTTTTGTGAAGACTCCGATGGTTTTAAAATTCGTATGCTGTGACAGTCGACATCTCACGACTAGTAACAAGTTTAGACAGCGTAAGCCTTTTGTTGCAGAAGTTAATTTTAACATTAAAGTTTCAAGGGGGAAAGCAAATTTTTTTAGATTTAAATTTTTAAACATACTGAGGCCGCTTTCTTTGTTGACTGGAATTCCGCCATCTTAAACCTCTCTGGGAACTCACAGAATGACTGTAGTAGAACCATACACTGTAGAAGAAAACTGAGTGTTCTCATAAATGCCGGTTGGTTATTTAATTTCCGGTGAAACCCGAGTGCTGTATACATCACTGGCAGTGAAAAGAATGATCAATGGATGACCCCGGAGTGTCTGCAGTGAGTTGGTGAAGTTATAAATGCGGAACAGCTTCTTATATGCACAGCGCTAGACTGGGCTCAGGATTATAACAGTCATATCTTCAAAGGGGCTCATCTCTACTATTACAACTGATAAGGGCGGACGTAGGCTAGTAAGTAAGTAGCTTATAATTATCTCACCAACCACAAACTAACATTAACTAACAACGTGCTATAATTTATTATAAATATAAAGACCAAAACGAGAGAACATGTCTTCCCTTCAACTAGATTATTGAAGCAACGCCATCTATTAGCCTGAAACTCTAGTATTTTTATGACTTACATCTGTAAACAAGAACTAAATTCAGGGGGTCAACATATGGAAGAGAAAAATTAACCACAGTGAGTAATATGTGCATAATGAAAGTTTGTTCTTGTACAAATTTTATTTGTGAAAATTGAAGTATTTTTCGCCTAGATAAAGGTATGAATATTTAGGAAGGCCACAAGTTACAAAGCATTAATGCACCTGTAAGTTACAGAACTAAGATAGTTAGATAATAAAAATTTCAAACGGTCGAAGTTCTAAAACATACCATATTCTCTCTTACTGTATTAATTAATACATAAGAAACACATATTAAAAGACTGTAAGTAATTCAATCAATGGCTTTAAGAATTTGCCTAGACTGTCCTAAAAGCAATCCAGTTTCAGCAATGGAAATAGAACTACCAATAGGACCCATAGATCTACTACATGAGGAATAAACATCAAAAAATCCTCTCGCTAAACTTAACCCATCCACTATACTCTTGAATAATAACAACTACACAGCATCAATATCAATAAACTCGCTGCCGGAATGCCTTCCGAGCTCCAGAAGAAATTCCCTTCTGCAGCCACGAACCTCCAATGGAAGCAAAATAAAATGTTGGTAACTCTAAACCTGACTTCCCACCTAACTAAAGAAGATCCCCAAGAAGCCCTTCGACAGGAGTCAATGAAAATGATTTACAATATGTACTCAGACTCCATTCAAATCCACACCGATGGGTTAGCAGAAATAATCAAAGACAAATTAGAAGCCGGCTACTATAACCATTTCAACAAAGAAAAATTATATATACCAAGGAATAGGCCTCTAGAGTCGATGCAGAGTCGCTGGCAATAAATGCAGCCGAGGTAAACGATTTTAAATTTCAGGTAGAGAATTTCTGTACACTCACCGACTCCAAGAGTACCTTGCATATTATAGTAAAACCAGTATCAGGAACCGACTAGTTGAAGATTAATGGAAATAGCTAAAAGGAACTTTGCTCAACACTCTCAGCAAAGATGAGAAACACATACAGTTCCAGTGGATCCACTCACACTGCGAGATCGATGGCAATGAAAAAGCAGATACAATCGTTAATCGAGCAGCAAACATGAGCCCAGTTTTCTTACCCTAATACTCCTTGAAGAAATGTCTGAGAGCTAGGAAAGTATCAGTCAGAGCAAAATGGATCCACCATTTTAGAGTAGAAATCAATCGTCGACATAGAGTAGAAGAAACCTCTATTTCATACAAAAACAAATCAAATTACTTAGTGATGTACCAAGTTGTTCCCAGATTCACAGCCCTTGCAGTACGAGCAAGGATCGGACATATTGAACTTTTTCAAATTCAATTTAAGTGAATCCCCTCTCTTTCCTAAGTGTAAAACAGAAGAGGATACCCTGAACCAAATGAAGGAGGCGAGAATAATATGAACCATATTGACAAATAAATAGTTCTGAACCTTAGCTGCAGCAACTTATTATGGACATCGGACCATCGGAGTCACATGACCCCGCAACAAGATGTAAGAAGTAAGTAAGAATGCATTCACTGTCTATCTTCCATTTCTCATCCATACTAGTAAATTGCAAACAAAAGCAACAAGTCAAATCAAAATACTGTTACTAAGATGTCATTTAAACACGCATAAACGAGTTTCAAGCAAAGTAGTTACGCACACACCCAGTATTTTTTCTTACACCAATCAGGTTCGCTTACGTGGCGTTTCCTTGAAATGTTTCAACAGTAAATATTTTCACGTCATTTGTAATGAAGATGTAACTTAAAGGTTTACAATTTCCTTCTACCGTATTTTCATATTTATTAAAACGAACTGACTCCATCTGTAAACGTGTTGATAATGAACGAGTTGCAGAATATTTTGATTGATGAGATGATAATAATTTCAAATATTCATCACACGGTTGATGGTTCTTACAATTTTAGTGCAAGATTGATGGGGCGCCATAATACCTCTGCCGTGATTGAACGTAATCCAATACGAGGGAACGTTATAGATCACGTACAAAGATAGAATATCGCGTTATTAGAAATTGCGAAACGTCGCAAATCATTCACCGTTGGAAGAAATGATCAAAGAATGCGTAATTACGGTAGCCGATGGAATGTGTCCCGAAAAGGTGAATCTATTTAAACCTGTCAGTTTGATAATAAACTGTGATTCGGAGGAGAGAAGAGATCGCGTGTGTCAGATACTGCTCTTGTGTTGGTTTTCATTTGAGGAATGGATACAAAATTTATGACGAACTTCTTGATATTGTAGAACCCACCACAACTACCGGAGAAGATCTTTTTAATGGAGTTGTAAATGCTTAATAATAAAAATAACTTTCAATGAAAACTTTGAAATCTTATAAACCGATGGAGGCATAAACATGAGTAGTAAAAGTAAAGGAGTGTTCTCACTTGTCCCAAAGGCTGTAGGAAGTAATAGTGGTTCAAAACCGTTGGTTTTACATTGTAACAATCAGCAACAGTCTCTGTGCGCAAAATGTTAGAGTGTATAAAGTTCTAAAATCAGTTACATCAGTTGTTAATTTCTTCATATCCACTGAGCTGAATCATAGAGATTTCCATCTACTGGGGAGTGGAGGAATACGATACTGAAGTAAACTGGCTTAGTTACGGGAAAAGTCTTTCAGCGTTTCTTTCGACTTAGAGCAATGATCGAACATTTTTGAATAAAAGAAAATCATAAACACTAACACATACGATTTAAAAAATATCGAATTCCTGTGTAAGTTAGCTTTCTACGTAGTTTTGACAAAGCATATGAACGAACTGAATTGCAAGGAATAAATCAATTACTACCTGATTTATACACTAATATAAAATCGTTCCGGCTAAACGTAATACTGTTTTAATTGCAACCTTGCAATTTAAAAATTTTACACATTTAAAATATGTAAAATATTCTTTTACACTATTAAAACGAGTTTTCCGTCGAATTTGTAGTCAAATCTTTGAGTGTTATATCCATTTTAATACTCGTTTCTCAGACCTCGATGATTATAATTGATCTACAGATCATATTATTGATCTACAGCGCAATTATATATTTAGGATCAAATAATAAAACTTTTTTGATGAAATTTAAGAGTCTTTCTTTGCCCCAATTTGATATTTTAGTATAGATTAAACTGTTTCATGATTATCATAAAAATATTCTTCAACATTAAGTACGTAAAAAATATTTAGACCAGAACTAGGTTAACCGATGAGCATCCTACATATTTTTTAATAATTGAACCACAACTACGAACTATTGTCATTGGAAAATCACAAATACATAGTATTTTATACGTTTTAATGAATATATATATTTATATTATTAGTTGGATTCATTTTAATGATTTGTTAGATTTGTGATCAAGTTATATTTACATTTTGTGCGTATTATACTTGTGAGTAAGCTTTACTTAGAAAGTAAATAAATCATATTATTATAATTCTGTTTTTTTAACCCAAATTATCACGCAACAATAAGCTATTAGCTGTCGATGGCCGGATTGATGACAGGGTTGATTGCTCTTGGCCCGCAAACCGCTAGTTTGAAGACCCCTTCTCAACATAATTGACAGCTTCTTATAAAACATTACAACTCAGCTCTACAACGCATCCTGGTGGCCAATTTAGTCTTATTCCTACTGCAGTCGAAAACGTTTCATCACAGAGAATTAAAAATAACATTCATTTGCTATAATTTTCACGTTAAAAATTCTCTAATTGTCTTTGGCAAATAAATCAACGTGTCAAGTACAACGGGAAAGTACCGACTTTCAAAACTATCTCTGAAGAAGTTGGCATTTAGATTCATGCTCTATAAAGAAATTTTGTTCTTGTATTTCTTATAAAAACAATGGTTTTAAAAATATTACAAAATGTTTTCTGATACATTTTGCACGGAAACTTTAACAGTGTCGAAATGCCAGTAATTTATATCTTAAGTTATGGTTTTGGGATTCATTTGTCGATATAACTCATATCTTAAGTTTTGTAGAGTAACATTTCGTAATATATTTGAACAAACATATCTTGAGGTAATCTATAGGGATTTTAACGCTGAAAAATAAACTCGTCCGTAAAAAGTAGACATTTCTTGCTTTATAGAACAAATTTCTGAAACACGCCATAAAAGTTATATCTTTACGGCAGCCAAATTTTTGTGTGTTTTGATAAAAGAGTTTTATGAGATAGTGAAATTGCATACTATCAAAATTTGTCTTTGTATGAAATAATAACTACCTATCATCTAAACGATAAACTCGTGAGACTTATGCATATAGAACAGAAAATCACTATTTTAAACAAGCTCCATTCTTTGCATATTCCAAATAAAAAATTAACTACATGTTACATCTGCAAGCTGAAATTTCAACATTTCTAACAGGAATAGAATTGCAAAATGTTAGCAATGCCAATGGGAAGCGTTATTTTAGAGGTAAACTGGACCTTGTTACGTGCCTTGAATGATCTAGCACGTGCTGCCGGATATACAGCTTAGTATTTACCTTTGAAGGCATGGTTTTCGTTATATATATATATATATATATATATATATATATATATATATATGTATATATATATATATATATATATATATATATATATATATATATATATATATATATATAACTTTGCAACACTGTTTTCTTGTATTCTCTTTTGGCTTACAATATAATGTACTTTAACAAGACTCTTACTTGGAACATATGCGAGATAACTTTCAAAGACTTATTACGTACCATCATTCTCGAGCATCAACTGAGACTAATTGCTTCTCTACATTTCCAGGTGTTTGGGATTTCCGTTGTTACGTGGTATAACTTTAATAATCTATTTTCGCATTCACTGCCCTGTGGGAAAGTTTTTAGTTTCTTCTTGGGGTAAACTTGTTTATTAAGTTTATAATTTATCTATTTGTAATTTTATTTGTATTTGTTCGTTTATATTATTTTTGTGTTATAAATTTGTATTATTCACTTTAACATTAGTCTATGACCATCCGATCTTAAAATTTTTACATTTGTGAAAACCTACTGAAACACAACGTTTTCAATCGCTATGTGGCGATCTCCATTAGTGTCTTCTGCTTGGAAGTGTTGTGTAAAATGTGAAGGTTTTAAAGACAGGTTTTAAATAGTATAAAAGAGTATGTGTGATTTGTATTGGGCTTGTTCATTTAATATGTTTGTACTTTGTGCTTTTGTGTGTCTGTAAATTTCACATTGTTCTAATGTGTTGAGATGTGGTCCTTTTTTATTCATGTGTAAGATTTCTAGGTTATGGTAAATATCTGTGTATTTGTGTCCTGTTTCTTTTATGTGATTATAAAATGCTGAGATGCTGTTCTGTTTGTGTTCCTCGACTCTTTTTCTAAAAAAACATGTGTAGAATTTGTTGCAGTTTATTTTGTTTACGCCTGGTGCTTGTAGTTTATCTTTGTTGTTGGTATCGTGTTGTATTTTGTATTGGATATTGTTAGTTTCGTATGCTATTTTGTATCCTATTTTTTGAAAATGTTTGGGCTATTTTATTTGATATTTAGTTTTGTTTATGTATGGGTATTATTATTTATTTTGTTTTCCTCTTTGTAGTGTTTTTTGTACATTGTACCATAGTTTGTCTAATATTGTGGTGTTGTATTCATTTGTGTATGCTAAATATTTAATGATATCTAGTTCTTTGTTTACGTTTTCTGTGGTCATTGGAGATTATTTAAGTCTGTAACGCATGAATGTGAAGGCAGCGTGTTTGTATTGGATAAGGTGGTTTGAGGTCTTGTGAATAAGTGTGTCTGTCGTTGTGGGTTTCCTGTAAGTGTTGAAGCTGTGTTTGTGTGAGTGTCGTTTTGCTATAGTAAGTTCGAGGAAATTTTGGGATCGGTTGGTTTCAATATCTGAGGTGAAGTGTAGTTTTTGGTGTATTTTATTAGTGTAGGTGAGGATATTTTCGCATTGTCTGGTGTTGCCTCTGTATAGTGTTATGATATCATCGACGTATCGGTACCAGTAAATAATTTTGTGTGCGTGTGAATTGTTAATGAGTATCTTGGTGATTTCTATGTGCTGTAGAAAAATTTTCTCTTAGGACACTTCGCTGATAGGACTTTCCATGGGCAGACCATCTGGTTGTGATTAGAAATTTGAGTTATGGGTAAAATAGTTTTGATTAGTGATAGATTGGAGGATGTTTAGGATTTCGGTTATGTGGGAATTTGGTATGTTACCAAAATGATGATAAACGACGTCCGAAAGGCCTAGGGCACCTGAGAAAGTTTTAAAACGCACAGATAAACATACTGTAGAAACATTGGATAAAAAGGTTGCAGTTTTTAACATTGAAACAGAAAAAACCAATACTGGCTCATTTTGCATGGAGAAGACAATAACATCAACTTCATCTCTCCGCATGGAATAAAAAGGAAACGAGTTTCAATGCATTAGAACAACACGAAATATCTATTCATTACATGCATAAAATAGAATCATATTCAATTAACCAGTTCATCGGAATTTATCCAATATTTAGCACATTATAGAATAAATGCATTTAAATCTGCACAACCTAGCAATAAAACGCATCCTGGTGGCTAACGTAGGTACTTAGAATGTTTACTTGCATTAGTAAGACAGATTTTGCTCTTGTTTTATTTTGTAAGAAAATTACTTTAAATACAGGTCAAGCCATTAAATTTGTCAATTGCCTAAGAATGATATAATATTTTTCCTAAAGCGGATCTTTGTTTTTATTAAAATTTCCGTATTTTACTGGGTCAACTTTTAAAGGTATTTCAAACATACGAGAACGTAAAAATTCATCCGCTTGGTGGTGCTTAAGTTTAATGGGTTACTCAGTGTTTTATTTTACACCTAGGCCAACTTAAAGGACTTAAATAAAACACCACAGACGCAAATTAGTTTTATCTTTCGGTTTAAGTTAATTTCCCAACTTTAATTTGGATCGTGTTTGTTTTAGGGTCAATACTCCACCTGCCTTTTCGGCTTTCCCAAAATTAACTAATTAATCTCATTGTGTGTGATTCCTCGCATGAGGTTGTTTACATTGGCTGTGGGAAGTTCTGAGGCTTAAACATTATTATTTTTATACTTTAAATTCCAAAAGTATATTTTACTGACGTCATTGCTGAATGTATCAAAATACTTAAACGAAATAATACCTGTTATGTCGACTTATATTATAAATGGCAAGGAGAGGAAATTTGAAAAAGGTAGACGAAGTTACCGTACTTTATTGACTTAAGGTCGTAAATTTACCCTCTATGTATGTTTTCCCCTGTTTTATTACTTCTGTGTTTACGTATTACCTTGTTATACCAAACATTTGCTTTTATATTGGGTACACGAGAAAACCTTGTAGAACCGGATGTTCCTGTATACTTTCTAAAAACTGATAATATATGATGAAATATATGATGTAGTTCTTTGGAAGTAATATATCTGATTTTTAGCTTGAAAAAATAAAAGTTAAAACTAATTGTTTATGCAATTATTCTGTTAAATAGAGTTCACGTAAATAATTAGAAAACACATTAAAAATAAATTCCTCAAACATTTCCTATAAAATTAGCTGTACGAGGTAAGAACGTCAAGCCTATGTGATAGGTACTTACTGTGTAAAATTGTATTTATTTAAGATTTACTAAAGATAAACAATTATAACCCTTCAATGATATTCAATATTAAAATATTTTAAATTCTAGAGAACATTTGTAGCCTCCCTCTGGGTACAGCTACTTTCGTTTTACTTAACCTGGAAGCAATTAGTCCATGGAAAGTTTGGTGTATAGGCTATCTATCCCGATTCCCTCCCTCCCGGGATGGGTTCTAACCTAGAGTGGGGGACGTACTACATCCCACCTGTATTCGGTTAACTTTCAATAACCTTAGCGAGAGTGACAAGCCTAAAGTACGTTTATAAGGTGATCGGCTACTGGGACAACATAACTGCTATGAAGGTTAATTGCATTAGGCAGTTTGCAGGTATGTAAAATATCCAATGTCCACTATACGGCTTGAAAATATTACATTTGAAAAGTAAGATGTAATTCCCAATTCAAATGGATTAAGTTCGATCAAAAACAAAAGCTATATTCGATTAAAAGTAATTTCGATAGGAAAAATAATAAGAATGATAGCATTTCTACTATTCAGCGCGTTGCCAAATGGCTCAACTGCCAAGGGCGGACATTCGCTAGTAAGTACTTTATTAACATGAATCTCCCCAACAACAAAACAACATTACCTAACAACGTGCTATAATTTAAATTGAATGTAAAGTCATTTATTGGAACATAAATATTGTAATTTTCTCCGAAATCATACATAGATGGTTCCACATCGTCATTATAAATAATACAGAACTAGAGAACAGGTTTTAGCTTCGTCTTCAACTAGATTACTGAAGCAACGCCCTCTAGTATCCTGAAACCTGACGTATTATGACGAATATCTGTTTTATGAATACTTAGAAGAAAAAAAAGTTGAAAATGTGTACATGATACAAAAGCGTGAAATTATTTACATTTCAATAGGATAGAGGAAATTGGTATTTTTTTTGTAGTTGAGGCTCTGTAAAAAAGTTACTTTTATATTGGAGTAAAAGCAAAAACATGTCGTATTTTCTAGTGAGCCAATTGTTCGTGGTTTATTTTGTTCCACAGAGAGACATTTTCTTATCCCGATGACTTACCATATTCTCCTGCCGTTATATGTCGCATTTAGTTCTGATCACGTGCTAGTGGAAAACATAGTACAAAATGTTAAAACTTAGATTAAAGTCTCACAATAAATACGAAAGTTCAAAAATTACTGTTCATACCCAAACAATTTTATTTAAGGCAAAAGAAAATTGAACATGCAATTGCTACAAATATGGTACCTTTAAGGAATGAAAAAAAACACACTAATCAAAGTACTCTTTGAGTAAACAACAACTTGAAGCAACTGTGGCGTAAATGTTTATATTAATTAAAACAACCGGAGAGAGGTTGTTTAATACATAATGTACATAAGGTAATAAGGTGCACATAAGGTAATTAATATACTCTTTGAGTTGTAAATACCTAGGGTTGTAATAATTCGTATACACGTCTTATGACAAGTCCTATAAAAGGGTACTTCTATGGGAATTACATTAGTAGATTAGGTTCATCTTAGATAGTGTGTACTACTTATGAAATGTTTTCTTTTATAGGCTCTACCTGTTGGCCTACATAACGCCCCCACCCTAATTCTACCTATGCCTTTGCTATCCTTTCCAAGCCATACTGACAATAGTGACTGTTGCTTTAAATCTACAATAAAACCAAATTATTATTATTGAAGACAATTTCTGATACCACCGCTGCTTGTAACTCTAAAATAATGCTCATTTAATAAACACGCTAATACGTTGTTAGCATTTAAATATGTTTTTCTGTAAAATTATTTATCAGTTATTTTTTTTATTGCCTTTTTGTTGTAAAAGCTAACGGAGCAGTCATATAAAACGCTCTAATTGACAAACGCAGATTTATACTAAACGGAAATTACTAGCTCGTATCTCTAGCATTTCTAGGCCTTTAATTATATGCTTGCTCTTTGTCTTGTATCCTTTAAGCTTTAACCATCTGACTCGCCGTCACTTTTACAGATTTCGTTAAACTTTTTCAGATATCGTCAAACCCTTTTACCAACAACGTTGAGGGAACGGCTATTGTTATTACAGTATTTGCTATCTCCATTGTCCGATTCCTAATGCAAGCTGTATCTCAGATCTGTATATTCAAGCCTTCGTAGATGCGGCATTGAAGTTTTCTCACTCAACTTTGTTGCCTGCAATTTGTCTACCCACAACTCCAATTCTAAGAGTCAACAAATATCAGTAAAATAGTATTTATATTTGCTTGATTACAGGTAATTGATTTCACCGTCGTACAGGTGCCAAATGAAATATTCATCAGTTATATCTTAAAATATAATTTCGTAAGTCGAATATTCGGAGAATTGTGGAAGCTTGGAAGTAGATACAGAGCTGGGATGTTGCTGAAATTAAAAGTATTAACACGAAAGAAGGGGGAAAACTATAGATTTTCCTCAATTTACAAAATGTATAGGGTTTTGAAGAATTTAAAGTTAACAACAATCTCCATAAGAAATACATTGCAATGAAAAAACAGCTAAATATATTTTTGTAAAGAAAAAATAACTATTTTGACAGTAAGAATGGATAAGAAAGGTAAGACAGGTTATGTGTATAAATTGCAATAAAAAAACAAAATTATAAGCAGGAGTCGAATCTTAATAGTGCAATAAATCTATTTTTTATATAGCTTTAGATTTTCTGTTACTGCAAGTACGTTGTACTAGGAATGTGATTGTCCTAAAACCACGATTTTAAGAACACGAAGGAGCAGGGAACTATAAAAAACAAAACAAATTAGAAGTTTCAAATACATTTAAGAACTGTTTATAAATGTTTTAATCATATTCATTCCTTATGATATTGATACTGTTTACCAACGAAAAGCTTTGAATAAAAAATTAATAAATAAAAGCTGCATTTGAATATCCTCTGTGTGGTTTTATATTTACACACACACACACACACACACACACACACACACACACACACACACACACACACACACACACACACACACACACACACACACACACACACACACACACACACACTGCAACGGAACACGAACAACGCCCAACCAGCGATCCAGCCACCACTTCCGCTGCAAGGTAAAAATTTTGAAACGAGCCCCCACTGAATACTACCCCCTCTAATCTATGTATTAAACAAAGCCATAGCTTGATATCTTTGTATCTTTAAAAAGAAAATTTATTTCAGTTTAAATTTTTGAAATCTCAATGTTCCCCAAAAATCTTTAATAAACAATTTTAATTTAATTAATAAAGAGAGAAAATAAAATCTGGCCATTCCATTTACAATCTCTCCACTAGGTAGTTAGATTGACTCGATCTCCTCCCTCTCTTCTCTGTTGGTCATCTTGGATGTGAAATAGACTCGTTCCACTAGGCCGGCGTCTCTCAAGCCGTCTTCCTTTTGGAAGTGTCCTGGGCCGAAACAAAGCCTCCCCCTCCATCTGTGCGTTTTTTGCTTTGGCTAGTAGAATTCCAGATCCAGGTTTTAAACACTTTACAATTTTGCTCTCTCACTCTTCGTCTTTAAATTTATAGAGTTCTGTTCATTTTTTAAATTTCACTGTTTATTTTTAAAATTCTTGTTTAAAATTGAAGTTGGAAACTGAATTTTACTCGGTTCACTTTTTTTTAAAATTTTGAAGCACTGTTCGACATTTACTAATTCACTGACTCTAACTTTCCTTTACATTGTTCGCCGCAAACACACGAAATTCTTGAGGACGCTGCTACACTGATGTTAAAGTTGGAATCCCTTTTTGGACGAGTTTCTTCTCACAAAAGCGTTTCAAAAACACACGAGACTACATTAGAGCGATTTCCCGCCGAGCTTTTAGCCCTGTGTGTTCTCGTTCTATTTTTCAAATTACAAACTATAACATACTTGTAAAACGGAGCGACCCGCAGCACGTCCTTACCGACTGAAGCCCAAAGTTACGCTACTCTCTCCAGGTTGATTTTTAGTAACCGTCACGGATCGTTTTCCTCGCTCCCTGTTTTCGATCAATGGAGAGTTTCAAAATGACATAATTTCGGTCGGTGATGTACATGTCGTTTCCTGTTTAGTTTTCTCACGAGAAACTTTTCTGATCCAAACCGATCGATATTTTTGCGTTTTCTTATTAGTCGTTCAACTCTTTCATGTTGCTTTTTCTTGATCTGGCTTACATAACCCATCAAAATACCTGAAATGTCTTTATTATTGCGACGGTAATCTTTGACCTGAAATTGCTCGTCGCAACACACACACACACACGCGCGCGCGAACACACACTGAGAGACGGCCAAAACCGTCTCAAAATATAAAGTTTTTACAAAATAAGGCAAATTCAGTGAAATTATTTAAAATAAAGATTTTAAAACGCAATAGTGGAAATGAAAGTTGCAGGCCATACCTGTTCGCTATCAGAATTAGTAATCAAAACCACTAGGCTGGTTTTGGCTATCAAAACGAAAGAGGGGGAACCCCGTTGTATGAGAAATTGGGGAGAGTTGATTCAGCGCTTGAGGAAGACAGACGTTTCCTTCTATACCTCGAGAACTTTGGACTCCCAGATGCCGTTCCGTGGCTAAGTCTTAACCCATAGCCCAAGATGGAAGTGGAGATGGTCGGCTCTTCAACCCCTGCGATTCGAATGTAATATTTTTGTAATGTAACTAAACAGTATTAAAGACGGCCTTAAAATCGTTCATATACGTCCGCTTGAACATCACAGACTCCAGGAAACCAACATTGGGAGAAGAGGGCGAGGTGCAGTGAAGATGTTTGGGGCAAGTCAAAATTTTAATAACAAATTAACCATTTATTAATGTAATACAGATTTCATTAAAAATAAAATTTTTATCTAATAGATTTTTCATTAAAATAAAAAAAAATATAAGCAACTGACTTTATATTGGAAAAGTATTTAAATGGTGGAGATTAAATATAAATTATTAAAATTTAAATCACTAATATCAAGATTAAAGTTTATTAAATTGTTACAGGTTTAAATTTAACAAGTTAACTCAAAAAATCCGATTTCATCATTAATATTATATATTTAAATTCAACGAGAAAAATTGAATCAGAACTTCAATAAGGATATTCAAATTAAAATCGCATTAACTTGTTTAATATCATTTATTTTATGTCCATTAAAATTACATCATAGAAGCAGTGTTGAAAATATGTAATAACGAAAATCCTATAAAATTGTTGTACGAATCGTTTATATTTATATTTGGGAGCACAAATTAAATGTAAATTGAAATTTAAATGATTTGGAAATAAACTTGCGCTTAGTTCTGAAAATAAAACAATGGACTTGAAATAAAACCAGTTAATATAAATATTTCTCCTAATTTGTGTTAGAAGAATAATTTATGTACTTCAATCAAAATAACAAGAACATTTGAGAACCATAATAAGCTATTTACCTTTATTCTAGATAAAAACTGCTTTTGTTAAATAGAAAATAACATAAATCTTTGAGATAAAATTGTCAAGAGTGAATTTTAATATTATATAGTTTAAATTTCAAATTAATTAAAAATCAAGTTACAACTACAAAATGTATAAAAATTATTATTAGTAACCTGTGGTAAATCAGTAATAAAGTTTCTAAACCTTTCCAACTACAGTAAACTCCCCATTATCCGTGGAATAGGGTGGCCCGGCAACGCCGGATAACGAATTCCCAGGATAATCCGCTATGAACAAAGAATACGCAAAACGATCGATAATCGATTATTATACCATAAGTTACACAAATAATGACGCCGGTTAATGCAATTCACAAATAATCTTCAGAGGACAAAATAAATACAGAAAATAATTTAAAATGTCGATGTATTTGACGGATTATAACATGTACATTTATATGTCTAACTATTTACAATACGTACATAAGTATATGTCAAAAGTAAGTACGTATGTACCTATGTAATTTCCTTTACACATAATACTTTCACTTTTTAACAAAAAAATCTGTCACTTTCGTCTCTTTTTTTGTGAGCATTGATTTAGCTTTAATGTGCGATCTAAGTTCCTTGAGAACCATTCTATCGCACAGTGAAGAGTCGTCTTGCTGTAATTATTGTGTCCGTTGTTTTCATCTCAAAAATTTTATTTCTGCCATATACAGGTTTATTTGGGACATTAAAACAGTGTATTAGACATTAAAATGTTGTTTTATTTATCAGTTTACAACAAAAAGGGATATTTAGATAAAATATCAACTAATACAAATGATAAAATACTGCATGACAAAAAATAAAATTACAGTAAATTACAATAAAAAAGACAAAGAAATAAAAATAACGCATAAAAAATTCAAACTACCTACTAATTATTTTAGTATAATAACCACTCAACGTTCAACTCGGAATGTTTGATTCTACTTGTGTCACAAAGCCATAAAGATCGATAATGTATATGACAGACATGGATAATGCGTATGTCATGTCCTAGACTATTTATAGCCGAGATTAGCTGACATTTGTTTACAATCTTATGATACACATTAGGTTTTCGGGCGTCCAAGCATTTTGTCATTGTCTCTTATATACAGTAGTCTGTTCCCAACTCGAGTTGGATCATTCAGTCTAACAGGACAGTTATCGTTTATCCTTGCGTTATTTCAGATAGCTTAATTTATTTTTATGATCGTTGTTTTTACCGGATATTGTGCCACGTTGAGTGGTAAAAAAAAAACATTAATGAATCTGATTAGAATAAAAATTGGATATTTGTAAAACAATGGCAGACCCCGGATAATCCGCAAACCGGTTAATCCGCCCACGGATAATCGGGAGTTTACTGTATTTAAAAAGATAAAAGCAAACATTTCAAATCAAGTTAAAAAAAAGAATTCTAATAAATATTTATGCAATAGCAAATAATTATATTTATTTTAACATTGATAAAATAATTAATAACTAGCTTAAAATCTATCTAAATGAGATAGAGCATTATGGTTGATTTTATAAATGAAGTCCAGGGATTTCATCCACTGGCAGATCACGCTCGACTCACTATAGGTACCAGGATATGGTAGGTTGGGTGGGATCATATTTTGACCGTGGCTGAACTTGTCGCGTTTCTTCTGTGCAGCACCCATCATCGGTAATTCATTGTAGAGCGTAAAACATACACGGCTGAGGGTGTAGTTACAGGGGTTGGGCGCGAGATAAGCGCCAAGAGGCGAATTTTGGCGAAATTTGGTACACACACACACACACACATACATATGTAAATTCGTGGGGCGGTATCCATATTTTTAACTTTGCTTTTTGATGACGTGTGTACCTGAGTTTGAGGTTTGATGTATGCATTGAAGTGTTCTAGATATCTGTTTTTTAAAATTATTTTGTTTGGCCTATGTATATTTTATTACAGTCTGGGCATTCTGTTATATATATGCTGTAAGTAAGTCTGAGGCATATTTTATTGTTTATTTTATTGATTAGGTTTCCTGTGATTTTGCAAGCTATGTTATTATTATTATTATTTAATATTTTAGAACTTGGCTATTTTGTTGTTGTTTGTAGTTCGATTTTAAGGTGTTTTAATTTATTTAACATTTTAAATCCTAATTCATCTATTGTTATTTTTTATTATAAAATACCCATGAATGAAGAAAATAAAATAAGAGAAAAAAACATAATTTATCAAATTGCATTAGAAAACGGTTATAAAAAGAAAACTGTTGACAAACTAAATTATAATATTTTTAATAAACAAAATAATAATTTAATTTGCAATAGTAATAATAATACAATATGGACTTCATTTTTATTTATAGGTCATGAAATAAAAAAATATCACCAAATTATTTAAAAATACAAATTTCAAAATTTAATACAAAACTAATAACAAAATAATAAATAACAATAATAAAATAATTAATATGCATGTTAAAGGTGGTGTTTATAAATTAGAATGCGAAAACTGTAATAAAGCTTATATAGGCCAAACCAAGAAAAAATTAAAAGAAAGATATAAAGAACATTTGAATGCCTATATTAATCCAGAAATATATAAATCAAAATTTGCAAATCATTGTATTAATAATAAGCACCAATTTCCAAATATTGAAAAAATGAAACTTATAAAAGAAATCAATAAGGGATTAGGAATGAACATGTATAAAGCATTTGAAATATATAAATACGATAATAATAAGAAATTAATAAAAGTACAAATGCAAATACATTCTAAATTTGATACTATATTCAATGTCTATATTGTTACAGCAACAAAATAAATTTGGCAATTCGTATAAATTAATGATATTCTTAGAGACTGAGATTGCATTAATTTTGAGATCCCTATTCGAGATATAAATTAAAAATTCATAATACTTCTTTTGAAAGTTTATAATAAACAAATTGTTTATAAAATTACCTAATTAAAAACTAAATATACTTTCAAATGGCTGTAATGTAACGTTAAAAAATTATTAGGTTCGAATTTATGTTTACTTCTACGAGAAATGTTTAAAATTTATTTTATTTTATTTTTTTTATTTATTTTTTTTTCCAGGCGAAAAACCTATTGAGGTTATCATCGCCTAACTAAAGTTAAGTTTTTAAGACATAAAACTAATCAAAAGAACAAAATAAATGTTTAAAACTAATTGTAATTATCTAAAACTAAAGAACCTAAAATTATACAAAATTTAAATATTATTAAATAGATTAAGGTGGCGTAAGAAAGCGAGGACACGGTCGATAGCCGTGACATCGTCTCTTAAAACCACCTTTAAACTACCTCGAAGATCGTAACGTATATACAAATTTGTCAACTCATTACAATCAAGCAGGATATGCTTGATTGTAATATTATTTCTACGAAACGGACATAGTGGTTGATCCTCATGTCCCATCAACCATCCATGCGTTAACAAAGAGTGGCCGATGCGAAGTCGAGTTACCACCACTTCCTCCCTACGATTCGAACGAACAGATGTCCTCCATGGTCGGACGGTATTTTTGATGTCCCTCAGCTTGTTTCTATTTACATTTTGCCATTCTTCGTTCCAAACAGAGAATAGTGTAGATTTAACTTTGCATACAAAATCTGATGCCATCACACGTTGTGTCGATGGCAACATACCTGTAGCTAATTTTGCACCTTCATCTGCTTTAGTGTTTCCGAATATTCCACAGTGACCAGGCACCCAGAGAAATGACACCTCGACACCTCGTAATTGGAGCCTGTGTATAGAGCACAAAATGTCTCCAACTAAAGGGTTCTTAGTGTACATTTCCTGAATAGCCTGGAGAGCACTTTTGGAATCACAACACACAAGATATTTAGATTTTACAGACGAAATTGATCTTAAAGCTTGGAAAATTGCATAAAGTTCTGCAGTAAAAACGCTACAGGCTGAGGGCAATCCGTAAATGAAAGTTTGTCCTTCCATATAAAATGCACAACCTATCCCATTGTCCAGTTTTGAACCGTCTGTGAATATAGTCACAGTATGTTGGTGAGTTTGTTGAATCTGCAAAAACTCCTGACGATAAATAACGTCAGGAGTATTGTGTTTTAGGTACATGGACATTGAGAAGTCACATTTTGGCTTTTGTATTGTCCATGGAGGGATGTAGCATGATGTTCGTTCGAATATAGGTGGATGTTCTAAATTTAAATTGCTAAAAATGCGTAACGTTCTTATTCCGAAGGGAGCAGTTGAACGTTCACGCACATTGTAACGATCCTCGAGATAGTTATCAAAACTGCTTTGAATTTATTATTGCAAGAAATGTACGCTAAGAAGGTGCATAATTAGAGGAAGTTTACGTGGCAACAACAAGGAGATTACCTTCTTCATAAAATTTCTCTTTGAGTTGATTACAAAGGAAATATGAGTATTTGTTTTGACACACTATTAACCTGTGTTATTAGCAGTGATTTATATACATTATGATAGGTAAATTAAAATTTGTAAAAGATTACCAACTTTTAAAAACAGTGATTATTAATTTTATTAATAATGATTATTTATAGTGAATCACTAATAAATAATTATATTATTTATGTTCAATTGCTTAGATCTTACTAATTAAGTACTTATATTTATAAATCAACTTATATAGATATTTGAAAATAAACACTTCATACCTGCCAACAATTATGTTAATATTTAATAGACATCATAAAGTATTAAAATATCATAAAAAGTTAAAGAACAATATAAAATCGAAATTTGGAAATATAATAACATGAAGAATTTAAAAGGATGAAAATGTATTGATTGAGTAATGAATACAAAATATAGAAGAAAGCAATTCTACGTATTATAACTCCAAAATACACAACTGTAACTTTTTAAAAGTAATTTTTGTTGGGGAAAAGTAAATTATTAAATACTTGAACTAATAAACATAATCCAATTTGTAATAATATTTGCTGTTAAAGTTATAAATTTATATATACAAATTTTAAATTAAGATTTGATAATTTATTTCCAACAATAATTTGAAAATCTCCCTCCCAATTTTCTGTCTTACTTTATCTCCATATCTCTCTCTCTCTTTCTCTTGAGATTAGGCCTATTGAGAACGGTTGACAGCAGAATAAGTATAGACGTTTTCAAAAAAATTTTCAACATGTTCAAATGTACCAAATAATAATTTAAAATTACACACTGCCACGCAAAACATTTTTTATTAGAAAATAAAGAGGAAAAGTAAGAAAGCCAAAGATAGGTGCAGATCTTTTTCTTCGGTATATTTTCTCTAAATTGAAGAGATTTACCGAGCGAATAAAGACATTGTTTTTCAATACACGTAACTTCGGGGAAGCGTATTCAACTGATTGCTGGAACCAACAAACTGACTTATCGCGTATAAACACACATTCGTACTTATGCAGGGAATATATTCCCATTTATTTATGTTATTCCAGGTCGTGGAACAATAACTTATTTATAACTTAGTTATCTACGTCAACATTTGACTAACATAGTATATCTCAATGTAAACTCATGTTTGTAGCTTGAATTAGTAGCAGTATGGGTAAAATGTTTACCGTTATTTTCAAGAAATTATGATCTATTGGATCAGGAGGAAATAAATTTGATAATGTAGTTGATTAATATTTATTTGATTCGATTTTGAATTTGAGTTATTTGTCATAGACTTAAAAATGTATGCATTTCCGATAATAAACAGAGTTTTTTCATAACTTTTCTTACAGGAATGATGGCATCTAAAGTGCAAGATGAGGTGTTCTTCGATTAAAAAAATCAGACTAAGATGAAAAAGAAAAGTTTGGGAAAAGAAGTAGTCCATGCTATTTTTCATAAAGTATATATTGTTGAATATATATATATATATATATATATATATATATATATATATATATATATTCTAATACTAAAGGTTTCGAAGATACTCTACATACCTTTGTGTTATGTATGTATGAAAAATCCAAATATTTAGCATTAAAAAAATATCACATGTAATTTAAACAGTCGCGTATATTTCAAATTCCTTTCCGAAACCATAATTATATTAGATATTCAATGGTTCAATAATATATTTAAAAAAGAGACAAGATAATTGTAGCGGCTCATATTGAGTCAGCCATTCAGGACAGGTTTGCCCGTGTTCGTTGGTCGCCGCACCAACATAATAGAACAGAGACTCTTCCAAAGCTGCTCCGACCTGAAAGGTTAAAGCGACGTTTCCATATCCTATAACGACATGGTCAAATGGTCTGATTGTATTTTGCTGTGTTCGGGTAGGCTGAGCATGTACACAAATTTAAAACTTTTAAAAAACATATGTGATCTTACATAGCATTGAAGCTTACACCTGTAACTAAACAAAAATTGTACTCTATTTTTTTTGAGTTTTTGCGACTTAAACACAGATTAACAATCTGAAACTATTCAAAAATTGTGCTCAAAAATAAAATTAAAAAGTTTTACATAAAATTTTTATTAACTATTTTACTCAGATGAAAATATATCAACCCAGGCATTTACTTTACACAATTTTTGTGCCTTTTATTCCAGGAGTAATTACACATGTTAAAATAAGCGAATTAAGTTAAAAATGTTATGTACCGTATATCATACAGAAAACACTATGAAATAATGAGTTATTTTTGTAACAATTTGATCCGAATTAGAATGCTTGCATTTAAAATGTAAATGAAGGTTTAAATGAAACATTTATTTGTAGTTATGGAATTGATGCAGTACTGTAAAAAGAACTGGTTATGTACTATAAGAAGCGATAAGAACTGATTGTACTGTAAGTAAAAAGAGGAACTGATTCCGTACTGCATGAAACATGAAGAACTGGTTCTGCATTGTAAGAAGCAAAAAGAATTGGTTTTGAACAGTTACGACGAAGAAGAACTAGTTCCGTACTATAGCAAGCCAAAATACCTGGTTTATACCTCAGTGAATGAAGAATAGAAGGATAGATGTTTAGAAAGATGGACACAATTTAGGCTACGTATACGTTTTGGAAAACAAAAAATGCAATTCTAAAATATTCCCTGAATACTGCAGTTTTCCTGACTGAAGGAATGGCGTTGTTCCAAGTCAGTAGGAGAAAATGGTATATATAAATAGGTTATCATAGTACAAGTCCATGCTCATAAGAATTTGAGATATTTAGTTTAAAAAAATTAATATATTTGCATTTTATTGACACTTTTTGTAACTTGAAATAAATTGACTCTCAAAACGTTTACGTAGTCCCACAGAGTAACAAGCAAGAGAAATAACGCAGATGCATAATAAACGTAGGGATTTTCCTGGTGTATTGTCTTCCTTGCGATGGGTTTAGTCTCGCGCTTCAAACGGGACAGTTGAAGTGGTTTCGTGTCACACTTTTCAAAGGTAAGAGCACGGTAGCTTGGTATATGGAAAATCAATCTAGAGTCCTCAAACCACTTCACGAATAATCGACCGCACGTGCATGTGAATTGGAGTTTGCTACCACAACATATGGAGAAGCCTTGCGGTCTCACACTCGCGTAAAAACGAGGTTAATAAATAACCAATAATCAATTATTGAGTATTGTTGATCCCAGTTTTCAATAGGTTTCAATGAACTGAAAAAAAAATCAATTCAACATTTGTCAGGGACAATTGTTCCCAACAAAAGTTTTTCAAGCACCCTCTCATGTTTCAATTTTAACGAGGGTAATTTAACAAGCAACGAGTGTTTCTTTGCACTTTTTTTACTGATTATCGGGTACTCCATTTTCATACCTCGAACTTACTATATTTGTGTGTACAGATATTTTAAAACTCGTGGTTTTAAGCAGAACTCCTATTTCAGCTAGGTAACATATGCCATATTATTTAATATTGGCGTTTTGTTTATATTTTTAAATTATAGCTTTACAATTGCCAAACTAAAATGTCTACTAAAAACACTAAATCTGCCCCAAACATTCACTCTAGTTCAACTACAGGCTCTGCTTCAGAACTTCATTAATTCTGCTTTAACCACTTACTTTGATTCAAAGAATTACTTATCTTCCGACTAATCTAATTCAACCACTAGCTTCGAAAACCAATTCTACTTACAAAACATACTGCTTCAACCACTTACTAGAATTCAAATACTTACTGCACCTCAAACGCATACTCTACTTCAAATACATAAAGCTTACTCTGATTTAACCCCTTTCTCAGCTATAATCCCCTACTCTGCATCAACTACTTTCTCGGTTTCAACCCCTTACTCCACCTAAAACACTTAGACAGCTTCAAACACATACACAGCTTCAAACCCATCCTGTGATTCAACATCTAGTTTCAAACACTAACTGTATTTCAAACTCATAGGGCATCTGATTTTACCCCTTACTCAGCTACAACCACCTACTTTGCATCAACTCTCTCTGCTTTAACCACTTACTCTGCTTAACCACTTAGTTAGTTTCAAACATTTACGCAGCTACAAACACACACTCTAATCCAAATACTAGCTTCAAACACCAACTATACTTCAAACACTTATTCTGCTTAAACCTTCTCTTCTTTTGTGTAACATGGCTGACAATTCTTTATGAGCAATATTTGAAAATAAATTACCTAATGAATCAGGTTATGTACTTTTTCAAGTTTGCTCTATTTTATTATCTGGAGTAGTTAAGTGTTTACTATCACAACGGAACAGATGGCCTATGAGAGATTAGGTAGACAATTTTCAATTTATTGCTTTAAAGAATAATATAAATTTTGGCAAGAGTGCTAAAAAAAGAAACTTAAAGAAACGTGGAATACTTGTCCGTCTGATTGCTTTTAGTATTTGGTAATTAACCGTCAAATCAATCGTGTTTTGAGCGCGTAAAACCGTTGCTTCAGAGACATTAAATACAGATAGTATCTATGTATTTCGTCAATATGGCGGAGCCTAGTTCAGTGGAAATAAAATGCGACCATCTTACCAACAATACAAAGATGGAAGAGGATGCTTGAACGTGCGTCGTGCTAATGTGTCTGAAAGCACTGGTGTTAACTAGCGTAAGACTATATCCCGACCTGTCTAGAAATAGTCTCTCTCTGAGCATACACTATTAGCATACAGATTAGTTGCATGTGTACACCGCTTAAGGTAAAGTATGTTTGAAGGGAATAAATTATTTTTTACTTTATTTTAAATTTTGCTTTAGTAGAAAAACTTTAATTTTTTCACACTCAATTATAGTGTAGATTTCTCTCAATTATCAAAGCTAAATGAAACATGAATTTTTATAATGTTTAGTAAAGTAAGTACAATAAAGCAAGAAAACATACTACATAAAACTCGAAAAGCCTTTCTTAGAGCTCCTGACTTAAAACGTTTTCCTACAAATAACTGCATTCGTAAAGAATTCAATGAAATGTATGCAGACTTTGACTCATTCAGTGTCAACACATTCAGCGAATGTCAACACGGATTATTTTATTTCTCTCCCCCTGCCACTTGCGCCACTTTTTTAAACCTGATTTTCTGTGCTTACGGTTTCTTTAATGATCTCTAAGATGAAACATTTGTTTTCTTTACTTCGGCATTTTACTACTTGTGTGAGTCGTGAATCTTGTTACAGTTTTTCGTTGATGAATTGTTGATGTAGCTAGTAACCTTTTTATATTGTCAGTAAAGGACGCAAATAATAAAGGCACTTCAATAAATGTTAATTTAAAAAAACGGTCGGCCAAACAGGCTTCAGTATTAGTGTTCAAGCTCCAAAAGTAACACAGCTTTACAAGTCATTCCATGCTTGAACGGACATAAGTCACAAAGTTTTGGTAATGTATAGAAGTTTCTACGAAATGAAGTGACCAGAAATTACGAGACATTGTTAGAAGAAGCATGGCAATACATAAACGTATTACTTTTGATATATATAAGGGTATATAAACATATAACATACGTATATATACGTATATAAACATATATATATATATATATATATATATATATGTGTGTGTGTGTGTGTGTGTGTGTGTGTGTGTGTGTGTGTGTGTGTGTGTGTGTGTGTGTGTGTGTGTGTGTGTGTGTGTGTGTGTGTGTGTGTGTTGCAACGTCCCTCCTGTTTTGGTGCTTGGTTATTGCAGAATTTATTCATTTATTATATATTTATATATCTGCTGCTAACACAGTTTTGCGTACCGTGTTTAGATCCCTAAATTTTGTCTTGTGTTCCCGCGTAATGTACCATGCCTAAATGCAAGCCTATTCTCGCTGACTTCTACCTTAACGTTTGTATGACCTCCCGTAAGATGGTTGACAGGTTTGTTGGATCTGTATTTAGTCACACATGTCAGTAAAATATTCATCTGGAAAGAAACAACACTTATATGAACACACAAAATTTTCAAAGAATCTTACCACTTCATGAGATCTGCAGGCACAGCAAGGGGACGTGCAAAATTTGATCATGTTTAAGATACCTTTTTTAAAGGCTCCTGTGTTCTTTAATCATGATCTGCCAGTAGACATCGTCTCTGGGCTTCAATACAAAAAACATCCTAATTTTTAGAATAGCTCAATAAAATTGTTCTCAGAAGAGAACACGTTTGAAGAAACATTAGGTTCTGAATTTTATATATTTATTATTTAATGAAATTTAATTAAAACTGTACTTTGATTTTATAATCATTATTTATTAGTTGGAAAAACTAAAAGTTTTTTATTGGTTGTTCAACACAGGATAAATTCAAATACTGTAAGTTTTTATAATGCATTTAATTACTGATTTTAAACTAAAATAATTTTTTTTCAAATAAAACACATTCAACTCTCTCTTTATCTTCACAAATTATTAATTAAAAGTTCGTTATTTTTCACATATTTAAAACTTACATTTCATATACAATTCATTAATTACATTTACACATTTTTAAACAAAATTATTTGCAAATTTAACATAATAAAAAATTTTATCTTCTTATTTCAAGATTGAATTGGTAAATTCACATTTTATTATATATAATTTTAAAATTTATATGATTCAATAAATCTTATGGCCAAAGCCACTTTGTAAATTTAATATTTATTATTCATTATTTCAACATTTTTGTTATACTAATTAATTTTATTACTTTTAAGATTTATTTAATTTTTCAACATAGAATGAAGTCATTGTCTAAGTTTAATTGTTAATTTGAATTTAAAAAATTTAACTAACTAAATTTGACGTTAATTTGTATATAATAGAGAAAATGACTTGCCAAGGATTTCCCTGCCGGTCCTAGAGTCCTCTCGTTTGGATTCCCTGGTCCCTGGACATCGGAAGTTGCCATCCCTGGTAAGTCGATGGAAGTCTTTCTCCATTTCCGCGTCCTGGAGGCTGAGTCTGGAGCCTTCGTCCATGGATGGAAGTAGACGGCTATTTTTGTCCCATCTGGCCTTATGGTGGTTGTCCTAGGCGCTGACCTACATTACGACCATTTGTACCTCGTATTAAAAATTTTTACAGACTGCCCTACAGGTCCCTAAGTTCCTGTATTCGTTGCGTCTATGTAACCCTTCCCCTCCGCTCTAAGCTCGTCGCTATCTCCGTGCTTGTTTCTTGTACGGGCGGGTTGGTCAACGTATCAGTTTTAACCTGCATAATTTTGTTATCTGTTTTAGAACGCTGAAAAATGTCTATTATTTTTAAAATTGCTGTAACTTTTATGTTATTTGAGTTTTTTAAATTCTGTTTTCACTACTGTTTATTATGGATTTTTCTGGTCATTTCAAAATGTCGATGATAGTTCTACATTTCGGCACTTAGAAAATATTCACTTCACTCTCGTTTGTCAAATTTAGTTAGTTATTACACTTTCATGCTATCATAAGTTTTAATTTGTCTTAATAATACTTATTCAAAATTTTACTGACTTCTTGACACTTTACTATGTTTATTATACCATAAATTAAAACCTTATTATTCAAATATTAAAATTGTTATTTAAACAATAGGAAATTATTAATTTCTTAATTTGAACGGTAATTCAGACCGTTGCAACGTGTGTGTGTGTGTGTGTGTGTGTGTGTGTGTGTGTGTGTGTGTGTGTGTGTGTGTGTGTCTTCAGAGAGCCAGTTTTTTGTAAAATAGTAAAAATAGTAGAAAGAGCTTTATTGATAGCATGCACTCTCCTATCGACCATTCCACTTACCTCACTCTGTTCAACACTTTTATTCTTCCGGCCAACTCATCTCCTTCGCTTCTCTTTCCTTATGACAAGCCACTCCTTGTCCTCGAGAAAGTAATGATTTATCCCTTGAATTCAAATTCTAGTCCGAAACCTGTAACTGTAAGGAATAAAGCTCTCAGAAGAACCAACTCCTGAATTTGTAACAAAATCCAATTAGCCGCCGATATGCCTTTTAGGCTTTTATCGGAGTTATCGATTCTTTGAGAGACACGTATGAGTTAGAGACTACAATTGGTTACCCAGTAAACCTTACTTAATATAAAAAAAAATCTAATTGGAAAATAACAATTTTTATTCAATATCAATATATATTTAACTACCTATTTGCTTAGTTTTACATCAATGTTTCATTATTTTTGACATAAAACTGAATTGAGATTAACATTTCTTGATTATTTCAAGTTTAAAAGTACTTAAAATTACCTAAAATGGCAAACTTGTAAAATAAAGATTCGAATACAAAAAAATATGAAAAGAAATGAGAAAGGGTTAAATTCCTAGCGTTAATGTCATTAGGACAATAATTTGTTTTTCGGAAACCTATATTTAAGTTTAAAAGTAAACTCTGTACCACGTTCACTCAAAGGTTGTCAACTACACTGAGGTAATTATAACAGTATCACAGACACCTAATTAGGACACAAATAGATTATGCCTTTGTATCTAAATCCATCCCAAGTTGATTTTCCTACCGTGCAAGTAATTGCACAATATAATGGTTTTTTTACAATCAGTATAGTATTTCTAATTAGAGAAAGTCAACTTAATTATTACAAGACATTCTTTATTATTAAACCGTCACTAATAATACGCAGTATGAAGCCCTGCTAATTGTTGGTTTTATTACTGCATTTAAAAAGACATTTTTGTTGGGAAATAATAGAAATGGGTCTTTTAAATATTTTAAACATTAAAATATATCCTTACTTAAAACATTGTGAATTGAAATATAATCCGAAATTTAGCCAGTGATTTCTATGGAAGGCTTATTACGTTTAAAGAGTCTCTGAAGATAAAAGGAATGACAAATATTTAGATTATTTGATTATATTACTTTTTTATTTTAAATAATTATAGATCTATTCACGAGTTAGGAGTACCGAATAAATATGAATATTTCTTTGTTGATAATTGAGTGATAATAATTTGTTATTAACCTAGAGTTGTAAATGTGTGTCAGGCTCAGATCATAAAGGCTTTGGCCAGTGGTTTATCGACATAGTAGGCCCTTGTAGGGATTCATGTATGTCGGCTTGACATAGTATATGAATCTATGTAGGTTTACATGTATATTTGTTTAACATACTATATAGACCTATCATGCATGTTGACTTAACATAGTATATATGCCTACATACCTTACAGCGACCGTTTGCGTTGTGTTGCGTTAGCCTATCGAGCCCCTGCAATGTGATAGGTCGATTCCCCGCACAGACTAAACTTAGCGTTTAGTGGGAACGTTGGTCGTTTTATCTAACCGATCATTTTTTTTTTTTTGGGCAATTTCATATATTATTAAAAACATCCCCACTTAAAGGTCCACTCTAGTGTGAATTTACCTAAGGCCTTTCTCCAGGGTGACTTTACTTAAGGGCCTCATTCGGGATGGCTTTACCTGAGACCTTGCTCCAAAGTAGCCTTACCTAAGGTGTAACTCCATGGTAGCCTCACCGAAGGCCTAGCTCCTGGGTGGCTTTACCTATGGTCCTACTCAGGGGTTGCATTACTTAAGGTCGGATTCCAGAGAGGCTTTACCTGATACCTGGCCACAGGCATGACTCTTTCCTAAGGTCTGACTCCAGACTGTCTTTATATATGGCCCGACTCTTGGGTAGCTTTACCTAAAGTCCGGCTCCAGAGAGGATTGTCTCCATGGTGCCTTTACTGTCTCTAGTGTGAATTTAACAAAGGCCTTTCTCCAGGGTGGCTTTACTTAAGGGCTGGCTTCTGGATAGTTTTTACCTGAGACCGTGCTCTATGGAGGCAATACCTAAGGCTTAGCTCCTGGGTGGCTTTTCCTCAAGCACGACTCCTGGGTGCCTTTACCTAAAACCCTACTCCAAGGTAGCTTTATCCAAGACTTGATGGAGGTATTTGTCTTAGTCAGAGGCTGTAATTGATATAGCAACATACCTGAACCTAAGGCCCGACTCTTGGTAACTTTACTTAAGGGCTGACTGCTTTACCTAAAGTCTGGATCCAATGAAGCTTTACCTAAGGCCTGACTCCAAGGTAGCTTTACCTACGGCTAGATTTCAGGGTTACTTTACCTATGGGAAGTCTTCGGGATGGCTTTTACCTGAGGCCTTGCTCCATGTTAGCTTTACCTGAGGCCGTGCTCCTGGGTGGCTTTACCTAGGACCCCGATTATTTTTGGCAATCTGAAAACAACCCTCAGGTGAACCCACCCCCGCAGCAGTCCATAATTAACTCTACACATATCCCATACGGTCATTTGATCCAAACGATCAATTTTAGGCAATTTCATATATTATTAAAGACAACCCCCACCTAAGGCCTTACTCTAGTGTGAATTTACCTAAGGCCTTTCTCGAGGGCGGCTTTACTAAAGGGCCGGCCTCGGGATGGCTTTACCTGAGGCCATGCTCCAAAGGCAGCTTAACCTAAGGCCTGGCTCCTAGGTAACTTTTACCTAAGACAACTACTCCAGGGACCGATCATTTCTGGCAATCTGAAAACTACCCCCAGGTGAATCCACCCCACAGCTTGCCAAAATGTACTTTAAACATACCACATACAGTCATTTGATCCAAACGATCAATTTTTGGCAATTTCATATATTATTTAAAAACTACCCTTGTTGAAACCACCCCAACCATAGCGATAATGCATTTTAAATTCACCCTATCAGTCCAGACACATTTTTCCAAAATTGTTTCAAAAACTACCCCCAACCCCGAATTCACCCCCGGAGCTACCCCCGGAGAAGGTCCTGAACGTAGCTGAGAACACCCCTACACCTAGGTTAGGTTAGGTTAGATGCAATTTAGCTGGCTTAGGTTGTTACGTCATAGGCCTGCTTCCCCCACCACTTTTTTTGCCCAAGTGGGCCAATTAACTGGCGTATCTCCATCATCGGGCATCACTGACCGGGGGTTGTAGTAGTCTCTGACTTAATAAAGTGCATATCTATTACGAACACGAGAGAACATCGTGACAGAAGAAAGAAGAACTTAAAGTGAAAGTGCTAATTGTTCAGTGTCAAAACGCGTTGTGTTCCCACTGTAATAAATGAGCAAAGTATTTTGGATTACACTGTAAGTAGATCCTAGAAAATATTGTTAAGGAAAAGTGTTATACTTTAAATATATTATTCATTTTAATTTTTATTATTTTTTAAACAATAATATAAAATAATGCCCACAAAATATGCCCACATTAAAGAAAGAGTATCTATACATGGTACCAGAGTATAAGTGTGAGCCAACTATGCTCCATTGATTTGTCTCTATTTGTGACAAAGTAGTTATTAAGTTTTATGTAGTCGAAAATCCAGAAGATTTTCAGGATGAGTATTTTTTCTCAACTATACTGGCTAAATTAAAAGGCCAAGCATTAGAGATAGTTGTCATTTCAAATTCCTATAATTGGAACGAAATAACAAATGTTTTAGTAACTAGTTATTCAGATAAAAGAGATTGTTTCACTTTAAATTTAGAAATGGCAGAGTTAAAACAAGAAAGTAATGAATCACCATTTAAATTTTACAAAAGAATTCAAAAACTATAAATTTACGAATTTCAATTTTTATGAACAATGAGCCTCAAAAGCAAATGACAAAAGATGGTTAATTGAATATGTATAAAAATTAAATTTAAGAGTTCTCCTTAGAGGTCTGCATGAACCCTTAGGATCTTTAATGCGAACGAAAAATCCTCACTCAGATAACGAAGCACTTAACAAGCTTACAAATGATTTTCAGTTTAAAAATAATAAAATCTTTACACAACCGAAGAACCAATCTGTTTTTTAAAAAGGTCAAAATTATACCGTAAGAAAACCAATACATCCAGAGACTAATTATCACCAAACACCTAAACAAACTTATCAACGGCCAAATCCTTCCTATATACCACCTTTTGCTACCCATGGCCAACCTCAAAGAGGACATTTAACCAATAATAGTAAACCTCATTACCCTCAACAGAATACGAGTTATCAACCTACCCCTATGAGCATATCCACTAGACAGACAGACAGGCCTTCTAGACTAAGTACGAATCTTTATCAAATGACCGGACAAGAAACTGAAGACGGCGAATATTCAATGTACTGAATTAACGAACAAGAAACATTCGCTTCTGACGAAAATTCAGAAAAGGACGAGTATTTCTCTGAGCAACAAAACAAAACCTGAAGACTGTGATGAAAATGAAGAGACCATTGAAACCTATGAAAATAATTTTTTAGGTTGTACAAGCCTCAGAACCAAATTTCCATAATGAATTAGCGCTGTGAAAATAATGAATTACCTTTCATATATGACGCAAATACTAAATTAAAAATATTAATTGATACAGGTAGGTAAAATCACTAGGTTAGAAAAATTTTAAAATATGTGTAAGAAAAGAGCCGTTTGAAGTAAACACTGCACGCGGCACTTCAAAGGAAGATTTTTGCTGCAAAATACCCCTGTTTTCTGCAATTAAATTTTACTTATTTGATTTTCATCAGAGTTTCGATCTATTACTGGGTCTGGATAATATACAAGATTTAGGAATAAGTTTAGACTTTGTAAGCATTAAATTACTACTTTGTGGTAAAGAAATCCCTATTCAATATTTTAAGACAGAAAAAGGAAAATGTGATAAAACAGAAGCACGTCAGTAAAACAAGAACAATTGAGTTATGTAATACAAGCCCGCACTAGCCAAATAGTTACGGTTAAAGTAAAAAATATTAATAACGGAGAAGGACTCCTATAATACAAGCACTAAATGGGTTAGAAATTCCACAGTGCATAAGGGTGAAGAGTATTGCCCTATTGTAAAGAACACAGAACAAAATATAAAAATAACAATAAATGCACCACTAGAATTAAAACCTTTAAAAAATTACAATGTTCTTGAACCTAATGCAATTCAAACAAACATTAATTTTAATATGTTAGGTTATAAACAAAAAATTAAGGAGAAAAAATTTAATACTTATCGAAAATCAGAGTAGAACACATGAATTTAAAAGAAAAAAACCGCCACAACATATTGATGGAAATGATTTGACTTTCACCAATGAAATAAAACATGTTATTAGGATTACAGACGAAATTTCCGTATATTCTAGATATTATAGATATCCAAAAATTTACAAACATGAAATTAATAGACAAACTCAGGACAAGCTTAAACAGGGAATCATAAAACCTTCTAATTCTCCATGGAACCCTCCGGTGTGGATTGTACCAAAAAAAAATAAGACCCCTCTGGTAAAAGTTCGATTAGTGATAGATTTTAGAGGCTTAAACAAAAAAAACATTGATGATAAATTTCCCTTGCCGAACATAACTCAGGACTTCATCAAGTAGAGATGGACCCAAGCAGTGTAGAAAAAGCAGCATTTTCAACGGAAACGGGACATTACGAATTTTGAAGAATGCCCTTTTGCCTAAAAAATAGCTCTCCTACATTTCAAAGGATTATGAATAATATTCTGAGAGGAATTCAAAATGAAACGTGTCTAGTTTATTTCAACGACATTATAATTCTTTCAACTAGCCTTCAAGAACATATAGAAAGACTTAGATAGATTTTTGACACATTACGCAAAGCCAACTTTAAAGTACAGCTGGACAAAACAGAATTTTTGAGAAAGGAAGTTGCTTATTTAGGACACATAGTTACGCCGAATGGAGGGACATCTTTGGCAAGTCATTTTCTCTATTCGATACCAATTACGTCAAATTTAGTAAGTTAATTTTATTAAATTCAAACAAATATTCAAGTTTAAACAATGACTTCACTTTATATAAAAATTAAATAAATTTTATGCTTAATAAAACTAATTTGTGTGATCAGATTATTTCAAATGATAAATATTAAACTTACAAAGGGTTTTTGGCCATGAGCCATTTATTTTCAAGGAAATAAGAATTTTTTTAATATTATAAATTTAAAAATGATGTGTCATAAATACGAATTTACCAATTTAATATAGAAGATAAATTTTTATTATGTCTAATTTGGGAAATAATTTTATTTTTATGTAAATGTAATTGATATATATAGAAATTATAAGATTTTAAAATATGAAAGATAACAAGTTATTTAGTGAATTGTTTTTGTCAATGTAATTGTGTTTTATTTGAAAAGATAATTTTTTTTAAAATTTAAATAAATAAAAATTAAATATGTTATAAAAATCAACAGTATTTGCATTTCATCCTGTGTTGAATAATCAATAAAAACGTTTTAGCTTTTTCCAACTAATATGAAAATGATTATTAAATCAGTAAACAAGTTTAATTAAATTCCATTAATTGATAATAGTTAAAACCTAATGTTTTTAAAGAGTTTCTCTCAACTAACTTCATTGAGCTAGCCTAAAGATTAGTTGTTTTTTTGTATAAAAGTCCAAAGATTTATCTACTGGCAGATTGTGTTTAAAAGGACACAGGAGCCTTTTAAAATAGGTAAATTAAACACGATCATATTTTGCACGTCCCCTTGCTGTCTCTGCAGATCATCATCAGGTGGTAAGACTCTGTGAATATTTTGTGTATTATTTTACATGTGTTTCTTTCCAGCTGACTATTGAAATGACAAGTGTGACTATATCTAGACCCTACATAATTGATAAACCAATTTTGGGGAGATTATACTTATTTTAAAATAGTAGTCAGCGGGAATAGGCTTGTTTTGGGCATGTCCCTATTAGCGGGAAATATACACGTAACTCAGAGATTTTAGCACGGTTTAACAAGCGGGGTGATTGGCAGATGTTTGTTTGTTTATAAATAAGTTTTTTAAACAACAAAATTTTGGTATTCTGAGTGCTGTGAAGTGAAGGGAAGGACGTTGCAGAATTGGAGCCCGAACGTGGGGCTTTTAACAGGTTCCCTATATCAAGATTAAATAGTTAAATTATAGAAATAAATCGAGATTGTTTAAATAAGTGAAGTCAGAATGTTTTAAATAATGCAATTAAATTTATAAATAATAGTATAAATTGAAGGAATCCAAAAGCGTACAAATAAAAATAAAATAAATAAATAACTGCAATTGAATAAATATTTAGACGAAAGAGCGGGTAAGGAACCATCTGGCCTAAAGGAAATCAAATAGAAATGAATAAGTGGATAAATAATTAATTGAATAATAAATAAATATTAAATCAAAATGTCTAAATCCGAGATGGATAAATTGATGGCCTTTTTCAAGGCAAAAGAAGAAAAATATAAAGAAGAGCGAGAGAAAGAGAAGGCGGAAGAAAAACAAAGAGAGAAGGAGAGAGAAGACAAAGAAACACGATTGAGAGAGGAAGAGAGACAATTGAGAGAGAAAGAAAAAGCTGAAGAGAAAATGGAAAGACGACAGTTATGGGAGGCTTTCCAGTTAAAATTCGATGACTACCAAAAAGAAACTGAGACTAACACAAATAACATATACGAAAGGTTAAACGAACATGAGACGGACATAGAAAGACTAAAAACTAAAACAGAAACTAAAACGACTAAATTAAATGAAAAATTGCAGAATATCCAAGAGGAGATTAAAACAGTGAAACAACAAGTTGCAAAAATGAAGCAAACAGCTGGAGCAGGAATGGTAACACAAGTTTCCTTACCAAGGGTAATAGACAGGAACGGGGAGGCTACGTACCGTAAAATTGAGTTCTGGGGGAATGACAAAGAAGACCAAATGACATTCCTAGGAGAAATAGAAGACCTATTTACCGAGATAGACAATACTATGGACGAGGCTGTCAAATTAAAGATTGTAGAGCGATATTTGAAAGAGGAAGCGGATGCATGGTGGAAAGCCATCAAGAACAAGATACGCAGACAAATCAATCAAGGGCGCTACCATAATAATGGACCATACTCTATGGCAGAGTATTTTATTATGATGGTAAACAGGGCGAAAAACTTAGACCCGGTAATCCCAGAGAACCATTTGATTTTCATGTTGATGAAACATTTTGGGAGTAACGTTCAGCTAGCTAGTGTGGGGAACCCCACAAGTAATATCAAACAAGCAATAGTTTTCCTACAACAGCTAGACAGCGTTACTGACAATGGAAATGGCAATGGGAACGCTCAAAGAAGTCAACAGAGGCATGTTACTCCAAACAAACAACCTAACCTTAACCCAAGGTCCCATGGTGATACCACAAAATACCAAAATACCAAGTATCCTAAAAACCCTCATCCTAAATCGCCTATCCCCGGACCAAGCGACCAAAAGCCAAAAAACTAAATAGGAGGATCTCTGGCAACAATCAGGGAGATACGTTAACCAGGTTAGAGATCCGAGGCAATAAAAATTCAAAAATAATTCAGAGCAAGAGACCAAAGGAAAAGCCGGTTTACCATCATAATAAGATTAGCCTGGGCGGTTTTTCCATGTCTATTCGGGACGATTTGTTAGAGGAAGGAAATGACTCGGTTATAAAACTGGAGAATGTAGACCAGTGTCCAGTGATAGAGTGTGAAATTAAAGACCATAAGTTAATTGCCCAAGTCGATACAGGTGCCCAAATGTCTGTGATTAAAACAGAAAAATACATAGCCCTAAAACAAAACGGGAATCTATTCTATGAGCTACCTATAGCTAACGTAGGAATAGTCACGGCATTAGAGGCAACCTGTAAACGAGTCAAATTGCAAACGATGCTACCTCTAACATTAAACGGACACACAAAGGAATTTGTTTTCTTGATAGTGGACAATCTACGGGTTGACCTTATCTTGGGAGCAAATACTTTGTGAGCGTTAAAAGCCCGAATAAACATAGAGAGATCATTTATGACATATGAGATTGATGGATATCTGCTGCACCAGGAGTTCCTAGAATCAACTAATAACAATAACAATTTAAGACAAGAGATAGGATGCAATAAGATTAGTAAAGTAGTAAACAAAAATATTAACAAAACACTTTTTTATTTACAAAAAACTTCAGAAAATTGAACTCGATAACCGAACGGGTGGAATATTAATTTCAATATTAATTAAAATTAGAAATTACAACAGAGTTTATCATAAAACCTTGTCGAATGTCAAGTGAATCGGCTAAGGTTTCAATAATTGTATACCAACATAGCTATCAGTGAAACCCGTTTATTACAACGTAGGCCATGATCGACTAAATATCAAAAAAGGAAATTAAAACTAAGTGGTTATATCCTTAAACAAAGGTCTAGAGCTTTTCAATTGAAGAGTATTTCTTCATAAAATACAATAAAGTGAACAAAATATATATACATATGTTTTTTTGTAAGGCCGTAGTGAAATTCGGTCTAATAATGTCTACGAAGAATAATTAAGTTTTGTGAATGACGATAGGACTAAAGTGGTAACATAAATACTTTGTACACTGTGCGTGAGGAAGTCATTAATACATCACGAGAAAACCACCATTAGCCGAAGTGTAGAGAGTTGCTTATCAGCCCCCCCCCTTAAATACAATACGTACATTTATTTCATTGGATATAAATCTCATGATTAAGTTGATTTTGACAAAACATTAACTTTGATATATATCCAAAGAAATATGCACGTACAGTTTATTGCGTACGTTTAGTAATTTGAGAACAAAATGTCTATGAAAAATAATTAAAAAATTCATGAAATCAGTTGACTAAAGATTGAAGTTGAAAATAAATATTACTGGATTTTATCTTTTAAAATTATTTATAAAAGTTAAAAAAACTCAGAATGTATTTTAAAATCCGTATCTTTAAAATAAATCTAACTATTCAAGAATTGAATCCCCCTGTAAAGTTTGCAGAAGATTTTACATTATATTAAGTCAACATTCCGCTCACCTCTTTATTTGGATTGCAGAGAGAATGTGTGTTAGTAGGGTCAATATGTACGTTATCTTCAAACTTAATTAAATGGATAAAAGACAATATCAGTTCTAGTGGGTATATATCAGACTTTGGTAGCATTTTCAATTTATAATGATTTCCCTCGAGAGTTCGGTTGTCGATAAATTAAAAGAATGACAAACGCATTCAATTCTGCCACCGTATCTATGAAATTAAATCATCCGAATTTCTTTTGTGTAAAACAATGTTTTTCCGCTTTGATTTTAGTATTTTGTTTTGAAGAAATTAATTAGTCTTTGGCATTTACAAATGTAAAGGGGAAAGTATTAAAACTCTAAAAGCAATTATACAAATAATAATAACGTTTGAAAATACAGATCATACAAAAATGAATAAAACCGTTTTGTGGTTGAGCTGTACTCCCTAATTGAGTTTCATTTTATGCTGTTATGTGCGTTCAGCCCGTTTAATAGGAAAACCATTTTATAGCTTTAATTAGCATACAATTTAGTTGTAACAAATAATAGGGAATAATTTTAAAAGTTCCCGGCGAATAATTAAATGTTATTAAATGTCTATCAATGTTTACATATTTGTATGTTATTCATACTGTGGGCTCTTGATAACAAAAATAGTATTAATATTATTATTAATTTAAAAGAAATTTTCAACACTTTACATCTTAAGCCTTTTTGAATATACCAGTTCCTTGTAATAATGAAATGGGGATATGCATTACTTTTCATCATTTAAATATAAAACTCTTATTTAAATACTTATATATATATATATATATATATATATATATATATATATATATATATATATATATATATATAAATAAATAAATAAATAAATAAATATATATATATATAAATATATATATATATATATATATATATATATATATATATATATAAATATCGCAATATGTATTCTTGTGTAATAATAAATAACATAAGTCAAAATACAAACACAAGAATTATAATTGAATTTACAATTCAAAGCTTTTCGTTGGCTAACCGTACCAACATCATCAGTTAGCCAACGGTACTGTTAGCTAACTAAAAGCTTTGAATTGTAAATTCAATTATAATTCTTGTATTTGTATTTTGATTTATGTTCTTTATATATATATATATATATATATATATATATATATATATATATATATATATATATATGGTTATATATGGTTTTCCATAAACCATAAATGTGTAACTTATAAAACATTCTAAGACATTATTACATTTAAATTCTAAAATAAAGAGTTAAGTACGAATATAGCACTTTTTAAATTAATGCAAGTACTTACATTTTGTATTTTGCTATAAGGGATTTGCTCCTATCATTAATAACGTTTGACGACATATTATTACATCATCAGGAAACACGTTCATCATAAATACCAATATCTACTTTGTTTCCAACATATAAATTGGGAATAGTTTTGTAATTTCTGGCGAATAATTTAAAGGTATTGAAAGTCTATGAATGTTTAGATTTTTAAAGGTTAATCAGACTATGGGCTCATCATAAGAAATTAGTTTTAACATATATTAATAGTTTTGTATTGTATATTATTACTAATTTTAAAGCAATTTTCAACACTTGCAGCTCAATACTTTTGAGTATGCCAGTTCCTTGTAATAATGAAATGTGGATATGCATTACATTTCATCATTTAAATATAAACCCCTAATTTAAATATTTATAAATATATTGTTTTAATACAATATGGAAGAAATATTTTCAAAAATATCAAATTTGTGTAAATTATGACAAATTCTAACACAGTATTAAAATAAAATTGTTCAATAAATATATCGATGAAGCAACTTTTAATTAATGCCAAATCTTTACATCTATACTCTTCTATAAGGGATTTTCTGCTGTCTATAATAAAGTTTGACGTCATAATATTACGTCATCAGGAAAGACGGGCATCACAAATACTATTATTTTGAAGACACGTGAAGTAAATTGTCTATTTTACCTGTCACAAATTGGAGTACACTCCTATAAGAAGTAGAGATGATCCATTGCTGCTGCGGAAAAGGGGAAAAGAAAGAAAACCAATAAGGAGGCTCGCCTACCTGAAGCATGCCTACTCTCATCCGGGGAGGGAGCTGCTACTCAATACTCAGAACATTTTAATAGTGATAGTGTAATTTACAACTATTCTATTCTCAGTAAGAAACGAATTTTTTTAAATATCGTTTTTTGTTCACATATTTAAATTTTACGGAAAACCTTCTTCTTTCGTACAGTAAATATATCCTCATTGACAGGTATTGATTGCGATTGAATTCAAGGTGACAAATTAGTTATTAAAAAAAAAAAATTGATTTGTGTCTTTTGCAATAAAAAAGTAGCTTTACGTTCCTTTAATTTCACTTAATTGGCTTTTAAGAGGTAGACCTATTCATTATTATTTCTCTAGCGATTCTTTAATAAATTCAAATTATCAATACTAGTTGGGAACAGCCAGTAAAATTATATATATATATATATATATATATATATATATATATATATATATATATATATATATATATATATATATACACATCCCGCTATCAATATGGCAGCATTTCATTTTGCAATCATATGGCAGCCACTTGAAAGAGTGAAGTATATATGTTTTTCGTCGTGTATAATTTATTTCTAATACACATGTACTACATGTACTAAACATTACTACTCCATGTACTTTAATTTCATAAAATCTTAAAAATACAAAATTGACTTAAGTACTATCAATACGGCAGCATTACATTTAGGCATCAATATGGCAGCCAGTGTATATTTTCGTTCAGTCTAATAACAATATGGCAGCCGGTGTGTATATTATTCCCACGCCAATAACGAAACGAGAACCAACAGTGTTGCCATATTGACACACACCCAGAAGTATAGTCATACTTCTATATTTGACTGTATGACTGGTCAAATGTTAGACTATAAGACACTGGGTGTGTGTAATCACGGTGAAAACATAAACATTAGAATGTCCCTTCTTCATTTCAGCAGTCCAATTATTTACTCAACTCACATAAGTCCTGGTTGTTAGTTTTCATAAACGTGTACCACAATCGAAAGCTGACGGGGATACAAGTGTGTTCCTCTACAGGAGTAGCAAAAGGATCAATTAGGGTAGAATATCAGAACCCAAAACCAGCTAGGAAATAAACAATTGGGGTGTTTTTAATGATGCTGAGTCCACTACTGTGAACAAAATTAAACGGGGATGAACGGGTTGGGCTCTATGGGAGTTGTGAAGGAGTGACTTGGGGACAAAATGAAAGAAGGCAAAAAAAACTAGAAAATGATCAGTCGGAGGGTTTTAATGATGCTGAGTCTTTTACCGTTATCGAACGTCATAGGGATATACGGGTGATCCTCTATGGGAGTTGCAAATGATGATTTGGAGTATAAAAGTGAGAAGGCAAAACAAAGCTAGAATATGATCAACTATAGTGTTTTGGAGGTAGCTGAGTCTAATACCGTCTTCCATATTAATCGGGAATGCACGGATGTGGCTCTACGGGAGTAGAAAAGGAGTGAATTGGGGTACAATTGTCAGAAGGAAAAAAAACAATTGAAAATGATCATTCGGGTGGGTTATAATGGTGCCGAGTCTTTTAAGATTATCGAACGTCAATGGGGATACACGGGTGACCCTCTATGGAAGTAGCTAATAATGAATTGGGGTATAATTGTGAGAAAGCAAAACCAAGTTAGAAAATGATCAGTCGTAGTGTTTTGGAGGTTGCTGAGTAAAATACCGTCTTCAATATTATAAGGGGATGCACAGGTGTGACGCTACGGGTGTAGAAAAAGGGTCAATTGGGGTAAAATTGTCAGAAGGCAAAAAAAAACAATGGAAAATGATCACTCGGGGGGTTTAATGGTTCTGAGTCTTGTACCATTACCAAACGTCAATGGGGATACTCGGGTGATCCTCTATGGGAGTAGCAAATGATGAATTGGAGTATAAATGTGAGAAAGCAAAAAAAGCTAGAATATGATCAATCGTAGTGTTTTGGAGTGTGCTGAGTAGAATACCGCCTTAAATATTATACGAGGAAGCACGGGTGTGATGCTACGGGAGTAGAAAAATGGTAAATTGGGGTAAAATTGTCAGAAGGCAAAAAAAAACATTGGAAAATTATCATTCGGTTGAGTTTTAATGGTGCTGAGTCTTTTACCATTATCAAACGTCAATGGGGTTACACGGGTGGCCCTCTTTGGGAGTAGCAAATGATGAATTGGGGGTAAAATTGCGAGAAGGAAAAAAAACTAGAAAATGATGAATCGTAGTGTTTTGGAGGGGGCTGAGTCCAATACCGACTACAATATTAAACAGGGATGCTCGGGTGTTACTCTACGAGAGTAGAAAATTGGTAAATTGGGGTAAAATTGTTTGAAGGCAAAAATAATTATATATAATGATCACTCGGGAGGTTTAATGGTTCTGAGTCTTGTACCATTACCGAACGTCAATGGGGGTACACGGGTGAACCTCTATTGGAGTAACGGGTGTTTTTAATGTTGTTGAGTCTTTTACAGTTATCGAACGTCAATGGGGGGATGCACGAGAGATGCTAGTAGCAACTGGTGAATTAGGGTAAAAATTTCAGAAGGCAAAATAAAGATAGAAAAGTATCAATTGGAGTATTTTTGATGGTGCTGAGTCCATTTCGTCATTAACATTAAACGGGGATCCACGGATGTAACTCTACAGGAGTAGAAAAGGGGTTAATTTGGTAAAATTGTCAGAAGGCAGAAAAACTATAGAAAATATCACGCGGAGCGTTTTAATGATGCTGAGTCTTGTACTATTATCGGACGTCAGTGGAGATGATCGGGTAATGCTCTACGGAAGTAGAAAATTATAGAATTGGGGTAAAATTATCAGAAGGCGAAAAAACAATAGTAAATGATCACTCGGGGGGGGGGGGAGGATATTTGTGCTGGGAGTAGCAAGTGATAAATTGGTGTTAAAATGGTAAAAGCCTTAAAAAGACTAGAAAATGATCTCTAGGGGGGGGGGGTTAATGGTGCTGAGTCCAATACCGTCATTAAAAGCTAATGAGAATGTGAGGGTGTGGTTCTACGGGAGTAGAAAGGGTGGTTAATTTTTATGAAAATGTCAGATACTAGAAAAATGTCTAGTAAATTAATATTCTGGGTTTGTAAGGCGTGATTCCAACTTCGTCATCGAAAGTCAAGGATAACGCACGTGTGAGTTTTCGAGAGTGCGATTCCAGACACTGTTAAAAAATAGCGGGAAAGTGTGATTAGTCATATGTTTGGAGGGGAAGATGAGTGGAAGCTGGGCGCAATCATAAATATTAGATTATTCATTCCTATCATCAGCTGTTGTAATCTGTAAGCATTTCACTTTTGTTCTGGAGTCTTGCTGGTGAACAACCAGAATATTGAGCCTGTTTCGTCTCACTAGTTTCTGTTGTGAAGCGGAAGACCAAACCTAATCGTGGAATAATAACATAATATATATTATTTTCATCCAAAAAAGCAAAAACTGTTTCAAAAATATAAACAATGTAGCAAAGAAAGGACACGTAATATACAAAGTTGTGTATATATAATATGAAATTAGGAATGGAATAATAATTGCAAATTTTATATTACTTATAACACTAGTTATAAAAGGAAAATCTTGTATTTAAACACGTATTAATTTTTCTTTCCCTATATTTAAATAGAGAAAAAATAATGTAACCTATAACTGCCTATCAAGCCCATGCCACGGGGATTAACAAACACTGTGTCTGTGTGGTGTTCAATTTCTGCTACGAATGAATGTAAGGGCCAATTTACATCTGTTCTAATTTAGCTTAGACGTTAGGGCGATACATTTCTGACTTTATTTCAATAAACGTCTCCGATATATTGTATCACCTTTACCTCAGGAAGATAACCAGATCTAGCTATATTGTACATTGTAAATAAAAGAAGGCTTTTATTTGGTCGAATATCATCTAATGTTAATTTCTTGTTCACGTAGGCCCATTGAACACGTCTATATTTTATAGGTTCAATTGAGCACAAATTACCATATTCGGGTAAAAAAATTAAACATTGAAATAATAGTATTTCTGTACTTACGACAGCCAAATGTAACCAAAAAACTGTTTTATATTTCTGTGAGCATATGCTTTAAAAGGGTCATATAGTATTCTAACAAGGAGTAAAATTTCACGAATATATGACATTTTAGTGCCAATACCGATCAGTATACACATTTTATCATGATAAGGGCAAAACATTTTAAGTATTTATTTAAGGATTCATGTATCATAGGTGGTTTTCTGCCAATAAAACTAGAGATCAGTTCAGACGGTTTAAGCAACGATAAATATTTAAACTTCTTTACTTCTACATCTCTAAAGAATATAATATTATGTAAGGATATAGTTCTTCCCAATGTATATTGCATTGCAGCTAGGCATCACGGCGAAAAACGTTTTCGGTAAGCAATGTAATACATCTATTTTATTTATCAACCATATTTGATTTGTCATAAGTTGTTATAGGTACAATTGTGTTTGAGTAAAGACCTATTTTTTTAAAGTTCTTCTTTAACTACATTAATTAAATTTTCCTGGTAGTCGTTGTTGGCAGGTTAAAAAATTTATTAAATTCCTCCCTTAGATATTTTACGAAAGGATCACATTTCACCTTGATTGTGATGTTACTTTCATCAAGACACGTTGAATGCACCTGAAAATATATCTGATAAGATTTAAATACATTTTAATCTTCTTCTTTCATTCTATCTTTAACCGTATCCCTTCTGGCTCGCATATCTATAATTTGATTTATTATTGTTATTATTATTATTATTATGGTGAAAAAATTTACAAATATTTTGGCGAATATAGCCGAGGAACCAGTCCTCAAAAACTAGCTGTAAAATAGCGTTATGCAGAGTGACATAATGAAATTAGTCACTATGATGGTATTACTTGTTAAAAAAACAAGACGTAAAAGATAATGACTGTTTTGTAGATTTTTTTCACTTTAAAAAATCTCTCCGTTCTTCGGACATGTTAAATACATTTTTATAGTTAGTATCAGAAGGATTTTAGTTCGTTCGGCTGTGTCTGATCTCAAGACAAAGTCTGCTAAAACTCTTTCACTTCTCAAAACTGTCTCCTTTGTTATATATTTTACGAATCCTACCACTAGCAATACCAGTTAATAAATAACTCCTAATTACAAACTTAATATTTCAATTTGAATATTCTCTATTCTTCGTTGATAGAAAATTACTTCAGTTAAGCAACCCTAACCAAGTGCTTATAAAACGTTTTGTAGTCAATCTTTAGACGTTGATAATCATGAATATTTACTACAGATGATCACGGTAATTTTTCACTATACTTTAGATTTACTGATATTTTACTGATAATCTCGTTTTATTTTTATGGTAGGCGAACAAAAAGACTATCTACGATCAAAACATTGGGCGTACTGATAAAGATTACAACGGGCATCGGCTTTTTTTAGCTATAATTGCCGACACTTAGTATGGTATTTATATCGTATGGTATCCCCGCAAGCAAGAATCAGTACAGTAGTCTTGAAGAGCCAAGCAACATTAAATTATATATGATTACAATCAATAAAGTTCTACATACGTATTTTGTGCATTCTTAGTTATAGTACTAGGGCTCAATAGAACTCCTGTTTTTTCTAGTGTACAGGAAGCTATTTCGGTGTAATCCAAGTTTTCGATAATCCGACGGTGTCTCGGTCCCATCAACCTCGAATTATCCATGCACTTCTGTATTTGTTTCCTTACTAATGATCACCGTACTTGAATTAGTTTTTCGTGCAACTGTAAAGTGAGTGAAAATCCCATACACATTAAAGTTACTCTTGGGACTAGAATATCGAGGATAAACATAATAGATTTATTACATTGCTTACCGAAAACGTTTTGATTCCTAGCTACACTGCAATATACATTGGGAAGAACTATATCCTTACATATAATCTTCAGAGATGTAGAAATAAAGAATTTTAAATATTTACCATTGCCTAAACCGCCTGAACTGCTCTCTAGTTTTATTGGCATATTAACACCTATGATACATGCATCCTTAAATAAGTACTTAAAATGTTTTGCCCTTATGGTCATAGAATGTGTGTATATATCCACTTGTTTTTTCTTTGCTACATTATTTATATCTTTGAAACTATTTTTAAGTATTTTGGATGAAAAAAATATATATATAATGTTATTATTGATAAAAATGATGTTTTATGGCCTATAAATAACGCTAGTTTTTTAATACCTTGGTCATTCATTTGGAAGAGTTGAGATATTGTTGCCAAGTGTTTCATTAGAGTCTTCGATGTAAGTATTTCAGGAGTTTGTAAATATGCTATTTATCATGCTTTCGTAAAACTCTCAGATTGATTTTCTGATAGTTGCGGATTTATTTCCTGAGGTCTATGATGGGAAACAGCTCAGTACTACGGATGGCTGCCCCTCCGCTATTCATAGCATCTTTGGTTGGGTTATTACAGGAAAGTTGAAGGATAAGCAACCTCAGCTTGCACTCACTTCATCATGCTTGCTTATTTCAAGTCCAAGTAGTATTGACAGAAGTTTAAGACGTTTCTGGGAGATAGAGGAAGTCCCTCATATGATACCTCCCAAACCAGATGATGTCCAATGTGAAGAGAGTTTTAAGGAATTACACTATCGTGATATGGAAGGTCGTTATGTTGTTCCTCTTCCAATAAGAGAAAGTGATAATGTCTTAGGTCAGACACGCGACCAAGCAACCAATAGGTTCAAGTACCTGGAGAAAAGGTTAGGGCGTGATGCCAATCTGTATAGAGAGTATAAGTCCTTTATGAGGGAATATGTTAACCTTGCACACATGTGCCTCGTATCAAATAATTCGAATCAAGAACAACCCTATTTCATACCTCATCACTGCGTTATCAAAGATTCTAGTTCATCCACTAAGGTTCGTGTAGTGTTCGATGCATCTATGAAGACTACAAACAATAGGGCACTAAATGACATACAGGACCTAAGCTACAAAATGATATTGCTGATGTTTTGGTAAAATTTCGATTGCATCCAGTAGTTTTAATTGCTGATATTTGTAAAATGTAGGAGATAAGTTCCCTCTTGCAGTCAAGGTTCTTCAAGAGGACATTTATATTGATGATATTCTGTCAGGCGCAGCGAATGTTCAAGAAGCATTGGATTTACAAAATCAACTTATAAATCTTCTTGCATTGGGAGGATTCAGTCTTCATAAATGGAGCAGCAATTACGCTAGCTTACTTGAGGCTATACCTGACGAACACAAGGAAGATCCTACTTCGTTGGATTCAGATGGAAGTCACATCATCAAGATTTTAGATTTTCAATGGATTGCTAAATCATACATGTTCTCTTACAGTATAACTCCCATCAACCTAATATACACAAATCGTGCCATTTTATCCCATATCTCACGCATATTTGATCCTCTCGGTTGGCTATCCCCTGTGATTATATTGGCCAGAACCATGGTTCAAAGACTTTGGATACTTGGGCTTAGTTGGAATGATGAAGTTCCCCCAAACATTCAAAAGGAATGGGCAACCTTTGCTTCGGAACTACACCTTCTATCTAATATAAAATTAAGCCGGTTTACAGTGTGTCCGGGGTCAGGCCCATGCTACCTTGTAGGTTTTTCCGATGCTTCTGAAAAAGGATACAGTGCTGTAATTTATTTGATTGACTGTACAACCAACCCAGCTACTCATCTTACTATTGGGAAGTCAAAAGTGGCACATCTTAAAACACTTTCTATTCCTCGGTTGGAACTTTGTGGAGCATTATTACTTTCAAGAATGTTTGATTATCTTAAAAAATGTTTAAGTGAAGTTTTGCAAATAGAAGGTATATTTGCATTTACTGATTCAATGGTGGTGATCAATTGGCTAAAAACGCCTCCTTATTTGCTCAAAACCTTTGTTGCTAACCGTGTGACAGAAATATTAGAGATATTAGATCCTAACAGCTGGCATTATGTGTCAACAAATCTAAACCCAGCGGATTGTAGTTCTCGTGGTCTGTTCCCTAGTCAACTCATTGCTCATTCGCTTTGGTGGTTCGGCCCATTGTTCATGACATCACCCATAAAGGAATGGCCGCTGCGGTACGCACCTTGCTCAAGTACGAATGTATCACCAGATATCAAGTTGAATATTGATACTATTTGTGTTGCTGAAACTAAAACACCAAGTTTTAATTTAATTGATAAATTGTCTTCGTTTATCAGGTTAATAAGAGTAACCGCCTGGTGCAAACGATTTATAACAAACTGTCATACACAATCTAAAGGTTAAAGGTTCATTATCTCATACTGAGTTAGGTTCATCTCTACATTTCTGGATTCAATACACAGAAAAGGTACTTTGAAGAAGATCTAATTTCACTGAAAGGTGGAGGCGAGACGTCAAACGCCCTTAGGAAACTGAACCCTTTTTTGGACAACCCTACCCAATTCTTAGAGTAGGGGGTAGGCTTCGGAATGCTGCCTTGCCACAAGACTTTATACATCCTATTCTACTACCCAAGTTAAGCCGCTTGACTACACTTTTAATCGAGCATTTTCACAAATCTTATTTACATGTTGGACCACGCACACTACAATCATTTATTCAACAGAGGTATTGGATTCTGAGTATTCGCAGTGCTATTAGGTCCACACTCTCCAAGTGTCTCACCTGCAATAAAATGAAGCTAACGTTCATACAACCTCGTATGTGAGATCTTCCACCCTCACGAACAAGTCAAGGACGACCGTTCATATCTACTGGAGTGGATTTCGTCAGTCCTATTTTAATTAAGGAATCTAGACGACGAAAGCTAAGATATTTAAGGCATATATATATATATATATATATATATATATATATATATATATATATATATATGTTTGTTTGTGTGTCTATCTACAAAAGCCGCCCATATCGAAGTGGTTTCGGATCTTTCAACCGATGCATTTTAGGCTGCACTCGATAGATTTGTCAGTAGACGAAGTCTTTGCCACTATATGGTTTCCGACAATGGAAAGAACTTTGTGGGAGCTAACAAGTACCTGACAGGCATATTCAAGTACTTCGAAGAGCGTGAAAATAAAGCTAGGAGAACTGAACATTGCAGCTCTAAATGAATCTCTTGGAATTTCAACCCACCTGACGGTCCTCACTTTGGAGGTCTTTGGGCTGCCGGAATACGTTCCACAAAATACCATCTCAAGAGAGTGCTAAATGGACAAGCTCTCATTTTTGAAGAATTATCAACACTATGTGCAAAAATTGAGACAATTTTAAATTCCAGGCCATTATCTCCGTTGGGTAAATCATTTCCTATTTCCTCATTTTTCCTCAAATACAACATTGTGAGTGAGGAACAATTATTTCAATTATAATTCATTTTTTATCTACATTTTTACTACGATTGGAGCGCTGTCTCTACTCATCTTGCGGCCGAACGTAGTATTACCACCAGCTATAGTTGTGACAGACAACCGCAATTATAGCAACAGTTTGTCAGTAACTTTTATTTAATTATTGCACAAACATTTATTAAATAAAAAATACTTGTGTATGTGTGTGTGAGCGCGTATATAAATAAAATTGTCGTCTTTTGGATTGATAGATAATATAATTACCAATAAATATGTTTATTGACTCGCCCTTCAACTGTTGTTGGGTTCCCCTCTCAATGCTAGATGAGATTCTAGCGAATCTTCGGAACTGCGATTTTATGCACAACAGAATGAACGGGTGTACTCTAGATAATAACTATTCATCATATTTCTCCATTTCAATATCAATTCCACCAATATCAAAATTACTTTTTGCATAGGCACAGGTAAGATATCAAAACATGTGTTAGTAAGAAGGAAGTATTGTCAACAAGTAGGCTTGTTGACGGTGTTCTCTAAACATACATAGAGCTACAGTTCCGCCGCCTGTTCCTAAAATCAAAACAAAAGACGGAAACATTTTTGGAACTTTCAGAAGAAAATGAACGATATCTAAACGTTTGGAAAAAACGTATAAATGTTGTAAAAAACGTTTATAAAATGTTCATTTTTATACTTTACCTTTAGACTAGATTAATTGTATGTTTCCGAAGATAAAACAAATGTTTTTTATAATATCAGTTTTTATAAAAGCAGTTTCTATAATCTCTTTCGTACATTTTACGTATTTTGATAAGCTGCTTAGAATTTCCATTTAAAGAAATTCTGGAAATACGTGACCGTGTAGATTGTCAGACACAAATGAATTGCCTTTTTTACCGTGCAGGAGCTAAGTAGCGAATAAATAGATATATAAAAATAGATATATAAACCCTAAGTGTAACGGAATTAGAAAAATTCAGAGTCGATGATCAGTAGCCCTTTCATTGTTTTATTTTGGCCCCTGCCAGAGTCATTTTACACAATCTTGGTACCTTACCGCGACATTTATGGCTTTTAATTTTGTGTGTAGTATTTATATTTTTATTTGTGAAGTGTGAGTTATACATATTTCGTCCAAGACGTGATCTACCACTAACATTGTTATAATCTTCCTAACTCTCTTTTTACAATAATTAGTTTCCTAAAAACATTGTTCCAAGGAATCGTAATTTCAGATTTCGTTGTGACGTACTTTGCATACATTTTGGAAGCTCTCGCCCTTGTCCTGAGGGAAATTACTATAAAACCAGTAGTCGGCTGAGAATCTTTACGTTTTACAATACTGAGGATACCATTGGTTTCACAGGCATTATAAGACATAACGATGTATCCAACTTTATGTTCTAAAAAAGAATTTTTATATTTCCGGGCTGTTAAGACTTGAAATTAAAGGATTCAAAACGTTTCCAGTGCATGCGAAGACAAAGATACTAAGTCAATTTTAATTGAATTTGTTTTTTACCAGTAGAAAGTGTTAATTTTAAGATGTATAAAACTATTGAACAAATAAGGACAATTTGATGTTTTATTTTTTATACACAGCTTTCATTGTAACTTATTTTCTGAGCAGAAATTTTCGTGTTGTAGTTTTGGATACATTTTGTAGAAACCTACTCAGGTAATAATAATAATCTCACTACTACAATGAAGGAAAAGTGTTATTTATATGTTTACAAGTTTAATAAAAGGTTAAACGTTTTATTTATAGAAATATGCTATTATTGGGTTTATAATATTCATTCTCCTAGATGCCTACATAAATGACTCATCTAGTTATCTGTGTACAGTATTTCCCTACTGACTAGTTCGCATTAAAGAAATGTTGGTTTACATCGATATACTTGCAAAGTAATAAGAGAAGTGTATTTTATCGAGCTTATCTATTTTTTACTTTTTAAATTAAAAACATAATATTTCTAATATCGTTTAGGAAATTCCGTAACTTTGGGGTTATATCAGTTTGACATAAACACGCAATGGAATCATTTATGAGTCATACTTGGTTGTAATGCTTTATTTATGTTAATCCAATAAATACAATATACAGTGTGTTTCAATACCTATGTATCTATACAAACGTCTTAAGAATTTGATCTGTGTAGAAATAATTTATTTAATAGTCCATAAATAATTTTTACCTTAAAATGAACTGTTTCCTTTTTATAAATGTATTTTAAAAAATTTATAGGAAAATGTAAATATTTTGACATAGGTTAGTACTAAACCTGAAATTTTTCTTAAACCTTTAATAATCACACTTGCCATGCTATCGTATATCTTTTCCTAATAGTTCGCGTTAAAAATGAGACGTGCATTGAAGTCCAAGTACGTCTGGTGCACAACCTAAATTCTGTCTCAATTGTGAAATTTGACACTTTGTTACTTTCTAAAAGTAATCCTTTTAGGCGTTCAAGGAAATAAACTGGACCGTGTAGGAATTAGGTAAACTGTACAGTTCTAAACTGAAAATCTATAAGTGACGCAATAATGAGGAATAAATTACCAAAGCAATCGCTACACCACAAACCTATATTTATTACTAGTCTTTGAAGCTGGATGAATTATATTGATTGATTGACAGGAGTGATGACGTTTAGGAAACGCAAAATGTTGGTTATAATGAGGTGTGTATTGTTACTAAAAATACTGTTTTCATATTTAATATTTATTATTCGTTACTTTTTGCACGTGTTTCATTGTTTACTTAAATTTAATTTGAGCAATATGTTTAGAAAAATTATTTAGCTCGCCTACTTGTAATTATAAATAATAATAAAACGTCACGTTAGACCAGGCTAGGTTATGTTTGGTTGTTTCCTTCTGAGATGATTTTATAACTGACATTTTCACTGCAGTTATGCTACATTGTAGTCTGGTAAAATAAGAATAAATAAACTACTGTATTAATAAATACAGTACTAAACCATTTTATATTCCTCATTTTATTAAGAAACAAAACAGGTGTCATTTAGGCTGTAAACTGGTAAACAGGTATTTCAGATGAACCTTCATCCAGCTTTATACTTACTTTCGTGTATTTTAGTGTCTTAAAGTCTCATAATTGTTAACTTTAATGGTTTACTCAAATCGTTTCTAATTAATGACTTTAAAGATTTATTGTACAATGATTCATAAACTAACATCTTCTTTAATAATATAACTTGATTACAATTTGAATTATAAAATTTATAAATTTACCGCAGGACAACACAGAAACATTTAAGGCATAGCTATAGCCTATTTATAGATACAACTTGGGAATATTTGTTTTTAAGAATATTTCATGTGTAATTTCCAAGCTACAAATATCTTTCATTCAAATCTTTAAAGTATCAAATTTGTAGAGCGAAAAATTGTGTCTGCATTTAATAATTATGGGAAGAAAATTAACATTTTTCGCAATATACCATATTTTTGGCATTACCGTTTTAAAAACAAGAATTTTCAAAACAAGTTCAGAATTAGACTTTATATAAAAATTGTCTATAAACGCGCCGCATGTGTTTGGTTATAAGTAAATTTTGTTTTACAAAATTAGTAAAAATTATTTTTTTCTACTGTTCTGGACTGTAGTTTAGGTATTTGGTAACATTTCAGTATAATCATTATAGAAGTTTAAATAAAGAGGTTCTGGGTCTTATTTTGGCTTAGACCATCCTACCAACAAACCATTAAAACTTTATTTTATAAACTTTTGTTTACTTCGAATTAATGAGATTATTATATAGACTTTTATTTTCTGTGCAACTGTTTGTTTAAATATTCCAAATTTAAGTTTTATATCAAGATTTTTTACCACTGAAAAACAACATTTTGAAACAACTCTATATTTCTAGCGTTAATATTGAAAGAAAAGCAATTTCATTAAAACAGTGCTGATTATAATATTTAGCATGAAATAATGGAATTGATTGCTGAATTTATAATTCAGGTAATTTTGGAAAAAAGAACGTAATGAGACAAAACTTTTCAGTTAGAGAATCCCGACGAATATGTATTACAATAAAAAAGGTTTTGTGTGAATTATTTTTCTAATAGTAAACTTTAGTGAAGTTCAAGTTTCGTAGACAATCATAAACAATAAAAAAACTAATCAAAATGTTAAAATCCATTTCTTGACGAACTATTAATGACCTTGTGCGTAGAGGTTTTACAATAGTACTCTCTAAGAGTAACTGTTCTTCATGATATGCTATTAATATCTTCGTGTAGTCATGAAAGCTGCTAAATATTTGTCTGATGGTAGAAATTGTTTTTCGTAGTAATTTTCTACATTCCTAAAAACATAGTTTATCTGTTAGACAGAAAGGCCTTTGTCATAGAAAAGAAAGACAATTACAAGTCTCACAACATACTAAATAAAACGTTATTACGTGAAAAAGAAAGGCGAATAAAAGTTTAATTTATATTAATGAAGATAGAGGCTTACTAATAGAAATTCAGTGTTTAAAAATAAATTAGACTTTTCAAGCAATTAAGAAAACAATCTATTTACAGGTACAGTTAGATCTTTAATATTTTTTTAATGATTCAAACTTTTTTTAAATTAGATAAAAAATAGTATACATTTTTTTACAAACGAAAAAACTACATAATGATCTAGGAAATTATACTTTAAATTTACTAGTAATCAATTTGTAACTGGATGCTAAACACTTTTTAATAATCAATCTATACGATTGTGAAGTAATACCTCAATGAGTACATTTACATTATTTTGAAAACATTTCGGTCGTATAATATTGATGAAAATATGTTTTGTAAGAAGATATTGTGATAAAATACTCATTTAATTGTATTAATTTTGTAACAAGATTTCAAAAATGTCTGATTATTTGGTTGTCGAAACTAGCGGATTTTACTGTAATAAGTGACAATATTTCCAGAGAAATGTCAGTATATCTTATAAACGAGAAATTAGTGGGGCATTAAAATCTCCTCACAAATCTTTACAGCTTTATATAGTAAAAACAAAGAGGTTAGATGGAGCTTACAGCATGTGATATCACGTTTATCACCATTACGAAATGTTCGTTCTTTAAGCAATACACGATGAATGTCAGGCAGGCTATAATTCTGATGTACATAAAGGATTACAATAATAAACCCTTGGCTTATATTTTACAATTTTATTAAATATTATACGGAAAGTAGAAAGCAGTACAATGTTTATAATGCTAGGAACATTATCTTCAATTTATGTGCAATACAGTTGAACTGTTAATTTAGGATTATTCATAACTAGGTCGTGGCATTGGGTGAGTTGAACAGGAAATCAAAAAGATGATGGGATATTTAGCTCATCATAAATCATTACATTCATTAATTGAAATATTAGAGATCCTAATATTATTTTGTCAAGAGCAAAAAATGAAAATATTATCTTGATAGGCTTATAGTATGTACAGGGTGTAAATAGAAAACAGCGTATTTCTCTAGCTTACTCAGTTATTGTAACGGGGTGGTTGCATGTGTAATTATGATTTATGCAGATGAGATGCTCGGGAAGATCGATTATATGCTATCGCACAAATACATGTTTGTAATTATTACGTATGCACATAGGAGGTATTCGAGCATTATTTGAGCAGCACTATGGGTTCATTGGGTCGTGTGTGAAATAATCTAGATATCTGGCTGCAATTGAAGTTTGGGTGTGAACTGCAGTATGGTCCACTCACGCTGGTATTCCAAGTTTATATATATATATATATATATATATATATATATATATATATATATATATATATATATATATATATGTATATATATATATATATATATATGTATGTATATATATATATATATATATATATATATATATATATATATATATATATAGGTAGAGGCAGAATATATTTATGTATGAGAGTACATAAAAAATGAAAAGATGTCATATTGTATACAAAGTCTGAATAAGGTTCGTTATTGAGTTACAGCTAGCTAAAGGTTTCATAGGAATTACTGCTTATCTCATGGAATAAAATCGTATCAACCTTTTACTTATTTAACTAGGAGAAAATTAAGGCTTGTTCTAAACTCAATGCGACATTGAAATAAGAGAGATCTTATACATTCAATTTAAGCTTCAAAACGGCAAAATCAATTTTCAAATCTGTCTATGGAGAACAGAGTGCTCTATAAACCAAAAAGGAATGCAACACAACATTGGGCATTGGGTCAATGGTTAGAGTAGAAGAGTTAGAGGCTAAAAGATATGTATAGAATAAAATAAATAATAAGCCCCCTGGACATGGAGGAATAGTTTCAGAACTAATCAAACTCGGATCTGAAAACATATGAACTTACCTCGTACAACTTTTTCAAAAATATATAAATGACGAAGGTATACGAAAAGAATGGATCCCGGTACACATATCTGAAATATAGAGAAAAGTAGTAAAAACTAACAGCGAAATCTATCGAGAAATGTCTGTAGTGGCTACAATTAGCAGAGTATTTAGGAAATGTTTAAGGAAAATAATAAAAGTAGAAAATGCAGATATGGAAGGCGGAGAGCAAGCGGGATTCCGAGAAGGCGGATCAACAGCTGACAATCTTTATACTATCCAAGTGATTGGAATAGAGCAAGCATATAATCAAGAAGTTCTCATTTTTATAGGCATAAAGTAATCCTATGATAGTGTAGCACTAAACAAAATATGGGAGACTAAGTCAAAAGCATATAAACAGTGCGCAGAGCCATAATAACCTATGCAATGGCACGTGTTTGTAGTGATAGAACGTCTTTGTGATGGAACTTTTCAAAGTAATAATAAGAAACAGTTTGATAGAAAGATGAACAAAGTCTGAGACACGAATGTTGCTTGTCCCCCATGCTATTTAAAATATTCATAGAACAGGTACAAATAACGCGAAAAGACCATGAGAATAAAACATGAGTGTACCACTAGAAAATAATGAACTATATATTCTTTGTTACACAGATAATCAAGTCAATATAGGCCAAGGTTATGACGACTTAGAATATACGACAAGAAACTTCATCGTGGAAAATACAAAGTGGGGATTAGAGATGAACTTAAATATTTGTATAGGTAGTTAACAATAAGATTTAATGCTTCAATATTCAACTAAAATTAAATAATGTTGGAGAATAGTCTTATTTTGGTCAAAAACTATCAACAGAAGGCGCACTTGATGAAGCAACAAGAGAGATATTTACAAGGTCGAATAGCCATTCGCACCTTAGAGAGAACGTTTATTTTATCTCAAACATTTGCACACCACAGCGTTTCTGCTAGGTTTCCCAGAACAGGATTTCATGGCCACATCTGTAGATACCTTTAAAATTCTTTTCTCATAATTTTTGCACATTGTTATTCAGCGTATAAGAACAAATTAAAAAATCTTTCAGAATAAAATTGGTTTTAAACAGATCCGCTAATTTATCCGCCGTCACATTATTACTTATATTTTGAACAGCCTTAAAAACAGTGTCACAATTATTGTAGTCATATTTTGGGTATTATTCACCATCTTCAGTACCAAGCAAGGAACTAATGTTTTGAAAATTATTCCATGGGACATTTTGATGGGAAATGGTAAATATTGCTTCATAAATCTCTTTATTGGGACTGCAATAATTGTAAATAAACTAATCCTAACCTAAAATAATTAATATTAAATATTATCTATAAGTCTGCAACATGCATAATAAACTTGGGTTCTATGTTAGGAGTATTAATTTATATTTGTAAATAATTTTCTAGAGTGAATATTTTTTTACAAAATATAATTTATTTGGTATCATACTGGTAGTAATTTATAAATGTAGGGGAAAATGTGGTGTTAAAATTAAATATAACAGTTCAAACTGTTTGATAGTTTTTGCTTCAGACAGATATGTGACCTACATTTTGGAGTATTTTATTTAATTTCACGCCAGACATATATGGGTGGAGATTTAATTAAGACTGTGACATCCATACAAGGATTTATTGGAATTGGTTTTGTAATACATGAGAAAATGGTTTTCGTACGGAAATAACATATATCATAGCTCCAAATACAAAAACTGGAAACACATAAAGCAATATAGTGCAATATATCCCCTTTGCAACTTGATGATTGAAGTGCACATGTAGCATAATAAAAGTCACATCAATATCTATTGCCTTGAAGTAATGGATGCCATGCATTTATTATTTCTGGACTCCTTGTGCTTATAGATAATTGTATATAACTTTGTAAAATATGAAATTTAAAACGTCATAGACCTGATGAAAAAATTTAATTCTAAGTTGAAAAACAAATTTAAATTTATAAAAGTTATTAATGGTTTTAAATATCAAAATTGATTACATAAATGAAATTGTAATATACCATGAAAGTGAATTTAATTTGCACTAAATTTGGTCCAATATAAATAATGTGTGTAAACTGAATGAAAATCTTCCACTCGACCATAATGTATAGGACAAGAATTGATAGTTGGATAAATCCTAAAATTGCTTTTTGATGTTCGAATGTCTTCTTAATGTTTATACTTAAGTTGTAGAAACTGGTTTGTCTCAGTAGGGTTTGCCTAAGTAACATATTGCTGAAAACCTACTTTATTTCGGATTAAGGACTATTACAGATTTGGTATTAAGTAAATCAGTTTAATGAAATTATTATATAAACAAGATTTTTTCGTATATAAAGTGTTCTGCACTTCTAAAATACGAAAAATATAGCGTTATCTCTGAAACGTTTCGCATTTATTATTCATGCATATTGTTACTGTGACACCGTTAAATTGAAATCATTTTTAAAAATGCATTTTAATTCATTACCATTTTGTTTTATTCTAAAAATTTACATGTGTTTTGCTTGAAATTAATTACAAATAACATAGTGTTTAAGCATAGTTAGCAGACTTACCGTAAATGTCTGCTACACCTTTTAAAGGTGACCTTGATAACTACATTTGTATCTTATGGTATGTATAACTCCCGCTTATTTTATGGTCCCACACACACACACACACACACACAAGGTTTCTATGAGGACCTCGATGTGCCGCAGTTAAAGACTATCCGGCTAACCGAGGACTCCATAATTTTCCGAAACCGACTAATGAGGTCTCGCCTAATTATACCTAAAAAAATTTAATAATTCGACAATAAATTATGGTGATGTGTTAATTTTTTTAAATTCTGAATCAAATGGTATAAGTTTTTTATTTCGGAAATGAATTTTAAAAATTTGCACGCTAGCGAGGTCTTGCTGTTTTAGAACCTACTACTGGGGTCTCAGCTCCACTATATACTGTGAAATGTGTTATTAAATTACAATACAAAATTAAAAAAAAAATAAATATTGTAACTATATTAGCCTATAAGTCGGGTTTCAATAAATTATGAATCTTGGCTAAATTTTTTTCACTTTTAAACTTCGTAATTATTACTGGAATATAAATTCAAGTATTCTATTTGTTTTTACTGATAATTTAAATTTCCAGTATTTTGAAATTGTAAAATATTAGGCCTATACATTAAATTTTACAACTAGATGTATGATTTTGCTCTAGATGTAAAATTTTAGAATGATTAAAGATTTTTAATCCAGTAAAAAATGTTTGAAATATTTTGCAGTTTTTTATGGTATATAACAGATTTAATAAAAAAATCTATAAATTCTAATGTTTGTACAATTTAAATAAAACCTCTGTTGACCGGATAATGAACCGCCTAAGACCTCATTTGTATGTTAAGAAAATGTCGATTCCTCGCTAGGCCGTTACTGTACCGCACCAATTTCAGGTATATGAAACACATTTAAAAAATTTAAGACGTTACAACTAATATTAAAATAATGTGTCACAGCATCATTTTCAGAGCTATGTTATATTCTCCATTAGCTCTAGTATGTATTATGTTCTGGTAATATAATTGTAATGGCATTTATTTAAAACATATTACCAAGCAAAATTTGTTTTATATTTGTTTAATATAAATTACAATATTTTGTCGATTGTTGTTAATTAAAAAATTAGACCACGGTTAGTTTGTTCAGTTGATCTAGGAATTAGGAGTTAATGTTGAAAACAGGATTCCTAAATGCTCGCGATATCTTGTACTTTTAATGCCGAATATGGAGGTTTATACATGTATACCAATGGGTCCTGATGAAATGACAATATCCGGTTACAATTACAGATGACTTTTTTCACAAAATAACAATCCGTTCTAGTTGTCTAAACAATTTCCTGGGATATATCCGCATATTACAAGATCATTTTTCTTATAAACATAGGCTACTGTTACCTATTTTCTTTTGATTTCATAAAAGTCGTCCTAGTATTATTCATTACAACCCTATAATATTATAGCACTTTATGAACAAGGTGGTTATTTAATCAAGGTGGTTTTGGAAACTCACTGTTCACTAAAAAATTTACTTTATATTCACACGAATTGTTAGTTCACTTGTTAGACACGGTACAGGACGGCACAATTTCACAATTAACTATTTCCAACTTACCTGTTCTTGTTAACATTCTCAACCCCTACTAAAGATATTTTTGGCTAATGGAGAGATAGATGTTCAACCCTACCATAATCTTTACCTGGATTCTCTCTCTCTTGTCAAGTACAAGAAACCACACTGTCTTATACATCAAAAATTAGTTAAGCAAATATATTCAAGACCTTATTTCTCTTTATAACTTAAACCTATTATTCTAAATTCCAATTATGTAATTTTAATGTCTATCACTAAGCGGATGTTTTTTTTTTTTAATTGCTATGGTCGACACTTCACTAGATTACAAAACAAATATTTCATTTAGAGCTCCAAATTTTAAACATGTATTTTAGTATTTCTTTCCTTCTATATAGTCTTAAATAAATTATATAGACTACTTGTAAACTTTGCTAGTACAAGTTTTATAACGATTGAATCCTGAATACTCAATATTTCAATGCTGGAATATTAAGCTCTTATTTCAGAGTTTATAAAATTAACAAAAATAAGTTTTATTGTTGAAAGTCATAGACGTATTGCAGTATTTAATTTAATTAATACATGTATTGCATATTCTTCATAATAAAACAATATTTCTCCTGCATAGCGTAAAGTTTAACTACCAGTTCTCATTATGCATCTAAATTTCAAATTTCATTAGAAATTTGGTTAAGAGTTGAACCAAATACCACTTAATCGATTATATAAAATGATTTTTATTTTATACAGAATAAATTTCTTTTATTTTATAAAGAAGAAAATTTATTTGATGCTACTAATTAGATGAATTAGAAAACACTGTAAAAAACTATTAAAAATGCTAGATACCTTCTATATTCAAAGCCTACTAATAACGCCCACCTCCCTTGTATATTCAAAAGTTACTAATAGATTAGCTACCCCCCTTTGCGTATTCAAAGCCTACTAACAGATTACGTGATGCCTTCTATATTCAAAGCCTACTAATTATGGCCACCTCCCTTGTATATCAAAGGTTACTAATAGATTAGCTGTGCCCTTGTATATTCAAAGCCTACTAAAATTGTCTGCCTCCCTTGTATATTTAAAAGTTACTATTAGATTAGCTGCCCCCTTTGCGTATTCAAAGCCTACTAACAGGTTACGTGATCCCTTCTATATTTAAAGCCTACTAATAATGGGTACCTCCCTTGTATATACAAAAGTTACTAATAGATTAGCTGCCCCCTTTGCATATTCAAACCCTACTAACATATTGGCTGCCTCCTTTGTACATTCAAAAGTTACTAATAGATTAGCAGTCCCTTTGCAAATTCAAAGCCTACTAATAAATTGTATGTCTCCCTTGTATATTCAAAAGTTACTAATATATTAGCTGTTCCCCTGTATATTTAAAGCTTACTAATGAGCTATGTGTCTCCTTGTATATATAAAGCTTACTAATATATTAGCTGGGACAAGGATTGCAATATAAGACTTGAAATAACTGATATCATATGATATTAAAAAAGACAGCTGATTTTATGTTATAGGTTATGTGGTAGAACAGCTGTTTTAACGCAAAGTTTATACTACTTTATTTGATAATTGATGGTGATAATTTTTTTTGAAAAATTAATCCAATAAATATATTTAATAATAAATTAATTTTAGTTTTACATGGGATAAAATCGTTTCATAAAAGGGGTAAGGTTGATGATATAGGTAATCCATTCTATTTGTCGTAATATAAGTGATAGCATGATTAGATAAGAAAGCTGATTTTATGTTATAGGTTATGTGGTAGAAAAAAAATAAAACAATCTGATATATAGGTTTATTTATTTTTAAATGAACATATAGATTATTCTAATGTACAAAAACATTGGTTATTCTAACGAAGATTAAAGCAGCTTATATGTTGTTACTTTATTTATAAAAAGATAAATAAAGTAACATTTTTCGCTGGTTATCTAAGTAGGAATTGACCTTATCAAATAGGAATTTTTGTTTATATTACTTGTATTACAGAAAAAATCTAACTAATATAATAATGGCAAACACAATTGAATGATACAAAGAAATTGAAATGTTCGAATAAATAATAAAAATAATAATATTTGAAACAAAGTAGCGAGATAATATCTCTGGCTCTCTATGTATGTGGATTGACCCATACATAAATAATTAGAGCTACTGAGAACTTTGGGGCAAGCCATTTCAGAACTAGCCAGTGCTTGTAGTACGAAGATATTCCGGTAGATCAGTACTTGTAAAATACCGCAAAGTATTGTTAAATATACCGTAATAAGAAAGTGGTATCTTGGAAACAAACCTTCTCGAAAAAGTCGTAACGAACTTATTCTGAGAACTTATTCCGGATAAATCTGAGAAATGATGCGTACAAAATGATGCAAGAAAGATACATTCAAAATAATTCAATGAACGGTGATAATACAAGAAATAAAAAGTACCAAACAATTCAAATAACATGGAATTAGCTGTCTATTCACATTCAAAATATATGTCTACATTAACTAGTGGTCAAGAACACATTTAGCCATGGCTTAGTATAGCCGTAGTGAAGCATGACTGTATACATACAGTGCTTGTGTTAATTGGAAGTTTAGGTTATTTCAGCTGGAATAATGCCAATACTAGGGGAACCATTAGTTTTCTGCTCTTATTGTGCCGGCATATAACATACTTGGCCCGGTCATTAGAACAGTCGTGGTTTCATCTAAAGAGGGCATGGATGCCCTGAGTGGCTTATCCACTAATACATTCTCCGAAGGAAAATGTGTTAATAGAACATTTGTGTATTACTTACGATTTGATGGAAAATTCCATTTAGGCCTACATATAATATTTTAAGTAATAATTTTAAATATTTTAAATATGAAACAAGATATTAGTCATATGATAAGAAAACTACCGGAGGAATATGAGGCAGAAGGCTCAACAACGAACATTCTAAAATTTGATTATCTAATAGTAGGCAAAGACGAGATTTGGGACTGTAGCTTAGAAAACACTGTAATCCAGAGGGTACCAACCTCCAAATATCTAAGGGCGATTTTTAATAAGAATTGCGATAGTGAGGATGAAATCAGAGGACGACTAAACAAACGCAGATCAGTGAAACTAACTTTAAACACTACAGTTCAGAGGTATGGGATGTTACAAATGCTAACAATAACAAACTCATGACGATGGAAATGGACTACTTCAGACGACGCTACGTGAATCGAGACTTGAAAGGGCCAGAAATAGGCAAATACGTAACGAAATGAAAATGGATAAATGTATAAGGAAGGAGATAGACAGAAGACAACTAAAATGGTTTGGACACGTAAAGACGACGGCAGAAGGTAGCCTCCAAAGGTAATAGAGTAGATTCAACCTGACAAAAGAAAGAGACGACGGCCACGAAGAAGTTGGCGTGATGGCATCGACGAAGCAATTACCGGAAGAAACCTAAAAGAGGCATATTCTATGCCAAAAGAAATTGGAATTTGAAGCGGAGAAATGGCAACAGCTGTAACAGATCCGTTATAAAAAAAATAAGTACATAATCTCACCCACCCTTCTGCATGGACCCTGTAGAGAGCAGATCTTCTTCAGATATCTAATACACTTTCTTGTAGGAAGAGGGATAATCAAGGACCGATGAAATAAGGCAGTTCTACGAACAGGGCAATGTTCCTTTAGGAAAGGGGAAAAAATGGTGCGTTGTCAGGTTAGGTTCACTCATACGTAGCCTTGCTTTCCGCCAGAATGAAGAGGTACCGACTACCGCTACACAGGGTTTTAACGGAGTTTTTGTCCTAAATATTCTTCAAAATGGCTGTTATTTATACCATTTATATAAAAATTAAAATTAACACATTTTCATTGAAAATTTTTAATAAGTAATAAAGTCATACATTTTTCAATTGGATGAATTTGAATTTAAATATTTTGCTTTGGTAAACTACAATTTTATGATTCATATAAGTAACGTCTTGAATTTTTACTTTCCAAATGTAAAATAAATAGTTACATTGTTTAGGTATACTAGAATTTATGAATTTTGCTAATCATAATCACTTCCAGATTCATTTTGTAGTTGTATACGTGATTTCTTAAATTTCGTTCTTCAATCGTACAATATTTAGCTGGCTTGCTTTGGTAAAGTGTAATTTATATTTTAATAAAATCGCACTTTAAATCAGAAGAATTATCTGTAATGAGCAGAAGAGTTCGATTTTCAGAGGCTACTTCCAATTTTTAAAACACTCATAATTTTTGCTGTATTGGATAGGAAAATAAGTAGCATTATTTATCTTGAAATTTTGCCAATCATAATCACTTCCAGATTCACTTCATAGTTGTATAGGTGACATCTTAAATTTCGTTCTTCAATCGTACAATATTTAGCTGGCTTGCTTTGGTAAACTGGAATTTATATATTAATAATATCGTAGTTTAAATCAGAAGGGTGATCTGTAATGAGTAGCAGATTAAGAATTTTCAGAGGCTACTTCCAATTTTAAATACACTTACAATTTTTGCAGTATTGGATAGGAGAATAAGTCGCATTATATATCTCGAAATTTTGCCAATCATAATCACTTCCAGATTCATTTTGTAAATGTATACGTAATTTCTTAAATTTCGTTTTTCAATCGTACAATATTTAGCTGGCTTGCGTTGGTAAAGTGTGATTTATATATTAATAATATCGTAGTTTAAATTAGAAGAGTGATCTGTAATGAGCAGCAGAGTTCGATTTTCAGAGGCTACTTCCAATTTTTAAAACACTCATAATTTTTGCTGTATTGGATAGGAAAATAAGTAGCATTATTTATCTTGAAATTTTGCCAATCATAATCACTTCCAGATTCACTTTATAGTTGTATAGGTGACATCTTAAATTTCGTTCTTCAATCGTACAATATTTAGCTGGCTTGCTTTGGTAAACTGGAATTTATATATTAATAATATCGTAGTTTAAATCAGAAGGGTGATCTGTAATGAGCAGCAAAGTAAGAATTTTCAGAGGCTACTTCCAATTTTAAATACACTTACAATTTTTGCATTATTGGATAGGAGAATAAGTCGCATTATTTATCTTGAAATTTTGCCAATCATCCAGATTCATTTTGTAAATGGATACGTAAATTTTTTAAATTTCGTTCTTCAATCGTACAATATTTAGCTGGCTTGCTTTGGTAAACTGGAATTTATATATTAATAAAATCGCACTTTAATCCAGAAGAGTGATCTGTAATGAGCAGCAGAGTAAGAAGTTTCCGAGGCTACTTCAAATTTTAAATGCACTCTCAATTTTTGCTGTAAAGAAGACAGTTATGATTTCATGTTATTATGTTAGGAACGTGCCTAGGTCTTGCATCTCATGTTTTATTGGAGTTGGAAAATCAGTTTATTTATCTTTAAATTTTTCTGGTGTAAAATGTAAGGTATACTGTTAAAATTCACTGTGTACTGATAAACACCACGGACCACCTTACTGTTAAAATTCACTATGTACTGCTAAACATCACTGTCCACCTTACTGTTAAAATTCACTATGTACTGCTAAACATCACTGTCCACCTTACTGTTAAAATTCACTATGTACTGCTAAACATCACTGTCCACCTTACTGTTAAAATTCACTATGTACTGCTAAACATCACTGTCCACCTTACTGTTAAAATTCACTATGTACTGCTAAACATCACTGACCACCTTACTGTTAAAATTCACTATGTACTGCTAAACATCACTGTCCACCTTACTGTTAAAATTCACTGTGTACTGTTTAACATCACTGAGCACCATACTGTTAAAATTCACTGTCTACTGTTAAACTGTTCTGATTTTATTTATTTACTGTACATTTAGATGTCATTTTTAGTTAATGCAAGACCTAGACATGAATTTTGTTAGCTGATACAAATAAGAACCTTTACGTAAAAATTTTTAAGCCGAAATAAAGGCCGTTGCTAAGCAATCCCATATACAACAATTATTAACTATTACTTTTATTGGGTGCTTTACTGCATTTTCTCTACTACGTTTTTTTTTTATTTTAACCTGAATAGTTATAAATTCGGCTCAAGTCAATAAGTCTAAACAATTCAAATATTTCGAAAATAAATTATGGCGATGTATTATATTTTAAATTCTGAATCGAATGGTATAATTTTTTTAATTCGGAAATGAGTTTTTAAAAGTTGATTTTTCTGCACGCAAGCAAGGTTTTGTCATTTTAGAACCTACTACTGAGGTCTCAGCTGCACTATTTATATAAAGGCAAAGCGAGGTGTAATGAAATGTTTGATATCGACTACTGAGGTATTTTTCTAATAAATTTGTAAAAGATTTTTTGTGTGAAATCTTTATATAATTGTAATGTTAATGAATTATTTTTGAATTAATAAAATTTGGTAGTAAAACTAGAATTTGTTTTTAAAACAAGACTGTTTTACAACACATGTAATGTGAAAGGTACTTTATTAAATGGATTTTTCTTTGCGAAACTAACAGGATAATTAGAGTTTGGATTGTATGTAATTATATAAAATGCTCTTGAATATACAAATATTTTAAAATATACATAAGTATTCGATCACTTTAAATGTTTACATTTTTAAGCCTAATAAAAGTTATATAATAACGATTTTTAAATTGTTTTCATATTTTATTTAACGGTGTCGTATCCGTGATAGAAATATACTGTAAAATATTTTATTATAATACAATTTAATTTTTAATATTAAAAAATAGATATTGTAATTAATATTAGCCTATTCGCATGTTTCAATAAATTGGGAATCTTGGCTTAAGTTTTTTGAATTTAAAAATTCCTAATTAATGTTGGAATATAAATTCAAATATTTTATTTGTTTTTACTGTTAATTTAAATAGTAGTAAATAATACACGTTAAACTTTACAACTGGACTAAATTTAAATATGTTTAAAGCGCTACTTTTACTCCCGTAAAAATTGTTTTTAATAATTTTGCAGTTTTGTATAGTATGTAACAGATTTAATAAAAAAAGCATTATAAATCTTTCTGTTTGTACAATTTGAATAAAGACCTCTGTTGACCGGATAATGAACTGCCTAGGACCTCGGTTGCATGTTAAGAAAATGTCGAGTCCTCGCTAGGCTGTTGTTGTTCCGTACACATTTTAACATTATGAAACACATTTAAAAAATGTAAGAGATAACAACTACTATTAAAATAATGTTTCACAGCATCATTTGAAGAACTATTTTGTGTACGATTTCATAGGAATGGTTGAAAATCTTTCAGTTTTTTACAATTTAAATAAAGAACTCTGTTGACCGGATAATGAACTACCTAGACCTCGGTTGTATGTTAACAAAATGTTGAGTCCTCGCTAGGCCGTTGCTGTACCGCACACATTTTAGAAATATGAAACACATTTAGAAAATTTAAGACGTTACAACTAATATTAAAATAATGTTTCACAGCATTATTTGCAGGCTATTTTATATACTCTATTAGTTCTAATATGTGTTTTGTTTTCGTTATATAACTGTACTGGCATTTATTTAAAACATAACACGCAAACTTTATTTTATATTAGTTTAAATCTAAATTACAGTACTTTGTTAACGATTGCCGTGTATTAATAAACTAGACAACGGTTAGTACGTGAAATTGATTTAGGATTTAAGAGCTTTTGTTGAAATAGGATTTTTAAATGCTGATATCTTGTAGCGAAATCTTGTACTTTTAATGCCGAATATGGAGGTTTATACATTTATACCAATGGGTCCTGACGAAATGACAGTTACCGGTTACAAATACAAATGTCTTTTTTCATACAATAACAATCCATTCTATGCATCTATACTATTTCCGGGGATATATCCGCATATTACAAGAGCATTTTTCTTATATAGATAAGTTACTGTTACCTATATTCTTTCGATGTCATACACGTCGTCCCTAGTACTGTTCATTAAAACCCTATAATATTATAGCACTTTGAGAACAAGGAAGTTATTTAATCAAAGTGGTTTAGGAAACGCACTGTTCACTAAACAATTCACTTAATATTCACACTAATCGTTAGTTCACTTGTTAGACACTGGCCTGGAAGGCACATTTTCACAAATAACTCTTTCAAACTAACCTGTTCTTGTCTCAACTCCTACTAAAAATATTTTTGGCTTACGGAAAAACCCATGTTCAACCTTACTGTAATCTTTACCTGGATTCTCTGCCTTTGTCATGCACAAGAAACCTCCCTCTCTTGTACATCATAAATTATTTGAACAAATATATTCAAGGCCTTGTTTCTCTTTACATAACTTAAACCTACTATTCTAAATTCCAATTATTTAATTTTAACGTCTATCACAATGCTGATGTTTTTAATAATGGCTGTGTCGACACTACACTAGATTACAAAACAAATTTTTCATTGTTGAGCTCCTATTTTGGAAACATATATTTTAGTATTTCTTTACTTTTATATAGTCTTGAATATATTATATAGACTACTTGTAAACTTTGCTAGTACAAGTTTTATAACGATGGAATCCTGAATATACTCAATATTTCAATCCTGAAATATTAAACTCTTATTTCAGAGTTTATAAGGTCAACAAAAATAAGTTTTATGTTGAATGTAATAGACCTATTCCTGTATGTAGTTTGATTATTACATGTATTGCATATTGTTCACATTAAAAGCAATACGTCTCCTGCAATAGCTTAAAGTTTAACTACCATTACTCATTATGCATCTAAAGTTCAAATTTCATTAGAAGTTTGTTTAAGATCTGAATCAAATACCGCTTAATGGATTATATTAAATCGTTTTTATTTTGTACAGATTAAAATTATTTTATTTTATAGGCATGTAGAAAAATTAATTTGATGCTAATAATAATTAGGTAAAGTAAAAAATATTGTGAAAACTATTTAAAACTATTTAAAACTATTTAAAAAGCTATATGAATTATTTTAGACTTTTAAAGTTAATGATCAAAATTAATTAATTATCAGCTTGATTATAAGACACCTTGTGTTAAACATATTAAAATTGTAAAATAGATGATTACCACTATAAATGTAATTTTGTGTCAAATGTGAATTTTATTATTTTTTTAAATGTTCAGTTTGATAAACCTAGATATATGTTACTCATAAGTTACTGTACATTATTATAAGCGTTAGACTAGATATTACACATTATTGAGCTATTTATTTTTAAAATGTTAAGTCACTGCTAATCATTCAAGTTAGAGTTTTAGATTGTGAGGTTAATGTCTTTAGGTTAGGCTACACTAAATCAATAACATTTCGTTTAGTTTCAGTTTTATGAATAAACCATCGTAGTAGTTTAGTAACTAGAGGATTTCGACGAGCGAACTGTTCAAGTTTCACGACTCAAACATTTTGAATAGGGCCTATATTTCATTATCATCAGATTGAACCGCATATTCGACATAAATTGTCGTACCGAATGTATCCAGGGCGTCGTGAGGAAGTAACTTACATTGATAACCAAAATTCTATTTTAGTTTAAGGAACGATTTTAAGTACCAAAATATTAAAATGCACTGATACACAGTGATCCTTTGTTACTCACTGGGGATACGTTCCCCGAATTTACCGCAACTAGAGAATCCGCGAATGCTGAAACCAACTGTACATGGAAAGGGGATAGTTACGTTCCACATCTAAACTTTTAACATTGATTACAGCTATACTGTACTTCCGTCTGTAATCTTCCGTCAAATCGTGGTTCACTCTTTTTCAAAAGATTGTCGACATCTTCACGGTTAATTTCACCATTAGGCTTTCAGTCTGTGGTCAACCTTATTTAGATCCTGTACTATTTTTGGTTTACAAAAGAGACAGATGTTAGCCACTGCTTCTACACTGTGCCTGGGTTGCTTTGTTTTCGCCAAGTGCAAACCGTTTGTTTGGGAAATTCTGCAAAGGCTCTCAATACACATCTCACACGCTATAATTGGCTATTCCTATTTACAATTACATATTTTTCGCACAAAGGGGAACATCGCGGGGAATTTTTGTATCTTTTGAACTATAAAAGATATAATTACAAAAAATTGTTTTTAAACTCACGAAAATAGACACGGTCGAACTGGGCCCACGTTCAAATTATCCCTAGGCGGACTACGTCAAACCTCAAAGAATCGGGGTTGAATTAGGCCCCTCTCCAATTGGATTCCTCGCTAGGCCGTTGCTGTACCGTACACATATTAGAAATAAGAAACACATTTAAAAAATTTAAGAGGTTACAACTACTATTAAAATAATGTTTCACAGCATCATTTGAAGAACTATTTTGTGTACGATTTCATAAAAATGGTTAAAAATCTCTTTGTTTGTACAATTTAAATAAAGACCTCTGTTGACCGGATAATGAACTAGCTAGGACCTCCGTTGTATGTTAAGAAAATGTTGAGTCCTCGCTAGGCCGTTACTGTACCCCACAAATTTAGCAATATGAAACACATTTAGAACTTTAGGAGATAACAACTACTATTAAAAAATTGTTTCACAACATCATTTAAAGAACTATTTTCTGTACGATTTTATAAGAATTGTTAAAAATCTTTCTGTTTGTGCAATTTAAATAAAGACCTCTGTTGACCGGATAATGTACTACCTAGACCTAGTTGTATGTTAAGAAAATGTCGAATCCTCGCTAGGCCGTTGCTGTACCGTACACATTTTAGCAATATGAAGCGCATTTAGAAAATTTAAGAGGTAACAACTACTATTAAAATAATGTTTTACAGCATCATTTGAAGAACTATTTTATGTTCTCCATTAATTCTATTATATATTTATATGTTCATTATATAATTGTACATAGTTTTTTTATAGTATATAACCAATATCATAAGGAAGGTTACAAATCTTTCTGTTTGTACAATATAAACAAAGACCTCTGTTGACCGGATAATGAACTATAGTCTATCCATTTTGGGACGGCGGGTAAAAGATTAAGTCACCGCCCGAGCTCCCAACAATAGCTTGGGTCAGGCGCTCGGCGGCCGGCCGCCCGCGCTAATGAGGCGTAAAAAGCACTCCACTCCAAAATATTATCACATAAAAGTAAGCGTATTTTTTAATTTTTTATTACAGTTTTGATGTCTACGTGTGATTTCATGAAAAACTAGTCCAAACACGACGGAGTTATGTCAATTAGTAAAATTAGTGGTTGCAAAAAATTGTATTTGGCCTTATTTAACTTTTGTAACCACTAATTTTACTAATTGACATAACTCCGTCGTGTTTGGACTAGTTTTTCATGAAATCATACGTAGACATCAAAACTGTAATAAAAAATTAAAAAATACGCTTACTTTTATGTGATAATATTTTGGAGTGGAGTGCTTTTTACGCCTCATTAGCGCGGGCGGCCGGCCGCCGAGCGCCTGACCCAAGCTATTGTTGGGAGCTCGGGCGGTGACTTAATCTTTTACCCGCCGTCCCAAAATGTATAGACTATACCTAAGACCTCGGTTGTGTGTTAACAAAATGTTGAGTCTTCTCTAGGCCGTTGCTGTACCTCACACATTTTAGAAATATGAAACACATTTAGAAAATTCAAGTCGTTACAACTAATATTAAAATAATGTTTCACAGCATCATTTGAAGAACTATTTTGTGTACGATTTCATAAGAACGGTTAAAAATCTTTCTCTTAGGACTGCCTAGAATCTCGGTTGGAGAGGTAGTTGAAAAAAGGTAGTTATTTGATCAAGGTGGTTTGGGATACGCACTGTTCACAAAAATAATCTTTTTTTAGATTCACACTAATTGTTAGATTAGTAATTAGACACTGGACGGCAAGGCACGTTCTCACAACTAACTCTTTTTAACTGACTTGTATTCGTTAACATTCTCAACACTTACTAAAGATAATTTTGGCTAACGGAAAGAGCCTATTTAAAATCTCTACCTGGATTCTCTGTCTTTTGTCGTGTACAAGAAATAACCCTCTCTTATATTACTTAAATTATTTGAGCAAATACATTCAAGGCTTTATTTCTCTTCACATAACTTAAGTGCTTAAACTACTATACTAATTTCCAAATATTTAATTTTAACGTATGTCAAAATGATGCTGTTGTTTTCTTACTGGCTGTGGTCGACACGTCACTGAATTGCAAATCAATTTATCATTTTGAGCTCCTATTTTGAAGCACGTATTTTAGTATTTCTTTACTCTTATATAGCCTTAAATATATTATATAGACTACTTGTAAACATTGCTAGTGCAAGTATATTAACTATGGAATCCTGAATACTGAATTTTAAATAATAGGATATTTAATATAAACTCTTTTTTTCAGAGTTTATAATGTCAGCAAAATCAATTTTATTGCTGAAAGTCAAAGACTTATTGCAGTATAAGTTAGCTTAGTACATTTATTGCTTATTGCTCACATTAAAAGCTATACGTCTCCTGCGTAGCTTAAAATTATTAAACCATTTCTCAATATGCATCTAAAGTTCAAATTTCATTAGAAATTCTTTCCTTTTAACTTAGTTCCTATATTTTTTAAACACGGTGGAAAATTAATTTGTTTTTACTAGGCAAGCACATTAAGAAATATTGTTAAAACTATTAAAAAAGCAATATGAATTATCTGAGGCTTTTAAAATTAATGATCGAATGAAATAATTATCAACTTGATTATAAGAAACGTGTAAACATATTAAAATTGTAAAATAAATGATTACCACTATAAATGTAATTTTGTGTCAAATACGAATTTTAATATTTTTAATTGTTCAGTTTGATAAAGATAGATATTTGTTGCTCATAAGTTACAGTACAGTATTATAATCAACAGTCTAGATATTACACATTATTGAACATATTTATTTAAAAAATGTTTAATTCATTACTAATCATTCAAGTTAAGAGTTTTAGATTGTAAGCTTAATATTTTTAGGCAAGGGTGCACTTTTCGTAAGGTAAGTCAATAACATTTCGTTCAGTTACAGTTTTCTGATCAAACCACCGTATTAGTTTAGAAACTATAGGATTTAGTCAAGTGAAATTCAATTCTAATGACTCAAACATTTTGAATATATTTCATTATCATCAGTTTGAACCTCAAATTCCATATAAATTGCCGTTGTGAATGTGTCCTACTAACATCATGACGAACACACCTACATTGATCACCAAATTCCATATAAATTGTCGTTGTGAATGTATCCTACTAACATCATGACGAACACACCTACATTGATCACCAAATTCCATATAAATTGTCGTTGTGAATGTATCCTACTAACATCATGACGAACACACCTACATTGATCACCAAATTCCATATAAATTGTCGTTGTGAATGTATCCTACTAACACCATGACGAACACACCTACATTGATCACCAAATTCCATATAAATTGTCGTTGTGAATGTATCCTACTAACATCATGACGAACACACCTACATTGATCACCAAATTCCATATAAATTGTCGTTGTGAATGTATCCTACTAACATCATGACGAACACACCTACATTGATCACCAAATTCCATATAAATTGTCGTTGTGAATGTATCCTACTAACATCATGACGAACACACCTACATTGATCACCAAATTCCATATAAATTGTCGTTGTGAATGTATCCTACTAACATCATGACGAACACACCTACATTGATCACCAAATTCCATATAAATTGTCGTTGTGAATGTATCCTACTAACATCATGACGAACACACCTACATTGATCACCAAATTCCATATAAATTGTCGTTGTGAATGTGTCCTACTAACATCATGACGAACACACCTACATTGATCACCAAATTCCATATAAATTGTCGTTGTGAATGTATCCTACTAACATCATGACGAACACACCTACATTGATCACCAAATTCCATATAAATTGTCGTTGTGAATGTATCCTACTAACACCATGACGAACACACCTACATTGATCACCAAATTCCATATAAATTGTCGTTGTGAATGTATCCTACTAACATCATGACGAACACACCTACATTGATCACCAAATTCCATATAAATTGTCGTTGTGAATGTATCCTACTAACATCATGACGAACACACCTACATTGATCACCAAATTTTTTTAGGAAACGATTCTAGATATAAAAAGAATATAATGCATCGATATACAAGCATGCCTCGTTATTCGTGGGGGATACTTTCTCCGGACTTACCGCAAATAGTGAAACCGTGAATACTGAAATCAACTGTATATGGAAAGGAGAAGATTCCGTTCAACATTAAAAATTTTAACAATAATTACAGCTACACTGTACTTCCGTCTGTATTCTTCCGTCAAATCTTGGTTCGCACTTTTTAAAAGATTTTTGACACCATCATTGTTAATGTCTTAAAATCCTTCACCGTTAAGTCATGTCCTATTGAGATAATATTAGTCTGTAAGCACCACAGCACAGCAGAACAATCATATTATCTTTTGCGGCATTAAACCCCCAACATATTTCTCCTCCTTAGATAAGAAAGTTAGTGAATGCATTATTTTACAAAACAGTCCGGTCTCATCCGTGTTAAAAACTTGATCGACGGAAAGCATTATAAAAATATATTGTGTTTAATAATTAACACTTGAGTTACTTTCAATTTCTACATTATAAAGCGATAAAACTGAATTAATTTCTAAAATAGTATTTAAAATGTCACACATCTCAAAAAAATATCTCTTCCACGTAAATACTGTAGATGAATAATTTATTCGTTTATTATTTAATACTGTAGTGCTACTAAAGTAAAAAAATTCGTATTTATCATTAAGATCAAAATACTACGGTCGTAATTTATGTTACAAATAACTTCATTGTTATAAATGAGTGAAATATTATGAAGTTAGTAGTCTATCGTTTAATTTATTTTTTGTGAACATTTACAAAAGTAGGTTGAATAAATGGTTGTGTTATAATATAAAATTTGTTGAACATAATAACTAATCGTGTATTACCGGTAATTTTAACAATCCTTTCTACTGTAACACTCAATATTGAGTGCTATTCTTCATGTAATTCTTGATGATATTTTTATAACTTCGGATATATTATTTTTTGTAAAAGTTATAACTTAAAATATGTTTGTTTATTATCTAATTTGGTTTACTTTAGATATGCTTATGCCGGATGATTGAAACAATTAATTTTCCGAAAGCTCTCCATATAATAGTAAATTTAGATGCTTATGTACTTCGCTCAACAATAAACCGCATTTTCTTTTATCCAATCTTATACGGCTACAAGTGTATATATGGATTATCTGAAAACTATTTTTAAACATAAAATGGACAACGTAATTTCACTATGTAGTTCCAGTTTTGTAAAAGGGAACCAATCCCTTAAGACTTTATTGTGTCACGCAGTCGGGTGTGTCTTTGCCCATTGCAGTAAACTAGTCATGCCCAAAATGGTCGATGTTATAAAACCTTTTATAAGAACAAGGAAAGATGACATCCTACTAATGAAATTCTACCGCCGAGTCCTTGGGACAAGTTACTGAAGAACGTGTTAAGTAAATTATCACAAAGGCCCTGCAGCTTGTATACAAAACGTTTTGTTTAAAACTTCATACCTACTTAATCATAGTGTAATTAAACTTTAGCTTAGTTAATATTCATTTCATTAGTGTAAGGGTATAAGACTTATCAGTTCATACAACATGCTATCTTTTTACGAAGTAACGATTAGAGAAGATGAATGTATACAAGTCTTCAAAAAGAAGTATCTATTGATGAAGCAAAGATAATTCTGGAAAGAAGTTTGAAAGAAAAAAAATAAGATAGCAGTTTGGAGTTGTTGGTAAAGAAGGTGAATATCCTAAAAAAATGGACATTTGTGCCATTACAAAGACGTAACACATAAAGACGTAAAAAACGATTTTCTCACAGTAAAAAAAATATAAATTATGCTCAACATTGTAAAAAAACTGTACTTTAAAATACGGGGATATTAAAAATGTAATTTAACGAGCTTCAGCTCTAAACCTTTGATAAATTTTATAATTTATTGTTCTCTGCCTACACCATATTGGGAGAGCGAACCCGCAACAGGAAATTAGTAAGAAAGAGGTTTGTTGAATGAGATTAAATACCTTATCTGAAACGTAAGGCATACTGAAATAAGAAATACTGTTGAAATAACAATAAAAATAATAACAGTTTGAATTTTAGCATTATCATCAACCACATATAGATACATATTATTACACATTATTACACATTCTGATATGGTAATACACAACTTTTACGCACACCCCTATTCACATAACGTCGCAGTTTTTATTACTTTTCTGTATACATAAACATTAAGGTAGACTATTCCACTTTCTGATATGGATTTTCTAAAATAAACTTAATACCATAAAATTAATTGCTGTTAACAATGGATAAACACATCATTGATAGGCAATATTTCAAACAAAATATTCCTTTGTTTGAATGTATTCTTTTGCTTTAAACAATGTTTCTCCTCCTATAATAAAGGATACACGTGTCATCTTCTTCGTGCTCCAAAAAGGAAAGTTCATGCTGTTTATATTATCCTTGTAAAGAGAAATGCAAAAATGATAACAAGCAATAGTAGTTACAAATTATTTAAACTAATGCCTAATCTTAGCATAATAAATAGTAAAAAACTAAAATACTGTACTTTACTTAAAGATATGATAGTTTCAATCAATAATGACATCTAAAATGTTCCTTCTAGACGTCGACAATATTCAGTATTTTAGGGTATGATCGATCCCCTATACTTTTTATTGTACTTTGAAAATCCTATATAAAATTGTGCCCTTCAGATTGCATTTAAATCTTTATAAATACATTGATCGATTTTTCCTATTTACAAACACATTCTCACAAATAACAAATTGCATCTGCTTATAAAATTAGATCGTATATAAATATCTGCTTATATATATTCATATATAACTAAAGTAGATTCCAATTATTTAAAAATACACTTTTAACTTTCATTAAAATTTAACCTTATGCAAAATATCAAAGCTATTGATGAAGAACTAGTTTAATTGCAATTGACAGTCATATTTTTACCACTTTTATATCCTGTAGCAAGAGGAAGGCAAGTAAATTTAGGAGCGTGTTACATTGAGGAAGTACAAACATAGAGTATTAATAGACTTATAGAGTACACTATCACCAGTTGAGGCCGAACTGACGTTTTTTAGGTTATATAACCAGCAAAGGTAAATCGTTTAAATTTGTTGTTCAGAAAATACATAGTAATTTAAGAATAAAGTTAATTTGTCACTCCTATATTAGTATAATTTAAATGTTTACGTAAAATATTATGACATAGGCTGATTACTTAAATTTAAAAAAATTACTTTCCAAAAAACTTAGGTATTTATTTCATTATATATGATTAAAATTATAAACCGTAGCAATAAAATTCTCTGGAAAATTCAATCTTCAATTTTAAAATCAGGATCTACCTTTCTCTCTCTAGTTCATTCTCTCTATGTATATATATATATATATATATATATATATATATATATATATATATGTGTGTGTGTTTAAATATATATAAGTGTTAAATATATATATGGATAAACAAAGACTTTCATAAAAAAGGATATTTTATTTTACTTCATAAATTTATTTCAAACTAAAGCTTTCACTGATGAACAGGATCAGCATTTTCAAAACTCATTTAGTACGGTATAGTTCTGTGGCTACATTAGGATATAATTGAACATATATATTTACCAAGAAAAAATAATTTCACCTGAGAATTAATAATATATATATATATATATATATATATATATATATATATCACTTTCACTATATGTACTTAAACAGAATCTTACTTGGTATTTGTGCGAGTTAACTTTCAAAGACTGGTCTTGTCTTAATCAAACTCGCATAAATACGAAGTAATAATTTTGTTTAAGTAGATATAGTGAAAGTGATAAGTGAATACAAGAAAACAGTGCTGCAAAGCTACACACACACACACACACACACACACACACACACACACACACACACACACACACACACACACACACACACACACACACACACACACACACACACACACACACACACACACACACACACACACACACACACACACACACACACACACACACACACACACACACACACACACACACACACACACACACACACACACACACACACACACACACACACACACACACACACACACACACACACACACACACACACACACACACACACACACACACACACACACACACACACACACACACACACACACACACACACACACACACACACACACACACACACACACACACACACACACACACACACACACACACACACACACACACACACACACACACACACACACACACACACACACACACACACACACACACACACACACACACACACACACACACACACACACACACACACACACACACACACACACACACACACACACACACACACACACACACACACACACACACACACACACACACACACACACACACACACACACACACACACACACACACACACACACACACACACACACACACACACACACACACACACACACACACACACACACACACACACACACACACACACACACACACACACACACACACACACACACACACACACACACACACACACACACACACACACACACACACACACACACACACACACACACACACACACACACACACACACACACACACACACACACACACACACACACACACACACACACACACACACACACACACACACACACACACACACACACACACACACACACACACACACACACACACACACACACACACACACACACACACACACACACACACACACACACACACACACACACACACACACACACACACACACACACACACACACACACACACACACACACACACACACACACACACACACACACACACACACACACACACACACACACACACACACACACACACACACACACACACACACACACACACACACACACACACACACACACACACACACACACACACACACACACACACACACACACACACACACACACACACACACACACACACACACACACACACACACACACACACACACACACACACACACACACACACACACACACACACACACACACACACACACACACACACACACACACACACACACACACACACACACACACACACACACACACACACACACACACACACACACACACACACACACACACACACACACACACACACACACACACACACACACACACACACACACACACACACACACACACACACACACACACACACACACACACACACACACACACACACACACACACACATATATATATATATATATATGAGTACATTTCTCTTTTAAATAAAAAAAAAGATTTTGAATAAGTCAGTGAGTCAGGGTAGAAGAAGCTCTGTTGTTTTTGCTGCGGTTGTCTTCTTTACCATTGCCTGCAGCTTCTATCGATATCAGGGCTGATAGTAATCATCTGATAAGAAATATGGAGTATTATCCATTAGGAAGAAGTCTTATATAGTTGGGAAATTTATAAAGTGTTGTAGCATGGAAAAATGATTTTATGTAAACTCGGGAAGAGTTTTCATTTGTTTAGTTTTGGTATAAACAGAATAGGCTACACTTAAAAATTATGTGTTTTAATAGGTAATAATGACAGTTGAAAATAAATTGCAGTATAAGATGGATTAAGGTACAATCCCTTTGCAGATGTATGATCATGGAATTAACGTGAGTAGAGAATGCGTGGGTTGAGATGGGCCACTTGAGTCGTGGGGGAAAACCCAGCCTTCAGGCGGTCTTACGTCATTAACCCTTTTAATCCTTTTTAGTTAACCCTTTCCCTTTCAAGACTGGTGCCGTCGATTCTGAAAAAAATCGTTTTACCTGAGCCGTATTCGAACCCCGTATGTTTGTGTTTAGAACCATCAACGCTAACCTCTCGGCTAACTTGTCCAAACAATAGAGACGCTTTTATTTGTGCTATATGACCAGTATTGTCGTTAGTCTTCTTGCATGATAGTTTGGATGTCATTGATCCTTTCTCAAGGGTTGAAAGGGTTAAAAGGGTTGAAAGGGTTGAAAGGGTTAAAAGGGTTGAAAGGGTTAAAAGGGTTGAAAGGGTTAAAAGGGTTGAAAGGGTTAAGAGGGTTGAAAGGGTTAAAAGGGTTAAAAGGGTGTAAAGGATTGAAAGGGTTAAAAGGGTTGAAAGGGGTTAAAGGGTTGATAGGGTTAAAAGGGTTGAAAGGGTTAAAAGGGTTAAAGAGGGTTGAAAGGGGTTAAAAGAAAGGGTTAAAAGGGTTAAAAGGGTTAAAGGGGTTGAAACGGTTGAAAGGGTTAAAAGGGTTGAAAGGGTTGAAAGGGTTAAAAGAGTTAAAAGGGTTGAAAGGGGTCAAGGGTTGAAAGGGTTAAACGGGTTGAAAGGGTTAAAAGGGTTAAAAGGGTTAAAAAGGGTTGAAAGGGGTTAAAAGGGTTAAAAAGGGTTGAAAGGGGTTAAAAGGGTTAAAAGGGTTAAAAAGGGTTGAAAGGGGTTAAAAGGGTTAAAAGGGTTGAAAGGGTTAAAAGGGTTGAAAGGGTTAAAAGGGCTGAAAGGGTTAAAAGGGTTGAAAGGGTTAAAAGGGTTGAGCTGGTTAAACGAAAGGGTTGAAAGGGTTGAAAGGGTTGAAAGGGTTTGAAGTCCAAATTGACCTGATGTCAAAAATCGTCGTATTCGTACCTTCTGCGCCCCGTCTTGAGGAAATAATGTCTTTAGGCGTAATCAACATGCTAGTACTGTATGAACTTGTTTACTTCCAAGCTTAATTGTTTTCTTTATTATTTATAATTCTTATAAATCAAATGAATATAAATAGAATATTGGAGTTTTTTTAATTATTTTTCTAAAACAAGACGTTTGGCTCGTTATATGAAATATATTCTTGTTTAAAAGACAGTAAGTTATACACTGTGTATAAACACTGATATTTCAACACGAAAATATAAATGACATTATTTGCAAGTAAAACACATAGTACAGGAGTATGTTACACCTAAGTATAAATTAAATCATTAAGTTTTAATCATTCAATTAGCATATATAGTATTATTTTTTTAATTAAAGAAATTAAACTTTATAAATAGAATATAAGAAAAGTCAATTACAATATACGTGATTCTTTGTTGATAAAGTTTGTGGCAATTCCTAATCCAGAGGTATCCGACAGAGGGTGGTGGAGTGGTGCCTTAGCCTATATTAATTTACCCGATGACGCCGTATTCGAAACCCTTTAAAAAATCTGGTACCTCCCAAACGCCTCAGATCTTGTCACTGCCTCCCAAACGCCTCAGGTCTTGCCACTGCCTCCCAAACGCCTCAGGTCTTGTTATTACTGTATTCAAGAGATACTGATTCTGTACCTCCCTTATCCAAACGCCTCAAGTTTTGTCCGATACCTCCCTGGTCAGTGACTCAACCCTGTACCTCCCTTATCCAAATGCCTCAAGTCTTATCATTATCCGTACTCTGCAAATTAATTATTGGTTTTACATAGGCTAATGACAGATCACAGACAATTAATTCATGCTCTAAACGTTTTACATTTCTTTCTTTTCCAAGAGCTCGTTTTTATTACCAATATACAACGTGAATTTACAATTTTAAAATTCATAACATTACAAAAAAAAAAACATAATAAAAAATCAACAATACCGAACTTTTAATAAATAATCTTATTTACAAGACATTTTAGTTAATTGTCTGTGATCTGTCATTAGTCTATATAACAGCATTTACAAAATCAAAGTTGTTTATCAGATTTACTGTCGCTTCGTTTCTAGATTATTTTTGTCAATAAATGCGTAGATGGTTACTTGTTTCGTAAATTACTTTGTCCTGATTGTTACTTTTGCCTTTGGCAGAGAAAACGAACTGAAATAGCTCAAACTATTCTAGTTTTAGTAGAGAAAACGAAACTGAAATAGCTCTAACTGTTTATTCTAGTTTTACTATATAATTAGGAATTTCCTACTTCAACACAATAGCAGTTGATTGTTGCTTCAGTTGTTTGCTAGACTTTCTTAGAGGTAAGTCAAGGTTTTGTTATTATCTTTGTATTTATAATTTAAGTTCAACAATATGTCTGTTTTAATATTTTACCCAATAACCACAAAATAACTTTATTCACTTCTTGAGCTACTGTAGCCTATGTTTTAATATTTTACCCAATAACCACAAAAATAACTTTATTTATTCACTTCTTGAGCAACTGTAGCCTATGTTATGATATCTTAAATTATAAATCCAATAACAGAGGATATCGACCTTAATTCTAGACATGTTTGTGTTATTCTACTTATGCAAAATACTATACAAAGTAAGTTTAAAAACATGTAAAGAATACCTTTGTCGTAATTCTTAACTATGTATTTACACATTAATTTCTACTACAATTAATTTTAATACGTTAATTACTACCGCGTCTACCCTATAACATTATTCTCATACAAACACTCAAATGCCTTTTGAGTTAAGTGTTAAAGTTTTCGATTACCTATTGAACTCTTTCAAATCCTTCTATTAGTTCATACCATCGTTACATATAACTTGTTTAAATTTTCAATCGTTAATAAAATACTTAATAAGTTAAATACACATTATTACAAGTAATATAAACAAACATGTTTAAAACCAATTCCCACTTAGGTCAACAAAGAAATATTTTATGTTTATTAATTTTTTATTGAATAATTACAATTAATATTAATAAAGTAACATAGCCAGTGTGTTAAAACACCTGTTTTACAACATGGCCTACAATTTAAATCAGCTGTTTTATGAAGTTATATGTTATCACTTGTTTTAGGTCAAGTGGAAAGAAAAAACTATATTAAATACCTTGCCCTTTTTGTGAAACATTTTTCTAAAATATAAATCTAAAATATTTGAGAAACTGTATTACCATGAAGTGCTATCTACTACAAGTTTAAAAAATGTTGAATAAATGAATTTATTATGGTGCTTTTAATAATTCTACTTATTTGTTTTCAATGAATTTAGTATGCGCTTTTAATAATTCTACTTATTTGTTTTCATATTTTACGGTTAGATTTTTATAAATATTGTATATTTAATAATTTAATTTTTGTTCTCAGTTTATTAGTGTATTATAAATTGTTAAATTGGCTTTCATGTTAAATAAAGAGTCAAATACACAATATTACAAGTAATATAAACAAACATGCTTAAAAACAAATTTCCACTTTGATCAACAAAGAAATATTGTATGTTAATTAATTTTGTGAAACATTTTTCTAAAATATAAATCTAAAATATTCACAACATTCCGACTCTCATGACATTCCTGTTAAACATTAATCTTATATTAAAGTTAAAATAATATATACTCCAAACATGATGTAAAATCTTAACCTATTTAAAAGTAATTTCTGTGATATCAACACAGTTGATGAAGTGTTATAAGGAATTGAAAGAAAATAATGTAAAGCATATAAAAACTTAAAGAGAGTTCAAACTATTATCTCTAACAAAGGGCCCACACCTTAATTATAGTCATGTTCTATTCTTCTTATGCATATAGATACGATTCTGTTCCGAAATATATAATTTGACATTTTAAAATAACATTAAATAAGTCGTACATATCATCCTCTAACAGATCTTATGGATGCCTAAACGGCTGAACAGAAGTTAAATTTAAAGAGTTTTTTAACCTAGGATGGATCTTGTGAGGTTTGGTATAGGTCTAGAGGCGTTCATAAACCGATGTATCTTATGAATGCCTAAGCCGATGTTAATTTGGACGGTTTACATTAACCATAAACAATGCACCAATCATTGACAAACATACTTGATATTCACACGAATAACTATACGTTGAGATAAACTTTGTATGTTAACCACTTAATGAAATGAAACATTGTCTATCCTATTGCAGTAAATGAAATGAATTATTTAAGTGTTTGATTTTCTTATTAAAATACAACTATGATTTCGGGTAACGCTGGTCAGTAACGTTGTTTTTCAGTTTTATTAACAATATATGTCCTTAAGATGTTTACAAATTGAATTCATTAGTCGAGAAACTATATGTTATTCATTTTTAAATCATGGTTATTACTTTGTTATGACAAAGAAAAACGTACGCAAGTTAACTCGTTTAAAAACTCATAAATTGAATCACTTTTAAATGACAAAGTTATCATCAGTGTTGTTATGAACATACAACTGGAATATATACCCTGTAACAAATCTTTTTCACCATTTTTGTTGAAAGATACTCAAAACACAAACACGAGCATGCTAGTTTCGTTTATTGTCTTCATCATTGATCAGCAACTCCGTTTAGTAAACTGGGGTCAGAGTTTGAACTTATTGTAACTTTGTCGCCCTCTAAGTAAGCTCAATAAACAGAACATGCTAGTTTCGGATAACGTTATCATCATTGATCAACCACTATGTTTAGTAGGCTAGAGATAGAGTTCTGTTTAAGTATTCCAATGCTAACAATAGAACGCTGTTTACAAATTGAGAGTATGGAAAGTATAGGCCTTAAGGGATACCTTTCGAGGAAAAGTTTCAAGTATTTAACTATTGCCTTGAAGGTATAATCTACATTTAGTAAATATGTTTACACAGTCGCTATGGAAAGTTAATAAGGTTTGAGCAAACATTGTTTTGCTAGAATTGTTTTATTAGTGGTAAAACTGTCTTACAGGTAAGTTCTAATTTAGTATTTAAGTTTAGTCTATAACAGTCATATTAATGTTAATTAAGATATTTTTTAAGAGTTTTAAAAACTAGTAGCTAAAGTGAAGATGGAATCATGAAAATATTTTTTAAAATGAGAATCCATTTGTATTCCATATTTTGCATACATTATTTCAGACAGTGTTTTGAAAGTTTAAATGACCTTTCTCTTCAATTTAGGTTGTCACACAATATGGCAGTATTGAATTTTCTATAACCAAATATAATTTTATTTAGAACTAGTCCTCTTAGCAGTTTATGTTAACTTTGTGCTTATTTAGAACTCTTGCATTTAAAATTACTTCCACCTAGATGTACAGTGCTTTACAGAGATGAATCTAGAAACTGCTGAACGTTACTTAGTGCAATTTTTGTCAATTAATGCTTAAAATTTAGGCAAGTTGATATTTTACTAAATTCAAATATTCAAATGTAAATTGAGAACACCACCAGGACTCCACAGACGTTCAAAATCCTATGCATTTTATGGACTCCTTAACGGTTGAACAAAAGTTAAATTTAAAGGGTTTATTTAACCCAGGATGTTTCTTAAGATTTTTGGTATAGATCTAGGGACGTTCAAAAAGATATGTATCTTATGGATTCGTAAACGTCTAAACAGAAGTTAAATATAAAAGGTTAGTTTGGTTTGTGTGAGGTTTGGTGTAGATACAGAGGCATTCAAAAACCTATGTATCTAATGACACATAAATCGATGTTAATATAATTGGAACGGTTTGCAATATCCATAAACAAAGCACAAGGACAATCACTCACAAACATTCTTGCTTTTCTTATATGATGGTATAAAATTTGTAGGTTAGTTACCTAATGAAATGAAACATTGTTTATCCTAATGTAATAAATAAAATAAATTATTTAAATGTTTGAATTTCTTATTAATAATGTATACAGTTATGATTTCGGATAACGCTAGTGTTTTTTAATTTTATTAACAATATATGACCCTAGGATGTTTACAAATTGAACCCAATAGTTAAGAAACTATATGTTATTCACTTTGAATTAAGTTGTTTTTAAAATTTTGTTACTAAACTTATGGTAATTACTTTGTGAAAGACGTACACAAGTTAACTCAGACGCGTTTCAAAACTCACAAATTAACTGATGTTTAAATGACAGAATTATCATCAGTGTTATTATAAACTTACTGGAAATGGTATGTTTTTAAAATAGATACTTGTACCTGCTCTTATACTACTTTTGGACATAAGTATAGAGAGCCCAGATAATTAAAAGAAATTTAACATTGAAGGAAGAGGAAGAAAAATGAAGGTTAAAATATGTTTAATGTTCACATCATATTATTATTGTAAATATACGTCTCTAAAGAAGCATATGTCAATAACGTAATTATTTTATTAAATTTCAGATACACAATGGTAACAGTTGAATGCTTCACCAATCCGATAATTAGCGACAAGGTTATAAGTTATTTAGATAATGATTTCATTAGTATTTTTACTTATTTAAATATTTTTTATACCTATAATCCTCTATATGTGTATAAGAAAACTGTTCAAACTTTTAATAAGTTTGCCGATAATGTAGGAATAAAATATAAAAAAATATTTTTGGATGTAAACTTTTCAAGCGATCTTATGTTATACATGGAAGGCCATACCATTTGGTTATCAAAGGAAATTTACAATAACGTCGCCATGAGTGCGTTTTGCCCTAATCAATTTTTAATAGCTTTTAACGAGAGTTTAAATCGTTTTAGAAATACAACACTAAAAGTGGCAATAGAACAGGGAGATGAGTTTACATGTTTTAGTGAATATATATTGAAAAATTTTAAATTAAATTTAGCCTACAGACGAAATTACGACAGATATAGAGAATTTTTCAGTAATTAAATTGGTAGAATGAATTTACCTTCGACTGTAGTAGGTTTTGCTTATCCTATACAAACTTATTATTAAGTTTTTGGTGTTAGACTTATCCTTTGTGTTTACATGGTTGAAACTGTCTTTGCCTAGATTACAAGTCTTTTTGTGTTAAACTGAAGACTTACAAGAGACTTAACTCTGTGTCAAGGATCTTCAAGATAATATTTTAGATGTTACAGTAAAGATTTACAAAAGACGTAACTCTGTGTCAGGGATTAACTTTTTTCAGTTAGGGGATGTTTGTCACTTACTTATAGGAAATTACGTTATAAACAGGTAATTAAGATAGATTAACATCATTGTAAGAATATTTGTTCTCGTAAACAGATCATTAAGGCTTAACAATATCCTCACATTACCTGTTCGTAAACAGGCAAACTTTTGACTCTAGTAGTAAACAAGTAATTAAGGGTTTCGTATAAATGAGAGTGAATCTTTAGAATTTGGTACACTTCTTTCTTTAGTGAACTCGAACTAAGAGATTATTAGTGTTACGTTGTTATTTACTGGATTCTAGGTAAGAGCTATGGCTGCAAGACTTATTTCTAGTAATGAATCATATGTAAAAAAGTTCCGTTTGTACGGAAATAGTTTTTGTTTAAATTTAATTCACCACTGTTAAAATAGTGAGGGTTTGCAATTTAGTCAGTTTTAAAAATAGACACCTGTATCTGCTCTTATGACAGTTTTTGGTGTAGGTGTAGAGAACTCTGAAACCATGTCAGGAGTGATTTAACTCTCCAAATGCATTAAATTTGTTACATACTAATAACTAATTGTATATAAAATGTACTTTAAAAAAATAGGACTAAGTCAGCTACACACACATAAACCATACAATAGTGTTTCAAATATTTTTAAAATATATTCACGATCATTTTAAGCAAGGCATCGTTTTGATACACCCCCATATAGAACATAGACTTTATATTTCTAATTAAGTTTTTAAAACTTGTTCGTTTACATACCTATTACTTTTGAGCAAGCCATCTATTTGACATATCCACATATCGAAAATAGACCTAATTTTTTTCAAATTAGTTGAGTTTTCAATATGTGTCCTTCTACATACCCATTACTTTTAAGGAAACCATCTATTTGACATACCTTCATACAAAACACGGAATTTGTTTTTTTTAAAATGGAGTTTTCAAAATGTGTCCGTCTACGTACCCATTACTCTTGAGCAAACCATCTATTGACTTAAATGGACACACCTCCATACAAACAATATTATAAGCTCAGACCTATTAATTTTTCAAAGAACGTAGACTTGTTTTTTTTTCAAATTGAGTTTTAAAAAAGTGTCTGTCCACACACACACACACACCATAGTGTTTTAAATATTTTAAAAATGCATTTATGATTATTTTTAGCTAAGCATCTATTTAACGCATCCTCATATAGTACATAGACTTTATTTTTTCAAAATGTGTCTACTAACATACTCATTACATACTTTTGAGCAAGCCCTCTTTTGACTTGGACACGCCCAAACAGTAATGGTCATACCTATTTCAAAAGGATATAATGTTTATTTTTTCAAATTGAATTTTATTTTTGAAGCAAACCATCTTTGACATTGTGGAATTTCCAGTAATTTTCAAATTCAGTTTTAAAAAACAATCTGTCCACACACACACCATAGTGTTTTAAATATTTTAAAAATGTATTTATGATTATTTTTAGCTAAGCATCTATTTAACGTACCCTCATATAGAACATAGACTTTATTTTTTCAAAATGTGTCTACTAACATACTCATTACATACTTTTGAGCAAGCCCTCTTTTGACTTGGACACGCCCAAACAGTAATGGTCATACCTATTTCAAAAGGATATAATGTTTATTTTTTCAAATTGAATTTTATTTTTGAAGCAAACCATCTTTGACATTGTGGAATTTCCAGTAATTTTCAAATTCAGTTTTAAAAAAATGTCTGTCCACACACATACACCATAGTGTTTTAAATATTTAAAAAATGTAATTATGATTATTTTTAGCTAAGCATCTATTTAACGTACTCTCATATAGAACATAGACTTTATTTTTTCAAAATGTGTCTACTAACATACTCATTACATACTTTTGAGCAAGCCCTCTTTTGACTTGGACACGCCCAAACAGTAATGGTCATACCTATTTCAAAAGGATATAATGTTTATTTTTTCAAATTGAATTTTATTTTTGAAGCAAACCATCTTTGACATTGTGGAATTTCCAGTAATTTTCAAATTCAGTTTTAAAAAAGTGTCTGTCCACACACATACACCATAGTGTTTTAAATATTTTAAAAATGTAATTATGATTATTTTTAGTTAAGCATCTATTTAACGTACTCTCATATAGAACATACTTTATTTTTTCAAATTGAATTTTCAAAATGTGTCTACTAACATACTCATTACATACTTTTGAGCAAGCCCTCTTTTGACTTGGACACGCCCAAACAGTAATGCTCATACCTATTTCAAAAGAATATAGTGTTTATTTTTTTAAATTGAATTTTATTTTTGAAGCAAACCATCTTTGACATTGTGGAATTTCCAGTAATTTTCAAATTCAGTTTTAAAAAACAATCTGTCCACACACACACCATAGTGTTTTAAATATTTTAAAAATGTATTTATGATTATTTTTAGCTAAGCATCTATTTAACGTACCCTCATATAGAACATAGACTTTATTTTTTCAAAATGTGTCTACTAACATACTCATTACATACTTTTGAGCAAGCCCTCTTTTGACTTGGACACGCCCAAACAGTAATGCTCATACCTATTTCAAAAGAATATAGTGTTTATTTTTTTAAATTGAATTTTATTTTTGAAGCAAACCATCTTTGACATTGTGGAATTTCCAGTAATTTTCAAATTCAGTTTTAAAAAACAATCTGTCCACACACACACCATAGTGTTTTAAATATTTTAAAAATGTATTTATGATTATTTTTAGCTAAGCATCTATTTAACGTACCCTCATATAGAACATAGACTTTATTTTTTCAAAATGTGTCTACTAACATACTCATTACATACTTTTGAGCAAGCCCTCTTTTGACTTGGACACGCCCAAACAGTAATGGTCATACCTATTTCAAAAGGTTATAGTGTTTATTTTTTCAAATTGAATTTTATTTTTGAAGCAAACCATCTTTGACATTGTGGAATTTCCAGTAATTTTCAAATTCAGTTTTAAAAAAGTGTCTGTCCACACACACCATAGTGTTTTAAATATTTTTAAAATGTAATTATGATTATTTTTAGCTAAGCATCTACTTAACGTACTCTCATATAGAACATACTTTATTTTTTCAAATTGAATTTTCAAAATGTGTCTACTAACATACTTATTACATACTTTTGAGCAAGCCCTCTTTTAACTTGGACACGCCCAAACAGTAATGCTCATACCTATTTCAAAAGGTTATAGTGTTTATTTTTTCAAATTGAATTTTATTTTTGAAGCAAACCATCTTTGACATTGTGGAATTTCCAGTAATTTTCAAATTCAGTTTTAAAAAAGTGTCTGTCCACACACACCATAGTGTTTTAAATATTTTTAAAATGTAATTATGATTATTTTTAGCTAAGCATCTACTTAACGTACTCTCATATAGAGCATACTTTATTTTTTCAAATTGAATTTTCAAAATGTGTCTACTAACATACTTATTACATACTTTTGAGCAAACCCTCTTTTGACTTGGACACACCCAAACAGTAATGCTCATACCTATTTCAAAAGGACATAATGTTTATTTTTTCAAATTGAATTTTATTTTTGAAGCAAACCATCTTTGACATTGTGGAATTTCTAGTAATTTTTATCAAATTGAGTTTTAAAAAACTGTCTGTCTACACACACACACACACACACACACACACACCACAGTGTTTTAAATATTTTAAAAATGTAATTATGATTATTTTTAGCTAAGCATCTATTTAACGTACTCTCATATAGAACATACTTTATTTTTTCAAATTGAATTTTCAAAATGTGTCTACTAACATACTCATTACATACTTTTGAGCAAGCCCTCTTTTAACTTGGACACGCCCAAACAGTAATGCTCAAACCTCTTTCAAAAGGTTATAGTGTTTATTTTTTCAAATTGAATTTTATTTTTGAAGCAAACCATCTTTGACATTGTGGAATTTCTAGTAATTTTTATCAAATTGAGTTTTAAAAAACTGTCTGTCTACACACACACACACACACACACACACACACACACACACACCACAGTGTTTTAAATATTTTAAAAATGTAATTATGATTATTTTTAGCTAAGCATCTATTTAACGTACTCTCATATAGAACATACTTTATTTTTTCAAATTGAATTTTCAAAATGTGTCTACTAACATACTCATTACATACTTTTGAGCAAGCCCTCTTTTAACTTGGACACGCCCAAACAGTAATGCTCAAACCTCTTTCAAAAGGTTATAGTGTTTATTTTTTCAAATTGAATTTTATTTTTGAAGCAATCCATCTTTGACATTGTGGAATTTCCAGTAATTTTCAAATTCAGTTTTAAAAAAGTGTCTGTCCACACACACCATAGTGTTTTAAATATTTTTAAAATGTAATTATGATTATTTTTAGCTAAGCATCTACTTAACGTACTCTCATATAGAGCATACTTTATTTTTTCAAATTGAATTTTCAAAATGTGTCTACTAACATACTTATTACATACTTTTGAGCAAACCCTCTTTTGACTTGGACACACCCAAACAGTAATGCTCATACCTATTTCAAAAGGACATAATGTTTATTTTTTCAAATTGAATTTTATTTTTGAAGCAAACCATCTTTGACATTGTGGAATTTTCAGTAATGCATGCTTCTCATCTTCAGTAATTAAATTGGTAGAATGAATTTACCTTCGACTGTAGTAGGTTTTGCTTATCCTGTACAAATTTATTAATAAGTTATTGGTGTTAGACTTATCCTTTGTGTTTACAGGGTTGAAACTGTCTTTGCCAACATTACAAGTCTTTTTGTGTTACACTGAAGATTTACAAGAGACTTAATTCAGGAAACGTGTTTCACTTTGAGGATCTTCGTCAGATACTAATAGGAAATTACGTTATAAAACAGATAAGATTAGCATCGAATGGTCATTATTCTCGTAAACCTATTATACATTATCTGTTCGTAAACAGGAGAACTTTTGACTCTAGTAGTAAACAAGTTTCGTATAAATGAGAGTGAATCTTTAGAATTTGATACACTTCTTTCTTTAGTGAACTCAAAGTAAGAGCTTATTAGTTATACGTTGTTCTTTACTGGATTCGAAGTAAGAGCTATGGCTGCAAGACTTATTTCTAATAATAAATCATATGTAAAAAAGTTCCGTTTGTACGGAAATAGTTTTTTGTTTAAATTTAATTCACCACCGGACGATGTAGAGGAAATTGACTGGGTTAAGAAAGGGTTTGCCGATATTGTTGACATGATGAAAGAAGATACGACTGAAGAATATCATTTAGGCTTCACACTGACTAGTTTGAATTTCAAAAATCGAGAACCCGGCTATGTTGCATTCCGTCCGGCTCCTCAAATCACTTCGGACATCCTGTTTGAAATATTTGGTAAAATCATCCAGAGTAATTCAGAGGGTTTTGGTTCAAGTGACACTTTCAAGATTACATGTACGAAGGTATGGGTTCCGCTGGGGCGAGGGCGTATAGGATCCTTTAATAACTACGAAGAAGAGTGTCGTAGGAGAAAGGGAATCGTGAGTATTAAAAATGATGACTCACTCCCTCGTTCGCTTGTTGTTGCAATAGCGTACGTCGACAAAGATCCCGAATATCGAGCCTTAAGACTCAACTTTAAAAATAAACAGACGATTAAAGCTCGACAGTTGAGGATCGATGCTGACGTTCATACATCTGATTTACAAAAATTTCAAGATTTTCTCTCTGAATATAAAATTACCGTGTATAAGTATGGAAGCAAAGGACGTGACATTTTTTTCGAAGGCAAAAATGCAGGAAGGAAAATCAACCTGCTGTTTCATGATGGCCATTTTAACGTCATTACAAGTTTGACATCGGCGTTTGTATGTAGGTATTATTGTGAAACTTGCCACTCTCCGTTTAACGTTAATTTTCATACATGTCCTAAGGCACCAAGTAGAATGGGACGTGTCAGGCCAGGTTTCTATAATAACTACGAAGAGGAGTGTCACGAAAGAAGAGGTATCGTAGTAATTAAAAATCCCGATGCTCTCTGTTTACCCCGATCCATTGTTGTAGGAAAAGCGAATGTCGACCGAGACAATGAATACTCTGCAATAAGAAAAAACTACGGTAATATACAAACATTCAAAGCGCAACAGTTAATGACTGACGCTGGAGTTCAAATTTCTGACACGGGGGCTGGCGTAGAGGAGTTACAAAAGTTCCAAACATTTCTCAGTAGTTATAAAATTACTGTGTACGAGTACGGTAGTAAGGGACGCAACATTTTTTTTGAAGGACAAGACTCTGAGAAAAAAATCAATCTTATATTTCACAATGGGCATTTCAATGTGATTACAAGCCTGACGGCTGCGTTTGCTTGTATTTACTATTGCGAAACTTGCCATACTCCTTTTGACCATCGTGTGAATCACAGATGCTCGGTAACCTGTTACTCCTGCAAACGGTCTCCTCCATGCATTCTGGTTGACAATGGAGTACATTGTGACAAATGCAATAGACAATTTAAAAACAGTGACTGTTTTGCGAATCATCTCGGTGGTGTTTGTAACTCCTTAAAAAAGTGTCCGTCGTGTATGAAAGTAATATATCAGCCTAACCACACTTCACCTCACGAGTGTGGAGAGGTATATTGCAAAACTTGCAAATCATTTATGTCTTCACCACACTCATGTTACATGAAAATCGATTCCCGTAGTCCTATGAAGAAAGATTTCTTGTTTGTATTCTTTGATCTTGAAACCAGACAAGACGAAAATCTACAGGATTCAAAGGTTCGTCGAGTTACCTTGTGCGTTTCTCAACAGTACTGTTTCCGATGTATAGAAGGGAATTCATGTGGATGTTGCAGCACCAGAGTCTTTAAGGAAGATCCTGTCGATGAGTTTATGACATATGTAATGGACGTGAGGAAACAGTACAAGAAATTAGCTGTTATTGCACATAACGGTCAGGGTTTTGATTTTCAGTTCATACTGAAGTACGTGCTGGAAAAGACGCAATTTACACCCACTCTGATTACGCGTGGCACAAAGGTGATTCTGATGGAGATTGATAACACAAAGTTCATCGATTCCTTAAACTACATGCCCATGGCCTTATCTAAACTGCCAAAGTCTTTCGGTCTTCCACCAGAAAAGAAAAAAGGCTATTTCCCCCACCTCTTCAATACGATGGCAAACCAATCGTATATAGGCCCTATCCCTCCTAAGGAATTCTATTGTCCAGATTCTATGATGGACAAAAAGAGTTACGATACTTTCATTAATTGGCACAATGAACTGACAAGTAGCGGATATGTGTTTGATTTCCAGAAGGAAATAGTTGAATACTGTTGTTCCGATGTCGATATTCTAGCGCAGGCGTGCATCAAATTTCGATCGATATTTTTGAGCCAATGTAATGTAGATCCCTTCCTCGAAGCGGTGACTATTGCCAGCGCCTGTAACCTCGCTTTTAGAAGAAACTTTTTAAGACGAAATACTATCGGAATTCTCCCTAAAAAAGGATACAGGCTTGTGGACACACAGTCCAAAATAGCACTGCAATGGTTGACTTGGATAGAAGACCAAAGAGGAATCCATATCGAACACGCTGGTCGAGGACGTGAGGTAAAAGTGCAAGGGATGAGAGTGGACGGGTATTTTGAAGGAGAAATATTCGAGTTTCACGGATGTTACTGGCACGGATGTCCTAAGTGCTTCTCTAATGGACGCAACGACCCGCTGGAAGACGATCCTTCCGACACCCTCAACTTACGTCTAGAAAGGACGAAAGCTAAATCGGCTAAGCTCTCCAATGTTGTGGAGATGCGGGAGTGCGAATTTAAACAGATGAAGAAAGGAAATACGGCTATGACTTACTTGGACACTCACCCGGTTCTGAACAAAACACCCCTCAATCCACGTGATGCATTTTTTGGAGGCCGAACGGGTAACACGAAATCATATTACGCATGTAAGGATGGAGAGACAATACAGTATGTTGATATATGTTCACTCTATCCCTGGGTATGCAAGTACGGAAAGTTTATCATTGGTCATCCGTCAATTCACGTAGGCGACAGAGAGTGCAGACAACGAGGAATGGACGCTGAAGGACTTTTAAAGTGTAAAGTACTTCCACCACGTGACCTATATCATCCTGTGCTTCCAATAAAACTTCACGACAAACTTATGTTTGTACTTTGCAGATCTTGTGCACAGACATTAGCAGAAGACTGTGAACACACTACCGACGAACGGATATTGACAGGAACTTGGACAATGGACGAAATAAGGAAAGCAGTTGAAAAAGGCTATACCATTATAGAAATGTACGAAATGTGGGAGTACGAGATAGCCAGTTTCGAGAAAGGTAACGGTCTCTTTGTCCAATATATCAATCAGTTCCTGAAAATAAAACAGGAAGCTTCAGGATGTCCTGACTGGTGCATCAGCGAAGAGGAGAGGAAAAAATACGTAGACGATTATTTCGAACATGAAAACATTAGACTGGATTCAATTGAAAAGAATGAAGGACTCAGATCCCTGGCAAAGCTTATGTTGAACTCATTTTGGGGAAAATTCGGACAGAGGGAAAATCAAACAAAAACCGCGATTGTTCGTCAACCCTCAGAACTGTTCAAAATGTTGACATCGCCTTCGATACAAGTAAACACTATACAAGAGGTCAACGAAGACGTGATATTAGTGAACTGGGAGTTTGTCGAAAATGATTGTGACGTAGTGTCTAGCGCTAATGTAGTAATTGCCGCTTATACTACTGCCCAGGCCAGACTTAAACTGTACGAACATCTAGACAAATTAGGAAGACAGGTTTTGTACTACGACACGGACAGTGTGATATATTACCATAGACCAGGAATGCACATGGTGCACACAGGAGACTACTTAGGACAGATGACAAACGAACTTTCGGCTTACGGTCAAGGATCTTACATTACAGAGTTTGTATCCGGAGGTCCCAAGACTTACGGTTACAGAGTACTAGCGACTTCTACAAACACAATAGAGACTGTTTGCAAAGTAAAAGGACTGACCTTAAACCTCTGCACGTCTGGTTTGGTGAATTTTCAATCTTTAAAATCAATGGTTACAGCCAAAGACGAATCCTTGAAGGTACCCGCCTCACGTATTCGTAGAACAAAAGATCGTGAGGTGGTTACTGTCGAGGAATTAAAATACTTTAAAATAACAGGATTCAAGAGGAAAAGAGAGGGTGAGTATGACTCACTGCCTTATGGCTACATTAAAAAAGCACGTAAAGCTACTTAATATTTTTTGTCATTTACACATGTTCTAGTATAGATTACTCTGCACGATTCTACTATCATTAGAATAACAGGTTACAAGAAACTGTCACTGGCGTAAAATTAATTTTTCCGTTAACAAAAGCAAAACATTGAGATAATCTTGTGTATTATCTTGATAGTAAAATGTATGGCACTACAATATTTTTATATTTACATTATGTAAGGTAATCTGATAATAAAACATGTTAACACACCAATAAGTTGAACATCTCACGTTTAATACTATTGAAAGTAAAATTTATACTAACTTTCACAAAATTAATAAACACATGTTCTAGTATAGATTGCTCTGCGCGATTCTACTATCACGAGAATAACATGAAAAAAAACTGTCACTGGCGTGAAATTAATTTTTCCCTAAACAAAAGCAAAAAAATTCTTGTGCTCATGTATTATCTTGATAGTAAAATCGATAGCACTACAATATGTGGATTTTTATATTTACATTATGTAAGGTAATCTGATAATAAAACATGTTAACACACCAATAAGTTGAACATCTCACGTTTAATACTATTGAAAGTAAAATTTATACTAACTTTCACAAAATTAATAAACACATGTTCTAGTATAGATTGCTCTGAACAATTCTACTATCATGAGAATAACATAAAAAACTGTCACTGGCGTGAAATTTTTTCCGTAAACAAAGGCAAAAAAAATTCTTGTACTCACGTATTATCTTGATAGTAAAATCGATAGCACTACAAAATGTGAATGTTTATATTTACATTATGTAAGGTAATCTGATAATAAAACATGTTAACACACCAATAAGTTGAACATCTCACGTTTAATACTATTGAAAGTAAAATTTATACTAACTTTCACAAAATTAATAAACACAATAAAGCCTGATATATAGACCTACTGGGGACGTCCACTGTCTTCTTTATGCATTATATTTTTAAATGGGCAACATATGTGATATTCTGAATGTCTCTTATGAAAGTATTCAATTGAGTTAACTTAATGGTTATGTCATCAATTCTGTATGTCCTGTTATTATAACCTGTAAGCACCGTAGTTCCAACGATAGCTTTAGTGAAGACTAAAATAGGCACTACAAAATGTGAATTTTTATATTCATGTAAGGTTTTCTGATAATAAAACATCAATATGTTTCACATGTCACGTTCAATACTATTGAAATTACAACCGCTGGTCTTTTTATCTTCTTTGTGCATCATATTTTTCTCTAAAATGGGTAACATATATGATATCCTGAACGTCTCTTATGAAAGTATTCAATTGAGTGTACTTAAAGGTTATGCCATCAATTCTGTATTTCCTGTTATACAATAAAACCTGGTATGTAGGCCTACTGGGGATGTCCGCCAGGTAAAACAATGGACAACGCATCAATGGTCATACCTCAAGGGTGATGTGGAAATTGACTCATTTGTACTGATGGCTCACAAACGTATGTAGGATGCTGCCTGAACGATCCAGAGCATATTCTTTTTGCAGTAATTCCATTGTAATGCAGCTAGGAAGGAAGGTAAGTTGTGAATTTTTATAAGATATCAAAACTTGTTATATTCTCTCTCCCACTGCTTTGAATTTACAACAGAATGAATACTCGTCGATGCTTCAAATGTATTTTGAGGAAAGTAATAGTAAAATGTGTATTTTTAAGTAATACTGACATTGATGACTCACAAGTATGAATTTAATGTAACTGTTTTCTACATATAGGATACCTCTGTACTCTTTCCACATATTGCATGGCTATAGTAGTCTCTCGAGCTTGATATACAGTGCTCATTAGTACCTAAGGACAGGACTACGTAAATAAACATACTTTATCAACAAAGAATCACGTATATTGTAATTGACTTTTCTTATATTCTATTTATAAAGTTTAATTTCTTTAATTAAGAAAAATAATACTATATATGCTAATTGAATGATTAAAACTTAATTACCATTTAATTTATACTTAGTTGTAACATACTCCTGTACTATGTGTTTTACTTGCAAATATTGTCATTTATATTTTCGTGTTGAAATATCAGTGTTTATACACAGTGTATAACTTACTGTCTTTTAAACAAGAATATATTTCATATAACGAGCCAAACGTCTTGTTTTAGAAAAATAATTAATAAAACTCCAATATTCTATTTATATTCATTTGATTTATAAGAATTATAAATAATAAAGAAAACAATTAAGCTTGGAAGTAAACCAGTTCATACAGTACTAGCATGTTGATTACGCCTAAAGACATTATTTCCTCAAGACGGGGCGCAGAAGGTACGAATACGACGATTTTTGACATCAGGTCAATTTGGACTTCAAACCCTTTCAACCCTTTCAACCCTTTAAACCCTTTCGTTTAACCCGCTCAACCCTTTTAACCCTTTCAACCCTTTTAACCCTTCAGCCCTTTTAACCCGTTCAACCCTTTTAACCCTTTCAACCCTTTTAACCCTTTTAACCCCTTTCAACCCTTTTTAACCCTTTTAACCCTTTTAACCCCTTTTAACCCTTTTAACCCTTTTAACCCCTTTCAACCCTTTTAACCCTTTTAACCCTTTTAACCCTTTCAACCCTTTTAACCCTTTCAACCCTTTTAACCCTTTCAACCCTTTTAACTCTTTTAACCCTTTCAACCCTTTCAACCCTTTTAACCCTTTCAACCGTTTCAACCCCATTAACCCTTTTAACCCTTTTAACCCTTTCTTTTAACCCCTTTCAACCCTTTTAAACCCTTTTAACCCTTTCAACCCTTTCAACCCTTTTAACCCTTTCAACCCTTTTAACCCCTTTCAACCCTTTTAACCCTTTCAATCCTTTTAACTCTTTTAACCCTTTTAACCCTTTCAACCCTTTTAACCCTTTCAACCCTTTTAACCCTTTCAACCCTTTTAACCCTTTCAACCCTTTTAACCCTTTCAACCCTTTTAACCCTTTCAACTCTTTCAACCCTTTCAACCCTTTTAACCCTTTAACCCTTGAGAAAGGATCAATGACATCCAAACTATCATGCAAGAAGACTAACGACAATACTGGTCATATAGCACAAATAAAAGCGTCTCTATTGTTTGGACAAGTTAGCCGAGAGGTTAGCGTTGATGGTTCTAAACACAAACATACGGGGTTCGAATACGGCTCAGGTAAAACGATTTTTTTCAGAATCGACGGCACCAGTCTTGAAAGGGAAAGGGTTAACTAAAAAGGATTAAAAGGGTTAATGACGTAAGACCGCCTGAAGGCTGGGTTTTCCCCCACGACTCAAGTGGCCCATCTCAACCCACGCATTCTCTACTAACGTGTGCAGTTACATACCTGAGGTAGACGGAATCTATATCGGGATAGTAAAGAGGCGTCGCTTGTATGAAAACGTGCAAATAAGGGTAGGTGGAATTGCGTGTGACTAAGGATACACATGGTACTAAGAATTAAGGAAAATTATAGCATACCTGAAGCACATATACACTCAATCTGTATAGTTATGTACCCAATATTTTGTGAATCTTATATATCTATAACAATTTTCTGAAAGCTAGTAATTAAGTGCACTTCTTTCCAAAGTTACCATGATTTAGACAAGAAAGTTATCGTAATATTAGTATATATTTGTGCGTATGAATTTGAGCAAATATTTTTGAATTCCCAGACATCTTAAAACAATTTCCATCTTAGTTTCCGGCTTATATTTACCGCAACAGTACTATTTTTGGTTTACAACAGCAACAGATGTTGGCCACTGGTTCTAAACTTTACCTGGGTTGCTTTGTCTTCGCCAAGTGCCAAACCCTGCAAAGGGTCACAATACATATTTCACAAACTATACTTGGCTAGTCATATTTACAACTACATATTTTCCGCATAGGTCGGCTCACTCACACAAAGGCAAAGGATTAAGGACGGGCCGCATTCATTCTGTGTTTTACCCTGCTCTGAGTAAAGTTTCAAAGTGTTGCCGCGAAAGCACAAGTACTTTCGTACTAGTACTTTTGTTGTACTAGTACACCCGGCAAAAAAGTTGACGTTTCCGATTCCATACCTAGCCCTTCAATTTTTAATATAGATTTAACAATTATAAACGACGAAGACAAGCCGTGACATTAAACCGGGTTAATTATAAACTATATTTTGACAGTGTTCTGTTGCGTGAGAAATTAGTAGATTTAGTTATAAGTGACAGTGTCTTTGCTATGTGGATAGTTCATCTGTGTTGTGTATATCAGACTCACACATCAAGGTAAAGGCTTGATTATTTTTTTTAAACTACATTTTTTATAGACTATAAATGTTATATTAACATAATGAATTTAAAGAAATGTTTTTAATCAATTCATTTGTTCTATCTTTATATGTTTAGTTTAGGTTTACTAAACAATAATTTTTTTTATAACTTTATATTTTCTATATTGTAGGATAAAGTGGATTGTACGCTTTCCCTCCACTGTAATCGGCTACAGGCCCACACATTAACCACTATAACAAGTAATAATGTTTTTGTAAAAAAACCGAATTACTAATGTTTTTTTATAATCACGTATCGTAAATGTCAATGTAATAAGGATTAGCCTACAACGCGACAAAATACAAAATTTTCCGACCACTCCGAGATGAGGAAACTTGTTTATGTAAACAAATAACACATAATATCAAGATAAAACTCTGAAATTCATAAAATTTAATCAGTTATGTTGACTTAAATTCTGAATTCGATTAAGCAAACGGTATTTCATTAATCAATGTTTAAAGTTAAGGCAATGATTGAAAACCTAAAAATAACGGTACTTTTTTCTTTTTTGGTATAAAAAATATTAGAGTTTAAAAAAGTTATAAAAAATTACATATTGCTCGTATAATTAAACGACAAGAATAATGATGCTATTGATTTTTATTTACCTCTTTTTTGTAGTATTTAGAGGCGTTCCAACTCAATATAACGAAAAGTTATAATTTACCGTTTTGTTTCGATTAACCTACTCAATTCATAGTTTTTTAAAAGTAAAATAGTGGTGGAAACATTGCCGCTTTTAAATGAAGTATGCAAAGAACTTTCATTCATAGAAATGAAATAAGCTGTGTTACTGCAAAGTGCATCATAAAACCTAATAATAAATACATACAGGCCAAAAAATAAGGTGAAAGTTTTCATTTAGCAAATTACTCCTTTCAATTTAAAAAATATTATTTCTGTTCATTAATAACAATTAATTATCTAACAACCACAATTACATAACTTGATGTTATAAAACATACTCAATGTATTTACAGTATTGTGTTAAAATATTTACATATTAATGATGTCTTACATAATAATGTTGTTACATTACTTTATGGTCACTTACAGATTAATAATATAAAAAAACCTACATAAATTATTGTTCATATATGTAGTCTATATCCATGGGAAGTAATTTACTTTGCTCTTGAAAAAGATGACATGAGTAAATGAAAACAAGGTAGCAGGTAGGCTACGTGAAAATCAATATAGTATTACTGTAATTTGTTTACTGTTATCAGTAGTAAATAGTGTAAAGAACATGATTATTAAATAGTTCGGTTTTTAAGGAGTTAACTAATCAGCTTTGTCGTGTTATTAGTATTTTAAGGTTTTCAAATCTAAATAATAAACAGTAGATGTTAATTTTAAAGCATATATGTCTAGTTGACAGAAGTTTTTTTAATAATAAAAATACAGAATTTGTTTATTCTTCGAATGTTCTGATTCAACTACAAATTAATTATTTTAAGCTGTTAGGTGTCTAATATTGACCTATTTATCTATTCAAAACTAAATTCTCTACATGTTTTGTCTAAAATTTAGCCTATACGTAGTCTATATATTAGTAATTAATTAAAGATATTCACTTCAAACCTAAAAGTAATTAGATTTTTGACTACAATCATAAAAGTTTTCGTCAGATATCTTACAAGTTATAAGTAGGAGGGAAACGTTTTACTCAATTTTTTTGTTAATTAGGCTATACATAGAGCCCTCTTAATTTTTCAATTTATATTTTTTGATTCCAATTTGTTGTTTTCAATGTAGTATTTGAAAAAAAACTGAGATGTGCAAATAACTAGATTATAAATATTTGTATAAGCAATTTTTCACGAAAGTCTATAAAAAATAAGTAAATTGAAGAAGTAAACACTACAATCATTAAAACAATATGTCACAACAACAACAAAAAATTTATCCTTAAGCAAAACACATTTTCGATAACCATGTTGCCCTCGTCAGTCAATCTACACTTAACATGAATAGTCAAACAATGTTCAACATTAAATAAAAATTCAAAATTAGATTAATAAAACATTTTTCTCAGATAATACGAATCTGTTTCTTACGAAAAATTATCTGTGCACTTATAAAAAATATAGGTTATATCCACATTTGACAACATTTTCATTTAAAACTAACAAAGTAGCATATTTATACAATGTAAACCTTGAATATAAATCGAGTTAAAAGCAAGGAAAGTTATTTTATTGTTGTGTCAAGAAATATAAATTAAACTCTCATTCAAACTGTGAGGTCTTGACCTAACGTCTGTCCTGGCTCTAAATAAAGCATGGCCTTGAAAAGTGTGCTAAAGTGTGTAAAGTCTGTCAGCGATTGCAGATCCATCTATTGGATGCACTCGAGAACGAAAACGCACTTTCATACATGGCAGCAAGTATATAGTGAGGACCGAAAACCGAGGTCCTGGACTAAGACCTCGGTGTGTGCGAGGACCGCTCTAGGCGGTACAGGGAGTGTGTCAGGACCTCGCTTGTCGGCCCATACAAACTCACACACACAAACACACACACACACTCATACGCGCTCACACACACACTGATACGTGCGCGCGCGCGCACACACACACACACACACACACACACACACACACACACACACACATATATATATATATATATATATATATATATATATACACATACAGGATATATATATATATATATATATATATATATATATATATGAGTGTGTGTGTGTGTGTGTGATTGGTGGTATACGAAGTTTATAATCTTTAATAAAAACCAAAGTTTTTTCACATTGCAATCGGAATCCTCAGTACAGATTATATAGTGACCAAACAATTTAATTATTCTACATTATTAAGTTCTGCTGGTTTTTGCCGCAATTTTTTATTGTGAATTTATTTTTAGTATTTCTTAACTTTTACCAGCAATATTTCATATAAAATATTTCTAAAAAGCCTTTTAAGTATTGGACAATTTTTAACCAGTTATTCATTTTAATGAAATTATACATTTTTAAATCATTCTAAATATGATTCTGGGAAAAGTTCAAAATTGATTCTGATTAAAATTATGTATTTCATTTTGTTATTAAAATGAGAATGTTTTCAGTATTAAAAAGGCCTGTTTCAATCTTCATATCAAATAATAAAAACTAATTGTTCCGGTGAGCTACTCATCAGGCTCCTGGTTATTTATTACGTTACAAAAGTATCAGATTACCTTAAATATTATTTCCTCAATTTGAACAATAACATTTATTTGTTTTTTTTAGTTAGAATATATTACAATAGCTTTTCTCCATAACACAATTTTAGACTCTAGCACCTAACACGTTTTTTAGAAACCGCATTGGCAAAAGTTTTAAATGCTCTCCATCTAAATTAAAATCCCTTTTAAGTCACTTCAGTATATTCTTCAAGCTTTGTTAATTTAGTTTCCAACCAGTGCTGTCCAGTACACAGTAAAATAAGTCCAATTTATCGATTTCATGTCTTAGTGTGTTTGATGAAGAGAAATTAATTTAGAATGTTTTGTGAGAAAAATTTTCTTCACACCCTGGACCAAAATAAACAACTAGTTTCTGATGAAAATTTCCAATCAGGTTTTAGAAAACTGTCAAGTATTTTTGGTTTGCACGTTTTGGAAAATGTTTATGTTTAATAGAATTCTACAAAAAGCAAGATGAAAACATCATAAAACTTTACATTTTTTCCATATAATTGATTATGTCAGATTACCTTATACCGCGAAACATTATTATATATTTGTAGTTGAATTTAGGATAAGTAGAGGTGCAGTAATATTATTATTCCCACAATGACTATGAAACTTCAAAACCACAAATTGCATCTTAGACCATGAAGCTAGACAAGTAAAAACATGTTAATTTTAAAGAAATATGTGAGTACTTCAGAGATTTACGTTTAACGTCACTAATTGAATAATAACCTTTCCTCAACTGAATTTATAATGAAATATATTTGATTTATTTTTATCTGAATTTTCTTGTTATCTCTTTTATTACAAAATTAGGGTTCCTTTATTTTAAGGCATCATTAGATTGCAAGATTGCAACATGTCCGTATAAAGCATATTATCGTTTTGAAAAATAAATAAGATTTACATTTAAACACACTTATATTATAATTTCCGAAGTATAATTACTGTTTTGAGTTCCTGTCAAGATAGATTTATGCTCTCTTTATGTATAAGGTTGTAATTTAACACTAACTTTACAGAATTCCTTACGTACTACGTGACGTCATTAAAATATACACGTCTTAAATATAATATACGTGAACTTGTCAGAAAAAAAATTCGCGGGATTTATTTGAGATAGCTATGTAACTATAAATGTCCCCGCCCCTACGAAAAAAAACATATTCATTGTTTCTGAGACTTATAATAAATTTCCCATGGAAGTTGTAAAAAGCTATGTTAACTCGGCGTATTAGTCTTGTTGCTGTAAAAAAACATGACATCAAGCATTTCTCCAACGTATAGTATTGGTCTCCTACAGATGTTTAGAATTGTGAACAAAGTTCATTACAGAAAAAAGTAAATACCTCTTAGCCATCATCGCACTACGCTGGAAATAAGTGGTGCATGAGTTTTGTGCGACGCAGTCGTTTATTTTACTCTCTTGAAATATATCATAGTATGAGCAGAAGGAAATAAGAGAACTCAACTTGGCAAAATCTCTTGATCAGATAGATAGGCTATTAGCCTTTAACAACTAGAGAACCGGACGGTTTTGTAGCGTAGCGCTAATGCTAAAAATACAACTAAACAGATATTAAAGTAACCGTCAGAGTGCTTTCGGTATATTAAAAGGACAATGAGAATAAAAGCTGAGACGAGAGGATTTCCACATGAAACATTCATGCGTAACTGTGGTAATATCATATGGTTACTTCAATTTTGTTTACTTTTATGGAATTACTTGATAACTCACTAAGAAAAAAATCGAACTTGTACAATCATTGCCCCTTGTAGGACATAAAGTTTAATATTAATCTATATTTTAAACAAAATTAGGTAGTGAAGTATTAAGAGCCTAAAACTAGTGCTACATATGTTTAAAATTTAAACTAGAGGTCATCTACTACCTCAATAGATCTATTCCAATTAGTTTATATATAGAATATCTGTTACCTTTGCATATATTATTTGTATTATATTAACTATTATTATTAATAATAACAAAAATAAAAATAATAATAATATAGAAATAAGTATAATGAACTTTATGATGATAATGGTGACAGTGAGGATACTAATATATTAATAATACTACAATAAAATTATTCTTATATTAACAATAATAATAATGATTTTTATTTATTTAATTAGAGCGTAGCTAGTGAGAACTATTCAAAAAGGTAAAAGTCAAAATATTGAGCCAAAAATCACACAGAAAAATGTTTTTAATATTCACACACAACAAACTAGTTTTGGTGACGATGTTGTTTTCATTTGTGAATAATAATCATGAAAATTGATATCTGTGCTCTAACAAAAGTTCTACTATGTGCTAATATGAGACCCTAAAAATGATCTTTTCATAAATGTTTGTCCTGCCTTAGAGTGATACATGAAGCAGAGAATCTTTTAGTATAATATTTCTCTTCTAAAAAATTATGAAGTTTTTATAATAAAATGAAAACGGAAACTCCTATAATGAATAAATGTATAAACAACACAATTGTGTTTTATAAAATCATCCTCACTTTCAAATTATATAACTTGCATGTTAAAATATAAGTAGTCATTGCGCTGAAGAAAATTAACATAAACAGTCTATGTAACATTTTTAAAATTTGGACGCCATAGAAAAATGGTTTCCTTTTGTCACATTTGTCGCATCTCCACAATAGGCATTTTATCTTCTAAGGAAAGGACGGCGCTCACCGGAAAGCCGACCTCGTCCGAACGCTATCTGTTCGTTCAAGTCTGAATGCTGACTTCAGTAATCTCCCGACTCCGCTGCTCACTCGGATTTAAAGTTGGAAGCCAAAGCTTATTCAGAGGGTTTATAAATGTATGCACACTAAGCTAACACAATACTTCCATTACAATAAGTCATTAAGGGACAATGTCCTGGGTTTACGAGTTTGTCTTGAGTTTGTTAGATAATGTGAACCACACGACAGGACTTGGAGCAATGTCCTGTAAATAACGGTTGTGAAATGAATTTGTTCCAAGTGTAGTCTCGCAAATTTTATTTGAAAATTAGAAAACAATGAAATCAATTATTGGCTGGACTTAAAAATACCAATTTTGATATATTTATTGCTTAATTTGGCAAATTTGAACCAATATTCTTTGTAAAACATTTTTAAAGTAACAACCGTTGTGAGACACTACTAGTTATATTTTTTAATTATTCTTCTCAATAATTAGTACTCAAATAATTAGTAACAATTTTGATTCTTGAATGGAATTCATAACAATATGCAAACGATTCCTAATAAGAGGTACAGACGTAAACTTATATTCATAGCACTAGAAATTTGCTATTTTACTAATAGTTTTATAGATTTATTATTTGTTAAAGTCTAATTTTTTTGAAGAAAAACAACAAAATTCTCATGAGTATCATTTAGCAATTTTTGTGTGAGTGCGTAGCAATCCGAAGAGCAACGAATTGTTCCGAAGGCTTTCGAAAGTCAGGGAAACGTCTTTTAGAGATTGTGCGAAGTTTAGGTATAAATAAATTTTAAACTTTATTACATTCAAGAATTTCGTTGATTCATTATACTTTGCGGAAAGGTATGATTTTTTACAACTGATTTAATTATAGTTTGATAGGTCACTTTCTGTACTGAATCAAATAAAATGTATGACTAAGAAAATTATATTACTTCCTAATAAACTAATGATAAATAGGAAACCTAGTATATTTTCTTTTGTTACTGACTCAAGCAATAAACAATAATTGTGCTGTTTACCTACGTATTATAATTTAAAATATTTTAAATTGACCAGTAACAAATTGTAAAATTTAAATTAAAGGATACAAAGTTATATCAGATGGTATTTTGTCTATGGTGTGAGATTTTTTCTCTTACACAAGAATATAAAACAAATATATTGAAAAATTAAACGGCTAAAGACTTTTAATAGGTTATGTTATTTTGTTAACGATTTCGTAATGACATATACAGGTTTATTTTTAGAAATAAAAATATTTTTCTTTACTTCTAGGATTTTTGTTCTTGTTAATAATTAGTAGTAAATAGTTGATAATTAATATGCCCCAAAATGCAATGCATTCCATTAAATCATGTAAAAGATCGTTTGAGATTTTTATAATTCGTATATTTAGGTCTTCTGAATAAATAATAAATTCATGTTTGCCTAATAATGTGTTGAAAAAAAAATATTAAAATTATTATTTTCAAATATTATCAGTTCTTCATCACCCTAAACCAAAATACTAAGAACAATGTTACGTGGTTAGATGATTGATTAAAAAAATAAATTTTATATGTACATATATGTCTAATAAAATACATCTACAGTTATGTCATTAGGCAACTATAAAGCTATTTATAGGAATAGAGGTTACAACTACAGTGTGCAATATAAATATATCATTAGAACTGAATATAGGGTTTATGTTGGCTTGTTAATTAATTAACATTTTAAAGGTTACCTCAAGAAAAAACTCTTTCCAACTCAAATTAAACGAATCACTAATCTAAATAGACTTTTCAGAGAAATCATAACATAATTTAATGCTATTTTAATTTTCTTCATGTTGAATAGAATAAATGTCATTTCCATTAAACCTTTCACGGTACGACGGATATCTTGAAAAATAATTTTGCTCGTGTTTAAAGGGTAACTGGGCTCTTTAGTAATTTAATCCACAGAAGTTCTAATTTTACTTACATTAATTTTACTCAATATTGAATATTTCTTGTGATATTTCGTAATGGTTGAAAGTTTATAAGATGTAGAAGAGCATCAATAATGGGTCCAGATAAATTTAAGAGCCGAAACTAAATAAAAGTTATAACAGTTACTATCTAGAAAACGTAATACCTTTGGGATTATAATTAGGACAAATAAATATGAGATTCTAGATGAAACAAAATGGGAAAGGTCATGTTCTGAAGGGTTGGATTATAAATGTTTCAGTTGGATAACGAAAATCCTCGAGTATGGGGTTATGGATTTGTGATATGATTCTCTATAAATACCTATATTAGGGAAGGTCTGTCTCCTTTTTTTAAAAATTGAAGACTCGTAATCATACGAGAGATGGGAGCATGTGACGTAACAACGATATTATTACTCGTAATAGTAATAACAATATTATTAACACACATTACAACAACAACATTGTTAATAATAATATATACAAGAATGTTGATGACGACGATGATGATGATGATGATGATAATGATAATAATAAATAATAAAATAAATAATAACTTTATTTTTAATAATAATAGTAATTTTTATTTATACATATTTGTCTAGAGGTTGGGATGGATTTACGCATCATCAAGTCTGACTGGCAGACTTTGTATGTGGAACCCCTGACGAATTCTACCTAAACACTTCCTCCTTTCTGGTCCTTTGTAGATCCGATCAGGGCATCACTGTATTAGCATTATTCCTGGCCAGAAGCCTGTTTATTAACCTCAGTGGTTTCTATTTATAAAACTGATCATGTTTGGCCTTGTGTAAGGCTTCGAGTCACAAAGATTGGACTTGATCATCATACTGTGTCATTTTATTTAGCAGTGTTATCTCGTTGTATGTCTCTACCTCTAGCTAGTTGGATGCACTATACATCTTGGCCACAATGTTGTCTGGGTCTATTGACCCTACATTGTAATCCAGCGTTAACCTCTACACATTCACCTTCCCCACAAAACGAAAGTGTGTTTGAAGTTGTGGGTGATACGTCGCCACGATGAGCGCAGTTTAGGCTGTCCACCTTTCCTATTTCATATAAATAGATCCGGAAACAGCCGTAACCTGTTAGGAACTGTGTCAAGTAGACGTTTAGCTCCCTATGCTGCTAGTGACCCCATAGGTTTTTAATTAGATGGGCTGTCCATCTTCGGGTGGGTTCCTCAGACCAACTTTTTCGTCACTTGGCCATCGTCAACCTTCTCGCCCCTCTTTTGTTTTCCCTGTCGTCCATATTGTTTCACCGTTTCCAATGCCCTTCTTCTCTTGTACTAGCAAGTCAATAGGAATTATTTCTGTCATCAATAGAGCCGCCGATTCTGAGACCTTTCGATATGAACATGCTCCTTTTAATTATACCTCTTTCTCTACACCTAGGCCATCCGCCTCTTATTCCTCTCTGTTCTGAGTGATCTTCTCAAATTTCAGGTCAATACAGCATCATTGACTGTGTCACGGATATGAAAAGACAGTTTATACACTGAGTAGACCTCTAATGTTACCTAGGAGGCTACTCATAGCTGTTGTAATTTTAACCGGCTTTTCAGCTGCCCATTCACCATGATGTTGAAAATAAATTCATATCAATCATTATCCGTTAGTACTTAATAGCATTTATAGGCACTATATTTTCTTCTCCTAGGTGCCTTTTGAAATCAGAACGAACTTTAAATCGTTTTATTATTATTAATACAAATTAAATTGAACGATTTAAAAAATCTTACATTTTTAGATACATTATATAATGTTTAATAAGTTATTTGTTGTTTTTTCTAAAAACAATTGTGATAGTTTTATTTTGACGAATAATTGCAATTTTTTTGAAGTGTTATATTATTTTATTCACTTAATCGTTCTTGAATATTTGCTTGATGAATTATTTAATGAAGATGTCAACAAAAAACAGAAATAAATAGGTGGGAATAGGCAGTATATAGTTACAAGGTTTTACCTGACATAGGCGGCAACTGCGAACGGTGAACTGAAATTTATATTTCGTTATTTATTATCGTCTCTGGCATAAACGTTAACACTTTCGACATTTCAATTAGGGTTTCAAGGAATCCCAAATCTATAGCCTAACCGTGAAGATGACAAAAGTGCCTGTAATTATTTTGGTGAAACTATAGGTACGGAAGCTTATAATGAACCGAATGAAGAATGTTATGTAAGGAAAAATGTACCTAAAATCATAGAATAAAAACGTGTAATTAGTTATAGAAATAGTTTAAGCTTAATATTCTTTGGTTTTTTAAAGTGATATAATAAATAAATAATGATCCGAATGAAAAATGTTCTGTAAGGGAAAATGTACCTAAAATCATAGAATAAAAACGTGTAAATAGTTATAGAAAATGTTTAATCTTAATATTCTTTGTTTTTTTAAATTGATATAATAAATAAATAATGATTCGAATGAAAAATGTTCTGTAAGGAAAAATGTACCTAAAATCATAGAATAAAAACGTGTAAATAGTTAAAGAAATAGTTTAAGCTTAATATTCTTTGGTTTTTTAAATTGATATAATAAATAAATAATGATCCGAATGAAAAATGTTCTGTAAGGAAAAATGTACCTAAAATCATAGAATAAAAAACGTGTAAATAGTTATAGAAATAGTTTAAGCTTAATATTCTTTGGTTTTTTTAAATTGATATAATAAATAAATAATGACCGAATGAAGAATGTTATGTAAGGAAAAATGTACCTAAAATCATAGAATAAAAACGTGTAAATAGTTATAGAAATAGTTTAAGCTTAATATTCTTTGGTTTTTTAAATTGATATAATAAATAAATAATGATCCGAATGAAAAATGTTCTGTAAGGAAAATGTACCTAAAATCATAGAATAAAAACGTTACACAAAAACCTCTTAACCACAAACTTTCTTTAATTTACCCTAATGTACATTTCATTTACAAAGTAACCATCCTCAGAGGGATAACTGATTAACGCTAGAAAAATACCTTATTTATATTCTACAGAACTAGTCACTCCCACTCCGACCGCCGCGGCCCCATTTGTTAAACAAGGCGTAGCCACGCCCATCGAGTGAAAGCAAGATATCTAACATCAACTTACTAAAATATAAATTAAAAATACAATAAAAACATAATTAAAATTGTTTTTTGAAATTATAACCAACACAAAATTTAATATAAAAATTATAATCCTATTTAACAAATGAATATAAAATTGAATTAGGAATAGGACCTCTATCAGAATTTAATAAATTCTCAGGTTTATGTTTACTAATTTTTAAACTTTCAAAACTATTTAATAACTTATTAGTTCTAACATTCTTAATTAACTTGACATTATTAACATCTAGATTGTGATTGGTCTCTAAAATATGGGCAGCAATACTAGACTTATCAGATCTTTGGTATTTAATATCCCTAATATGTTCCTTAAATCTAGTTATTACTTTTCGTCTTGTCTGCCCAATATACATTTTATCACAATCCTTACAATTAACTTGGTAAATCCCTGATTTATCAAGTGTTTCTACTTTATCTTTTGCATTACCTAATAAATTTTTAAGGTTATTATGATTTTTATACGCAACTCTCAATTTAACATTCTTAAAAATTCCCTCCAGCCCTTTGGTTAAAACTTTGTCAAAAGGTAAACTAATAAAACTGCTTTCTTCTTTAGTTTCCAAAGGTAATGTTGTTAATTTCTTCCGAAAAATCCTAATCTTTTGCTTCCTAAGGATATTATCAATAATTTTACGTTCATAACCATTAAATTCAGCTATACTTTTAATATGTTCTAATTCAATATCAAAACGTCTTTTACTCAAAGGAATATTAATCAACCTATTAACTAAAGAATTGAAAGCTGCAAACTTGTGCTGGTTACAATGGTTAGATTCGTTTGGAATAAATCTATCATTGGATGTTGGCTTTCTATAAATATCAAAAACTATTTTATCTCTATTTCTAATACAATAAACATCAAGAAACGGTAAACGTTTATCTCTTTCAATTTCATAAGTAAATATAATATTAGGATGTTGATCATTGATGATCTTTAGAAATGGATCTATTTGAAATTCTTTAATATTAAATATAGCGAAAATATCATCAACGTATCTTATCCAGACACAAGGGAAATATTTAAGTTTCTTTTTCAATCCTAATTCAAAATGACTCTTAAAGAGTTCTGCTAAAAAAGGTGATAGGCTGTTTCCCATTGTTGTACCATCTTTTTGTTTATAAAAATTATTATTAAATTGAAAATAATTATTATTCATACAACAATTAGTTAATTTTACATATTGGTCAACTCTCTCAATATCGACATCATTCTCAATTAAAAACTCTTTTAATAAATTTAAAGTTTCCGTTACCGGAATACTTGGAAACAGAGAACAAACACAAAAGAAACTAAAATTTCTTCATCTGTTAATCTAATATTCTTAACCTTCTCTACAAAATCAAGTGTATTCTTAACCGAAAATGATGCCAACTTACATTTTAAAAAACTGAATTTTTTAACTAACCATTTAGATAACTTATAGGTTGGCGAATCAATTCCCGACACAATTGGCCTCACGGCATCGCCTACTTTATGTATTTTTGGGAGACAGTACAACCTAGGTAAAACAGGATTAAAAACATGAAATTTAAAGACATCTTTCTTTGAAATGACTAAATTACATTCCTTTATAACGTTTACTGTTTCTTTAACAAATTTATTTAACGGATTTTTTGACAATTTTCTAGCGTTAATCAGTTATCTCTCTGAGGATGGTTACTTTGTAAATGAAATGTACATTAGGGTAAATTAAAGAAAGTTTGTGGTTAAGAGGTTTTTGTGTATTTATTATTAAATTCAACCACATTATATTCCTAATAAATAGTAATTAAAACGTGTAAATAGTTATAGAAAAAGTTTAAGCTTAATATTCTTTGGTTTTTTAAATTGATATAATAAATAAATCGGTAAAGGCTGAATTTAAAATGCTAATATTTTAACTCTACAACTCTTGTAAAATTAATCAGAACTTTGGTGAAAATTTCAATAAAATATACAACCGCCTATTTCATGAGTATCAATATTTGTGTTTTATTAATATAAAATTCAACAGGTAAATATTAGAGCTGGGACCTGCTACAATAAGAACAGATAAATTGAACAATATTTTGATTATTGTAACATATTTTGTATCCGTTCTATGTAGCATAAATAAATAAGTGACTGAATTGCCGGAGGGTATATTGAATTAAATAAAACAAATATATTTTCTAATAGTAGTGGTCAAAGTCGAGCTACTTAATATTAAATATGAGCCATTAGAATCATTGTATAGTATATATATATATATATATATATATATATCGCAATATGTATTCTTGTGTATTAATAAAGAACTAAGTCAAAATACAAATACAAGAAGTATAATTCTTGTATTTGTATTTTGACTTAGTTCTTTATATATATATATATATATATATATATATATATATATATATATATATATATATATATATATATATATATATATATATATATATATATACAGTGATTAATCACTATTCTCGGAGGCTACGCTCCCCGAACTTACCGCGAATAGTGAAACGTATGAGGTTGAGACTACGGGAATCCTGGCAACTATAAGGTGATGGGAGTTGTCTCGAGACGAGGAGGTAGGAGCCCGAATAGATGAGTTTGGAGTTACATTAAGTAGACGCGCCTGGGGCGATGAAATCAATTACGCGATAGTAAAGATAAAGACAAATATAATTTTGCGTTAAATACAGGAACACTCCCAACGAGCATGTAACCTCTCTAGGCTAGGCCACTCTTGGTTAGGAAATATAAAAACGGTTCTTCAGGGACCAATCAAAAACTCCAAACCAGCTTCAACACCAACAGTTTGCTCTCATTTTCCATAACAACACTTTTACTAGTCCTCACATGTTCTGATTTTAAAATGGAAATTTTGTTCATTATGTTTTACGTTATTAAGTTTAATTGTAATATCTTGTATTTGTTTCATAAGCAATCAATTGGGATCAATTTGACAGTACGCGTCCTTGAATTAAAAACAAATTAAACGATTACATTGAGCATATAATGAAGTAAACTCAGTGTCTTGTGGGCGTATATTCAAGTAAGCATTTAAGAAATATAAATCTCAAAACATTCCCTTAACCACGAAAAAAAGTATCTTAATAGTTTTACTTGTATCTTTTCATTTTCTTTATGTAAAAATACAGTAAACATAATTAACCTCTCCCGGTATTACGACAGGGTCTCAACAAAAATAGCTAAAAGTTTTTTTTCAATTAAGGGTCTCTACACACTCAGAATAAGTTGTAATTTTACAATAAAACTGTTGACAATAATTCCAATTCTACAAAACCAAGTGAAAATAACTAGGACATATCGTGCAGAATATATATATATTTATATATATATATATATATATATATATATATATATATATATATAGGCCTATATATATATATATATATATATATATATATATATATATATATTACTCTAGTCAGTATTAGTCAAGTTCACATTATCCGTTCATATAACTTATATATATATATATATATATATATATATATATATATATATATATATACATATATATATATACATATATATATATATATATATATAGGCCTATATATATATATATACATATATATATACATATATATATATATATATATATATATATATATATATATATATATATATATATATATGTAGAATATCAAATATATTTTCCTGTTAGAACTATTTTTAAGATTAAATAATATACTAATATAATATAGCTACATATTTGTTAGACATATTTGAGTAGCTTCATATTTGTTAGACAGTTCTTTTATCATTCTTAGTATTGTAATTCCTGAGGATATTGGTAATGTCAACCAACGAAAAGCTTTAATGTATTATTCAATAAATTATTCCTGTAATTAGTGTATATTATTTAATCTTAAATATATATATATATATATATATATATATATATATATTTTAAAACAACTTAGGTTATTCTAATACAAGAATATTTATTCAATTATATTCAAAGCTTTTCGTCGGTAAACAGTACCAACATCATCAGGAATGAAAATTACAATAATGTAAGCTTACATTATTGTAATTTTCATTCCTGATGATGTTGGTACTGTTTACCGACGAAAAGCTTTGAATATAAATGAATAAATATTCTTGTATTTGAATAACCTATGTTGTTTTAAATTATTAAACAAGAAAATGTATTATATATATATATATATATATATATATATATATATATATATATGCTGATAAGTATTGTGTACGTATCTAAATCGTATGATACCACTAATAGATGGTTTCTTGAAAATCTCTATGGTTTTATTAACATGTCTTATCTTATAAATCTTTGCGGTCTTATAAAACTGTATGTTATTATATAAATATCTATGGTCATATAAACCTCTGTGGTCTAATAAATAAGTATAGTGTTTTATGTCTAAGAAGTCTTGTAATTCTGAGTGGTTTTATAAATGTTTCTGGTGTTATCCACCTGTAAGGTCTTAATATTCTAAACTAAAAGTTATCTTGTCTACGTAATTTATTTTTGAAAACACAAATATACATTTCAGTAATTGTAATAACTTTACATTGCAACTGACGGTAAACTTGAATGTTGGTGAACAAAATTATTATTATCTCCAACATATTTATGAAAAAACCTTATATGCTCTAAATAGTTCTAGAGCTTCTAGTAGACTTTCCCTCTATTCCCATAAAATGCACATGGCTGTATAACAAGCATATAACCTAATGCAAATATTACATTCTTAGGAATTATTTAATTAAACAAAGTAAGCTGTTCGTAATAAAACGTCATATTAATAACATTCCTAGAAATGTATTAAAATATATTTACTAAAAGCAGCTATTTAACCTTACTGTGGCTGAAGCTAAACCTTAAACCTTTGCTGCGTATTTGAAGGCACACTAAGCCAGACCTATAGCCGGAAAAGTGGAATCAAAATAAAAAGGAACTTTCCAACAGGTTAAACTGTTTGTCTGTTTAAGGGATTGATGAAGGGTTGATTGATGATCGGTTATGTAGGATGTATTTTTGCTGTAAATATAACGCTGGGGTTTATTACAAGAATAGCAACTACACATCCTCCCCTACCTTAGCTAGATTCACATTAGAAAAAGATAAAATCATTATATAGTTTCATGTTTTATAAGGTTCTAGCCAAAGAATCACTGACATTTTTAAAATCGGTCAAATTAATGGTTATGTGTAAAATCATAATAACTTAATACATTAATTGGGAAACCCTAAAGATAAAATCCCACGTAATGGATATTTATTGGTTAAATAAAACTAAAAGTTTGTTTAGCCTGATGTAAAGAGCATATGAGGGATAATAAATGCCAAAGACGAGAGAAGTCTAGTAATAAAAAAAGCATTTCAAAAATCAATCTTAATTTAGATACTCACAGTGGAAAAACATTGAAAATAGAAGGATGAAAAAATTGATGTATTGAAATTGTATATATTAGTGAATACCAAGTCGATATGTTATCCAATACAGGCCCTATTTCAAGATCTATATTAATTTCACTTGTAAAGAAAAATTGTGATTTCTATACAAAAGTTTGGTTAGGTTTACAAACTTATTGAATAATCTTATTATTAAATATTTGGTTTCCGTTAAGCTTTAACTCTAACATTTATTATTAAGTTATAGTCCACTTGTGATAACATAACTATCCGGTTTGGTTGATCGTAGAGTGGAGGAAAGGGGTTATGAATCTCATTCCAATAGTGTTGTAGTAATTGCGTTCTCTCCTGCCTCAAAGAATGATTTCGTGAAAAGAAAATATACTTGAGATAAATGTAATATTATTGTGTTTAGAGGGTGTTGATATGTTATTTAACTAAAACATCCATTTTCGTAAAAAGTGTCAGACTTACCTAAGGAAGTTGTAATTCTAAAAATGAAAATATGTAACCTATTATCATTAAATTGTATTATACATAGTACAGTTTGAAAAATATAAAAAATATATATATTTATTAACTAACATAACATAATTTGTTATGACAATTTTATCTAATTATGTGCAATAAATAAAGTAATACAGTCTACATGTTACAGCTCTGCAACATAACCTATTCTATAAAATCAGCTGTTGCATGAAATCACCTATATTATCACCTACTTAAGGCCAAAATATGAAACGCGTCCTTGTATCAATTGAGATGATTTTAATCGTGAAACGTATAGTTAGACACAACTAATTTTAAAACGAACAGCTATATTTGATAGAAATAAATTTCAAAGACCTAAATAAAAACATAGTAAATTGTAAGAATTAATTAAAACTATAACGGTCAGAAAACCCCTTCACTAACGCCAAATGCAGTAAGTGTGTCTGTTTAAATACATCTGTCACGATGTACATTAATCTTTTGGAAGTTCCGCTTTAATTGTTCCTTTGACAGCCCTGACCTTACTGTTGCATTCTCTTCTACTGTTCCATGTTCACGGTATTGACTTACGCTACAAGTTCTTAGTTATTGTTGACCCAGTAAATGATTTGTTTACAATTACGAATATAGTACAATCTAATATTGATCTTTACTACCTAATTAGTTTTTATAAAAAAAAATTAATTTGATATATTACACATTTCCATGTAAATGATTTTTCATTAGAATTTTACTAGGGGTATATAAGGTCTATATGAACAAAATACCGATATTATAACTTAAATTTGGCACAATAAAGTAAAACGTTATGATGATTAAATCTAAAAAATAAGTAACTTAAAAGCACACACAAAACATTCGTTATGTAGTCGTTATTAAAACGTATTTAATATATTAATTTTAGATTTTAGCCTAAATAAACCACAAAATTGTACTATTAGTCTCGGAATATTTAAAAAGTACATAACCAAGAATAATTATATTGCCATATTAGTAAAAATCATAATATATCCCTAATTGTTTTTCAAAAATCCTAGGCAATGTTAGATGACTCAGATCTCGTGACAGACAATATCTGGATTTCTGTAGTTTGCATTGATAAGCCATACTTCTCTTTAATTAAAATTCATCTCTCTTACTCTTCTGTCTCTCTCTCTCTCTCTCGCTCTCTCTGTGTAAATATATATATATATATATATATAATTGTATATATATATATATAATATATATTATATTTTTGTATTTACAGTATATATATATATATATATATATATATATATATATATATATATATATATAATTGAATTGTAAATTCAATTATAATTCTTGTATTTGTATTTAGACTTTTGTTCTTTATTAATACACAAGAAAACATACTGCGATATTTATATATATATATATATATATATATATATATATATATATATATATATATATATATATATATATATATATATATATATATATATCTATATATATATAACAACTTTTACAAACCTTGATATAAACTGAATAGAGATTTTTATTGATATATGGCTAATTATAATTATATATATATATATATATATATATATATATATATATATATTGTAATATTTTTATAATATATATAATTTTGAATAATTTAAATATAATTTCTTTACAATAAAACAAAATGTATTAATAATAATCCTTAGAAAACAATAAATTGCTGGGCGCCAGTTAGAATTACAAAATGATTGTAACCCTAACAGTGAAATTTAGATTCATATTACTTTTATTTGTTATCACTTACCATATATAGTAATAAATAAAAACACTTTCTTATAATTCGATCCAATCTTTGTTTAATTTAGTATTTTAAGTATTCTAGTAACAATATTTTTGTAATACACGTTTTCTATTTCCTTAATTTAGTTAACTGGATTAACTATTTAAATAACGATGGGTATTAATTATGACAAATTAAAAATTGGTTTATACAATTAATGTTGTAATAAATTTTATAAAAGAAACTCCTAGGCCTAAAGTTATTAATTTTGAATTTACAATATAATAATAATTTACAATCTTTTCTTAAATTAATTACTTATCTGAGGTTAAATGTTTTTGTCCAAACTTCTAGCCTTATAATTTATTTTTCTAGTCAAATCTTTCACCACTGTTTTCACCAATATTGGCTTCTATCAATTTTTAATTATTTTATTTTTTTTAATACTTGACTTCTTCCTTTAATAAAATTTTGGCGAATTAGGTTTTTTGCTTCTAGTTCCAATGCAAACTTTTCTAACAATGAATTTTTTCTATTGAAATTTCTAGGGAAAAGAATAAATCTTTGTCAATTGTTGAAACATCTGTTACATAACCCACTGATTATTTGATTTTCATCTTCCTTTTCTGGACAGTGAAGTTTTGATCTTCTATGTAATAGTTTTAGGTTTTGTATATTTCTACACTTTAAAAACATTAGCTGTTTCATAATTATACTAGCCGCCATCTTGGTTTTAATATTTTATGATAATAAATTTTTTTGGGTTATGGCTAATTGTTTACACTTTTTTTATCCATTTCTAATTCACTTCTATTATATTTTGGATTATTGTTATTGATTGTTTTAGTGTTTTATATAATAACATTACAATATATATATATATATATATATATATATATATATATATATATATATATATATATGTGTGTGTGTGTGTGTGTGTGTGTGTGTGTGTGTGTGTGTGTGTTTATTAACTAGCTAAGGGATGGGTATATATATAAGTTATATAAACATTTTATGTGAACATTTCATAATTAAATGCGTGCTAGGAAGATTCCTGCTTACGCAGCTTTAGTATTATATAGGTGTGAGAACAGAGCCCCGGCAGTGTGTAAGTCGCCTCTGTATCGCACAGACGTTTTCCACTCCGATTGAGTGCATATCAATTGTATTGTTTTATTAAGTAAATTTAATGTAACAGTTTTCTAAATTAATTGTTTATTAAATTCAAAGGTTTGTTAAAAATAAAAATCATTTTTAAAAACCTTTCTTGCTTAATATAAAACGTAACTGGCGCAGTCGGTAGGACACCTCAAGGAAGTTAACGAATATAACGTCCGTCGGTTTTAACCGTTAATTGAGGAAACTTTAAGTAGAGTGAATATCTACAACCACTTAATAGAGCGCATATCTATTAAGAACACGCGCGAATATCGTGTAAGTGAAAAGTGAAAGTTGTTCAAATGAGCAAAGTATTTTGGATCAACTTGTAAGTAGATCTTAAGATATAGAATTAAGAAAAAAGTAGAGTAAATACTTTTTAATTTTATATAATTGATTTTTAATTTTTATTATTTTGAAAAATAATATTAAATAATGGCAACGCCAACATTAAAAAAGGAGTATCTTGACATGATACCCGAGTATAGTGGAGAGCCCACTATGCTCCACAGATTTATCTCGATATGTGATAAGATAGTGAATAAGTTTTATGTAAGCGAAAATCCAGAGGATTTTCAAAATGAGTATCTGTTCTCCTCTATTCTTTCTAAATTAAAAGGCCAAGCACTGGAAATGGTTGTAAACTCTAACTCTTACAATTGGCACGAAACTAGAAAAGTATTATTAATTAGTTATTCAGACAAAAGAGATTGTTTCACATTAAACTTAGAGATGTCAGAATTAAAACAAGAAAGTAACGAATCACCATTTCAATTCTATGAGAAAATTCAAAAGTTACTAAATTTACAAATTTCATTTTTTATGAATAAAGAGCCTCAAAGGCAGATGGCTAAAGACATTTTAATAGAATACGTTCAGAAACTAGCTTTAAGAGTTCTCCTTAGGGGTTTGCATGAACCCATCGGGTCACTAATGCGTACCAAGAACCCTAACACTCTTAGTGAAGCACTTAATATGCTCACAAACGACTTCCAATTTAAAAATAATAAAATGTTTACTCAGCCAAGCAAACAACCAGTCTTTCAGAAAAGCCAAACTCATAACGTAAGAAGACCAATACATACTGAATTTAAATACCACCAAATACCTAAACAACTTTATCAACACCCAAATCCTTCCTATAGACCACCAACTTTTGCTAATCAGGGTCAGCCTCAAAGGGGACAACCAAACAACAACACTACTAAACCTCAGTATCCTCAGCGAAATACGGGTTATCAACCTACCCCTATGAGTATTTCCACCAGACAGACAGATAGGCCTTCTAGACAAACGAATTTGTATCAAATGACCGGACAAGGAGCCGAAAAAGACGATTACACTATGTACCAGACTAATGGACAAGAATCATTCGCTTTTGAAGAAGATCTCGGGAAAGAAGAGTACTTCGAAGAATCCCAAAATTTAACCGACAACTACGAAGAAGAGACCGCTAAAATCGATCAGGACGATTTTTTAGGACATACAAGCCTCGGAATCGATTTTCAATAATGAATCTACAAAGCGAAAATAACGAGCTACCATTTATATACGACACAAACACCAAATCTAGAATATTAATTGACACAGGCAGTACTAGATCATTTATGCGAAAATCTTTAGGCTGGAAAAATTTTAAAACAAGCATTAAAAAAGAGCCGTTTGAAGTAATCACCGCACACGGCACTTCAAAAGAAAATTTTTGTTGCACCATACCTCTGTTGTCTAAAAAAGCAATTAAATTTTATTTATTTGACTTTCATCAGAATTTTGACCTATTACTAGGGCTAGACAATATAAAGGATTTAGGAATAAGCTTAGACTTTATAAATAATAAATTAATACTTTGTGATGAGGAAATCCCTATTCAATATTTTAACACTGAAAAAGGAAGTTGTAATAAAACAGACAGCACGTCAATAAAGCAGGAACAATTTAGTTATGTTATACAAGCCCGCACTAGCCAAACAGTTAAATTAAAAATACAAAATATTCATAATGGAGAAGGTATTTTACCACACAAACAAGTGAACGGATTAGAAATTCCGCAGTGTATAGTTTCAGTGCATAAGGGTGAAGCCTATTGCCCTATTATAAACAATACGGAAGAAAATGTAAAATTAACAATAAGTAAACCATTAGAAGTAAAATCTTTAGAGGAATATAATATTTTCAGACCTGATGCAATGCAAATGAACGCTAATTTCAATTTATTAGATTATAAACAAAAAAATTCGAGAAGAAAAAATTTAGATTTATCAAAATTTAGAATGGAACATATGAACTCGGAAGAAAAATCCGCTATAACAAGTTTAATAAAAGATTATGCAGATTTATTCCATATTGAGGGAAACGATTTAACTTTTACCAACCAAATAAAACATGTTATTAGGACTACTGATGAAATTCCCGTATACTCCAGAAATTATAGATATCCAGAGATTTACAAGAACGAAATTAATAAACAAACTGAGGACATGCTTGAACAAGGAATTATTAGACCTTCAAATTCTCCATGGAACTCTCCTGTCTGGATTGTACCCAAAAAACAAGACGCTTCTGGCAAAAGAAAATTTCGATTAGTAATAGATTTTAGAGGATTAAACAAGAAAACAATTGACGATAAATTTCCCTTGCCAAACATTACCGACATATTAGATAAATTAGGACGATCTCAGTATTTTACAACTTTAGATTTAGCCTCAGGATTTCACCAAGTAGAAATGGATAAAAATAGCATAGAAAAAACAGCGTTTTCAACAGAAACGGGACACTATGAATTTTTAAGAATGCCTTTTGGACTAAAGAATAGCCCCCCTACATTTCAAAGAATTATGAATAACATTCTGAGAGGAATCCAAAATGAAACATGTTTAGTTTATTTAGACGATATTATAATTTACTCCACTAGCCTCCAAGAACATATACAAAGACTTAAAGAAGTATTCGACAGATTACGCAAAGCCAACTTTAAAGTACAGCTGGATAAAACAGAATTTTTAAGAAAAGAAGTAGCGTATCTAGGGCATGTTGTTACACCGGAAGGCGTAAAACCTAACCCAGCAAAGATTTTGGCAATCAAAAACTATCCAATACCCAAAACCACCAAACAAATTAAAGGATTTTTAGGACTAATAGGCTATTATCGAAAATTTATTAAAAACTTCGCCAAGATAACAAAACCGTTTACTAACTGTTTAAAGAAAAATGCAAAAATAAATATAGAAAATCCAGACTTCATTGAATGTTTTGAAACATGTAAAAATATACTGACTAATGAGCCCCTTCTGCAATACCCAGATTTTGAAAAGGAGTTTACTCTAACAACAGACGCTAGTAATTTTGCACTAGGAGCAATTTTAAGCCAGGACAATAATGGGAAGGACCTTCCTATAGCGTATGCCAGCAGAACTTTAAATGACAGCGAAACTAATTACTCCGCGATTGAAAAGGAATTACTAGCAATCGTATGGGCCACTAAACACTTTAGGCCTTATTTATTTGGAAGAAAGTTTAAAATTTATACAGACCATAAACCTTTACAATGGTTATTTTCAGTTAAAGAACCAAATTCCAAGCTTTTAAGATGGAGATTAAAATTAGAGGAATATGATTATGACATAAGATACAAAAAGGGCAAATTAAACCAAAACGCCGATGCCTTGTCTAGAATACAATTGAACATTACTAATAAAAGGTCAACAAACACCCAACACACTGTAGAACCAGACCTTGATTTATCTCCACCTGGATTAATCCAACGTTTCTTCCCGGAATTAGATGAAGATAACGAGTCTATGGTCGTACAACTCGACGCAACAGATAATGCCAACTTAGAGTACGATCAAGAAAGTGACAGTCAAACCGTGCATTCCAACTTCGAAGGGAACACCCAAATTGAAATACCAATTTCCGACGAACCTGTAAACTTTGGGAGAAATCAAATATTTTTGTCACTAGTAAAATACGAACCAAAGAAAGTAAAAATTATAAAACTATTCGGAACTTCAAAAATTCGTTTAATGGTCGAAATATCAGAAAATAACTTTAAAGAAGACATAGTTAACTTTGTAAAATCATATTTGGTACCCAAAATAAAATATAATCTATATTTTGAAGACGATTTTTACGAGAAATTTGCATCATGCGTAGCCAAAAATTTCAAACAAACTGAACTAAATTTGGTTAAGTGCAATAACAAACTCTTAGACCTAACTTCGGAAGAAGATACCTTAGAAACGATAAGTAATTATCATGTCAGCAAAACCAATCACCGAGGGATACAAGAAACATACGAACAAATTAAGCGAAGATATTATTGGCCTAATTTAAAATCACTAATCCAAAATTTCATAAATCAGTGTGACATATGTCAAAGAACCAAATATGACAGAATGCCCTTACAATTAGAGATGAACTTGACGCCTACAGCTTCAAGGCCTTTCCAGATAATTCACATCGACACTATCTCTTTAGAAAAGAATGCGTTTATCAGCATTGTCGACAGTTTCACAAAGTATGCTCAAGCTTATCGCTTGGGAAGCTCTCAAGCTACAGAGATTGCAGACAAGCTATTAGATTACTTTGCGCAGTTCTGCGTACCAACAGTTATTATCTCAGACAATGGAACGGAGTTTAATAACAGGATTGTGAAGGAGATATTAGACCTGCATAAAATCAAAATCCATTTTATCAGTACACAAAACCCCCAATCAAACGGATTATGTGAAAGATTTCATTCCACCTTAATAGAACACATAAGGCTGTTAAATAATCAAATCGAATTTAAAAAAGACAGTATAATTAAGAAAGTAAAATATGCTATAATTGCCTATAACAATAGCATTCATTCAGTCACAAAATTAACGCCGTGCGAAGTCTTATTTGGACACATAAATTCAAACTCTTTATTAGATATAGATTTAGAAAAACAAATTGTAAATGACTACGTTTTAAACCATAAGGAAAAAACAAAAATACTTTACGAAAACATTAGGGATAGCAATCAAAGAATTAAAGAAAAAGTTTTAGAAAAAAGGAATGTAAACAAAGAACCACTTCCAGAAATACCATCTGAAGTTTATATAAAGTCAGTTCAGAAGCAAAGCAAAACGAAAAACAGATATAGCAAGGAAGAGATAGCTTCAATAAACAAGGAAAGAAAAACTGGTAAAATAAAGCCTAGACATCATAACACAAAAGACAAGATACATTTGTCGAAAATTAAAAGGCCTAAGAAGATAAAAAATGTAATTAATGCTCAAAATAATTTTCCAGGTCCCTCCTGTTCGTCATTGGCACAGCCACCGACTCAGCAGAGATCAGAGAAGTCAACAACAACCTCGGAATAATCCCAATAGACCTTGGGCCGGCCAAATTAGAATCTTCCTACCATACCTTTGTCCACTATTTTGATGTAAGAAACTTAGTAGCTCATCTAAATAACATTGATGCTTATTATTATGACGTATTGCAAAATTTTGAAACTAGTTGCTACAATTGTAACGGTAGCTTATTAAACAATGAATATGTAACCGATAACAGTAATAGAATAAGAGATATTGTTAATTATTTTAAATATGTTAATCACAGTAAAAATGTAATAGAAGAAAAATTAGAAATTATACTCTTAAGAGAGAATGGTAACAAAAGAACAAAAAGAGGTCTTATAGATGGACTAGGGTCCGTTATCAAATCTTTAACAGGCAATTTAGATGCATATGATGGTAAGAAATATGACAAAATAATTAAAGATATTGAAAATGAAAAAATTAAGATTAATTATCAAATTGAATCTCAATACTCCTTTAGTAATAATATTATGAAGGAATTAAATAAAACTTTTATTGTAATTGATGAAAATTTTGTAGAATTAAAAAATAAGTTAAGTATTGTGAATCGTAATGTAAATGACTTTGTTGAACTAGAAAAATTTAGAAGTATTCTAAACCAATTGAACATTTTATATGACATGATGTTACAGGTAATCACAGATTTAGAAAATTCTCTTACATTTTGTAAACTAGGTGTTGTACACCCTAGTGTTATTTCAACCCAAGAATTATATGAAGAATTAAACAAAATTTATAAATATTATAATGAGAGGTTACCTTTAGAACCTAAAATGGAAAATATGTGGGAATTAGAAAACCTAATTAAAGTTAATTGTAAACTAAATTCTGAAAGGATTGTTTATTTTATAAATTTACCCATTGTAGAAAAAACTCAATTTAAATTGTATAAATTACACTCTATACCCACAAAATATGAAACAGATTATGTAACAATTATACCAAAAGTAAGGTACATATTAGTGTCTAACTCTGTAATATTAGGTTTAAACAATGAATGTAACTATAAAACCGATTCCATATACTTTTGCTCATTCGACATTCTAACACACCATAAATTAGACTGTGAAGTGTCCATTATCAGGAACAACGATGCCAGCAACTGTGAATATACTGCATTGGAAGTTACAGACAACATAATTAACTGGATCCCAGAAATCAACCGTTACCTAGCGACCTTCCCCAACAAGCAGACTCTGGAAATTACCAATCGCAAGGCAACTACCACCGTCACCCTTCAAGGCATATATTTGATAAAAACTAATAATGATTCAATCTTTTTCAACAACATGAAACTGAGCCATACATCAACAACTTCGGGAGGCCATCCTATTTTCATGGACACGTCCAAACTACAATTTTCAATGAGTAAAATGCCAGAATTCTCAGTAAACGTTAAACGCCTAGAGTTGGACAAAATAAACACAGAAATCATCTCAAGAATTGACCCAACTATGGAAATTACCCACCACATCAGTATCTGGACTATTGCCCTTTACGGAGGCGTATTCAGCAGCCTTATATACTTCGCCCTCATCAGGAAGAAGAAGAAGACTTCAACCAACGCCGAAACTTCGCCAACCCCCGAAGTTCTCTTTAGGGATGGAGGAGTTATATAAACATTTTATGTGAACATTTCATAATTAAATGCGTGCTAGGAAGATTCCTGCTTACGCAGCTTTAGTATTATATAGGTGTGAGAACAGAGCCCCGGCAGTGTGTAAGTCGCCTCTGTATCGCACAGACGTTTTCCACTCCGATTGAGTGCATATCAATTGTATTGTTTTATTAAGTAAATTTAATGTAACAGTTTTCTAAATTAATTGTTTATTAAATTCAAAGGTTTGTTAAAAATAAAAATCATTTTTAAAAACCTTTCTTGCTTAATATAAAACGTAACTTATATATATATATGGATTAGTCCCTCGCTTATAGAGGGTTAGGTGTTCTTGGCTTCGCTTATTCGCAGGATATCCCGCTAATAGGATTGGTAATAAAAGAAAGTTAAAATGTAGTGAAAGCATAGCATCAGCTGCAAAGCGTTTTAGTGTTAACGACTCGACGGAGTGTTACATAAAGAAAAATGTAGAAAATATACGGAGCGTCAGGGAAGGAATTGGCGAATAGGCGAGAGTTCCCTCTCGTGATATAAATATCGTAAAAAAGAAAACGTTTTGAGTGTGCGGATAGAATTTCAATCACAAAAATTGATTGCTCTGAGTACTAATTTTTATTTGTGAAAAAGCTACGTGTTTGTATGAACAATTTTTTCAAAACTCTGTTGAACGCAACACCAGTAATTCATTTTCAACAAGTAAATGCTAGGTTGACAAGTTCAAGAGACGGTTTTCTTTTCCCATCGTGAAAGTGGGCGGTGAATCAGCCCCAGTAAACCACGAAACCACTAATTCATTTCCAAATCATTTTAAAAATCTTATTTCGGAGAAAGCTATACGGTTGATTACGTTTATAACGCGGATGAGACGGGACGGTTTTGGATAAGAATGATTTCACCAACTTTGCTATCTAGAAATCTGCTAGGGGTGTAAGGCCGCCAAGGGTTGTTTGGGTGTTATACTGCGTTGTAGTGCTAGCAGACTGATATTGCCAAAGTAACACATAAAATTAGCGGTTAAGGGATTCAAGACATTAACAGTGAAGAAATCGACAATGAAAAAGTGCGAACCAAGATTATATGGAAGAAAAATATGAGTCTATCTCGGATAACTAAGAGGGAGAGATCGGAAAAAATGTATCAAATTAAAATCTGTTAAGTGTATGTTTAAGAAAAGCAATAGCTTCAGCCGTTACTGAAAATGATCTCTTTTTAGAATGGGAATTGAAATATAATTGATAGCAGGAAGAAGTACTATCGCCATGCCATGAAAAAAGTGTGTAAAGAGCTGGAAAAAAATCGCAACAAAAATAGTAAAAAAAATTAGGTGTTTTAAAAATTATTCGTATAAATTTAGTTGTTTAAAGATTTAGTGGATAGTGTTTAGGAATATAGAACAAGTGTGTCTGTGTATATGTAATTTCGCGAATCGAACATTTTCGTCTACAAAAACGTTTATTAAAAATCATTGTTTACATTTCGATTGCACATATTCTGGAAAAATTATTATAAGTATATGTCTATATCTCAACATTTTAATTGGTACTACAGAATCAGTAATTCAGACCTGTATCTAATATTTTCATTTCTAACGGAGTAAATTTCTAATAGTTTACAATTTCCACCAAAATGGGGTTTTTTCAGGTTATACTTTAAAGTCCATTTTTACTTAATAAATTAAATTTTCTTTCCAACATTAAAAAAGAAAAATATTTTTACAATTAGCGTAATTCTTGAGCTAATTGCCTCTGAAGATTATTACATTGTAATTTAAATTCAAGGAAAAATTTGAATAAAAGGTTTTTTTTTTAATTTAAGAGGTCTTATTTATTTAAAATAATAATATGGTTTTGAAAAAATCCCTCCGTCATCAATGTCTACCTCAATGTAAAGTGTAATTTAAACTTATAATTTATGAAACCAATCAGGTTTACAGTTTCGTGGTAACTTAAATGACCATTCTGCAATCCTAATCTAATTACGTCACGAAATGTTATAAACCGTGTCGCAACGTCCTACTCTATCCATTTAATTACAGAGACCAACGCGTAGGTTGTTACTGGCTTTATGACGTGGCACTGTAGCTCAGTAACTAACCCAAAGCGGTTTATGTTGTTATCGTTTGCGGGTACTGAGGGGAAGGACGAAATGGCAAATTATCCCCATGACCTACTAGTAGTGCTGCATAGATATTAACCATTTGAGGAACTTTTTAAAGCTGATGCAATATCCTTAATGTAATTAGAATGGTAAACCAACAAATTGGATACAACTGTATGAAGCAACTGTATGAATTGTATGAAGCAACTGTGGCTTAATGTTTATTTTAAATAAATAAAACCTCTAAACCACAAATAACATTTATTTAAACCTTATGTACATTTCAATTGCCCAGCAATCATCTTCAGAGGTATTTAAAAAATACAACTCTTGTATTTTTTAAATATCTCGAAGATGATTGCTGGGCAATTGAAATGTACATAAGGTTTAAAATAAAAGTTATTTGTGGTTTAGAGGTTTTATTTATTTAAAAATAAATTGAATACACTTTTAAAAACTAATGCATAATAATTGATGTTTAGTGAGAATAAGAAAAAAATATTCGCTTTTTTTAAATGATTTCATAAAATGGAGTGACAAAAGCAAACGGAAGGATAATTAGAACCTTTCATTAATTATCCTTTCAGAATAAGAACTGTGTTTGACTAATCCTGAATAGCCTTTTCATATCCAACGCTAGGTTTAACCTTTGCAGCTAACTTTGCTATAATCTCACTACTGCTAAAAATGTTAAAAGTTATAAACAATATTAAAAAAATATAATTAATTCCTAAAATAGAAAAGAATATTTTAGTTACTTTTTCTTACATAATTACAATTATATAAATACCTATATACGTATGGGAATAAGAAGTGATATTTTTATTTCATTTTTAAAATTTAATTAAATTAATATTGTAATTACTGTATTAATTGTATTAATATTGTATTTAATTGAAAAACTGTAATAAAATCAAATATCATCCACTTAAAATTTAAAAAAAATGTATTTTAATATGAGTGGATGAATAGAAAGTATTTATTAACGATTGAAAATTTGAGCAATATATATATATATATAGAAAAGAATTGTCACATCGAAACATTAAATATTTTACATGTGTTATGTGGCGATCCTATTTGTAACGTATGACACTCCTTTTATAATATAAAAACCGTTATAGAGATTATAACTTATATAATTATATATAAAGTTGTAATCATTATTGATTGTAACATGTTTTATTCTCATGGACAAAATTGTAATTTTTTCATTTTGTTGACGATGACGTATGTGTCAGGTATGAAAGCGGCCTTTTTTCTTCTGAATAATTTTGTAACTTTTTTGTGTAATATGTAAGTATTCTTCTTTTGTGTTATATTGGTTAATTTGGTTGTGTAATTTATTAGTAATGTTTGGGTTTAATGGATGTTTCGATTTTCTATATAAGCTCAAAAGCTATTTATCAGGCTTTTTTATTTTTTTATTTTATCTGCTAGAAGGATTTTATGTATTCTGGTTATAAGAATGTTGTGAGTGCTGTAGTTGAATCCCGGTCACAATTCAGTGAAACGTTAAAATCACTATAAGGATGGGTTTCAGTATGGTTTTAGGGATATCTCTTTAATCTCGTCCGGTATCAAGGTTACTATGTTATATGTAAGGAATGAATTTACTAATAAAGGTAATCGTTCAATATAAATTTTTTTCTTTGAAGTTAAGGATTCCTTACGAATTGACAAAATCGTATGAAAGCAATTTTTCATAATTCATGTTAATTAAATAATCATACAGAGATAAGGTCTGTTTGTCTAAAAGTGCAAACACAAGATCGGGTTTAACTTTCAAACATTGTTCGTACTTGTTTTAATATGTTTGCATTAATGATAACAGTTCGCTAATAATTTGAGAAAAAAGACATATTGGAACCTTAAATTTAACTAAGAGCCACACGCTTAGGGGCTTCTTTATTATATCGTAATTGTTATATGCATTGGACCTATTTATATACTTGTTTTAATACGTTTGCATTAATGATAACAGTTCGATAATACTTTGAGAAAGAAGACATATTGGAACCTTAAATTTAACTAAGAGCCACACGCTTAGCGGCTTCTTTATTATATCCTAACAGTTATAAACATTGGAGCTATTTATATACTTGTTTTAATACGTTTGCATTAATGATAACGGTTCGCTAATACTTTGAGAAAGAGAACATATAGGAACCTTACATTTAACTAAAAACCATACGCTTTGGGGCTTCTTTATTATATCTTAACCGTTATATACATTGGACCTATTTATATACTTGTTTTAATACGTTTGCATTAATGATAACAGTTCGCTAATACTTTGAGAAAAAGAGCATATTGGAACCTTAAATTTAACTAAGAACCACACGCTTAGGGGCTTCTTTATTATATCCTATACGTTATATACATTGGACCTATATATATACATGTTTTAATACGTTTGCATTAATGATAACAGTTCGATAATACTTTGAGAAAGAGAGCATATTGGAACCTTAAATTTAACTAAGAACCATACGCTTAGGGGCTTCTTTATTATTTCTTAACCGTTATATACATTGGAGCTATTTATATACTTGTATTAATACGTTTGCATTAATGATAACAGTTCGATAATACTTTGAGAAAGAGAGCATATTGGAACCTTAAATTTAACTAAGAGCCACACGCTTAGGGGCTTCTTTATTATATCCTAACCGTTGTATACATTGGACCTATTTATATATTTGTTTTAATACGTTTGCATTAATGATAACAGTTCGCTAATACTTTGAGAAAGAGAGCATATTGGAACCTTAAATTTAACTAAGAGCCACACGCTTAGGGGCTTCTTTATTATATCCTAACCGTTATAAACATTGGAGCTATTTATATACTTGTTTTAATACGTTTGCATTAATGATGCTAGTTCGCTAATACTTTGAGAAAGAGAGCATATTGGAACCTTAAATTTAACTAAGAGCCACACGCTTAGGGGCTTCTTTATTATATCCTAACCGTTATATACATTGGACCTATTTATATACTTGTTTTAATACGTTTGCATTAATGATAACTGTTCGATAATACTTTGAAAAAGAGAGCATATTGCAACCTTAAATTTAACTAAGAGCCACACGCTTAGGGGCTTCTTTATTATATCCTAACCGTTATATGCATTGGACCTATTTATATACTTGTTTTAATAAGTTTGCATTAATGATAACAGTTCGCTAATACTTTGAGAAAGAGAGCATATTGGAACCTTAAATTTAACTAAGAGCCACATGCTTAGGGGCTTCTTTATTATATCCTAACCGTTATAAACATTGGAGCTATTTATATACTTGTTTTAATACGTTTGCATTAATGATGCTAGTTCGCTAATACTTTGAGAAAGAGAGCATATTGGAACCCTAAATTTAACTAAGAGCCACACGCTTAGGGGCTTCTTTATTATATCCTAACCGTTATATGCATTGGACCTATTTATATACTTGTTTTAATAAGTTTGCATTAATGATAACAGTTCGATAATACTTTGAGAAAAAGAGCATATTGGAACCTTAAATTTAAGTAAGAGCCACACGCTTAAGGGCTTTTTTATTATATCCTAACCGTTATATACTTTGGAGCTATTTATATACTTGTTTTAATACGTTTGCATTAATGATAACTGTTCGCTAATACTTTGAGAAAGAAGGCATATCGGAACTTTAAATTTAACTAAGAACCATACGCTTAGGGGCTTCTTTATTATATCCTAACCGTTATATGCATTGGAGTTATTTATATATTTGTTTTAATACGTTTGCATTAATGATAACAGTTCGCTAATACTTTGAGAAAGAGAGCATATTGGAACCTTAAATTTAACTAAGAGCCACACGCTTAGGGGCTTCTTTATTATATCCTAACCGTTATAAACATTGGACCTATTTATATACTTGTTTTAATAAGTTTGCATTAATGATAACTGTTCGCTAATACTTTGAGAAAGAAGGCATATCGGAACCTTAAATTTAACTAAGAACCATACGCTTAGGGGCTTTTTTATTATATCCTAACCGTTATATACTTTGGAGCTATTTATATACTTGTTTTAATACGTTTGCATTAATGATAACTGTTCGCTAATACTTTGAGAAAGAAGGCATATCGGAACCTTAAATTTAACTAAGAACCATACGCTTAGGGGCTTCTTTATTATATCCTAACCGTTGTATACATTGGACCTATTTATATATTTGTTTTAATACGTTTGCATTAATGATAACAGTTCGCTAATACTTTGAGAAAGAGAGCATATTGGAACCTTAAATTTAACTAAGAGCCACATGCTTAGGGGCTTCTTTATTATATCCTAACCGTTATAAACATTGGAGCTATTTATATACTTGTTTTAATACGTTTGCATTAATGATGCTAGTTCGCTAATACTTTGAGAAAGAAAGCATATTGGAACCCTAAATTTAACTAAGAGCCACACGCTTAGGGGCTTCTTTATTATATCCTAACCGTTATATGCATTGGACCTATTTATATACTTGTTTTAATAAGTTTGCATTAATGATAACAGTTCGATAATACTTTGAGAAAAAGAGCATATTGGAACCTTAAATTTAACTAAGAGCCACACGCTTAGGGGCTTTTTTATTATATCCTAACCGTTATATACTTTGGAGCTATTTATATACTTGTTTTAATACGTTTGCATTAATGATAACTGTTCGCTAATACTTTGAGAAAGAAGGCATATCGGAACCTTAAATTTAACTAAGAACCATACGCTTAGGGGCTTCTTTATTATATCCTAACCGTTATATGCATTGGAGTTATTTATATATTTGTTTTAATACGTTTGCATTAATGATAACAGTTCGCTAATACTTTGAGAAAGAGAGCATATTGGAACCTTAAATTTAACTAAGAGCCACACGCTTAGGGGCTTCTTTATTATATCCTAACCGTTATAAACATTGGACCTATTTATATACTTGTTTTAATACGTTTGCATTAATGATAACTGTTCGCTAATACTTTGAGAAAGAAGGCATATCGGAACCTTAAATTTAACTAAGAACCATACGCTTAGGGGCTTCTTTATTATATCCTAACCGTTATATGCATTGGACCTATTTATATACTTGTTTTTATAAGTTTGCATTAATTATAACTGTTCGCTAATACTTTGAGAAAGAAGGCATATCGGAACCTTAAATTTAACTAAGAACCATACGCTTAGGGGCTTCTTTATTATATCCTAACCGTTATATGCATTGGACCTATTTATATACTTGTTTTAATACGTTTGCATTAATGATAACTGTTCGCTAATACTTTGAGAAAGAAGGCATATCGGAACCTTAAATTTAACTAAGAACCATACGCTTAGGGGCTTCTTTATTATATCCTAACCGTTATATGCATTGGTCCTATTTATATACTTGTTTTAATAAGTTTGCGTTAATGATAACAGTTCGATAATACTTTGAGAAAGAGAGCATATTGGAACCTTAAATGTAACTAAGAGCCGCACGCTTAGGGGCTTCTTTATTATATCCTAACCGTTATATACTTTGGAGCTATTTATATACGTGTTTTAATACGTTTGCTTTAATGATAACAGTTCGATATTACTTTGAGAAAGAGAGCATATTGGAACCTTAAATTTAACTAAGAGCCACACGCTTAGGGGCTTCTTTATTATATCCTAACCGTTATATACATTGGACCTATTTATATACTTGTTTTAATAAGTTTGCATTAATGATAACAGTTCGATAATACTTTGAGAAAGAAGGCATATCGGACCCTTAAATTTAACTAAGAACCATACGCTTAGGGGCTTCTTTATTATATCCTAACCGTTATATACATTGGACCTATTTATATACTTGTTTTAATACGTTTGCATTATTGATAACAGTTCGATAATACTTTGAGAAAGAGAGCATATTGGAACCATAAATTTAACTAAGAGCCACACGTTTAATGGCTTCTTTGTTATATCTTAACCGTTATATACATTGAAGCTATTTATATACTTGTTTTAATACGTTTGCATTAATGATAACAGTTAGCTAATACTTTGAGAAAGAGAGCATATTGGAACGTTAAATTTAACTAAGAGCCACACGCTTAGCGGCTTTTTTATTATATCCTAACCGTTATATACTTTGGAGCTATTTATATACTTGTTTTAGTACGTTTGCATTAATGATAACTGTTCACTAATACTTTGAGAAAGAAGGCATATCGGAACCTTAAATTTAACTAAGAACCATACGCTTAGGGGCTTCTTTATTATATCCTAACCGTTATATGCATTGGACCTATTTATATACTTGTTTTAATAAGTTTGCATTAATGATAACTGTTCGCTAATACTTTGAGAAAGAAGGCATATCGGAACCTTAAATTTAATTAAGAACCATACGCTTAGGGGCTTCTTTATTATATCCTAACCGTTGTATACATTGGACCTATTTATATATTTGTTTTAATACGTTTGCATTAATGATAACAGTTCGCTAATACTTTGAGAAAGAGAGCATATTGGAACCTTAAATTTAACTAAGAGCCACACGCTTAGGGGCTTCTTTATTATATCCTAACCGTTATAAACATTGGAGCTATTTATATACTTGTTTTAATACGTTTGCATTAATGATGCTAGTTCGCTAATACTTTGAGAAAGAGAGCATATTGGAACCCTAAATTTAACTAAGAGCCACACGCTTAGGGGCTTCTTTATTATATCCTAACCGTTATATGCATTGGACCTATTTATATACTTGTTTTAATAAGTTTGCATTAATGATAACAGTTCGATAATACTTTGAGAAAGAGAGCATATTGGAACCTTAAATTTAACTAAGAGCCACACGCTTAGGGGCTTTTTTATTATATCCTAACCGTTATATACTTTGGAGCTATTTATATACTTGTTTTAATACGTTTGCATTAATGATAACTGTTCGCTAATACTTTGAGAAAGAAGGCATATCGGAACCTTAAATTTAACTAAGAACCATACGCTTAGGGGCTTCTTTATTATATCCTAACCGTTATATGCATTGGAGTTATTTATATATTTGTTTTAATACGTTTGCATTAATGATAACAGTTCGCTAATACTTTGAGAAAGAGAGCATATTGGAACCTTAAATTTAACTAAGAGCCACACGCTTAGGGGCTTCTTTATTATATCCTAACCGTTATATACATTGGACCTATTTATATACTTGTTTTAATAAGTTTGCATTAATGATAACTGTTCGCTAATACTTTGAGAAAGAAGACATATTGGAACCTTAAATTTAACTAAGAGCCACACGCTTAGGGGCTTCTTTATTATATCCTAACCGTTATAAACATTGGACCTATTTATATACTTGTTTTAATAAGTTTGCATTAATGATAACTGTTCGCTAATACTTTGAGAAAGAAGGCATATCGGAACCTTAAATTTAACTAAGAACCATACGCTTAGGGGCTTCTTTATTATATCCTAACCGTTATATGCATTGGACCTATTTATATACTTGTTTTAATAAGTTTGCATTAATTATAACTGTTCGCTAATACTTTGAGAAAGAAGGCATATCGGAACCTTAAATTTAACTAAGAACCATACGCTTAGGGGCTTCTTTATTATATCCTAACCGTTATATGCATTGGACCTATTTATATACTTGTTTTAATAAGTTTGCGTTAATGATAACAGTTCGATAATACTTTGAGAAAGAGAGCATATTGGAACCTTAAATGTAACTAAGAGCCGCACGCTTAGGGGCTTCTTTATTATATCCTAACCGTTATATACTTTGGAGCTATTTATATACGTGTTTTAATACGTTTGCATTAATGATAACAGTTCGATATTACTTTGAGAAAGAGAGCATATTGGAACCTTAAATTTAACTAAGTGCCACACGCTTAGGGGCTTCTTTATTATATCCTAACCGTTATATACATTGGACCTATTTATATACTTGTTTTAATAAGTTTGCATTATGATAACAGTTCGATAATACTTTGAGAAAGAGAGCATATTGGATCCTTAAATTTAACTAAGAGCCACACGCTTAGGGGCTTCTTTATTATATCCTAACCGTTATATACTTTGGAGCTATTTATATATTTGTTTTAATACGTTTGCATTAATGATAACAGTTCGCTAATACTTTGAGAAAGAAGGCATATCGGACCCTTAAATTTAACTAAGAACCATACGCTTAGGGGCTTCTTTATTATATCCTAACCGTTATATACATTGGACCTATTTATATACTTGTTTTAATACGTTTGCATTATTGATAACAGTTCGATAATACTTTGAGAAAGAGAGCATATTGGAACCATAAATTTAACTAAGAGCCACACGTTTAATGGCTTCTTTATTATATCCTAACCGTTATATACATTGAAGCTATTTATATACTTGTTTTAATACGTTTGCATTAATGATAACAGTTAGCTAATACTTTGAGAAAGAGAGCATATTGGAACGTTAAATTTAACTAAGAGCCACACGCTTAGGGGCTTTTTTATTATATCCTAACCGTTATATACTTTGGAGCTATTTATATACTTGTTTTAATACGTTTGCATTAATGATAACTGTTCGCTAATACTTTGAGAAAGAAGGCATATCGGAACCTTAAATTTAACTAAGAACCATACGCTTAGGGGCTTCTTTATTATATCCTAACCGTTATATGCATTGGAGTTATTTATATATTTGTTTTAATACGTTTGCATTAATGATAACAGTTCGCTAATACTTTGAGAAAGAGAGCATATTGGAACCTTAAATTTAACTAAGAGCCACACGCTTAGGGGCTTCTTTATTATATCCTAACCGTTATAAACATTGGACCTATTTATATACTTGTTTTAATAAGTTTGCATTAATGATAACTGTTCGCTAATACTTTGAGAAAGAAGGCATATCGGAACCTTAAATTTAACTAAGAACCATACGCTTAGGGGCTTTTTTATTATATCCTAACCGTTATATACTTTGGAGCTATTTATATACTTGTTTTAATACGTTTGCATTAATGATAACTGTTCGCTAATACTTTGAGAAAGAAGGCATATCGGAACCTTAAATTTAACTAAGAACCATACGCTTAGGGGCTTCTTTATTATATCCTAACCGTTGTATACATTGGACCTATTTATATATTTGTTTTAATACGTTTGCATTAATGATAACAGTTCGCTAATACTTTGAGAAAGAGAGCATATTGGAACCTTAAATTTAACTAAGAGCCACATGCTTAGGGGCTTCTTTATTATATCCTAACCGTTATAAACATTGGAGCTATTTATATACTTGTTTTAATACGTTTGCATTAATGATGCTAGTTCGCTAATACTTTGAGAAAGAGAGCATATTGGAACCCTAAATTTAACTAAGAGCCACACGCTTAGGGGCTTCTTTATTATATCCTAACCGTTATATGCATTGGACCTATTTATATACTTGTTTTAATAAGTTTGCATTAATGATAACAGTTCGATAATACTTTGAAAAAAAGAGCATATTGGAACCTTAAATTTAACTAAGAGCCACACGCTTAGGGGCTTTTTTATTATATCCTAACCGTTATATACTTTGGAGCTATTTATATACTTGTTTTAATACGTTTGCATTAATGATAACTGTTCGCTAATACTTTGAGAAAGAAGGCATATCGGAACCTTAAATTTAACTAAGAACCATACGCTTAGGGGCTTCTTTATTATATCCTAACCGTTATATGCATTGGAGTTATTTATATATTTGTTTTAATACGTTTGCATTAATGATAACAGTTCGCTAATACTTTGAGAAAGAGAGCATATTGGAACCTTAAATTTAACTAAGAGCCACACGCTTAGGGGCTTCTTTATTATATCCTAACCGTTATAAACATTGGACCTATTTATATACTTGTTTTAATACGTTTGCATTAATGATAACTGTTCGCTAATACTTTGAGAAAGAAGGCATATCGGAACCTTAAATTTAACTAAGAACCATACGCTTAGGGGCTTCTTTATTATATCCTAACCGTTATATGCATTGGACCTATTTATATACTTGTTTTTATAAGTTTGCATTAATTATAACTGTTCGCTAATACTTTGAGAAAGAAGGCATATCGGAACCTTAAATTTAACTAAGAACCATACGCTTAGGGGCTTCTTTATTATATCCTAACCGTTATATGCATTGGATCCATTTATATACTTGTTTTAATACGTTTGCATTAATGATAACTGTTCGCTAATAATTTGAGAAAGAAGGCATATCGGAACCTTAAATTTAACTAAGAACCATACGCTTAGGGGCTTCTTTATTATATCCTAACCGTTATATGCATTGGACCTATTTATATACTTGTTTTAATAAGTTTGCGTTAATGATAACAGTTCGATAATACTTTGAGAAAGAGAGCATATTGGAACCTTAAATGTAACTAAGAGCCGCACGCTTAGGGGCTTCTTTATTATATCCTAACCGTTATATACTTTGGAGCTATTTATATACGTGTTTTAATACGTTTGCATTAATGATAACAGTTCGATATTACTTTGAGAAAGAGAGCATATTGGAACCTTAAATTTAACTAAGAGCCACACGCTTAGGGGCTTCTTTATTATATCCTAACCGTTATATACATTGGACCTATTTATATACTTGTTTTAATAAGTTTGCATTAATGATAACAGTTCGATAATACTTTGAGAAAGAAGGCATATCGGACCCTTAAATTTAACTAAGAACCATACGCTTAGGGGCTTCTTTATTATATCCTAACCGTTATATACATTGGACCTATTTATATACTTGTTTTAATACGTTTGCATTATTGATAACAGTTCGATAATACTTTGAGAAAGAGAGCATATTGGAACCATAAATTTAACTAAGAGCCACACGTTTAATGGCTTCTTTGTTATATCTTAACCGTTATATACATTGAAGCTATTTATATACTTGTTTTAATACGTTTGCATTAATGATAACAGTTAGCTAATACTTTGAGAAAGAGAGCATATTGGAACGTTAAATTTAACTAAGAGCCACACGCTTAGCGGCTTTTTTATTATATCCTAACCGTTATATACTTTGGAGCTATTTATATACTTGTTTTAGTACGTTTGCATTAATGATAACTGTTCACTAATACTTTGAGAAAGAAGGCATATCGGAACCTTAAATTTAACTAAGAACCATACGCTTAGGGGCTTCTTTATTATATCCTAACCGTTATATGCATTGGACCTATTTATATACTTGTTTTAATAAGTTTGCATTAATGATAACTGTTCGCTAATACTTTGAGAAAGAAGGCATATCGGAACCTTAAATTTAATTAAGAACCATACGCTTAGGGGCTTCTTTATTATATCCTAACCGTTGTATACATTGGACCTATTTATATATTTGTTTTAATACGTTTGCATTAATGATAACAGTTCGCTAATACTTTGAGAAAGAGAGCATATTGGAACCTTAAGTTTAACTAAGAGCCACACGCTTAGGGGCTTCTTTATTATATCCTAACCGTTATAAACATTGGAGCTATTTATATACTTGTTTTAATACGTTTGCATTAATGATGCTAGTTCGCTAATACTTTGAGAAAGAGAGCATATTGGAACCCTAAATTTAACTAAGAGCCACACGCTTAGGGGCTTAATTATTATATCCTAACCGTTATATGCATTGGACCTATTTATATACTTGTTTTAATAAGTTTGCATTAATGATAACAGTTCGATAATACTTTGAGAAAGAGAGCATATTGGAACCTTAAATTTAACTAAGAGCCACACGCTTAGGGGCTTTTTTATTATATCCTAACCGTTATATACTTTGGAGCTATTTATATACTTGTTTTAATACGTTTGCATTAATGATAACTGTTCGCTAATACTTTGAGAAAGAAGGCATATCGGAACCTTAAATTTAACTAAGAACCATACGCTTAGGGGCTTCTTTATTATATCCTAACCGTTATATGCATTGGAGTTATTTATATATTTGTTTTAATACGTTTGCATTAATGATAACAGTTCGCTAATACTTTGAGAAAGAGAGCATATTGGAACCTTAAATTTAACTAAGAGCCACACGCTTAGGGGCTTCTTTATTATATCCTAACCGTTATATACATTGGACCTATTTATATACTTGTTTTAATAAGTTTGCATTAATGATAACTGTTCGCTAATACTTTGAGAAAGAAGACATATTGGAACCTTAAATTTAACTAAGAGCCACACGCTTAGGGGCTTCTTTATTATATCCTAACCGTTATAAACATTGGACCTATTTATATACTTGTTTTAATAAGTTTGCATTAATGATAACTGTTCGCTAATACTTTGAGAAAGAAGGCATATCGGAACCTTAAATTTAACTAAGAACCATACGCTTAGGGGCTTCTTTATTATATCCTAACCGTTATATGCATTGGACCTATTTATATACTTGTTTTAATAAGTTTGCATTAATTATAACTGTTCGCTAATACTTTGAGAAAGAAGGCATATCGGAACCTTAAATTTAACTAAGAACCATACGCTTAGGGGCTTCTTTATTATATCCTAACCGTTATATGCATTGGACCTATTTATATACTTGTTTTAATACGTTTGCATTAATGATAACTGTTCGCTAATACTTTGAGAAAGAAGGCATATCGGAACCTTAAATTTAACTAAGAACCATACGCTTAGGGGCTTCTTTATTATATCCTAACCGTTATATGCATTGGACCTATTTATATACTTGTTTTAATAAGTTTGCGTTAATGATAACAGTTCGATAATACTTTGAGAAAGAGAGCATATTGGAACCTTAAATGTAACTAAGAGCCGCACGCTTAGGGGCTTCTTTATTATATCCTAACCGTTATATACTTTGGAGCTATTTATATACGTGTTTTAATACGTTTGCATTAATGATAACAGTTCGATATTACTTTGAGAAAGAGAGCATATTGGAACCTTAAATTTAACTAAGTGCCACACGCTTAGGGGCTTCTTTATTATATCCTAACCGTTATATACATTGGACCTATTTATATACTTGTTTTAATAAGTTTGCATTAATGATAACAGTTCGATAATACTTTGAGAAAGAGAGCATATTGGATCCTTAAATTTAACTAAGAGCCACACGCTTAGGGGCTTCTTTATTATATCCTAACCGTTATATACTTTGGAGCTATTTATATATTTGTTTTAATACGTTTGCATTAATGATAACAGTTCGCTAATACTTTGAGAAAGAAGGCATATCGGACCCTTAAATTTAACTAAGAACCATACGCTTAGGGGCTTCTTTATTATATCCTAACCGTTATATACATTGGACCTATTTATATACTTGTTTTAATACGTTTGCATTATTGATAACAGTTCGATAATACTTTGAGAAAGAGAGCATATTGGAACCATAAATTTAACTAAGAGCCACACGTTTAATGGCTTCTTTATTATATCCTAACCGTTATATACATTGAAGCTATTTATATACTTGTTTTAATACGTTTGCATTAATGATAACAGTTAGCTAATACTTTGAGAAAGAGAGCATATTGGAACGTTAAATTTAACTAAGAGCCACACGCTTAGGGGCTTTTTTATTATATCCTAACCGTTATATACTTTGGAGCTATTTATATACTTGTTTTAATACGTTTGCATTAATGATAACTGTTCACTAATACTTTGAGAAAGAAGGCATATCGGAACCTTAAATTTAACTAAGAACCATACGCTTAGGGGCTTCTTTATTATATCCTAACCGTTATATGCATTGGACCTATTTATATACTTGTTTTAATAAGTTTGCGTTAATGATAACAGTTCGATAATACTTTGAGAAAGAGAGCATATTGGAACCTTAAATGTAACTAAGAGCCGCACGCTTAGGGGCTTCTTTATTATATCCTAACCGTTATATACTTTGGAGCTATTTATATACGTGTTTTAATACGTTTGCATTAATGATAACAGTTCGATATTACTTTGAGAAAGAGAGCATATTGGAACCTTAAATTTAACTAAGTGCCACACGCTTAGGGGCTTCTTTATTATATCCTAACCGTTATATACATTGGACCTATTTATATACTTGTTTTAATAAGTTTGCATTAATGATAACAGTTCGATAATACTTTGAGAAAGAGAGCATATTGGATCCTTAAATTTAACTAAGAGCCACACGCTTAGGGGCTTCTTTATTATATCCTAACCGTTATATACTTTGGAGCTATTTATATATTTGTTTTAATACGTTTGCATTAATGATAACAGTTCGCTAATACTTTGAGAAAGAAGGCATATCGGACCCTTAAATTTAACTAAGAACCATACGCTTAGGGGCTTCTTTATTATATCCTAACCGTTATATACATTGGACCTATTTATATACTTGTTTTAATACGTTTGCATTATTGATAACAGTTCGATAATACTTTGAGAAAGAGAGCATATTGGAACCATAAATTTAACTAAGAGCCACACGTTTAATGGCTTCTTTATTATATCCTAACCGTTATATACATTGAAGCTATTTATATACTTGTTTTAATACGTTTGCATTAATGATAACAGTTAGCTAATACTTTGAGAAAGAGAGCATATTGGAACGTTAAATTTAACTAAGAGCAACACGCTTAGGGGCTTTTTTATTATATCCTAACCGTTATATACTTTGGAGCTATTTATATACTTGTTTTAATACGTTTGCATTAATGATAACTGTTCACTAATACTTTGAGAAAGAAGGCATATCGGAACCTTAAATTTAACTAAGAACCATACGCTTAGGGGCTTCTTTATTATATCCTAACCGTTATATGCATTGGACCTATTTATATACTTGTTTTAATAAGTTTGCATTAATGATAACTGTTCGCTAATACTTTGAGAAAGAAGGCATATCGGAACCTTAAATTTAACTAAGAACCATACGCTTAGGGGCTTCTTTATTATATCCTAACCGTTATATGCATTGGACCTATTTTTATATATGTTTTAATACGTTTGCATTAATGATAACTGTTCGCTAATACTTTGAGAAAGAAGGCATATCGGACCCTTAAATTTAACTAAGAACCATACGCTTAGGGGCTTCTTTATTATATCCTAACCGTTATATACATTGGACCTATTTATATACTTGTTTTAATACGTTTGCATTAATGATAACAGTTCGCTAATACTTTGAGAAAGAAGGCATATCGGAACCTTAAATTTAACTAAGAACCATACGCTTAGGGGCTTCTTTATTATATCCTAACCGTTATATACATTGGACCTATTTATATACTTGTTTTAATACGTTTGCATTAATGATAACTGTTCGATATTACTTTGAGAAAGAGAGCATATTGGAACCATAAATTTAACTAAGAGCCACACGTTTAATGGCTTCTTTATTATATCCTAACCGTTATATACATTGAAGCTATTTATATACTTGTTTTAATACGTTTGCATTAATGATAACAGTTCGCTAATACTTTGAGAAAGAGAGCATATTGGAACGTTAAATTTAACTAAGAGCCACACGCTTAGGGGCTTTTTTATTATATCCTAACCGTTATATATTTTGGAGCTATTTATATACTTGTTTTAATACGTTTGCATTAATGATAACTGTTCGCTAATACTTTGAGAAAGAAGGCATATCGGAACCTTAAATTTAACTAAGAACCATACGCTTAGGGGCTTCTTTATTATATCCTAACCGTTATATGCATTGGACCTATTTATATACTTGTTTTAATAAGTTTGCATTAATGATAACTGTTCGCTAATACTTTGAGAAAGAAGGCATATCGGAACCTTAAATTTAACTAAGAACCATACGCTTAGGGGCTTCTTTATTATATCCTAACCGTTATATGCATTGGACTTATTTATATACTTGTTTTAATACGTTTGCATTAATGATAACTCTTCGCTAATACTTTGAGAAAGAAGGCATATCGGAACCTTAAATTTAACTAAGAACCGTACGTTTAGGGGCTTCTTTATTATATCCTAACCGTTATATGCATTGGACCTATTTATATACTTGTTTTAAAAAGTTTGCGTTAATGATAACAGTTCGATAATACTTTGAGAAAGAGAGCGTATTGGAACCTTAAATTTAACTAAGAGCCACACGCTTAGGGGCTTCTTTATTATATCCTAACCGTTATATACTTTGGAGCTATTTATATACTTGTTTTAATACGTATGCATTAATGATAACAGTTCGATAATACTTTGAGAAAGAGAGCATATTGGAACCTTAAATTTAACTAAGAGCCACACGCTTAGGGGCTTCTTTATTATATCCTAATCGTTATATACATTGGACCTATTTATATACTTGTTTTAATAAGTTTGCATTAATGATAACAGTTTGATAATACTTTGAGAAAGAGAGCATATTGGAACCTTATATTTAACTAAGAGCCACACGCTTAGGGGCTTCTTTATTATATCCTAACCGTTATATGCATTGGACCTATTTATATACTTGTTTTAATAAGTTTGCATTAATGATAACAGTTCGATAATACTTTGAGAAAGAGAGCATATTGGAACCATAAATTTAACTAAGAGCCACACGTTTAATGGCTTCTTTATTATATCCTAACCGTTATATACATTGAAGCTATTTATATACTTGTTTTAATACGTTTGCATTAATGATAACAGTTCGCTAATACTTTTGAGAAAGAGAGCATATTGGAACGTTAAATTTAACTAAGAGACACACGCTTAGGGGCTTCTTTATTATATCCTAACCGTTATATACATTGGAGCTATTTATATACTTGTTTTAATACGTTTGCATTAATGATAACTGTTCGCTAATACTTTGAGAAAGAAGGCATATCGGAACCTTAAATTTAACTAAGAACCATACGCTTAGGGGCTTTTTTATTATATCCTAACCGATATATACATTGGACCTATTTATATACTTGTTTTAATAAGTTTGCATTAATGATAACAGTTCGATAATACTTTGAGAAAGAGAGCATATTGGAACCTTAAATTTAACTAAGAGCCACACGCTTAGGGGCTTCTTTATTATATCCTAACCGTTATATACTTTGGACCTATTTATATATTTGTTTTAATACGTTTGCAGTAATGATAACAGTTCGCTAATACTTTGAGAAAGAAGGCATATCGGACCCTTAAATTTAACTAAGAACCATACGCTTAGGGACTTCTTTATTATATCCTAACCGTTATATACATTGGACCTATTTATATACTTGTTTTAATACGTTTGCATTAATGATAACAGTTCGATAACACTTTGAGAAAGAGAGCATATTGGAACCATAAATTTAACTAAGAGCCACACGTATAATGGCTTCTTTATTATATCCTAACCGTTATATACATTGAAACTATTTATATACTTGTTTTAATACGTTTGCATTAATGATAACAGTTCGCTAATACTTTTGAGAAAGAGAGCATATTGGAACGTTAAATTTTACTAAGAGCCACACGCTTAGGGGCTTCTTTATTATATCCTAACCGTTATATACATTAGAGCTATTTATATACTTGTTTTAATACGTTTGCATTAATGATAACAGTTCGCTAATACTTTCAGAAAGAGAGCATATTGGAACATTAAATTTAACTAAGAGTCACACGCTTAGGGGCTTCTTTATTATTTCTTAACCATTATATACATTGGAGCTATTTATATACTTGTTTTAATACGTTTTTTTTAATGAAAACAGTTCGATTATACTTTGAGAAAGAGAGCATATTGGAACCTTAAATTTAACTAAGAACCATACGCTTAGGGGCTTCTTTATTATATCTTAACCGTTATATACATTGGACCTATTTATATACTTGTTTTAATACGTTTGCTTTAATGAAAACAGTTCGATAATACTTTTAGAAAAAAGACATATTGGAACTTTAAATTTAACTAAGAGCCACACGCTTAGGGGCTTCTTTATTATATCCTAACCGTTATATGCATTGGACCTATTTATATACAAGTTTTAATACGTTTGCATTAATGATAACAGTTCGATAATACTTTGAGAAAGAGAGCATATTGGAACCTTAAATTTAACTAAGAGCCACACGCTTAGGGGCTTCTTTATTATATCTTAAACGTTATATGCATTGGACCTATTTATATACTTGTTTTAATTCGTTTGCATTAATGATAACAGTTCGCTAATACTTTGAGAAAGAAGACATATTGGACTAAGAACCATACGCTTAGGGGCTTCATTATTATATCCTAACCGTTATATGCATTGGAGCTATTTATATACTTGTTTTAATACGTTTGCAATAATGATAACAGTTCGCTAATGTTTTGAGAAAGAGAGCATATTGGAACCTTAAATTTAACTAAGAGCCACACGCTTAGGGGCTTCTTTATTATATCCTAACCGTTATATACATTGGAGCTATTTATATACTTGTTTTAATACGTTTGCACTAATGATAACTGTTCGCTAATACTTTGAGAAAGAAGGCATATCGGAACCTTAAATTTAACTAAGAACCATACGCTTAGGGGCTTTTTTATTATATCCTAATCGATATATACATAGGACCTATTTATATACTTGTTTTAATAAGTTTGCATTAATGATAACAGTTCGATAATACTTTGAGAAAGAGAGCATATTGGAACCTTAAATTTAACTAAGAGCCACACGCTTAGGGGCTTCTTTATTATATCCTAACCGTTATATACTTTGGAGCTATTTATATATTTGTTTTAATACGTTTGCATTAATGATAACAGTTCGCTAATACTTTGAGAAAGAAGGCATATCGGACCCTTAAATTTAACTAAGAACCATACGCTTAGGGGCTTCTTTATTATATCCCAACCGTTATATACATTGGACCTATTTATATACTTGTTTTAATACATTTGCATTAATGATAACAGTTCGCTAATACTTTGAGATAGAAGGCATATCGGAACCTTAAATTTAACTAAAAACCATACGCTTAGGGGCTTCTTTATTATATCCTAACCGTTATATGCATTGGACCTATTTATATACATGTTTTAATACGTTTGCATTAATGATAACAGTTCGATAATACTTTGAGAAAGAGAGCATATTGGAAAAATTAAATTTAACTAAGAGCCACACGCTAAGGGGCTTCTTTATTATATCCTAACCGTTATATACATTGGAGCTATTTATATACTTGTTTTAATACCTTTGCATTAATGATAACAGTTCGATAATACTTTGAGAAAGAGAGCATATTGGAACTTTAAATTTAACTATGAGCCACACGCTTAGGGGCTTCTTTATTATATCTTATCCGTTATATACATTGGAGCTATTTATATACTTGTTTTAATACGTTTGCATTAATGATAACATTTCGATAATACTTTGAAAAGAGAGAGCATATTGGAACCTTAAATTTAACTAAGAGCCACAGGCTTAGGGGCTTCTTTATTATATCTTATCCGTTATATACATTGGAGCTATTTATATACTTGTTTTAATACGTTTGCATTAATGATAACATTTCGATAATACTTTGAAAAGAGAGAGCATATTGGAACCTTAAATTTAACTAAGAGCCACAGGCTTAGGGGCTTCTTTATTATATCCTAACTGTTATATACATTGGAGCTATTTTTATACTTGTTTTAATACGTTTGCATTAATGATAACAGTTCGATAATACTTTCAGAAAAAAGGCATATTGGAACCTTAAATTTAACTATGAGCCACACGCTTAGAGGCTTCTTTATTATATCTTAAACGTTATATGCATTGGACCTATTTATATACTTGTTTTAATTCGTTTGCATTAATGATAACAGTTCGCTAATACTTTGAGAAAGAAGACATATTGGACTAAGAACCATACGCTTAGGGGCTTCATTATTATATCCTAACCGTTATATGCATTGGACTATTTATATACTTGTTTTAATACGTTTGCAATAATGATAACAGTTCGCTAATACTTTGAGAAAGAGAGCATATTGGAACCTTAAATTTAACTAAGAGCCATACGCTAGGGGCTTCTTTATTATATCTTAACCGTTATATACGTTGGACCTATTTATACACTTGTTTTAATACGTTTGCATTATTGATAACAGATCGATAATACTTTGAGAAAGAGAGCATATTGGAACCTTAAATTTAACTAAGAGCCACACGCTTAAGGGCTTCTTTATTATATCCTAACCGTTATATGCATTGGACCTATTTATATACTTGTTTTAATAAGTTTGCATTAATGATAACAGTTCGATAATACTTTGAGAAAGAGAGCATATTGGAACCTTAAATTTAACTAAGAGCCACACGCTTAGGGGCTTCTTTATTATATCCTAACCGTTATATACTTTGGAGCTATTTATATATTTGTTTTAATACGTTTGCATTAATGATAACAGTTCGCTAATACTTTGAGAAAGAGAGCATATTGGAACCTTAAATTTAACTAAGAACCATACGCTTAGGGGCTTCTTTATTATATCTTAACCGTTATATACATTGGACCTATTTATATACTTGTTTTAATACGTTTGCTTTAATGAAAACAGTTCGATAATACTTTTAGAAAAAAGACATATTGGAACTTTAAATTTAACTAAGAGCCACACGCTTAGGGGCTTCTTTATTATATCCTAACCGTTATATGCATTGGACCTATTTATATACAAGTTTTAATACGTTTGCATTAATGATAACAGTTCGATAATACTTTGAGAAAGAGAGCATATTGGAAAAATTAAATTTAACTAAGAGCCACACGCTAAGGGGCTTCTTTATTATATCCTAACCGTTATATACATTGGAGCTATTTATATACTTGTTTTAATAAGTTTGCATTAATGATAACAGTTCGATAATACTTTGAGAAAGAGAGCATATTGGGACCTTAAATTTAACTAAGAGCCACACGCTTAGGGGCTTCTTTATTATATCTTAAACGTTATATGCATTGGACCTATTTATATACTTGTTTTAATTCGTTTGCATTAATGATAACAGTTCGCTAATACTTTGAGAAAGAAGACATATTGGACTAAGAACCATACGCTTAGGGGCTTCATTATTATATCCTAACCGTTATATGCATTGGACTATTTATATACTTATTTTAATACGTTTGCAATAATGATAACAGTTCGCTAATACTTTGAGAAAGAGAGCATATTGGAACCTTAAATTTAACTAAGAGCCACACGCTTAGGGGCTTCTTTATTATATCCTAACCGTTATATACATTGGAGCTATTTATATACTTGTTTTAATACGTTTGCACTAATGATAACTGTTCGCTAATACTTTGAGAAAGAAGGCATATCGGAACCTTAAATTTAACTAAGAACCATACGCTTAGGGGCTTTTTTATTATATCCTAATCGATATATACATAGGGCCTATTTATATACTTGTTTTAATAAGTTTGCATTAATGATAACAGTTCGATAATACTTTGAGAAAGAGAGCATATTGGAACCTTAAATTTAACTAAGAGCCACACGCTTAGGGGCTTCTTTATTATATCCTAACCGTTATATACTTTGGAGCTATTTATATATTTGTTTTAATACGTTTGCATTAATGATAACAGTTCGCTAATACTTTGAGAAAGAAGGCATATCGGACCCTTAAATTTAACTAAGAACCATACGCTTAGGGGCTTCTTTATTATATCCCAACCGTTATATACATTGGACCTATTTATATACTTGTTTTAATACATTTGCATTAATGATAACAGTTCGCTAATACTTTGAGATAGAAGGCATATCGGAACCTTAAATTTAACTAAAAACCATACGCTTAGGGGCTTCTTTATTATATCCTAACCGTTATATACATTGGACCTATTTATATACTTGTTTTAATACGTTTGCATTAATGATAACAGTTCGATAATACTTTGAGAAAGAGAGCATATTGGAACCATAAATTTAACTAAGAGCCACACGTATAATGGCTTCTTTAGTATATCCTAACCGTTATATACATTGAAGCTATTTATATACTTGTTTTAATACGTTTGCATTAATGATAACAGTTCGCTAATACTTTTGAGAAAGAGAGCATATTGGAACGTTAAATTTTACTAAGAGCCACACGCTTAGGGGCTTCTTTATTATATCCTAACCGTTATATATATTGGAGCTATTTATATACTTGTTTTAATACGTTTGCATTAATGATAACAGTTCGCTAATACTTTCAGAAAGAGAGCATATTGGAACCTTAAATTTAACTAAGAGTCACACGCTTAGAGGCTTCTTTATTATTTCTTAACCGTTATATACATTGGAGCTATTTATATACTTGTTTTAATACGTTTGCTTTAATGAAAACAGTTCGATTATACTTTGAGAAAGAGAGCATATTGGAACCTTAAATTTAACTAAGAACCATACGCTTAGGGGCTTCTTTATTATATCTTAACCGTTATATACATTGGACCTATTTATATACTTGTTTTAATACGTTTGCTTTAATGAAAACAGTTCGATAATACTTTTAGAAAAAAGACATATTGGAACTTTAAATTTAACTAAGAGCCACAGGCTTAGGGGCTTCTTTATTATATCCTAACCGTTATATGCATTGGAGCTATTTATATACATGTTTTAATACGTTTGCATTAATGATAACAGTTCGATAATACTTTGAGAAAGAGAGCATATTGGAAAAATTAAATTTAACTAAGAGCCACACGCTAAGGGGCTTCTTTATTATATCCTAACCGTTATATACATTGGAGCTATTTATATACTTGTTTTAATACCTTTGCATTAATGATAACAGTTCGATAATACTTTGAGAAAGAGAGCATATTGGAACTTTAAATTTAACTATGAGCCACACGCTTAGGGGCTTCTTTATTATATCTTATCCGTTATATACATTGGAGCTATTTATATACTTGTTTTAATACGTTTGCATTAATGATAACATTTCGATAATACTTTGAAAAGAGAGAGCATATTGGAACCTTAAATTTAACTAAGAGCCACACGCTTAGGGGCTTCTTTATTATATCCTAACCGTTATATACATTGGAGCTATTTATATACTTGTTTTAATACGTTTGCATTAATGATAACAGTTCGATAATACTTTCAGAAAAAAGGCATATTGGAACCTTAAATTTAACTATGAGCCACACGCTTAGAGGCTTCTTTATTATATCTTAAACGTTATATGCATTGGACCTATTTATATACTTGTTTTAATTCGTTTGCATTAATGATAACAGTTCGCTAATACTTTGAGAAAGAAGACATATTGGACTAAGAACCATACGCTTAGGGGCTTCATTATTATATCCTAACCGTTATATGCATTGGACTATTTATATACTTGTTTTAATACGTTTGCAATAATGATAACAGTTCGCTAATACTTTGAGAAAGAGAGCATATTGGAACCTTAAATTTAACTAAGAGCCATACGCTAGGGGCTTCTTTATTATATCTTAACCGTTATATACGTTGGACCTATTTATACACTTTTTTTAATACGTTTGCATTATTGATAACAGATCGATAATACTTTGAGAAAGAGAGCATATTGGAACCTTAAATTTAACTAAGAGCCACACGCTTAAGGGCTTCTTTATTATATCCTAACCGTTATATGCATTGGACCTATTTATATACTTGTTTTAATAAGTTTGCATTAATGATAACAGTTCGATAATACTTTGAGAAAGAGAGCATATTGGAACCTTAAATTTAACTAAGAGCCACACGCTTAGGGGCTTCTTTATTATATCCTAACCGTTATATACTTTGGAGCTATTTATATATTTGTTTTAATACGTTTGCATTAATGATAACAGTTCGCTAATACTTTGAGAAAGAAGGCATATCGGACCCTTAAATTTAACTAAGAACCATACGCTTAGGGGCTTCTTTATTATATCCTAACCGTTATATACATTGGACCTATTTATATACTTGTTTTAATACGTTTGCATTAATGATAACAGTTCGCTAATACTTTGAGAAAGAAGGCATATCGGAACCTTGAATTTAACTAAGAACCATACGCTTAGGGGCTTCTTTATTATATCCTAACCGTTATATACATTGGACCTATTTATATACTTGTTTTAACACGTTTGCATTAATGATAACAGTTCGATAATACTTTGAGAAAGAGAGCATATTGGAACCAAAAATTTAACTAAGAGCCACACGTTTAATGGCTTCTTTATTATACCCTAACCGTTATATACATTGAAGCTATTTATATACTTGTTTTAATACGTTTGCATTAATGATAACAGTTCGCTAATACTTTGAGAAAGAGAGCATATTGGAACGTTAAATTTAACTAAGAGCCACACGCTTAGGGGCTTCTTTATTATATCCTAACCGTTATATACATTGGAGCTATTTATATACTTGTTTTAATACGTTTGCATTAATGATAACAGTACGCTAATACTTTCAGAAAGAGAGCATATTGGAACCTTAAATTTAACTAAGAGTCACACGCTTAGGGGCTTCTTTATTATTTCTTAACTGTTATATACATTGGAGCTATTTATACACTTGTTTTAATATGTTTGCATTATTGATAACAGTTCGATAATACTTTGAGAAAGAAGGCATATCGAACCCTTAAATTTAACTAAGAACCATACGCTTAGGGGCTTCTTTATTATATCCTAACCGTTATATACATTGGACCTATTTATATACTTGTTTTAATACGTTTGCATTATTGATAACAGTTCGATAATACTTTGAGAAAGAAGGCATATCGGACCCTTAAATTTAACTAAGAACCATACGCTTAGGGGCTTCTTTATTATATCCTAACCGTTATATACATTGGACCTATTTATATACTTGTTTTAATACCTTTGCATTAATGATAACAGTTCGCTAATACTTTGAGAAAGAAGGCATATCGGAACCTTAAATTTAACTAAGAACCATACGCTTAGGGGCTTCTTTATTATATCCTAACCGTTATATACATTGGACCTATTTATATACTTGTTTTAATACGTTTGCATTAATGATAACAGTTCGATAATACTTTGAGAAAGAGAGCATATTGGAACGATAAATTTAACTAAGAGCCACACGTTTAATGGCTTCTTTATTATATCCTAACCGTTATATACATTGAAGCTATTTATATACTTGTTTTAATATGTTTGCATTAATGATAACAGTTCGCTAATACTTTGAGAAAGAGAGCATATTGGAACGTTAAATTTAACTAAGAGCCACACGCTTAGGGGCTTCTTTATTATATCCTAACCGTTATATACATTGGAGCTATTTATATACTTGTTTTAATACGTTTGCATTAATGATACCAGTACGCTAATACTTTCAGAAAGAGAGCATATTGGAACCTTAAATTTAACTAAGAGTCACACGCTGAGGGGCTTCTTTATTATTTCTTAACTGTTATATACATTGGAGCTATTTTTATACTTGTTTTAATATGTTTGCATTATTGATAACAGTTCGATAATACTTTGAGAAAGAGATCATATTGGAATCATAAATTTAACTAAGAGCCACACGCTTAGGGGCTTCTTTATTATATCCTAACCGTTATATACATTGGAGCTATTTATATACTTGTTTTAATACGTTTGCATTAATGATAACAGTTCGCTAATACTTTTGAGAAAGAAGGTATATCGGAACCTTAAATTTAACTAAGAGCCATACGCTTAGGGGCTTCTTTATTATATCCTAACCGTTATATACATTGGACCTATTTATATACTTGTTTTAATAAGTTTGCATTAATGATAACATTTCGATAATACTTTGAGAAAGAGAGCATATTGGAACCTTAAATTTAACTAAGAGCCACACGCTTAGGGGCTTCTTTATTATATCCTAACCGTTATATACTTTGGAGCTATTTATATATTTGTTTTAATACGTTTGGATTAATGATAACAGTTCGCTAATACTTTGAGAAAGAAGGCATATCGGACCCTTAAATTTAACTAAGAATCATACGCTTAGGGGCTTCTTTATTATATCCTAACCGTTATATACATTGGACCTATTTATATACCTGTTTTAATACATTTGCATTAATGATAACAGTTCGCTAATACTTTGAGAAAGAAGGCATATCGGAACCTTAAATTTAACTAAGAACCATACGCTTAGGGGCTTCTTTATTATATCCTAACCGTTATATACATTGGACCTATTTATATACTTGTTTTAATACGTTTGCATTAATGATAACAGTTCGATAATACTTTGAGAAAGAGAGCATATTGGAACCATAAATTTAACTAAGAGCCACACGTTTAATGGCTTCTTTATTATATCCTAACCGTTATATACATTGAAGCTATTTATATACTTGTTTTAATACGTTTGCATTAATGATAACAGTTCGCTAATACTTTGAGAAAGAGAGCATATTGGAACGTTAAATTTAACTAAGAGCCACACGCTTAGGGGCTTCTTTATTATATCCTAACCGTTATATACATTGGAGCTATTTATATACTTGTTTTAATACGTTTGCATTAATGATACCAGTACGCTAATACTTTCAGAAAGAGAGCATATTGGAACCTTAAATTTAACTAAGAGTCACACGCTGAGGGGCTTCTTTATTATTTCTTAACTGTTATATACATTGGAGCTATTTTTATACTTGTTTTAATATGTTTGCATTATTGATAACAGTTCGATAATACTTTGAGAAAGAGATCATATTGGAATCATAAATTTAACTAAGAGCCACACGCTTAGGGGCTTCTTTATTATATCCTAACCGTTATATACATTGGAGCTATTTATATACTTGTTTTAATACGTTTGCATTAATGATAACAGTTCGCTAATACTTTTGAGAAAGAAGGTATATCGGAACCTTAAATTTAACTAAGAGCCATACGCTTAGGGGCTTCTTTATTATATCCTAACCGTTATATACATTGGACCTATTTATATACTTGTTTTAATAAGTTTGCATTAATGATAACATTTCGATAATACTTTGAGAAAGAGAGCATATTGGAACCTTAAATTTAACTAAGAGCCACACGCTTAGGGGCTTCTTTATTATATCCTAACCGTTATATACTTTGGAGCTATTTATATATTTGTTTTAATACGTTTGGATTAATGATAACAGTTCGCTAATACTTTGAGAAAGAAAGCATATCGGACCCTTAAATTTAACTAAGAACCATACGCTTAGGGGCTTCTTTATTATATCCTAACCGTTATATACATTGGACCTATTTATATACCTGTTTTAATACATTTGCATTAATGATAACAGTTCGCTAATACTTTGAGAAAGAAGGCATATCGGAACCTTAAATTTAACTAAGAACCATACGCTTAGGGTCTTCTTTATTATATCCTAACCGTTATATACATTGGACCTATTTATATACTTGTTTTAATACGTTTGCATTAATGATAACAGTTCGATAATACTTTGAGAAAGAGAGCATATTGGAACCATAAATTTAACTAAGAGCCACACGTTTAATGGCTTCTTTATTATATCCTAACCGTTATATACATTGAAGCTATTTATATACTTGTTTTAATACGTTTGCATTAATGATAACAGTTCGCTAATACTTTTGAGAAAGAGAGCATATTGGAACCTTAAATTTAACTAAGAGTCACACGCTTAGGGGCTTCTTTATTATTTCTTAACCGTTATATACATTGGAGCTACTTATATACTTGTTTTAATACGTTTGCTTTAATGAAAACAGTTCGATTATACTTTGAGAAAGAGAGCATATTGGAACCTTAAATTTAACTAAGAACCATACGCTTAGGGGCTTCTTCATTATATCTTAACCGTTATATACATTGGACCTATTTATATACTTGTTTTAATACGTTTGCTTTAATGAAAACAGTTCGATAATACTTTTAGAAAAAAGACATATTGGAACTTTAAATTTAACTAAGAGTCACACGCTTAGGGGCTTCTTTATTATATCCTAACCGTTATATGCATTGGACCTATTTATATACATGTTTTAATACGTTTGCATTAATGATAACAGTTCGATAATACTTTGAGAAAGAGAGCATATTGGAAAAATTAAATTTAACTAAGAGCCACTGCAACGGACCAGGCCAGCGCCCACTCGCGGCACCGTCAACCCTTCCGTCGTCGACCAGCACGCGCGCGCAAGCCCGCCCACCAACGCCCGTTGCAGAGCAAGAATTTTGAAACGAGCCGCTCGCAGCAAAAACCACGAACGCTGTGCAATGCTCGCCAAAATCTGCCAGAGAACAAGTCACTGGACTTAAAAAAGAAAAAACCTAACTTGCTGCGGATTCTACCCTTAACGGGTAAGTCGTCCCGGGGGATGGGTTCTTTTGAAAGACATCTAAACGGCGAAATGACCATATCAGCTGTAGGAGAGTGTAAGAAACTTGTTTAAAATAATACTCAGTTTGTTTGCAAGTTAGTTAAAAAATCTTTATTTTTTAATTTTAAAAGATTTAAAATTTAAATATTACAATGCACAGTCTGCAATTTATTTGACAAAAAAAAAATATCCTTTGTGTTGGTTCTTAACACAGTTAAGAAACCAACTCTGCTTATTTTAGTTGACATTTAAATTTAAATTAAGAATTTACGATTTTAATTTTCTTTCATTCAGAGTATGCCAAAGCGTAAAACTTCGCTCTACCTGACGGTCAATCTTACTTGTCGGAAATATAACCCTTTACAACTTGTCATAATTTTATTTCATTATCCCAGGTTCTCAACCTTGCGATTTTAAACGTCAATATATAGTTTTGTTTACTTAACTTTTTACTGAAAATTTTAATTGTTACAAATTACAAATATTCGTTGATTCAAGCAAAGCCTTACTTTTCAACACACTCCGAAAGATCCCTACTTTTCACATTTTGTTCAATTTATTTAAACTTTCTAAACACACTACTTTATTTATGGCCATATTTTACATAGCCATTTAAATGATATAATTTTTTCTATATCTTTATCAATTTAAAATGAGCAATTTAAAATTCAAATTCTATTTACTTTAGCAGGTAAAATTTCAAACAATTTTACCAAACAACCTAAAAACAATTTCATGAAACATATCAAATTATATAAAAACCAATTATGAAGTACATACTGAAACAAAATTTACATATAAAACATATAGCCATATCTCCTACAAGATTATCAAAATATTTACTGAACATCAAATCATAATTTATAAAAATTGTTAAAACATCTGCTGAATAAATTCAAACACCTTCCCATATTGAAATTATAATATTTAAATACATATTTTGATAAAAATGTTTACTGAAACATATTTAAAACCTTTTTCAAACATATCTTCACTCATTTACAAAATCTACAAATTTATTTATATTCATTTAACCCTTTGATTAGAAAATATTTAACCCTTTGATTACTATTTGATTAACCCTTTCGGCATGAAAATTCACATAATGAAATTTATTTATATTTATTAAAACCTAGTTACACCCTTTTGAACTGATCCTTGATCATTTACTAAGAAATTTACAAATTTTAAAATTTATTTAACCCTTTTTATATAAAATAAAAAACCCTTTGGTTATCATTTGAATTAACCCTTTCTTCATTAAAATTTTAAATACTGAAGTTTTGTTTACAACTTATTTAATCATAGTTAAAACCTTTTAATGTAAAATATGTAACCCTTTGGTTATCATTTGAATTAACCCTTTCTTCATGACAATTATGCATACTGAAGTTTAATTAAAATTTATTTAAAATTTATCAATGCAATTTCTGAAGGAAATTGCTATTTAATAAATTTTTAGTAACCCTTGCTAAATGGCTACAAGCCCATTTGCCTTTATTATAGAACTTACATTTTTAAACCAATTTGCAAAAATTTCAATTTTCTTTCCAAGTTACTCTACCACCAAGATATTATTTTAAATACACATAAATCATGAAATAAACAATATATATATACTTATAATTCAAAAAAGAAAACTTATATTAACATATTAATTTGGTTAGCTAGACCCACTTACAAACTCAAAATCTCTTGTTTAACTTAACCCTTTTATTGTACCTTTTAAAAATTTAAAATCTACCCATATTAAAATCATTTCCCTTTATTCTTACTCAAACCTTGGTTTGATTCAATTTATTTTATACACATATATAATTTCACCCTTTTCTAACTAAAATCAAAGGTTTACATTAAAAAGCTTCAATTTGTTAGAACCCTTGTTTATTTTAAATGAAAACAATTTATGTCAATTTTTTTCATATGGAAAAATGTCGTAATGACTCCTTCTAAATAAAATACCAATTTAGTTTAAATTAATTATATGAAGTAACACTCCTGTTTATAGGAGTACCTGAAACTAAAGCATAGCCTTCCAATCAGCTGTAGTAAACAATGGCCTTTGTCCGCCATCTTGGATATTTACTTTTAGCAATTTATATTTAACTTTATTACAACACATCTTTTATTTAAATTCTCTACACCTTCATAAGATTTTAAACTCTTTAATTAATTTAAATCCCTTTATTTGATTTTGTTATTTAAATCCCTTTCCCTTTACATAAGTTCTAATCTAAAATTTCTATTTCCCTTACATTCTTAAAATACAACATAGTTTCTGCATTTATGGCATCGCCATCTTGAAACCCCCCACTCTTTAAAACAAAGCCACCAGCATTTAATTGTAAAATTTAAAGTTTACTGTTAATGATTTGAAAATTTATTTAAATTTTATAACATTTTCCCAATTTAGAAAAAATTCTTCAAATTAAAATTTTAATTTGCAAAGGGAAAACAATTTAGATCTGACCTGATTCCACACAAAGCATGGCTTGCCTTTCTTCTCCCTCTCTTCTCCGTCTCTCCCTTTGTTCTCCAACGGGGTGGGGAAAATCCGGCTTGGCTGTTGCTTTGCTTCCACGTAAGAATACTTGGATGAACTTCCCACGCGTTGCCGCCATCTTTGAAATCCTCCATCCCTTTGTGTGTCTGCTAGGCCTCAGGTAGATCAGCTCGCTTCACCCTTTGGTTGAAATCCTTCCATCTTCTTTCTTCGATGCCATTCGCACCTCTTCTAAATTTTAACGGTTACCAGTAAAATTTTAGCTTTAAGCCCTTCTTTTAACACAGTTCTTGGGCATTTCTTAACACAGAAAAGAAATAGAAAAATCTTTTAAAAACGTTTATCAATTTAGTTAGATTTTGTTTAACTTTGTTAGAAATTTAGACTCACACTTTTAAAACTGTTTGCTAGGTTACACTGTTCACATCGCCTTGTCTTTCTAGTAAGGCTGTAACACACACATTTAACGACGCTCGCACATAATTTGATGGAAATTTATGGGAACCTCTTTCGCAGTGATCTTGAAATGCGAAAGGGCCCCATACGAAACTACAGCGTCACGACATCTCAACGAAACAAACTTTCCCTAGCCACTCATAGTTTTTGAACTATTGACGGTAACAAACTATTGTTCATTGTTTTACCGGAGCTACGCCCGACACCGACCTTACCCTTCGAGAGTCCTGGTTTAGCTTGGCTTCAAAAGACGCTTGGCCTGCTCAACCCGGGAAAACACCCCCACCTGCAGTCCGTTCCCACGAGTTGACAACCAATAAGGATCTTAAATCGATGTCGCCTGATCGGCGCGCGCACTTCTTTTGTACCAGTGCGTAACGGCTCGCAAAATTGATAGACCGATCGATTTAATCCATTTTTTCGATCAAGCCGTATAACTCTTTAAGGGTGCTTCTGGTGGAATTTTATTATTCTTTATTTTTGATTTTTCTCGTCTTGCTTTATCTCTGGAAATGTCGATGGTAACTCTAGGCCAATTTTGACCATCTTCCCCTTGCAAACGGCCTTAAATTTAAGTTTCAAACCCTTCCCACGGTGGCTTGGTTTGTTTTACTTACAAGAACTTTAGACTCTTTATGTTTTACATGTTATCTTTTTGCGGCATGTATTCCAAGAGAATATGGAATACATAGCTCCTTACTAAGACGCTAAGGGGCTTCTTTATTATATCCTAACCGTTATATACATTGGAGATATTTATATACTTGTTTTAATACCTTTGCATTAATGATAACAGTTCGATAATACTTTGAGAAAGAGAGCATATTGGAACCTTAAATTTAACTAAGAGCCACACGCTTAGGGGCTTCTTTATTATATCTTATCCGTTATATACATTGGAGCTATTTATATACTTGTTTTAATACGTTTGCATTAATGATAACAGTTTGATAATACTTTGAAAAGAGAGAGCATATTGGAACCTTAAATTTAACTAAGAGCCACACGCTTAGGGGCTTCTTTATTATGTCCTAACCGTTATATACATTGGAGCTATTTATATACTTGTTTTAATACGTTTGCATTAATGATAACAGTTCGATAATACTTTCAGAAAGAAGGCATATTGGAACCTTAAATTTAACTATGAGCCACACGCTTAGAGGCTTCTTTATTATATCTTAAACGTTGTATGCATTGGACCTATTTATATACTTGTTTTATTACGTTTGCATTAATGATAACAGTTCGCTAATACTTTGAGAAAGAAGACATATTGGAACCTTAAATTTAACTAAGAACCATACGCTTAGGGGCTTCATTATTATATCCTAACCGTTATATGCATTGGACTATTTATATACTTGTTTTAATACGTTTGCAATAATGATAACAGTTCGCTAATACTTTGAGAAAGAGAGCATATTGGAACCTTAAATTTAACTAAGAGCCATACGCTAGGGGCTTCTTTATTATATCTTAACCGTTATATACATTGGACCTATTTATACACTTGTTTTAATACGTTTGCATTAATGATAACAGTTCGATAATACTTTCAGAAAGAAGGCATATTGGAACCTTAAATTTAACTATGAGCCACACGCTTAGAGGCTTCTTTATTATATCTTAAACGTTGTATGCATTGGACCTATTTATATACTTGTTTTATTACGTTTGCATTAATGATAACAGTTCGCTAATACTTTGAGAAAGAAGACATATTGGAACCTTAAATTTAACTAAGAACCATACGCTTAGGGGCTTCATTATTATATCCTAACCGTTATATGCATTGGACTATTTATATACTTGTTTTAATACGTTTGCAATAATGATAACAGTTCGCTAATACTTTGAGAAAGAGAGCATATTGGAACCTTAAATTTAACTAAGAGCCATACGCTAGGGGCTTCTTTATTATATCTTAACCGTTATATACATTGGACCTATTTATACACTTGTTTTAATACGTTTGCATTAATGATAACAGTTCGATAATACTTTGAGAATGTGAGCATATTGGAACATTAAATTTAACTAAGAGCCACACGCTTAGGGGATTCTTTATTATATCCTATCCGTTATATACATTGGAGCTATTTATATACTTGTTTTAATACGTTTGCATTAATGATACCAGTACGCTAATACTTTGAGAAAGAGAACATATTGGAACCTTAAATTTAACTAAGAGCCACACGCTTAGGGGCTTCTTTATTATATCCTAACCGTTATATACATTGGAGCTATTTATATACTTGTTTTAATACCTTTGCATTAATGATAACAGTTCGCTAATACTTTGAGAAAGAGAGCATATTGGGACCTTAAATTTAACTAAGAGTCACACGCTTAGGGGCTTCTTTATTATATCCTAACCGTTATAAACATTGGAGCTATTTATACACTTGTTTTAATAAGTTTGCGTTAATGATAACAGTTCGATAATACTTTGAGAAAGAGAGCATATTGGAACCTTAAATTTAACTAAGAGCCACACGCTTAGGGGCTTCTTTATTATATCCTAACCGTTATATACATTGGAGCTATTTATACACTTGTTTTAATACGTTTGCATTAATGATAACAGTTCGATAATACTTTGAGAAAGAAGACATATTGGAACCTTAAATTTAACTAAGAACCATACGCTTAGGGGCTTCATTATTATATGTTAACCGTTATGTGCATTGGACTATTTATATACTTGTTTTAATACGTTTGCAATAATGATAACAGTTCGCTAATACTTTGAGAAAGAGAGCATATTGGAACCTTAAATTTAACTAAGAGCCATACGCTAGGGGCTTCTTTATTATATCCTAACCGTTATATACATTGGACCTATTTATATACTTGTTTTAATACGTTTGCATTAATGATAACAGTTCGATAATACTTTGAGAATGTGAGCATATTGGACGATTAAATTTAACTAAGAGCCACACGCTTAGGGGATTCTTTATTATATCCTATCCGTTATATACATTGGAGCTATTTATACACTTGTTTTAATACGTTTGCATTAATGAAAACAGTTCGATAATACTTTGAGAATGTGAGCATATTGGACGATTAAATTTAACTAAGAGCCACACGCTTAGGGGATTCTTTATTATATCCTATCCGTTATATACATTGGAGCTATTTATATACTTGTTTTAATACGTTTGCATTAATGATAACAGTTCGCTAATACTTTCAGAAAGAGAGCATATTGGAACCTTAAATTTAACTAAGAGCCACACGCTTAGGGGCTTCTTTATTATATCCTAACCGTTATATACTTTGGAGCTATTTATATACTTGTTTTAATACCTTTGCATTAATGATAACAGTTCGCTAATACATTGAGAAAGAGAGCATATTGGGACGTTAAATTTAACTAAGAGTCAAACGCTTAGGGGCTTCTTTATTATATCCTAACCGTTATATACATTGGACCTATGTATTCACTTGTTTTAATAAGTTTGCGTTAATGATAACAGTTCGATAATTCTTTGAGAAAGAGAGCATATTGGAACCTTAAATTTAACTAAGAGCCACACGCTTAGGGGCTTCTTTATTATATCCTAACCGTTATATACATTGGAGCTATTTATATACTTGTTTTAATACCTTTGCATTAATGATAACAGTTCGCTAATACATTGAGAAAGAGAGCATATTGGGACGTTAAATTTAACTAAGAGTCACACGCTTAATGGCTTCTTTATTATATCCTAACCGTTATATACATTGGACCTATTTATACACTTGTTTTAATAAGTTTGCGTTAATGATAACAGTTCGATAATACTTTGAGAAAGAGAGCATATTGGAACCTTAAATTTAACTAAGAGCCACACGCTTAGGGGCTTCTTTATTATATCCTAACCGTTATATACATTGGAGCTATTTATACACTTGTTTTAATACGTTTGCATTAATGATAACAGTTCGATAATACTTTGAGAAAGAAGACATATTGGAACCTTAAATTTAACTAAGAACCATACGCTTAGGGGCTTCTTTATTATATCTTAACCGTTATATGCATTGGACCTATTTATATACTTGTTTTAATACCTTTGCATTAATGATACCAGTTCGCTAATACTTTGAGAAAGAGAACATATTGGGACGTTAAATTTAACTAAGAGTCACACGCTTAGGGGCTTCTTTATTATATCCTAACCGTTATATACATTGGACCTATTTATATACTTGTTTTAATACCTTTGCATTAATGATACCAGTTCGCTAATACTTTGAGAAAGAGAACATATTGGAACCTTAAATTTAACTAAGAGCCACACGCTTAGGGGCTTCTTTATTATATAATAACCGTTATATACATTGGAGCTATTTATATACTTGTTTTAATACCTTTGCATTAATGATACCAGTTCGCTAATACTTTGAGAAAGAGAACATATTGGGACGTTAAATTTAACTAAGAGTCACACGCTTAGGGGCTTCTTTATTATATCCTAACCGTTATATACATTGGACCTATTTATATACTTGTTTTAATACCTTTGCATTAATGATACCAGTTCGCTAATACTTTGAGAAAGAGAACATATTGGAACCTTAAATTTAACTAAGAGCCACACGCTTAGGGGCTTCTTTATTATATCCTAACCGTTATATACATTGGAGCTATTTATATACTTGTTTTAATACCTTTGCAATAATGATAACAGTTCGCTAATACATTGAGAAAGAGAGCATATTGGGACGTTAAATTTAACTAAGAGTCACACCCTTAGGGGCTTCTTTATTATATCCTAACCGTTATATACATTGGAGCTATTTATACACTTCTTTTAATACGTTTGCATTAATGATAACAGTTCGATAATACTTTGAGAAAGAAGACATATTGGAACCTTAAATTTAACTAAGAACCATACGCTTAGGGGCTTCTTTATTATATCTTAACCGTTATATGCATTGGACCTATTTATATACTTGTTTTAATACCTTTGCATTAATGATAACAGTTCGCTAATACTTTGAGAAAGAGAGCATATTGGGACCTTAAATTTAACTAAGAGTCACACGCTTAGGGGCTTCTTTATTATATCCTAACCGTTATATACATTGGAGCTATTTATACACTTGTTTTAATAAGTTTGCGTTAATGATAACAGTTCGATAATACTTTGAGAAAGAGAGCATATTGGAACCTTAAATTTAACTAAGAGCCACACGCTTAGGGGCTTCTTTATTATATCCTGACCGTTATATACATTGGAGCTATTTATACACTCGTTTTAATACGTTTGCATTAATGATAACATTTCGATAATACTTTGAGAAAGAAGACATATTGGAACCTTAAATTTAACTAAGAACCATACGTTTAGGGGCTTCTTTATTATATCTTAACCGTTATATGCATTGGACCTATTTATATACCTGTTTTAATACGTTTGCATTAATGATAACAGTTCGATAATACTTTGAGAATGAGAGCATATTGGAACATTAAATTTAACTAAGAGCCACACGCTTAGGGGCTTCTTTATTATATCCTATCCGTTATATACATTGGAGCTATTTATATACTTGTTTTAATACGTTTGCATTAATGATACCAGTTCGCTAATACTTTGAGAAAGAGAACATATTGGAACCTTAAATTTAACTAAGAGCCACACGCTTAGGGGCTTCTTTATTATATCCTAACCGTTATATACATTGGAGCTATTTATATACTTGTTTTAATACCTTTGCATTAATGATAACAGTTCGATAATACTTTGAGAATGAGAGCATATTGGAACATTAAATTTAACTAAGAGCCACACGCTAGGGGCTTCTTTATTATATCTTAACCGTTATATACATTGGACCTATTTATACACTTGTTTTAATACGTTTGCATTAATGATAACAGTTCGATAATACTTTGAGAATGTGAGCATATTGGAACATTAAATTTAACTAAGAGCCACACGCTTAGGGGCTTCATTATTATATGTTAACCGTTATGTGCATTGGACTATTTATATACTTGTTTTAATACGTTTGCAATAATGATAACAGTTCGCTAATACTTTGAGAAAGAGAGCATATTGGAACCTTAAATTTAACTAAGAGCCATACGCTAGGGGCTTCTTTATTATATCCTAACCGTTATATACATTGGACCTATTTATATACTTGTTTTAATACGTTTGCATTAATGATAACAGTTCGATAATACTTTGAGAATGTGAGCATATTGGACGATTAAATTTAACTAAGAGCCATACGCTTAGGGGATTCTTTATTATATCCTATCCGTTATATACATTGGAGCTATTTATACACTTGTTTTAATACGTTTGCATTAATGAAAACAGTTCGATAATACTTTGAGAATGTGAGCATATTGGACCATTAAATTTAACTAAGAGCCACACGCTTAGGGGCTTCTTTATTATATCCTAACCGTTATATACATTGGACCTATGTATTCACTTGTTTTAATAAGTTTGCGTTAATGATAACAGTTCGATAATTCTTTGAGAAAGAGAGCATATTGGAACCTTAAATTTAACTAAGAGCCACACGCTTAGGGGCTTCTTTATTATATCCTAACCGTTATATACATTGGAGCTATTTATATACTTGTTTTAATACCTTTGCATTAATGATAACAGTTCGCTAATACATTGAGAAAGAGAGCATATTGGGACGTTAAATTTAACTAAGAGTCACACGCTTAATGGCTTCTTTATTATATCCTAACCGTTATATACATTGTACCTATTTATACACTTGTTTTAATAAGTTTGCGTTAATGATAACAGTTCGATAATACTTTGAGAAAGAGAGCATATTGGAACCTTAAATTTAACTAAGAGCCACACGCTTAGGGGCTTCTTTATTATATCCTAACCGTTATATACATTGGAGCTATTTATACACTTGTTTTAATACGTTTGCATTAATGATAACAGTTCGATAATACTTTGAGAAAGAAGACATATTGGAACCTTAAATTTAACTAAGAACCATACGCTTAGGGGCTTCTTTATTATATCTTAACCGTTATATGCATTGGACCTATTTATATACTTGTTTTAATACCTTTGCATTAATGATACCAGTTCGCTAATACTTTGAGAAAGAGAACATATTGGGACGTTAAATTTAACTAAGAGTCACACGCTTAGGGGCTTCTTTATTATATGCTAACCGTTATATACATTGGACCTATTTATATACTTGTTTTAATACCTTTGCATTAATGATACCAGTTCGCTAATACTTTGAGAAAGAGAACATATTGGAACCTTAAATTTAACTAAGAGCCACACGCTTAGGGGCTTCTTTATTATATATTAACCGTTATATACATTGGAGCTATTTATATACTTGTTTTAATACGTTTGCATTAATGATACCAGTTCGCTAATACTTTGAGAAAGAGAGCATATTGGAACATTAAATTTAACTAAGAGCCACACGCTTAGGGGCTTCTTTATTATATCCTAACCGTTATATACATTGGACCTATTTATATACTTGTTTTAATACCTTTGCATTAATGATACCAGTTCGCTAATACTTTGAGAAAGAGAACATATTGGAACCTTAAATTTAACTAAGAGCCACACGCTTAGGGGCTTCTTTATTATATCCTAACCGTTATATACATTGGAGCTATTTATATACTTGTTTTAATACGTTTGCATTAATGATAACAGTTCGCTAATACATTGAGAAAGAGAGCATATTGGGACCTTAAATTTAACTAAGAGTCACACGCTTAGGGGCTTCTTTATTATATCTTAACCGTTATATACATTGGAGCTATTTATACACTTCTTTTAATACGTTTGCATTAATGATAACAGTTCGATAATACTTTGAGAAAGAAGACATATTGGAACCTTAAATTTAACTAAGAACCATACGCTTAGGGGCTTCTTTATTATATCTTAACCGTTATATGCATTGGACCTATTTATATACTTGTTTTAATACCTTTGCATTAATGATAACAGTTCGCTAATACTTTGAGAAAGAGAGCATATTGGGACCTTAAATTTAACTAAGAGTCACACGCTTAGGGGCTTCTTTATTATATCCTAACCGTTATATACATTGGAGCTATTTATACACTTGTTTTAATAAGTTTGCGTTAATGATAACAGTTCGATAATACTTTGAGAAAGAGAGCATATTGGAACCTTAAATTTAACTAAGAGCCACACGCTTAGGGGCTTCTTTATTATATCCTGACCGTTATATACATTGGAGCTATTTATACACTCGTTTTAATACGTTTGCATTAATGATAACATTTCGATAATACTTTGAGAAAGAAGACATATTGGAACCTTAAATTTAACTAAGAACCATACGTTTAGGGGCTTCTTTATTATATCTTAACCGTTATATGCATTGGACCTATTTATATACCTGTTTTAATACGTTTGCATTAATGATAACAGTTCGATAATACTTTGAGAATGAGAGCATATTGGAACATTAAATTTAACTAAGAGCCACACGCTTAGGGGCTTCTTTATTATATCCTATCCGTTATATACATTGGAGCTATTTATATACTTGTTTTAATACGTTTGCATTAATGATACCAGTTCGCTAATACTTTGAGAAAGAGAACATATTGGAACCTTAAATTTAACTAAGAGCCACACGCTTAGGGGCTTCTTTATTATATCCTAACCGTTATATACATTGGAGCTATTTATATACTTGTTTTAATACCTTTGCATTAATGATAACAGTTCGATAATACTTTGAGAATGAGAGCATATTGGAACATTAAATTTAACTAAGAGCCACACGCTTAGGGGCTTCTTTATTATATCCTAACCGTTATATGCATTGGACCTATTTATATACTTGTTTTAATAAGTTTGCGTTAATGATAACAGTTCGATAATACTTTGAGAAAGAGAGCATATTGGAACCTTAAATTTAACTAAGAGCCACACGCTTAGGGGCTTCTTTATTATATCCTGACCGTTATATACATTGGAGCTATTTATACACTTGTTTTAATACGTTTGCATTAATGATAACATTTCGATAATACTTTGAGAAAGAAGACATATTGGAACCTTAAATTTAACTAAGAACCATACGTTTAGGGGCTTCTTTATTATATCTTAACCGTTATATGCATTGGACCTATTTATATACCTGTTTTAATACGTTTGCATTAATGATAACAGTTCGATAATACTTTGAGAATGAGAGCATATTGGAACATTAAATTTAACTAAGAGCCACACGATTAGGGGCTTCTTTATTATATCCTATCCGTTATATACATTGGAGCTATTTATATACTTGTTTTAATACGTTTGCATTAATGATACCAGTTCGCTAATACTTTGAGAAAGAGAACATATTGGAACCTTAAATTTAACTAAGAGCCACACGCTTAGGGGCTTCTTTATTATATCCTAACCGTTATATACATTGGAGCTATTTATATACTTGTTTTAATACCTTTGCATTAATGATAACAGTTCGATAATACTTTGAGAAAGACAGCATATTGGAACCTTATATTTAACTAAGAGCCACACGCTTAGGGGCTTCTTTATTATATCCTAACCGTTATATACATTGGAGCTATTTATATACTTGTTTTAATACGTTTGCATTAATGATAACAGTTCGATAATACTTTGAGAAAGAGAGCATATTGGAACTTTAAATTTAACTAAGAGCCACACGCTTAGGGGCTTCTTTATTATATCTTAACCGTTATATTCATTGGACCTATTTATATACTTGTTTTAATACGTTTGCATTATTGATAACAGTTCGATAATACTTTGAGGAAGAGAGCATATTGGAACCTTAAATTTAATTAAGAGCCACACGCTTAGGGGCTTCTTTATTATATCCTAACCGTTATATGCATTGGACCTATTTATATACTTGTGTTAATACGTTTGCATTAATGATACCAGTTCGATAATGTTTTGAGAAAAAAGACATATTGGAACCTTAAATTTAACTAAGAGCCACACGCTTAAGGGCTTCTTTATTATATCCTAACCGTTATATGCATTGGACCTATTTATATACTTGTTTTAATACGTTTGCATTAATGATAACAGTTCGATAATACTTTGAGAAAAAAGACATTTTGGAACCTTAAATTTAACTAAGAGCCACACGCTTAGGGGCTTCTTTATTATATCTTAACCGTTATATGCATTGGACCTATTTATATACTTGTTTTAATACGTTTGCATTAATGATAACAGTTCGATAATACTTTGAGAAAAAAGACATATTGGAACCTTAAATTTAACTAAGAGCCACACGCTTAGGGGCTTCTTTATTATATCCTAACCGTTATATGCATTGGAGCTATTTATATACTTGTTTTAATACGTTTGCATTAATGATAACAGTTCGCTAATACTTTGAGAAAGAGGGCATATTTTAACCTTAAATTTAACTAACAACCATACGCTTAGGGGCTTCTTTATTATATCTTAACCGTTATATGCATTGGACCTATTTATATACTTGTTTTAATACGTTTGCATTAATGATAACAGTTCGATAATACTTTGAGAAAAAATACATATTGGAACCTTACATTTAACTAAGAGCCACACGCTTAGGGGCTCTTTATTATATCTTAACCGTTATATGCATTGGACATATTGATATACTTGTTTGGTTTTGAAAGCACTCTAAAACCACTGATTTGCAACAGTGATCTTGAAGGAAAGCACATTTTAATGGAAGAATTAATCCTCTTTGTAACTTGTTAGATCATTGAAAGTATTTAGAGTTCGAATACTAATAGCAATGGATTTATACCTGCAAATTGTTTTAATTTTTGTATTCAACAATACCTTGAAAAAGGACACTTGAAAGGATATTTATTTTTAGTTTTAGGGCTTAATGAGTATTATAAAAACCATATTCATGTTCTGCATAATTATGAATTTTTATTTATTAGTATTGGTTTAACTTTTTTTATCACAAACAAATGTTAAAAATATTTTTTTTTTTAATAGGACATTCCAAAAACGACTTCATTTTCAAACAGCAGACAACCCAAAAGCAAGATTGAAATTTGTTAGTTTCTTTTTTTTAACATTTTTTATAGATGTTATTCGTCTAATTTAAATAACATATTTATTCAATTATTACTAATAATTATTAAACACACTCTTTACATTTAAAATTTTGCAAGCCCCCTTCCTATCGAGCCTCCATGTCATGTAAGTAATGTGGATATATCAAGTTTCTAACTTCATTACAATGCGTTCATTCTCAGACAGTCAGTGAGACTTTTACTTCGCCTGCATAGCATTCCCGTTTGCGTGTGTAGTTTAATTCAAAGAAAGCTAAAACTTACTGATGAAAGTAGTTGTAAAATGTTTTATTTAGTTCTTTCGACGCCGTTAAGTTCAAGATTAGATGTTTTCATGATAAGATAGTTCGTTGTTATTGGAAGTATGTATACCGTTAATGTGTGGAGAAATGTCTAAAATCAATTCTGATGAAGTAAAAAAAAAAATTGATAAGAATTTGGCTCTCATTTTAGCTTTATTTCTTTATATGTTGCGTTACGAGCTTACATTTTGAGTAAATAGCCGCCCTTTGTATCCCTCATGTAGTGTCTTTTACTTTAGGCCTCAAGGTGTAAAAGGATGGGTATATGCCTGCCCAGAACCAGGTCTGAGGGTCCGGCACTCAGACATTCCAAGTGAGATCGCATAATGGTTTGATTGTACCATCTAGAAGGGGGTGAAACCAGTCAGGTAGGAAATCAAAGGTAGAAGACATCATGACAGTTTAAAAGATTTCTCAGTTACAGAGTAGCTAAACAAAACGGGTGCTTAGTGTCTGATTGGAGTATCGTTTCTCCTGGTGGCAGACCCTACAGCAATACTCTTGAACTCTTAAAGTCTGGTGCCTCAGACGTCGGGGCACTATTTCAGTCCAAACGCTAGCAGGAGTGGGATATGTGTTTGGCGTTGTATTCGTGGGGGTATGGTCTCATATGCATGCAGTAAATTCTTCCCCGCGTTCGCAATTATCTTTGTGATCATTTACTTGGAGGTACTCCTTGTTACCATTCTTCTCTTTACCCGTCTTTCTTTCTTCTTCGCTCTACTTTCACAACATTCTGCAAATCCGTTTACTATATTGTTCTATTTGTTTTAAAATAGTTTTATTACGACTTTTTGTAAGAAATTAAAGTTATGATATAAGTCAAACTCACCCAAACTTGCGACATACACTAATGAGATACATTTACACGTGTTTAGTGGCTATGTTAAATTCGCATTGGTGGGCCGAGGAAATGCTACTTGCTCAAGTAAATATATACAAGTTCTAATTAAACAATTTACTAAATATAATTAATCAATGCAAGGGCGCGAGTACTAAATCAATCTGTTCACACAGACCAAGCAGTAAGATAACATAGGGGAAATCTACCAAAGAGAGATATTAATTTATTACAAATCCGCAAATTAGACTGAATTTAATATCACTGATTAATATCTTATTGCACGAGTTCTCACAGAATCTATCACTATTCTAATATTTATTTTTTAAATTCAAGGTCTAATGTTTACAACTGCCAACTATGTCAATTGTTGTTACATTACTGCTTAGGCTAGGTAGTGGCCTCTTATAGGGCTAGTTAGTGGTGAGGTAATGGTTATATTTAAAAGCAAATGTAATCAAGTTGATTTTGAAAATGATTGTGAAGGGTTTTATTGTGAAAGTTATTATATAAACTCGCTTTTCTTTCCATGTGAAATGTAACCGTGACTTCCATGTTTACCTCGGACCTTTTAAATGGGATATGTTTGATTCAGAGTGAATGAATAAATTATCATAGGTTTGCCGCCAAGCTATAGACTTCTATATTCATTACAGAGGCTGTAAATTCATAGATCTGACGAGTTTAGATTCAATCTATTCAGTAGACTACCCCCCCTCGTATTGAGTAACCGAAAATCAGCGAGTTTTTTCGAAACTTTAGAAATGTGATATAATATACTAAATTATAGGAATGTTACTGTAGCTAAATTATTATTGTTTTACATTGGTTCATGATGTCACATCACCTCATTTAAGAACTCGTAGACTGAGTTTTACAATGGAAACAAAAAAGTCAATAAAACAACACCGAGCAAAGCGACTGAAACCATTACAATGTCACCCGGTGGGAAATTAACATAAAACAAGACCACAACCAAGAACAATACAGGCGATAAACAAGAAACGCCAGAACGTAAATGCTTCTAACACAGTATTTGCACAAACACGTTTTCAATGCATAACATTTTCGGTTCCACCGCCTTCAACGTACTGTCGAACAGTTGTTACAACTTCGGTATAAACACTTATTTAATGTATGTAAATGATCCAAAGATCGTAGCTATCTACTGTCAAAGAAACTGTTTATAAATAATCATTATTCAAAGAACTGTTAGATAGTCTATTTAAATTTACTTAAAAATCACATCGATTTATATTTATCTGAACTATTGGGAAATTCACTTATATATTTGAAAACTGATTCAGTTTATTTGTAAAAAAAACGAGGAATTGCTATAAAGTAAAAAGAGAGTAAATAAAAAATATAATACCTACCATCATGAAGTTATTCTTCAGAAAGCAGATAAATAAATACAACATAAACATAGTGAAGTATTAAGTAGTGAAGAGAATAATAAAGTGAGTAGAAAGAAATACAACAGAAGAAATAAAAACTTAGAAATAACATAAAAACGAAGAAATAAAATAATAATGTAGAAATGAAAAACAACCTAGAAATAAAATAGCAAAGTGGAAATGAATGAAAACATAGAGATAACATAAAAACGTAGAAATAAAATAACAACATAGAAATAAAATAACAACGTAAAAATAAAATAACAACGTAAAAACAAAATATACAACGACCAAAACTAAATTTGGATTTGATGATGACATGGTGGAGTTTTGCGTTTTTAAGAGATACTGTTTTTCATTAATAATTGTTATTAACACAAAAATAACAAAAGAGTTTATTTTCCCTTCTTATTTATATTTGTATCTTGTATTTTTTTTTTTATCGTTAACAATTATTAAGATACTGTATTTGTTTATTAGTACTGCATTCACACACACAAACTTTATATTTTTACATACCCTAAGGGAGGTTAAGAGAACACAATTGTATAGATAATTTTATATAAATCCACCGCATTTATAGATTACATCGTGTCAGTTTATACATCGCTGAAGATAACACGTTTATAATGCATAACATTTTCGGTTCCACCGACTTCGACCTATTGTCGAACACTTTTAAATAACGACATCGATTGATATTTCACTGAGCTTTTGGGAAATTCACTTATATATTTTAAAACTGACACAGTTTATTTGTAAAAAAAACGGCGAAATGCTATAAAGTAAAAACATTATTTGATTAAATGAAACATCTAATAACTACCTTCATGAAGTTATTTTTCAGAAAGCGGGTAAGTAAATACAACATAAACGTAGTGAAGTATTGAGTAGTAAAGAGAATAATAAAGTGAGTGACAGAACATCAACTGTAGAATTATAAAAGTAGAAATAACGTAACAACGTAGAAATAATTTAACAATGTAGAAATAAAAAATCTAGAATTAAAATAGCAAAGTGGAAATAAAATAACTACTTAGGAACAAAATAACAACGTAGAAATAAAACACAAAAGTAGAAACTAAATATATAACGACCAAAACTAAATTGGGATTTGATGATGACGTTGTGAAGTGTAAGGTTTTTAAGAGATACTGTTTTTATTTATTAATTGGTATTAACCCCAAAACCACAAAAGAGTTTATTTTTCTTTTATTTCTATTTTTATGTATCTTGTATTTTTTTTATCGTTAACAACTATTATGATACTGTATTCGTTTGTTAGTACAAAGTATTGAGTAGTACTGATTCTTTGATGATGTTTTCTCTTATCATTTTTTTCTGTACGTAGCATCCACCTAAAGGCAGCATGTTTGTTTTGGAGTAGGCGGTTTGAAATTCTCTACTAGATTGTGTCTGCCACTGGTAATAATCATCAACGAGGACAATGTGGGCGAGTTTTATGCACATTTCAGAACTATATAAAGATGGCAAAGTATCACTACGTATATAATAACATTTTAGAAATATCCAATTGAAATATTTAATTTTATAATCGATAATTGTAAAATATTTCAATATAGTTCTTGTTTTAATTACTATAATTTGGGGATTGGCATGAAGCGATCCCTTTAAGTATATAAAAAAAAACTATTATATAAAAAAAATTAAAAGGAAAATGCAGTTTATAGTATTACGTTTTTTTTAAATTTCCGTTTTGATGAAAATAAAAATAATATAAATGTAAATCAAACAAGATATGACATTAAAGCAATATGTGTGTATATTTACTACTATATAACATCACATATTCAGCAGTTATTTCATGACAGGAGCTAAAACAACGAACCTCCCCATTAGAACGGAAAATAGTCATTTGCTAAAAACTGTAATATCTTTGCTTTCGTAAAAATAATTTCATGTTTCAGAAATATCGCATTCTTTATGGATCAGTGGCAGAGTTTTTCATTTTCGACGATTTCATTACATAGATTTTTATTGTTTATGGGCTTTCCGAGCGTTTATGTCTGTTCATTCCAGAAGTTCAAAATGACCTCAATAAAAAGCAAAGGGTAAACAAATATTAATAATTTCAGAAAATGTCGGTTGTGAAATAGAAAGTAACAATGTGAATTTGCGAGCGCAGATATCATTAAAATAACTTTTTTCTTATTTGTACGCTAATGTTCCCAAATATAATAATTCTATTTCTCTATTTGTATTCAATACAAAAGTTGTATAAATTGGATAGTGTATTTGAAGTGAAATCTTTGTCTCTATTTTCAACTTTCCCTGGGGTAAACACACTGCTTGGTCTACTCAAAATATCGGAAGTAGAATTCGCGGCTTGATTACCAAAGGCATGTTACAGGATTAATGATTTCAAAGGACTAACAACCATACAAAGGCTGTTTGAGCTAATCAGTGTAATGCATTATTTTGTTATAATTTCTGGTTTGAAGATTAGGTCAAGTTTAACTGACCGAAGTAGTTTGGATAAAGCTTCCGTAAAAGAGTTTCCAATAAACAAAGTGAAACATTACTTTTGCGGTGTAATTTTACATTCTATTTAATCAGAGAAGTTACCTGTAGTAGAATGTAAAGATTACAGACTTCAAGGGTTAAAAACATACCAAAACTATATACTATTTATATTCTGGGTATAAAACCGGATTGCAAACACACTTACTATTTTTAGAAAATACTGTCATAGAATTGTGGACCCTAAAAATCCCTTTGACTGATTTCTGGTTTGTTTTCATTCAAGTACATTTAGGTCCATTTATAGAAGACATTGTATTATTTTATCTCATACGTTTAGACTATGCGTTTGTGTATAATATGAACAACTGCAAAACTATAACTAATAGTGATTTTAATTATGGTAATTATTATCAGTTTATGTAGGATTTTGTAAATGATACAACATTTATTGATTTTAACAATTACTCATAAAGAAAAGTCAAAACATTTTTTGGGTTACATAAGGTTTTAAAATTTCTGAAATGTTTCTCTGTTGGTATTTTTAAATGAGTAATATTAAAAAGTAAATTATTAATTAATATGATAGATACAATGCTCTCCAAATAATATAAACAAATTCCTAAGCAATCCATTTTTGTTTCCTTTTGTAGTTAATTTCAATAAAAACGTTATTCAAAATATAATTTAAAAATATCTAGACATATATTATTTTTTAAAATATAAAACCCATCTAAATACGTTACTGTATATTTACAGGTTGTTTAAGAAAAAAAACCGTTTTCAAATTAGCAATGTTTAAAATATATTCAAAGATATATGGGAACATGTCATACTTGAATAAAATGTCCTTGTATTAGGCACAGAAATGATAATACATGAAATTAAATTTCAGTATTACACAGCAATACATGCATCTCACATAGTTAGAGCTAAAAAAAAATAAATATCATCTTGAATGGGTTTTAATATTACTACAGATTTCTTCCCCGAAAGTGAAAGTGTTGTACATTTTTTATATTTAGATAATTTTATATAAAACCACCATATTTATAGATTACAAGGTGTTACTTTATACAACCCTGAATATAACTATTGTAATAACAAACAACCGGTTCTTAATAATGCGAAATTTAATAACAATAATTAATAAAAATCCTGTTCTCACTAAATTTGGCATATTTAGATAGATAAACTTTTATAAGAATGATGTAAATAATAGTTTTAACTATATATTATTCCATTCGAATTGAAAGTGATCGATCGTAGGCTTTTCATCCTCAATTAGCTTAATGCTTGCCATTAAATATTTGTTCAGTTGAACCGCTACTGCAATAAACCATGTTAGCATATCAATGTGTTACTCGTTTTCGATATTCAATGTGTTTGAATCCATTGTAAATATCTTTTGAACATTATTTAAAAACAATCACACACACACACACACACACACACACACATACACACACACACACACACACACACACACACACACACACACACACAAATATATATATATATATATATATATATATATATATATATATATATATATATATATATATATATATATAGGCCTATATATATAAACAGAATTTATATTTCGGAAACACCCTAAGGGAGTTTAAGAAAACATGGCTGTATGAGAGTATATATATGTATATATGCTGATACGTATTCCTTCACGGATGGAAAAATATGATGAAATGTTACTATCTGGAGTACATCCGTTCATTCTGCAGTCCATAAATTCGCAGTTCCGACGTTTCGCTAGAATCTCATCCAGCATTGACGAGGTGAACCCAACAACAGTAGAAGAGCGAGTCACTACTACTCTTCTACTGTTGTTGGGTTCACCTCGTCAATGCTGGATGAGATTCTAGCGAAACGTCGGAACTGCGAATTTATGGACTGCAGAATGAACGGATGTACTCCAGATAGTAACATTTCATCATATGTATATATATATATATATATATATATATATATATATATATATATATATAAATATATATTTTTAAATTAAAAATATTTCAAAACAAGAATACTTTTATTGAAAATATTTCTTCAAAGCTTTTCGCCGATAAAATAGTACCAGCATCTTCAGGAAAATGATTTTCTGAAGATTTTCCTGAAGATTAGGGTACTATTTTATCGGCGAAAAGCTTTGAATAAATATATTCATTAAAAGTATTCTTGTTTTTGAAATATTTTTAATTTATTAACTATATTACAAGAAAACATATCACCATATTTATTATATATATATATATATATATAATTGTTTAATATTCCTGATGATGTTGGTACAGTTAGCCAACGAAAAGCTTTGAATTGTAAATTCAATTATAATTCTTGTATTTGTATTTATACTTTTGTTCTTTATTAATACACAAGAAAACATACTGCGATATTTATTTATATATATATATATGTATATATATATATATATATATATATATATATATATATATACATATATATATATATATATATATATATATATATATATATATATATATATATATATATATATATATTGCACAATCTATGGCAAAATAAGACAAATCAAATTATATTTAAAGTAATTTTATACTTATAAATCCCAAATAATTTTTTTCGTATTCACTTCTAAAATTAGGATCTCATATCTATGCTCCTAATATTTCTAAAGTAAAACCTAACGGTATAAAATTGAAATGGTTAGTAAAGATAATATAAGGTAAGTTAAAATAAGTATTAAAAAAAAACTTCAAAATGTAATATATTTAGTTTTTAATATAATTTGTATATAATTCTATTAATAAGGGTTATTTACAACATAAGCCTCTTTACCGTTAGCGTGTAATGATGATATATTATTATAAATTTTAATGAACTTTTACATTTCTCCATAAAGAGCGTAATATAGTGTCCATGTACCTCTATTACTGTAAACACTCACACGTATAAAGAAATATTATATTTGTGAAAGAAACGCACGGACGTTTATTGCTCTGTTTTCTGAGCAAGATCGTAATTTTTCATTTCGTCAACCTGAGTTTGTCACGTATCGTAAACATTATAGCTTACAATTTGTGTGAGACCATCCATACGGTACGTTGGAAACAGTTTCGCGTTTATGTAATAACCTTGTGAACGTAAATAGAAACCTGTCGTACTGGGTGAAATTTTGTTCTTCGGTCGACATAACCTAAATGTTCGATAACTCACCTTCATTTTTACAGTGCAATAGGGACTTGATTTGTTGTAGTTAGTCTGTTTCAATATGGCCTGAATAATCTTGGTTCTTGTATATATATTACCTTTAAATTGAAAACTTAAAAACTATAGTAGCCGGTTCATTGGGTAGCTGCAGATTTCAAATAATCTGGAAATAGAAATTTTACCTGGCAATCGAAGGGGTTTGTTTAAGCTGAATGGATTACAATGTCTCCATGTACAATATTAGTCCAATTGTCGTAGAATTTTAAAAATAATATTAAAGAAAACATTGTTGTCTACTATATAAGTATTAAATTAACGTGCTTTTAATTCTATCAAGTAGGAGAGGTAAGGTGATTGCATTCTAAACCTGTTAATTAAGAGAGTTTAAATGAAAGGAAGAATTTTAAAAAGAGTCAGTAGCAATGACTGCCTCTATAATGTACCAACTTTTAAAACTACCTCTAAAGAGTTTGGCATTTAGATTCATGCTGTATAAAAAATAAATTTACTTGTATTTCTTACAAAAACAATGGTTTTATAAATATTATAAAATATTTCCTGATCCATTTTGTGCCGAAACGTTAACAGTGTTGAGAAGCCTGTGATTTATATCTTTAGTTATAGTTCTGGGATTCATTTGTCGATATAACTTCCATAAAAACATTTATCTTGAGTTTTGTAGAACAACATTTCATAAAATATTAGAACAAACTTCTCTTGAGGTATTCTATAGTGATTTTAATGCTGATAAATAAACTCGTAAAAAGTTGAATTTTTCTCGCTTTTTAGAACATATTTTGGAAACATGCCGTTACTGCATCCAAAAGTTGTGTGGTTTGATAAAAGAGTTTTATGAGATAGTGAAATTGTATACTATCAAAATTTGTCTTTGTATGAAAATATAACTACTTATCATCTAAACGATAAACTCATGAGACCTATGGATATAGAACAGAAAAGTACTATTTTAAACTAGACCGATTTTTTTCAAATTCCAAATAAAAATTTAATTATTTGTTACATCTGGAAGCAAAAATCTCAACATTTCTTACAGGAAAAGAATTGCAAAATGTTAGCAATGATTAGGGCAACATTACATTTGACTCATGCCAATGGCAAGCTTTATTTTGGAGGTAAATTGGACCGTGCTACGTGCCTTGAATGAACAAGCACACTACCCTTACATAAGCCTTTCTTTGTTGCCTATGTACTGCTGCCGGATATATAGTCCCTCTGAAAAATAAAAGTGCCGTATATTAAAATGACTTTGAAATTCCAGATGAAGGAAGCAACTTTTGAAAAAATTCTTAAGCTGATATATATCAAAAAACACTTTGCACTGAGTTTAATATACTTAGAGATTCCTGACTGTTGTAAGGAACAAATATAAAACCTATTATTAGGACACTTCGATTAAGCTTTATTGTTACAAGGATAGGTGATTTTTTCTTTATTTGTTTAGTAAGACTCAGAAAATACTTAAATAATTTTCACACAAATTTGTTACGGAATCAATTAATTAAAATGGAGTTTTATAAAAACCCAATATAGGTGTTCCTTTTTATTTGGAGTGTAAAACCGTGCATTATTATGGATGGAATTATAAACAACCTAAATAATATAGCTGATAATACAAAATGTTTATCAGAGTTACATATATGAACAAGTGAACATATAGAATCTCACAGGAACCTCATAATATAAATAAACTTAAACGAAATCATGACAAAGAAAAAAGCAACGGAAAATTCCAAACAATGGGAAACTCCAAATGGGGCCCAAAAATGGAAATATGTTTTGGAAATAAAAAAGCCAGGGAAGGATTATCCACCAGGAGGAATTTATTATTACACAGTAGCATATCTCTTCCACTAAAAGTAACACATACTTCCTGTATTCCTAGTCGGTGCGGTAACATGAATGTAGATGTTGGTGTTTGTAAAGAGGTTATTCCGACGTCCTCTCAGAGATGCTTGTACTGATCACATCACCAACGTGAAAGTACTACCCAGGAGGATAGGGAAGTATTATAAGAAAATAATATATAAAAAAATAGAAGTAAATACAAAGAGGAAGATAGAATATCTGGGCACATCAGATGAGACATAATGCATATTGTCAACTACAACTACTGGTCCAGGACAAGATAGAGAGTAAACGTTAACCCAGAAGGAAAAATCATCCATGTCCACACAACTAACGCTAGCGGTATAATTTGGCATGAACTCAGCTACTCAGAATGTGACAAACAAGGCATGAGCCCAGTTACTCAGAATGTGGCAAACAAGGCATGAACCCACTTACTCAGAATGTGACAAACAAGGCATGAGCCCAGCTACTCAGGATGTTGCAAACATGGCATGAGCCCAGTTACTCAGAATGTGGCAAACAAGGCATGACCCCAGCTACTCAGAATGTGGCAAACAAGGCATGAGCCAATCTACTCAGAATTTGGCAAACAAGGCATGAGCCCAGTTACTCAGAATGTGGCAAACAAGGCATAAGCCCACTTACTCAGAATGTGGCAAACAAAATTAAAATTGACGATAAACAACGTCTATAATGGTTAGGTCACTTAAAATAGTTTAAAACGCTCAGTAAAACAGATTCTACAATGGGTAAAAAGGTTGCAGATTTCAACAAAGAAAGAGAGAAGCTGCACATAATTTAAACCAATACACGCTCATTTTACGATGACCAAATAATGTCATCAAATGTAACTTTACGCATGGCATAAAACTATCCATACATTACATGCACAAAATGGAATCATATTACATTAACAAGCTCATCGGAATTAATCCCCTACTTACCACATTATTGAATAAATGCTTTTAAAACGGCATAACCTAGCAATTAAAAGCATCCTGGTGGCTAACTTTAGTACTAAAATATTTGCTTACGGTAGTAAGACAGATTTTGAATTTGTTCATTTTTGTAAGAATTACTTTAATTACTTGCTCGGTGAAGTCATTAAATTGAAAGATTTCATTTAAAATAACTTAATATCTACGAAATATCAGATATGTACATGCTTTTCTTCACCAGTGTATATGGTAAATTATTAAAATTGATAATACATTTTTAAAATATAACAAACATAATTAAACTGTAATACGTTCCCGATGCAATATTTATTTATTTAGTTACATAAATTAACCTACAGATTTGGGTTTGTGGTTTTATGTTTCAACTGCCGAAGATGTATGTAATATTTTTCACAATAGCGGATTTTGATTTTTATTAAAACTTTCGTATTTCATCGCGACCACTATTAAACGTATTTCAAACATACGAGATCGTAAAAAACTCATCCGTTTGGTGGTACTCAAGTTTCAAAAGTTACTCCGTGTTTGTTTTATTTCACAAAGAGGCAAACTGAAGTCCCTTAATAAAATACCACAGACGCAAATTAGTTTTATCTTTCGGTTTAAGTTAATTTCCTAGCTTTAATTTGGAGAGTGTTCGTTTTACGACCATTACTCTACCTGCCTTTGCGGCTTTGCCAAAATTTACAAATTAATCTCATTGTGTGTGATTCCTCGCATGTAGTTGCATGTACATGCAATGAATTCCTAGCGTGTACATTGGCTGTGGGAATTGCTGAGATTCAAAAATTGTTTTTTTAAAATTTTAATTAAAAAAGTATATTTTACTGACATCATTGCTGAATATCATGTCGAAATCTTTTATAAATGGAGAAAAAAGAGAATTTTGGCAATGAAAGGTAAATGAAAAAAGTTACCGTACTTTATTGATTTAAGGTCGTAAATTTACCCTTTACGTTTCCCTCTGTTTTATAATTTCTGTGTTTACGTATCTCCTAGAAAAGGTATTAGAACCGGATGTTCTGTGCACTTTCTAACAGCAGGTAATATATGAAATATTGTTTAACTGTTTTGTTAGAGAAGTGTAGTTGTTTTGTTAGAAAAGTGTAGTTGTTTTGAAGTAATACGCAAAATTTTTAGCTTGAAAAAAAAATAGAAATTTTTAAGAAATATTTAGAAAACACATTAAAAATAAATCCCTTATTACGAGCAATAGCTTTCTATATAACATTAGCTGTATGAGGAGAAAAACCAAATAGTCAATGGAAAGAGATTACCATTTTGGTACATGTTCCTTTTAACCTGGAGCGAGGGACATACTACATCCCGCCTGTAGTCGGTTAATTTTCAATACACTTCAATAGCTATAGCAAGAGGGACAGGTCTAAAGCACGTATGTAAGGGGACAGACCAACAGCCGGAATACCACTGCTATGAGAGTTAACGTCGTCAGGCAATTAGCCAAAATATACAGATTTTACAAAAGAAGGCAAAATCGATCAAATTATTTAAAATAAAGGGTTTAAAACGCAATAGTGGAAGTGAAAGTAGCGGGCCAAACCTGTTCACTATCAGAATAGGTAAACAAAGCCGGTCCAAAGTGCTGGTTTTGGCTAACAAAACGAAATAGGAGGAACCCCGTTGTATGAGAACCATGGACTCCCAGATGCCGTTCCGAGGCTAAGCCTTATTCCATAGCCCAATATGGAAGTGGAGATGGTCAGCTCTTTAACCGCCACGATTCGAATATAATTTTTTTTAATGTAACTAAACAGTAATAAATACTGCATTAAAATCCTTCATTTGCGTCCTCTAGAACATTCCAGACTCCAGGGATCGAACCTTGAGAGAAGAGGAGCGAGGTGCAGTGAAGATTTTTGGTGCAAGCCAAAATTTTAATAACAAAATAACCATTTATTAACGTAAATACAAATTTCAAAATTATATATACAGATTTCAATAAATAAAAAATTGTTATCAAATTGATTTTTCATTAGAATAAAAAATATATAGGCCTATGCAACACACTTTTTATTGGAAACGTATCTAAATGGTGGAGATTAAATATAAATTATTCAAATTTAAATTACTAATATCAAGATTAAAGTTTGTCGAATTGTTACAAGGTCAAATTTAACAAGATAAGACAAAGAAAATCCAATGACATCATTAAAATTATATATTTAAATTCAACGAGAAAAATTGAATCAGAATTTCAATAAGGATATTCAAATTAAAATCGCTTTAACTTGGTTAATATCGTTTATTTTGTGTCCATTAAAATTACTTCATACAAGCAGTGTTGAAAATATGTAATAACGAAAATCCTATAAAATTGTTATACGAATCTTTTAGATTTATATTTGGGAGCACAAATGTAAATTGAAATTTAAATGATTTAGATTTAATTTGCGCTTACTTCTGATTATAAATTAATGGACATGAAATAAAACCAGTTAATATAAGTATTTCCCATATTCTAATCAAAGTTGTAAATTATATAAAATTGTGTTAAAAGAATAATTTATGTACTTTAATCAAAACAACAAGAACATTTGAGAAGCATTACACGCTATTTATCTTTATTTTAAGTAAAAACTGCTTTTGTTAAGAGAAGAAGAATTAAATCTTTAAAATAAAATTATCAAGAGTAACCTTTAATATTGTATTGTTTAAATTTCAAATTAATTAAAAATCAAGTTAAAACTAGAAAATGTTTAAAAGTTATTGCTAATAACCTGTGGTAAATCAATAATAAAATTTCTAGAATTTTTCCAACCATTTAAAAAAATAAAAGCAAACATTTCAAATCAAGTTAAAAAAAAGAATGGTAATAAATATTTTTACAATAGCAAATAGCTGTATTCATTTTAACATTGATAAAATAATTAATAAAGAGCTTAAAATCTATCTAAATGAGATAGAGCATTATGATTGGTTTTATAAATGAAGTCCAGGGATTTTATCCACTGGCAGATCACGCTCGATACACTACAGGTACCAGGACATGGTAAGTCAGGTGGGATCATATTTTGACCGCAGCTGAACTATCGCGTTTCGGCCCATCATCAGTAAGTCAATGTACAGCGTAAAACATACACTGCTAAGGTTGCCGCAGCAGGGGCTGGACGCGAGATTTGTGCCAAGAAGGGATTTTTGGCCACGGCAGTGTGTGTGTGTGTGTCTGTGTATTATATATGTAAAAAAGGCTTATATGTAAGATGTTTTCACATAATATTATTTTATGTATAACCACTTTATGAATAAAACGAGCCTCTTTTCAGAAATAATAAATTTATCTTTAGCAAGATATTACATCTCGCAAAAGCCGGCTTTAATAAAATATTTTCTCACTGAATAAAAGTGTCTGGAAGCGTGCGTCTCTCCGTATCTATTTATTTAAATTCAGTATAATACAGACTTTCAGTGACTCCTAGTGTTTTAGGTTTACCTTTTTTTTTAATATTTTACATTATATAAATAGATTTCTTATGAATGTAATATGTTATAGAAATTTTGAAACTATTAGAGTATTATTGTCTTTTTCAGTCAACTATATCCGTTTCGAAACAGAGACTAAATTACAAATATAAAGGCTATTTGAAAAATACTAATTAAAATTCTTCATACTTTGCATCCTATTAGTTGAATTCACCAGTTCTACAAACAGGCGAGCACAGATTCGCTTTCTCGCAAGTGTGTGTATAAATATGTACTATATTAGAAGAATATGGAGAACCTATCGAAATCTGTGAAGGAACATATAGTCGTACAGAAACCATACATTGTGATACAGGTCAATAAGAAGGTAGGATATTTTTACCTATTTCTCACAGGGACTCTGAGCCTTAGGTTAATTATTACCTATTTAGACGCTCAGCTCAGATAAACTACAAGATAATATATGAATATAACGCCTCTTCATTTTACCAAACGATTTATTATTGTTTGAAACTCTTTATTGCTGAACCTTTTTGGTTTAAGTGGTAACGATAGATAATCCTTCGTTTGAAATTTAATGAGAAAACGCACTTGAAAAGCTAAAATTTGAACAATTGGCTTCCAGTCAAAAAACGAAAGGTTTTTTTTTAATTTTTGAAATGTCGGAGTTACGTCACTGACGATTATGTTCACGTTTATAATTCATTTGGATACTTTTATGTTAAGCATTTAATTTTATTTTTAACTAAAAAAATGTCTACTGTTTACGAATAACTGATCCATAAATCAAACATTCACCCTTGGAAACTGTTGAATTGACATTCGTACTTAGAACTATCCTATCGTTACCTTGAACAGCCCCATCATTAACTATAAATCTCCATTCGCCTGAAAGTTCAATTATTTACACGATAGTAATATTTTTTTATAAACTCATGTCAAACGAATTTGGATGAATCCCCTTCAGAAATAAAATAGCTACCCATTTTTATCAGCAAAACAGTGCTGACTTTATATAGACCATTTAAGGTACATAGAGGGGGCGGGTAAGCCATATGAATATAGAGTGTGGTTTATGTAAACGAGAAAGAAACACAATATATTTATTGGAGGGAAATAAATGTAGATTTTGCAGTGCTGGAAACTATTTGTATTTCTATAAAATTTCAAGTCTTCTTCATTTAAAGACATAAATAATAATAATTGCTAAATAACAGTTTTTGTGTGTACCTTGTCAGCTCACCGCCAGAAAGTAACCTTTATAATACAAATGTAAAGAGAAACAATTCTACAGGAAGTTGAAAAATCATACTAAAAGGTTATTCATTTTATTTAATTTACAGGCAGGGGTTGAACCTTAATAGTGTAATACACGTATTTTTTATATAATTTTAGATTTTACGTTACTGTAGGTACGTTGAACTAAGGTTGTGTTTGACCCAAATCCATAAGTTGAATAGTTACTCTAAATATTTAACAATTACTTTGGTTTTCCTTTTACATACTTCAACTTAACGTTCTAATTTGAAGTGGGCTATTAAGAAGTAATGAAATAGGTAGTTATTGCTCATGAAGAATCCATTTTAATCATTAAATCCTGGAATCTGACCAAATCTAACTATCCTAGTAAATTATTTCCTACTAGATATGTAACAATTATTAAAGTGTAAAATTATGAGAAAAGATAATAAGGTTTAATAAGCTGCTAATGACCAAAGTGTAACAAGTAATATGATAAATAATTACATGTTTAATGCGGTCTAACTGCAAATAAGTAATTCTATTTTAGGATGTTATAGAGACATTTTGGATAGAAAAATGAAAGATTTTTCCATATTACAAAGTCTTGAAAGTGTTTTATGTGAACTATTTTACTAAAATACTAAACGTACACATTATTAAAAAAATAAATAAATCATTATCACCCTAATCTTAACTAATTTCCATGATTGATTATGAGGTCTTTATAAATCCGTTTAATAATTCTATGATTTTGGAAAGACTTTTAGTCTTTTTACTAGGCTTCTAATTATTGTCTTGTCGTTTTACGATAATCCCGGATCATTGTGCCCTCAAATGAATATTTAGTCGGGTTTTCAAATTCGTCTACTTTTCCTCTTCATTTTCTAATTTTGATCTGGTTAGCACTTTGACACCAATCTTCACTCCGGTGTAGAGTATGACTTTAAATATAACTTCAGACGTACTTCAATGAATGAAATAATTTACCTTTTATTCTCACTAGTAAGAGATCGTTGGGCCCCTTTTCAGTTCTACCTAATTCCTGCCCTTTTTGTTTTAATTTTAACTAAGATTTTAATGGATAGTCAGGTCCTATAAAGAAGTATTTCTATGGCACATACACCAGTAGGTTATGTGTTTATTGCTTAGGTAGAGTAGGATAATATTGCAGGAACACCGTAGTGACATCTGGGGTGCACTGTGTACGAACTAAGGATTAAGTAAAACACGGAATAAAGGCAAGGTTGAAGCTAAGAATCGTTTTTTACTAACGGTTGTTATTCCAGTTGCTGGAAGATACTTAGAGCAGGTGAAAAATAGAACTAACATTGCAGGAACGCCGTAGTGTCATCTAGGGTGCACTGTGTACGTACCAAGGATTAGGTAATACACGGAGTAAAAGCAAAGCTAAAGTTAAGAGGTGTTACCTTGGGTAGGTGGTGGAAATGTGTTTATAGTAAATATGAGAAAGTTATTTTTGTAAGCTCAACCTGTTAGCCTACATAACGCCCCCACCCTAATCGTACCTATGTCTTTGCTATCCTTTCCAAGTCATACTAATAATATTAATTGTTGCTTTAAAACTACAATAAAAACAAATAATTTCTATTAATGACAATTACAATACCACCACTGTTTAATATTGCTAAATATTATTCAATTAATAAACGCGATAGTATGTTGTTAGCAATTAAAAATTTTTTCTGTAAAATTCTTTATACGTTATTTTAATTGTCTTGTTGCAAAAGGTGAAAAGAGAGGCTAGATATATATGACTCTAATTGACAAACGCAGATTTATACTAATCGGACATTACCAGCGAACCTCTCTACCATTTCCAGGCCTTAACTAACATTCTTCCCCTTTGCCTTGCACCCTTTAAGCTTTAATTATCTGATTCACCTTTTGTATGTGAACTACTTCACTAAAAATAGTAACTTTACACATTATTTTCTTAAACATAAATCTTTATCACTTTATTCTTAACTAATTGCCATTATTGATTATTGCCTTCTTATTAATCGATTTATATTTGCTACTGTTTCGGAAAGACTCTTAGCTTTTTAATTAGACCACAAGGTTTATGATAGACCACAAGGTTTAGGTTTTAGGATAATTCCGGACCATTGTGCCCACAAATCCCTATTAAGTCAGATTTATAATTCGTTTACTTTCTCTTTCCATTCTTAGTTTTGGTCTGGGTAGAAGGTAGACGACATCTTCTCTCTGGTTGAGAAGACAACATCAGTTATAGCTTCAAAGTATTTTAATGAATAAAATAATTTACTTACAGTTGCAAGAGTCCCTGTCTAGTTCTACCTAATTCCTTTTCTTTTTATTTTACCTAGTATTTTAATAATGCGTATACATGTCTTGTGACAGGTCCTGTAAAGTGGTACTTCTATGTTACATACACCAGTAGCTTAGGTCCATCTTAGGTAGTGTGTACTACATATGAAATGATTTCTTTTATAGGATCTACCTATTAGACTACATAACCCTAATCCTACCTATGCCTTTGCTATTCTTTCCAAGCCATACTGACAATAGTGACTGTCGCTTTAAATCTAAAATAAAACCAAATTATTATTGAAGACAATTTCGATACTACCGCTGCTTATTACTCTAAAAATAATGTTCATTTAATAAACACGATATTAAGTTGTTATTACTTAAATTGGATTTCCTGTAAAATTCTTTATCAGTTTTTTGTTTTATTGTGTTATTGTTGTAAAAGCGAACGGAGCAGTCAGATAAAACGCTGTAATTGACAAACGCATATTTATACTAAAAGGAAATTATTAGCTCGGGTCTCTAACATTGCTAGGCCTAAAATTACATTTTTGCCCTTTGTCTTGTATCCTTTAAGCCTAATTATCTGATTCGTCTTTACTTTTACAGATTTCGTTAGACTTTGTCAGATACGGCTAAACCCTTTTTACGAACAACGTTGAGAGAAACTGTTATTATGGTATTAACTGTCTCCATTGTTCGATTCTTTATGCAAGCTGTCTCTCAGTTCTGTATATACATACAATTTGTTGCATTGCAGTTCTCTACCTCAAATTTGTTGCCTGCTATTTGTCTACTAACAACCCCATTTCTATGAGTCGAGAAATACGTATTTATATTTCCTTTACTCCTGGTATTTGAGTTCACTGGTACTGGTGACAAAATATATATTCATCAAATACATCCAAATATATAATTTCGTAAGCCGAATATTGAAAGAATTGTTGTGGGAGTTTGGAAATAGGTACAGAGCTGGAATAATGCTCAAATTAAAGGTATTTACACGAAGGAGTAGGGTAAAATATAGGCTTTTATTAATTTACAACATTTACAGGGGTTTGAGGAAATTAAAGTTAACAACAATTCCATAAGACATACATTGCAATGATAAAACAGCTACGTATGATTTGTAAGCAAACAAATAATAATTTAGACAGTATGAAAACAGGTTATGAGTATACATTGCAATAAAAAAACATAAAACTATATGCAGCAGTTGAATCGTGATTTACCAAAAAACGCGATTTTAAGAACACGAAGGAGCGGGGAACTGTAAAAAACATAACAAATGATAATATTGAAATACTCAAAGAACTGTTTAATAATGTTTTTATTAAAAGCTTTTACCGTTGGTAAACGTACGAATCACATTCATTTCTCATGATGTCGATACTGTCCAACAAACGAAAAGCCCTGGATACAAAATTAATAAATAATTGTTGCATTTGAATATTCTGTGTATATATATATATATATATATATATATATATATATATATATATATATATACATATATACATATATACATATATACATATATATATACATATATATATACATATATATATATATATATATATAATATCATAAATATAATATATTTATCATAATACTGATTCTCTTAGAGACTGAGAGTGCAATAGTTTTGAGGACTCTGTTCGAGCTATAAAGTAAAAAACTTGATATGCCCATAAATAAACAAATTGTTTATAACATTATCTAGTTAGAAACTAAATATACTTTCTGATGTCTGCTGGTGTTAACGTTAAAAACATCAGGTTCTAATTTATGTTTACTTATATTTAAAATTTATTATTGCAAGAAAATGTACGCTGAGAACGTGCATAACTAGAGGAAAGAGTTTGAGAGAATGCAAAGTATCGCCTAGAGTAACGAATACAAACAATAGAAGAAAGCTATTCTACTTATTTTAACAACTGTAACTTTTTATAAGAGTAAACTTTGGTGGGAGAAGTAAATTAGTAAATCCTTGTATTAATATACATAATCCAATTGGTGTTAGTTGTAATATTAAAATTATATATATAATTTGAAATTTTAAAATAATATTTTAAACGCTACTTCCAACAATATTTTGAAAATCTCCCTCCCTATATCTCTCTCTCTTCATCTCTCTCTCTCTCTCTCTCTCTCTCTCGCTCTCTCTCTCTCTCTCTTGTGAGATTAGGCCTATTGAGAACGGATAGCGTGTTGAACGGGCACCGGAATAAGTACAGCATTTTATTATATGATGGAAATCTTTACTGTATAATTGTTTATAAAGAGGTCTTTCTGTATCCAAAGAAATGTAGAACACGTCCAAAACGTAATGTACTAAATAAGAACAAAAACCACACACTGCCACGCAAAACATTTTTTCATTATAAAATAAAGAGGAAAAGTGGGAAAGTCAAAGATAGGTGCAGATGGTTTTCTGCGGTAGACTTTCTCTAAATTGAAGAGATTTTCCAAGCGAATAAAAACATTGCTTTCCAAAACACGTAACTTCGGGGAAGCGTATTCAACTGATTGCTGAAACCAACAAACTGACTTATCGCGTACAAACGGGCTTCCGTACTTATGCAGGGAATATAATCCCATTGATTTATGTTATTCCAGGTCGTGGAACAATAACTTATTTATATCTACGTAAACATTTGACTAACATAGTTTATCTCAATGTAAACTCATGTTTGTAATTTGAATTAGTAGCAGTATGGGTAAAATGTTTACGGTTATTGTTAAGGAATTATAATCCAATGGATCAGGAGGAAATAAATTAGATTATGTAGGTAATTAATATTTGTTATTTGATTCGATTTTGAATTTGAGTTATTTGTCTTAGATTTTAGGTGTATGCAGTTCGGACAATAAACAGTTTATTTTTTTCATAGCTTTTCTTACAGGATTTAGGACATCTCAAGTTGAGGGATGAGGTGTCCTGTTATTAAAACTCAGATTGAGTGTTATGGACTAAGATAAAAAAAAAGTCGAGGAAAGAAGTAGCACATGCTATTTTTCATAAAAGTTTATATTATTGAATATATATATATATATATATATATATATATATATATATATATATATATATATATATATATTCTAATTCTAATGATTTCTAAGATAATCTACATAACTTTGTGATATCTATATATACAGTCGCGTATATTTCAAATTCCTTTCCCAAACCATAATAATACGTTACTTATTCTATGCTACATTAATATATTTAGTACAGGCTAACTGATATGACTCAAATAGTGTCAGTAATGAAGGACAGATTTGACCTTGTTCGAAAGTCGCCGCACCATAACATAAGAGAGACTCTTACGTAGCTACTCCGACCTAAAATATAGGTTTCTAGAGGGGAAAGGGTAAAGTCAGAGTTTTATATTCTGATTTTACCCGAGCGAATCAATTTTATCAATCATATTGTCTGATTGTATTTTGACTGTATTTCGAATAGGCTGAGCATGTACAGGCAAACAAAGTTACAATCTGTTTTTTTCTACACAAATCTAAAGCTTAAAAAAAACATATGTGATCGTACAATAGCATTGACGTTAACACTTAAATGTACCTAAACAAAAATTGTATTTTATTTTTTTTGGACTATTTGGGACTTGAACACTATTTGGGATAGAAATCTTAAACAGTAGAACAGTTTTTGTCAAATATAAAATTTATTAATTACATAAAATAGTTATTAGCTTTGATTTGTGTAAACATTTAGTTAAATTTAATTTTCATTAGTGTTTGCTACACCTATAATGCATAAAAAAAATAGGATTTCTAAAATATGCTTTATTTTGACGAAAATCATTCATACAGCTCACGCCTTTAATTGAAAGCTAATGAAATAACACATGAACTTGAAAATCCATAGGTTCATTTTTTAGGGATAGGAGTTTCCGTGATAATAAGGGTTTCTATTTTTTACAAGAACGCTCTATTTTACTCGGTTGAAAATATATCAATCTAGGGATTTACTTTACACAGTTTTTGTGCGTTTTATTCCAGGAGTAAATTACACATGTTAGAATTGGTGATTTAAGTGATAAAAGAATATACTCTTTTTTATAAAGAAAACTCTATGAAATAATGAGGTTACTTTGTAAGAATGTGTTGAGAATATGATTGCTTTACATTTAAAATATAAATAAGAGTGTAAATGAAATATTTGGTTTGTGGTTAATGGAATTGATTCAGTACTGTAAGAAGAACTGGTTATGTACTATAAGAAGCAAGAACTGACTGTACTCTAAGTAACTATAGGAACTGATTCCGTACTGCAATAAACATGAAGAACTGGTTCTACATTGTAAGAAGCAAAAAGAACTGATTTGAAGTGTTATGACGAAGAAGAACTGGTTCTGCATTGTATGAAGCCACTGGTTAATATCTCAATGAATGAAGAATAGAAGGATAGAATGTTTAGAAAAATGGACACGCCTTAGGCTACGTATACGTTATGGAAAACCAATAATGCAATTTTGAGATAGTCCCTGAATACTGCAGTTTCCGGATTGAAGAAATGGCGTTGTTCTAAGTAAGTAGGAGAAAATGGTATAGGCTATATAAATAAGTTATCATAGCACAAGCCCATGCTCATAAGGAATTTGAGATATTTAGTTTAAAAAAATAATGTATTCGCATTTTATTGACACTTTTTGTAAGTCGAAATAACTTGACCCTCAAAACGTCTACGTAGTCCGACAAAGTAGCAAGCAAGAAAAATAACGCAGATGTATGATAAACGCAGGGATTTTCCTGGTATGTTGTCTTCCTTTCGAGGGATTTGTTTACAATTATTAAAAAATTTAATGATGACCAAACATTGTCTAAAATGTTTTTATTCAATTACATTCCCTTTAGTTTCAAATAGCAAAATATTTACTATATGACCAAAACCTCGTTTTAAAATTAAAGCCCCCCCCCCAAATATTCATATCTATTTGTATTCCAATTATTTGTTTTCTTAGCAAACCATTAACACAATAATATTTATAGGTTATTCAAGCTACATTGAGATGATCTGTCACAAATTTAACCTAAGCTTTAGTTTATACAGTTTATTATTACATCATTTAACCCTCAAAGCTTAATAATTCCCAACTTATTCTAATATCTGGTAAATAACAACTAACCACGTTAAATTTACATTTAATATTTACTAACTAAATTAAATCAAACGTATATGAGTCTCCCAAAGATTTACCTTCTAAGCGTGGTTAACTTCTACATTATAAATTGTTTAGATATATTGAAACATATCTACCTAAATGAAATACTTATTTATTGTCCATTAAAGAATTTATATAAATTGTTTAACAAATTAGGCCAAATTGAACATTTTTTACTCGATTAAATAATTTCTCTCCATTCAAACGTTTCCATGCAATTTCTTAGGCTAACACTAAAATGTTATGGATAACAAAACACCAAAAACAACAAGATGTTTACCAAGGACAGGTTGTGCAGTGACAGTTTTCATTTCGTTTCTTAGGCTAATTCAATTAAAGTTTAAATTTTCCAAATTAAATTGTTCTAAATTATTAAAGGTTATTAAAATAAAACTATTTTTAAAAGCCTTTCAAGCTTAATAAAACACGTAAGTGGCGCAGTTGGTAGGACATCTCGGGAAAATTAATGAACAAAATTTTATCGATATTATTCGTTAACCGAGATACTGTAAACACTATAACATTGCAGACTACATATCTGTAACGATATCGGCAAAACTTGTAGAGTGAACATCTGCAACAATTTAATAGAGTGTATATCTATTACCAACACGAGAGAACATCTTGACAGAAAAGGAGAACTTAAAGTGAAAGTGTTAATTGTTCAGTGTCAATACGCGTTGTGTTCCCACTGCAACAAATGAGCCAGTATTTTGCATTATATTGTAAGTAGATTCTATAAAATATTTTAAGTGAAAGTGTTATACTTTCAATATATTATTGATTTTAATTTATTATTATTTGTTTTGAATTATTAATATAAAATAATTGCTACGCCTACATTAAAGAAAGAGTATCTAGACATAGTACTAGAGTATAATGGTGAGCCCACTATGCTCCATAGATTTGTTTCTATTTGTGACAAAGTAGTTATTAAGTTTTATGTAGTCGAAAATCCAGAAGAATTTCAGGATGAGTATTTTTTCTCAATTATACTGGCTAAATTAAAAGGCCAAGCATTAGAGATAGTTGTCAATTCAAATTCCTATAATTGGAATGAAATAACAAATGTTTTAGTAACTAGTTATTCAGATAAAAGAGATTGTTTCACTTTAAATTTAGAAATAGCAGAGTTAAAACAAGAAAGTAATGAATCACCATTTAAATTTTACAAAAGAATAAAAAAAACTATAAATTTACGAATTTCAATTTTTATTAACAAAGAGTCACAAAAGCGAATTGCAAAATATTTGTTAATTGAATATGTACAAAAACTAGCTTTAAGAGTTCTCCTTAGAGGTCTGCATGAACACGTAGGATCATTAATGCGTACGACACATTCTCTATTACGCACGAGAATAAAAATAGAAGAATATGATTTCGAAATAAAATATAAAAAAGGTATAATAAACCAAAACGCGGATGCTTATTGAGAATACAATTGAATGTCACCGATAAATTGTCACTAACTCTCAACATACTATAGAGTAGGACTTGCAAATGTCAGCTAATGTACTCCAACTCTACTTCCTGCTTATCTGTTATCTGCTATCTTATCTGTTATTTGCTTACTTGTAATTCCTTGCGTGGAAAATTTTATCTTCATAAACTTAGAGTAAACACCACCTCTTTGGCATCTTCAGAGAAACCAGATATCAAAGCAACAACAAGTTTTACAAGCAGGAAAGCACCGCAGGTACCGCAATGGGAAACCCTCTGTCTAGTTTCTTGGCAAAATTATTCATGAGCAGGTTTGAAACTGTAGCTAAGGAGACTATGAAAAAATTTTTTCCACGTGTCTGGATCCGGTATGTAGATGATGTGTTTGCTATTTTTGATGTTAATGAAAACCTTGATGACTTTTGTCTAGAACTGAATGGTTTTTATCCTTCGGTAGAGTTCACCACTGAGGTAGAAGAGAAAAGTAGCATTTCTTTTCTTGATGTAAAGGTGACGAGAGCAAACTGTAGGCTTTCTTTTGATGTTTATAGGAAGCCTACGCAATGTTTTAGGTACATCCCATATAATTCACACCACCCTATAGAGCACAAATTGGCGGCATTTCGTAGTTTGGCACACCGTTTAGTTCATTTCCCATTATCAAGAGAAAGCTATTTTAAAGAACTAAACATGATATATGGAATAGCTAAATTTAACGGGTACGGGTTTGATCTGGTTCAGAATATCATAAAAAAAGCCGAATTAATGAAAAACAGATGTTCTAGAACAACCTTACCTAGGGCCAAACCTGAAAACAACTGGGTTAGGTTGGCTTACAACCCTCCGCTATATAGTGTTGCCAAGAAGTGCCTCATAAAGTATGGCAGACTTCGTGTCTCGGCGGCTTCAGGATGGAGTTTGGGAGGTATGCTTGGATCTCCGAAGGACTTCTTAGATAACTGTGAGAAATCGTAGATTTACAGCATTGGGTGTGGGATGTGCGATGCAGTGTATATTGGTCAAACCCGTAGGAGTATTAAGATAAGATGTAGGGAGCACTTTGCTCATTTTAAAAACAACAAGCCGGAATACTCAGCTATAGCCAAGCATTGCCTTGATAACCATCATTATTTTACATTTGATCATCCTAGGTTGTTGAAGGAAGTCACGAGGCACAATACTTTGGACGCTTGGGAGACTTGGTTTATTAATAAATTTCAAGATATCTCAGTTAATAATGAGTCGGGCCCAGTCCAGGGTTCCTCGCTTCTATTTCCGAATTCTGTGTTGTTCCAATAGGCATGTGATTAAACTGTTATTGTATTGTCATTGTTATTATTTTTAAAATTAATGTATGTGTTATAGTAATCATTTATTATTTTGCTACTGTCACTTTGTTTAATTATATAGTAGTGTTGATGTTTTGTTTATTTGTCTTGTCTTTGTTTTCAATTATGTATTAATTAGATTTTAGGGTATTATGTTTAGCTGGTATTTTATATAATTTATCATTGTTTTTTTAACTGTTTAGGCTGTATTTTGGATTTTTCTATTCATGATAGTGTGACATGAAGGGGGGTTGAGTAGAACCAAAAAATGTTTTAATAATAGCAATTATGTAAAATTTTAAATGAAATAAATATATAAATAATATATATATATATATATATATATATATATATATATATATATATATATATATATAGTGAGTAAATGGGTTTGTAATAGATTAGTTTTATTGCTTGACTGTATTTTTATCTTGTTTGTTTTAGTTATTTGTACACTAGCTTGACAATATGTTAGTAGTAGCCAAGCACTGAGGAAGGCGACTTCGTCGCTGAAACTAGTTTGTTTTGTGTTCTTATTAAAGACTAATTTTTGTGAGATTTGAGTACACTACTTTAACTTTTACCTATGTGAATTAAAATTAACATATGTGCAAATTAGATCAAATAAATAGCTATGCCAAATCAATTACAATGTTTTAAAAATTTTTTATTTTGCTGCCCTAACATTACAAACACCTAATATTTTATCAAATTTAGATTTTACTTGTATTTGTTGTAGAAAATGTTTTTCTAAACTATTTTGTTTTACATCTAATATGACAATTGTAAACTGTTTAAATCTATCTACTACTTCTTGAATATCTTCATGATCGTCTACGTCACTAGAATAAATTTATTGTATTGTATGTTGTCGATCACATGATAGAATGCATGATATATGCCTTTAATTAAAATAGGATATGTGTATAAAAAATATAAATTTATTATTTTAAACATTTTTAAAAACACTATAAAAGCACAGGATCATGCACAGGCCGGCCAAGAATATGACAAATGTCCTCCTAAATAAACAGGTTTTTACAAATAATTTTCTAAAAATTGTAAACTTCACTCGACATCTAGACTAATACTGATCGTTAATAGATAAGACAAAGAAAAAGTAAATGACCGTTGGACTTCCTCAGTGTCGGCAAGCGCAAGTTGTGCCACAATGAATCTAGGTGAGTTGTCATGCTGCAATTGTCGTCTAGCGTCCATGGATTTATTTATTTTTTTTTAATTCGATTTATAATACCTTATTTTATAATTCAATCAGCAATATTTATTGCTCTTATTTTATTTATTTGTAACTCTTACAATGTGTAGATCATTATAAAAACATCATCATATATATATATATATATATATATATATATATATATCGCAACATATATTCTTGTGTATTAATAAAGAAGTAAATCAAAATACAAATACAAGAATTATAATTGAATTTACAATTCAAAGCTTTTCGTTGGCTAAAAGTAAACTTTTATTTTGCTGCCCTAACATTACAAACACTGAATATATTATCAAATTTAGATTTTACTTGTATTTGTTCATTTATCAACTCATTATTAGTATTATATTTTTGTACTTCTAAATCTTCATAAATATTCATTCTCAGACCTTTGTTAATTTCTTTTGCAAGTATCATATTACCTATATTAGGAAATATGTGATTATTATGAATACAATGACTGGCTTTTTGGAATACAATGAATAAATTTCAGGCTTTTTATATGCATTAAAATTCTCTTTATATCTATCTTTAAGTGCTTTCTTAGTTTGTCCTACATAAACTTTATTACAATAATCACATTCTAATTTACATACACCATTTTTTTCATGCATATTAATAATATTATTATTATTCATTATATTTATTGATTTATTATTATTATTATTATATGCGAACTTTATGTTGCTACCTTTAAACAATTTTGTGATATTTTTTATTTCATTACGAAAAATTGTAAATGAAGTCCATATGACATTTTCATCATTATTTTTGTAAATGAGATTATTATTTTGTTTATTTAAAATATTATAATTAAGTTTATCAACAGTTTTCTTTTTATGGCTGTTCTCAATTGCAATTTGATAGATAATGTTTTCTCTCTTATTTTGTTTTCATTATTCATAGGTATTTTATGTAATCTATATAATAAATTGTATAATGCATCCATTATTTGATTATACGGAGGATTACAATTATTAGGTATAATTTGGTTAGTTTGTGTCGGTTTACGATATATGTTAAATTCAAATTCATTATTATGTCCAATAATTGTTATATCTAGAAAGTTGATCTTATTATTTTTCTCCATTTCATAAGTAAAATTAATATTTTGATTTGTCTCATTTATTTTATTTAAAATAGTAATTAAGTTTATACCATTATAATTAGATACATACAAACCATCATCTACATATCTAAACCAATAATCTTTTTTATCAAATGTCTGTATAATTTTATTTATTTTATCATCTATATATTGTAATAATATTTCAGATATTATATTCGATAAGGGAGTACCCATGTCAAGACCATCTTCTTGTTTGTAAATTTTATTATTATATGAAAAATAATTTTGATTTAGTATTATTTTTAATGTATTTATAAATTCTAATATTAATTTTCTATCTTTTTCATTTTGCTCTAATCTAGATTTTATAATATTTTGAGTCTCTTTTATAGGAATATTTGTGTACATATTTTTTATATCTAATGATATTAATTTTGTTTTATTATCAATAATAATTATTTTAAATTTTTCAATAAGGTTAATAATATTACTTATGGTATGATTATTATGTAGTTTCATTTTATCTTTAAGAATAGATGTTATGATTTTAGATATTTTATAAGAAAGGGCATTTATAAAATTTACTAATGGTTAATTCGATTCTCAATTTTGTGTAATTTAATAAGTCCATTCATTATTGGAATGTTTGGATTATCGTTCATATAATTACTAATATTATTTTTATTACATAATTTATAAGAAGATATCATTAAATGTTTTATTTCATTTTGGTATTTCTTTGTAGGATTCTTATATATTTCACTAAATTGATTTTCATTTATATGTTTTTCTGTTTTATTTATGTGTTCGTCCTTATCAAAAATTACAATAGCGCTACTTTTATCAGCCTTTACTGTAATTAGATTATTATTTTGTATAATTTATTACAATATAATGTATTGTATTATAATTTAAAATAATTTACTCTTCTATTATTGATATATAATTTTATTAATTTACGTTACACTTTACTTTTCGATTTCACATTGGCAAGATAATCTGGTTTCTAAAAAATAGAATATATAATTAGTTTGACATGATACAAAAATAATAATTATTTAATGTATTATTATTTTATGTTTTATAACAACGATAGCTGACGAGTACCACGGATAAGATATCATTAAACTTAAGTATGTCCATGGTAAAAATACGATGTGGTGGCAGTACATTGTAGTAGAGCTACAAAATTATTAAATTTATACGGTAAACTAGTATTACAGATTTATGCCATTATGAGGTTATTTAGTTTACTCATTTATTATGAAAATAGTTCACTGTAATAATATACACTACAATTATATTCTAACGCTAGACAGTTTAATATTAGCACTGTTGCAGGTTTATAATATATATATATAAATATATATATATATATATATATATATATATATATATATATATATATATATATATATATATATATATTTACTTTGCAACACTGTTTCCTTGTATTAACTTATCACTTTCACTATATGTACTTAAACAAGAATCTTACTTGGTATTTATGCCAGTTAACATTCAAAGATTGGTAGTATCTCCATCACCAAGCATCACTGACCGGGAGTTGTAGTAGACTGCGAGCTGTGTGAAATTTCCGTTGTCACAATGAGCGGTGTACCGTTATTGTTCTAGGTTGAATAATTTATTGTTTTTTGATTTTATTTGTATTTGTTCGTTTCTGATATTATTTTTATGTTTATAAATTTGTAGTTGTTCCCAGATTGTCATTTTGAGGCTTTTTTGTATTTTTTTTAATTCAGTGTACGTTTTCTAATGTAGGGAATGTGTTTGTTTTTGATGGCGTGTGTAGCTAAGTTTGAGTTGTTAGTTTGAGGTTTGATGTATGCATTAAGGTGTTCTTGATATCTGCCTGTTAATTTCTTTTTTATTCGGCCTATGTATATTTTATTACAGTGTGGGTATTCGATTTTTTATATTCCGTTATGGAATGTGGGACATATTTTTTTTCCGATTGGTCTATTTTATTGATTATGTTTCCTGTGTTTTTGGTAAGCTATGTTAATATTATTTTTTAGTATTTTAGTTATTCCTTTAATATTGTACCCTGTGTATGTGAATGTGGCCCATTTTTTTGTTGTTTGTAGTTCGATTGTAGGTTGTTTTAATTTATTTAGTATTTGAAATTATAATTCATTTATAGTTTTTTACTGTATCCATTTTTCGGGCTATTTGATACATTATTTGTTTTTCTTTGACCTTTTATTCATTTTTTAAAGTGATAGCATTCTGTATAAGAGTTAGTTGTAAGCAACCATTTTATGTTGTGGGGGATGGTTAGAGTGATTTTGTATTACATTAAAGGTTTGTGTGGGTTTCCTATATATAGTGCTTTCAATGTTATTTGTATTTTTGGTTATTGTTAGGTCTAGATAACTTTTTGCTTTTCGTATTGCAAAGAATATGATTTCGGATGTGCACCTTGTAACGCTAGTATCACACTAATAAACTGATAGAGTTTCCTATTAAAACGAATCTAAAGAGAAAAAAAATCTTAGTGCGACTGGCCGACAAAAGCGAGTACTTTGATTGAAGAATATACTTAATAGGGGTGATAGAATCTCTATGTTTTTATAATAAATTATAGGAGTTGTCAAACAACCTTTATTATATGTTGAAAACTTTACTAAATAAAATTGTTTTTAATGAATTTGGTTGAAAGCTTTTCTTAAAAAGTGTCAGACTTACCTAAGGAAGTTGTAATGATAAAAATGAAAATATATAACTCATTATCATTAAATTGTATTATACATAGTACAGTATATGAAAAATAAAAAATATATATTTATTAACTAATATAAAATATATAGTAATAAAAATTTTTCCCAATAATGTGCAATAAATAAAGTAACATAGTCTACGTTATACAGCTCTGCAACTTAACCTATTCCATAAAATCAGTTGTTATATGAAATCATATGTTATCCCTACTTTAGGCTAAAATATGAAAAGCATCTCGTGTCTGGTTAGATGATTTTAATCTCGTGAAAACATACAGTTAACCTTCAAGTATAACACTTATTTTTTGTAACGTAACAGTATTACTAGGGTCCACCAAACCGCATAATATATTTTATCACGGTTATCATATACATTGTTTTAAACATATTTTAAAATAATTACCCGTTTTATTAGGGTATTGTCTTATGAATATTTGTAGGTTAGTATTAAAATTAAGGTTTTTATGAAGGTAAAAAAAAAAATAAATTCCCGACAAATAAAATATTTTTCACAAAATTGCATAGTTGTACTAATTGGAAAAAATAGTTACATTTATTTAATATTGGATAAAATATTATACATGTTCTGAAAGAAATATTATTGTCCTTTATCGCATTATTATTGAAAAGTTCTTAAAATTAATACCTACCCTTACACTACCTTACAAAATACCTTACCCTAAACAACATTAACCAACATTTAAAATATATTGAAAAACTCATAATAAAAACTCACTTAGATTTTCTTTAAATGTTTCTATCCTTGTAAGGAGTTTTGTTTTTTTGTCTTTTGTTGGAGAACAAAAAGTATATCTTTTTTTTCTTGGAGGTACTTCTCCTCTTACCTTCTAATGTTGTCTTCCAGGATACCCAAAATGGGCAGTTTAAGGCTTCTGAGCAGTGTTGCGGTCTCTAAACGTTTGTAGAGTAAACGTTGATTAGTTATTTTCCTAGTGCTGTCAAATATAACCTTCTGGAAGTTTCTAGATTTTGCATATTCAGTTTTTATAAGACCATAGAATATGCTTCACATTGATCTATCATTCCATGAAAGAATCTTGAAAGGCCAACCATCGATCTTCCTGCATATAGAGTAAGAGTGACATAATTTGTCAAAAGTGTCCGTTTTTTGTGCTTTTACAGAATAGGACTATTTCAGGTTTCTTACTTTCATCACCAACTATGGCACTGCGAAGCAAGGTTGAAAACCAAACAATACTTTTTTCTCTTTTGGGGTGAAATACACAATTGTCTTATGATGGGTTAAAGCAAATAGAGATTGTCCTACAGGTTTTACTGATAAGAGCTTTGCAGGGATCTCGGATTTGTTTGCCCTCATTGTTCCCATAATTGTCAATTTATGGTCTACTAACATGGTGATGAACATCATTCTGACTCTTCCTTGAGTAAATCTCATAAAATCAGAATTATCTGCTATATTTGAGAATTGTAGTAGCACACACACGATTACTGTACTATTGAAAAAGGTGTACGTAAATATAACACTGGGGTCCAACGGACCCCTCGGCCACTTATATTGTTTATTGAACCAACAGCGGCAGACTACAACCAGTGTCCACTCTACCCAGAGGTGAATTTACATGGGGCTAAGTACCCCGTAAAAAAATTATACAAAATAATTACCCAGTAAAAAGTTTGTGGGGTGCAGTGAAGGTTAAACACAACTATTTGAAGGTTAAACACAACTAGGTTTAAAACTTGTTTAAGAATAAATCTCAAAACACCTACATAAAAACATAGTAAATTGTAAGACCTAATTAAAAATATATCCGTCTGTTGTTTTCCAGAAAATCCCTTCACTAACGCCAGCTGCAGTAAATGTGTCTCCCTTAAACACATCTATCACGATGCACATTAATCTTTTGGAAGTTCCGCTTTAATTGTTCCTTTGACAGCCCTGACCTTACTGGTGCATTTTCTTCTACTGTTCCATGTTCACGGTATTGACTTCCGCTACGGTTCTTAGTTATTGTTGACTCAGTAAATTACTTGTGTATCCATTACGAATATAGTACTTTCTATCACCGGTGTCTTTACCTAATTCGTTTTTTAATTTTGTATAAAAAATAGGTTTGATAAATAACAAATCGCCATGTAAATGATATTTTATTCGAATTTTACTAGCGATATTAAAAGTCCTTATGAACAGAGGAACGATAATAGAACTATTATTCGGTACAATAAAGTGAACAGTTATGATCAAAGCTCAATAACAAGTCACTTAATAAGCACAAACAAACTACTTGTTATGTAGTCGTCATTTAAATACAGTTAACTAACCGCAATTTAAATTCAATTACTGCAACATTCTAAAACGTTCTTAATAAATTAATATTGATTCTAACCTAATTTAAGTTCCCAAAATTGTACTTGGATTATTTAAGAACTATTTATTTCAAAATAAATATGTTGTCATAATAATAAAAAACATGAATGCTCACTAACAGTGTAGGCAATATTTAACTTAGATCATGGGACAATCAATATCTGGATTTCTATAGCTTGTGGTGAGGAGCCTTACTATTCTTAAGTTAGATTTTATCTCTCTCTCTTTCTCTCTCTCTCTCTCTCTCTCTCTCTCTCTTTATCTCTCTCTCTCTCTCTCTCTCTCTCTCTCTCTCTCTCTATATATATATATATATATATATATATATATATATATATACATATATATAGCTACAAATGCATTGCGTAGCTAAATTTCATTTGTATATGTTTGGTTTGATATAAGCGTTTAAATGTTCTTTGTATCTTTCTTTTTTTACTTTCTTTATATGTAGGACAAACAAAACAGAAATTAAATTTAGCTACGCATTGTAATAATAATGGACACGAGTTTCCGGAAATAGAAAATATGAAATTATTAAAAGAATTAAATAAAGCATTAAAAATGAATATATTTGAAACATTGGAAAATTATAAGCATAAAGTTAAAGATAAATTAATTGATGAACAAATTCATGTGACATCAAGGCACCAAACTATTTATAAGGTCATTGATGTTATAGAAAAAATTACATAAAGTGCAATACTTATAAACATATGGTCGTTTGTAGCACATCTGATTTAATTTTGTAAACATATTTTATTAGATAATTATTTTCCTGATGATGCTGCTACTGTTTTATCGGCGAAAAGCTTTGAATAAATATATTCATTAAAAGTATTCTTGTTTTTGAAATATTTTTAATTTATTAATTATATATATATATATGTGTGTGTGTGTGTGTGTGTGTGTGTGTGTGTGTGTGTGTGTGTGTGTGTGTGCGCGCGCATTAGTCCCTCGCTATTTGTGTGTTCGGTATTCTCGATTTCGCTTATTCACGGTTGGCCAAACTACAGGAAATCCCGCTAATAGGAATCGTAATAAAGAAAAAAGATAAGAAAGACATTATAGTTGCGTTACATTTTGTAGAATAATATGTTTTCGCCTTATTTATTTTCTACAATACAGTAGTTATTTGTCTCAAAAAAATAAGATTATTCCTTACTAAAAAACTTTAATCCGTTGATTAAGGAAATTGCACATTAAGATAAATTAAAATGTAGTGAAAGCATAGCATATGTGGACAATATAAGGAGTGTCAGAGAAGGAACTTGGCAATAGGTGAAAGTTACTTCTCCATATGGCGATATAAACATCGAAAAATAGAAAAAGGTTTTGAGTGTGAGGATAGAACTTCAATCACAAAATTGAATACCTCTGAGTACCGATTATTATTCGTGAAAAAGCTACTTCCTAGTATGAACACTTTTTTTAAAACAGTGGTGGACGTAGCAGCAGTAATACATTTTTAATAAGTAAATGCTGGTTTGACAATTTCAAGAGACGGTTTTCTCTTCACAATGTGAATATCGACGGTAAATAAGCCCCAGTGGCCAAGAAGCTATGGATTTATTTCCAACGCATTTTAAAAATCTTATTTCGGAGGAAGGCTTACACATTCGACCCCGTTTATAACGCGGATGAGACGGGACTGTTTTGGAAATGAATACCTTCACCAACATTGTTGTTATCTAAGGAGGAGAAATCTACTAGGGGGTTAAGGCAGCAAAGAGTTGTTTGGCTGTTCTACTTTGTGTAGCGGATTGATATTGCACATAAAACTAACTGTGAAGGATTTTAAGACGATAACAGTGAAGATATCGAGAATGGTATGCAAAGGTTCGAACCAATATTTGATGGAAGAAGGGCGGAAGAAAAAATTACCAAATCTGTGCCTATCTCCGATAACTAAGCCGGAGAGATCGTAAAATCGGGGAAGTTTACATTAAAATCTGTTAATTCAATGCGTGTTTAGGAAAAGCGTTAGCTGCAGGCGTTACTGAAACTTATCTCTTTTTAGAATGGGAATGTAATTTTAATTAAGTGCTGGAAGAAATACTATCGCGATAAAAAAGTGTGTAAAGAACTAGAAAAGAATACAAAAAAATAATTAAGGTAAATACAAATCATAGTGTTTAAAATATCTATATGTTTGAGTACAGTTTTCTGCCATTCCTAACGTTTCAATATCCTCCTCTGTTGACGCGTTTCAGAGTAACTCTTCAAAACCTAAATCGTAGTCTTGAGTACAAATTTGAATTGAAAATTGAAAGGTTAGGAATGGCAGAAAACTGTAAAAAAAAGAAATTTTCCTAACAGAAATAAAGATGAATATATTAATAATTTCAGGGTTTTAAAAATTATTTGTAAATTAGTAGTTTGAAAATTTAGTGGATAGTGTTTAGGAATATAGAATAAGCCTGTCAGTGGGTGTGAGCGTGCAATTCTAAAAGAGTTTTCGCTTACAAAAACGTTTTATTAAAAATCAATTTGAACATTTAGATTGCAAAGCAATCATACTGTTGATAAGTTATTATAGGAATATAATAATGTTTTATTCAAGAGGTTATATGTATTTGAAAATATTATTTTGGTGGTAAAATCGTGTTTTCTTTCCATCTCTCATCGGATGGTATACAGTAATTTTACACTTAGTGCAGGCAGTGCCATTGTTCGTTTTTTCCCTGTTCTGTAAGTCGATCTCCTGCCTAATTTTTGTCCGGTTTCATGAATTAAGCGTGAGTTGAGTTGTGCACAGGATTACTTCAATGTACAGTATAGTATTACATTACAAATAAGCAAAAACGTATAATTTATGAGACCAAGCAGGTTCACAGATTCGTGGTAATTTAAATGACCTTTCTACAAACCAAATCTAATTACGTCACGAAATGTTATAAACCGTGTCGCAGCATCCTACTTTATCCATTTAAATACAGAGACCAACGCGTAGGTTGTTACTGGCTTTATGTCGTGGCACTGTAGCTCAGTAACTAACCCAAAGCGGTTTATGTTGTTATCGTTTGCGGATACTGAGGGGGAGGACGAAATGGCAAATTATCCCCATGACCTACTAGTAGTGCTGCATAGATATTAACCATTTGAGGAACTTTTTAAAAGCTGATGCAATATCCTTAATGGATTTAGAACCGAAAACCAACAAATTGAATTCATTTTATATGAATGCATATTAATTAAGGTCTAGTGTGTATAAGAGAAATGTATTAGCGTTTTTAACTGGATCTCATGAAATGGAGTGAACTAAAGGAAACGAAAGGACAAATAGAACATTTCATTAATAATCCTACAGAATAGGAACTGTGTTTGACTATTCCTGTATAGCCTTTCCATATCCAACGCTAGGTTTAGCCTTGCTCTTGACTAAAAATGTGAAAAGATTTAAACAATATGAACAAAATTAAAATTAATTCCTATAATAAAAATATATTTTACTTAAATAATTAAATAATTAGAAATATATAAATATAAATAAATAAATATATATATATATATATATATATATATATATATATATATATATATATAAGTTACGTTTTATATTAAGCAAGAAAGGTTTTTAAAAATGATTTTTATTTTTACAAACCTTTGAATTTAATAAACAATTAATTTAGAAAACTGTTACATAAATTTTACTTAATAAAACAATACAATTGATATGCACTCAATCGGAGTGGAAAACGTCTGTGCGATACAGAGGCGACTTCCACACTGCCGGGGCTCTGTTCTCACACCTATATAATACTAAAGCTGCGTAAGCAGGAATCTTCCTAGCACGCATTTAATTATGAAATGTTCACATAAAATGTTTATATAACTCCTCCATCCCTAAAGAGAACTTCGGGGGTTGGCGAAGTTTCGGCGTTGGTTGAAGTCTTCTTCTTCTTCCTGATGAGGGCGAAGTATATAAGGCTGCTGAATACGCCTCCGTAAAGGGCAATAGTCCAGATACTGATGTGGTGGGTTATTTCCATAGTTGGGTCAATTCTTGAGATGGTGTCTGTGTTTATTTTGTAAAACTCTAGGTGTTTAACGTTTACTGAGAATTCTGGCATTTTACTCATTGAAAATTGTAGTTTGGACGTGTCCATGAAAATAGGATGGCCTCCCGAAGTTGTTGATGTATGGCTCAGTTTCATGTTGTTGAAAAAGATTGAATCATAATTAGTTTTTTATCAAATATATGCCTTGAAGGGTGACGGTGGTAGTTGCCTTGCGATTGGTAATTTCCAGAGTCTGCTTGTTGGGGAAGGTCGCTAGGTAAAGGTTGATTTCTGGGATCCAGTTAATTAAGTTGTCTGTAACTTCCATTGCAGTATATTCACAGTTGCTGGCATCGTAGTTCCTGATAATGGACACTTCACAGTCTAATTTATGGTGTGTTAGAATGTCGAATGAGCAAAAGTAAATGGAATCGGTTTTACAGTTACATTCATTGTCTAAACCTAATATTACAGAGTTAGACACTAATATGTACCTTACTTTTGGTATAATTGTTACATAATCTGTTTCATATTTTGTGGGTATAGAGTGTAATTTATACAATTTAAATTGAGTTTTTTCTACAATGGGTAAATTTATAAAATAAACAATCCTTTCAGAATTTAGTTTACAATTAACTTTAATTAGGTTCTCTAATTCCCACATATTTTCCATTTTAGGTTCTAAAGGTAACCTCTCATTATAATATTTATAAATTTTGTTTAATTCTTCATATAATTCTTGGGTTGAAATAACACTAGGGTGTACAACACCTAGTTTACAAAATGTAAGAGAATTTTCTAAATCTGTGATTACCTGTAACATCATGTCATATAAAATGTTCAATTGGTTTAGAATACTTCTAAATTTTTCTATTTCAACAAAGTCATTTACATTACGATTCACAATACTTAACTTATTTTTTAATTCTACAAAATTTTCATCAATTACAATAAAAGTTATATTTAATTCCTTCATAATATTATTACTAAAGGAGTATTGAGATTCAATTTGATAATTAATTTTAATTTGCTCATTTTCAATATCTTTAATTATTTTGTCATATTTTTTACCATCATATGCATCTAAATTGCCTGTTAAAGATTTGATAACGGACCCTAGTCCATCTATAAGACCTCTTTTTGTTCTTTTGTTACCATTCTCTCTTAAGAGTATAATTTCTAATTTTTCTTCTATTACATTTTTACTGTGATTAACATATTTAAAATAATTAACAATATCTCTTATTCTATTACTGTTATCGGTTACATATTCATTGTTTAATAAGCTACCGTTACAATTGTAGCAACTAGTTTCAAAATTTTGCAATACGTCATAATAATAAGCATCAATGTTATTTAGATGAGCTACTAAGTTTCTTATATTAAAATAGTGGACAAAGGTATGGTAGGAAGATTCTAATTTGGCCGGCCCAAGGTCTATTGGGATTATTCCGAGGTTGTTGTTGACTTCTCTGATCTCTGCTGAGTCGGTGGCTGTGCCAATGACGAACAGGAGGGACCTGGAAAATTATTTTGAGCATTAATTACATTTTTTATCTTCTTAGGCCTTTTAATTTTCGACAAATGTATCTTGTCATTTGTATTATGATGTCTAGGCTTTATTTTACCAGTTTTTCTTTCCTTGTTTATTGAAGCTATCTCTTCCTTGCTATATCTGTTTTTCGTTTTGCTTTGCTTCTGAACTGACTTTATATAAACTTCAGATGGTATTTCTGGAAGTGGTTCTTTGTTTACATTCCTTTTTTCTAAAACTTTTTCTTTAATTCTTTGATTGCTATCCCTAATGTTTTCGTAAAGTATTTTTGTTTTTTCTTTATGGTTTAAAACGTAGTCATTTACAATTTGTTTTTCTAAATCTATATCTAATAAAGAGTTTGAATTTATGTGTCCAAATAAGACTTCGCACGGCGTTAATTTTGTGACCGAATGTATGCTATTGTTATAGGCTATTATAGCATATTTGACTTTCTTAATTATACTGTCTTTTTTAAATTCGATTTGATTATTTAACAGCCTTATGTGTTCTATTAAGGTGGAATGAAATCTTTCACATAATCCGTTTGATTGGGGGTTTTGTGTACTGATAAAATGGATTTTGATTTTATGCAGGTCTAATATCTCCTTCACAATTCTGTTATTAAACTCCGTTCCATTGTCTGAGATAATAACTGTTGGTAAGCAGAACTGCGCAAAGTAATCTAATAACTTGTCTGCAATCTCTGTAGCTTGAGAGCTTCCCAAGCGATAAGCTTAAGCATACTTTGTGAAACTGTCGACAATGCTGATAAACGCATTCTTTTCTAAAGAGATAGTGTCGATGTGAATTATCTGGAAAGGCCTTGCAGCTGTAGGTGTCAAGTTCATCTCTAGTTGTAAGGGAATTCTGTCATATTTGGTTCTTTGACATATGTCACACTGATTTATGAAATTTTGGATTAGTGATTTTAAATTAGGCCAATAATATCTTCGCTTAATTTGTTCGTATGTTTCCTGTATCCCTCGGTGATTGGTTTTGCTAACATGATAATTACTTATTGTTTCTAGGGTATCTTCTTCCGAAGTTAGGTCTAAGAGTTTTTTATTACACTTAACTAAATTTAGTTCAGTTTGTTTGAAATTTTTGGCTATGCATGATGCAAATCTCTCATAAAAATCGTCTTCAAAATATAGATTATATTTTATTTTTGGTACCAAATATGATTTTACAAAATTAACTATGTCCTCTTTAAAATTATTTTCTGATATTTCGACTATTAAACGGGTTCTTGAAGTTCCAAATAGTTTTATAATTTTTACTTTCTTCGGCTCATATTTTACTAATGATAAAAATACTTGATTTTTCCCAAAGTTTACAGGCTCGTCGGAAATTGGTATTTCAATTTGGGTGTTCCCTTCGAAGTTGGAATGCACGGTTTGACTGTCACTTTCTTGATCGTACTCTAAGTTAGCATTATCTGTTGCGTCGAGTTGTACGACCATAGACTCATTATCTTCATTCAATTCCGGGAAGTAACGACTCAGTAAGTTCGCTGGAGATAATTCAAGGTCTGGTTCTACAGTGTGTTGGGTGTTTGTTGACCTTTTATCAGTAACGTTCAATAGTATTCTAGATAAAGCATCGGCATTTTGGTTTAATTTGCCTTTTTTGTATCTTATGTCATAATCATATTCTTCTAATTTTAATCTCCATCTTAAAAGCTTGGAATTTGGTTCTTTAACTGAAAATAACCATTGTAAAGGTTTATGGTCTGTATAAATTTTAAATTTTCTTCCAAATAAATAAGGCCTGAAGTGTTTGGTAGACCATACGATCGCTAATAATTCCTTTTCAATCGCGGAGTAATTAGTTTCGCTGTCGTTTAAAGTTCTGCTGGCATACGCTATAGGAAGGTCCTTTCCATTTTTGTCCTGGCTTAAAATCGCTCCTAGTGCAAAATTACTCGCGTCTGTCGTTAGAGTAAACTCCTTTTCAAAATCTGGGTATTGTAGAAGGTGCTCGTTAGTCAATATATTTTTACATGTTTCAAAACATTCTATAAAGTCTGGATTTTCTATATTTATTTTTGCATTTTTCTTTAAACAGTTAGTAAACGGTTTTGTTATCTTGGCGAAGTTTTTAATAAATTTTCGATAATAGCATATTAGTCCTAAAAATCCTTTAATTTGTTTGGTGGTTTTGGGTATTGGATAGTTTTTGATTGCCAAAATCTTTGCTGGGTTAGGTTTTACGCCTTCTGGTGTAACAACATGTCCTAGATACGCTACTTCTTTTCTTAAAAATTCTGTTTTATCCAGCTGTACTTTAAAGTTGGCTTTGCGTAATCTGTCGAATACTTCTTTAAGTCTTTGTATATGTTCTTGGAGGCTAGTGGAGTAAATTATAATGTCGTCTAAATAAACTAAACATGTTTCATTTTGGATGCCTCTCAGAATATTATTCATAATTCTTTGAAATGTAGGGGGGCTATTCTTTAGTCCAAAGGGCATTCTTAAAAATTCGTAGTGTCCCGTTTCTGTTGAAAACGCTGTTTTTTCTATGCTATTTTTTCCATTTCTACTTGGTGAAATACTGAGGCTAAATCTAAAGTTGTAAAATACTGAGATCGTCCTAATTTATCTAATATGTCGGTAATGTTTGGCAAGGGAAATTTATCGTCAATTGTTTTCTTGTTTAATCCTCTAAAATCTATTACTAATCGAAATTTTCTTTTGCCAGAAGCGTCTTGTTTTTTGCATACAATCCAGACAGGAGAGTTCCATGGAGAATTTGAAGGTCTAATAATTCCTTGTTCAAGCATGTCCTCAGTTTGTTTATTAATTTCGATCTTGTAAATCTCTGGATATCTATAATTTCTGGAGTATACGGGAATTTAATCACTAGTCCCAATAACATGTTTTATTTGGTTGGTAAAAGTTAAATCGTTTCCCTCAATATGGAATAAATCTGCATAATCTTTTATTAAACTTGTTATAGCGGATTTTTCTTCCGAGTTCATATGTTCCATTCTAAATTTTAATAAATCTAAATTTTTTCTTCTCGAATTTTTTTGTTTATAATCTAATAAATTGAAATTAGCGTTCATTTGCATTGCATCAGGTCTAAGGATATTGTATTCTTCTAAAGATTTTAATTCTAATGTTTCATTTACTGTTAATTCTACATTTACTTCTGTGTTGTTTATTATAGGGCAGTAGGCTTCTCCCTTGTGTACTGAGACTATACACTGCGGAATTTCTAATCCATTTAAGTTTTTGTATGGTAAGAGTCCTTCTCCATCTCGAATATTTTGTATTCTAAATTTAATCATTTGGCTAGCGCGGGCTTGTATAACATAACTTGTTCCCTTTTTTGCTTTCTGTTCCTGACATTCGCTTTTAATTTTATTATTATTATTGTTATTAATTTGTTCTTCTGTGTTAAAATATTTAATCGGCATTTGCTTATTGCGAAATATTAATTTATCATTCACAAAATTTAAAATAATTTTTAATTCTTTTATGTTATCTAATCCAAGGAGTAAGTCAAAATCTTTATGGAAATCAAATAAATAGAATTTGGTTGTTTCTTTTCCTAAAAGTGGTAGCGTACAACTGTATTTTTCTTTTGATACTCCATGAGCTGTACTCACTTCAAATGGCTCTTGTTTAAGAGTGTTTTTGAAAAATTGGAAAGCTATTGATTTTTTAATAAATGATCTCGTACTTCCAGTGTCAATCAGCATCTTTAAATTGGTCTTGGGATCGTGGATGTACGGTAGTTCGTTTGTGTCGTCTTCTATATGCATTATGGAAAACGTCTTTTTAATGTGGTTAGTCCTAAAAAATGATTTTGGGTATGATTGTCCTCTTGAGTGAATCCGCATGCGTTTTCCTCTTGCGGGGAATCATCAAAGTCTATGTAGCTGTCAGGGTCCTCTTGCGGTTCATAATCTGTTTGTTCGGTCAGATAAGAGTTAGTCATTTGTTCAGTCAATCGATTCATAGTTTGATCGTAATTTTCCTCCTCTATTGGTTTCCCTGTCATCTGATAAAGTCTATTTTGTCTAATTGTGTTCCCTGTTTGACGTGTGGAAATGCTCATTGGTTCTGGTTCAAATTTTTGATGAACTTTTAATGGTGTGTAGTTGTTAGACTGTCTCGGTTGTTGATTTTGCTGTACGTATGAGTTAGGTTTAGTAAATTGGTTAGGATTATTTTGGTAGTTGGGCCTATAATTTTGGAAGGTTTGCTTGTTAGGAAGGGGTTTGCGAATAGGCGGGTATTGTGGGGCCCTAGGTGGAATGTTCTGTTTAACATTTTGAAATAATTTGTTATTTTTAAATTGAAAATTGTTAGTAAGCATATTAAGTGCTTCGCTAAGAGAATCTGGATTTTTGGTTCGCATTAGCGATCCTACAGGTTCATGTAAACCTCTAAGGAGAACTCTTAACCCTAGTTTCTGTACATATTCTATTAAAACATCTTTGGCCAATTGTCTTTGTGGCTCTTTATTAACAAAAAATGAAATCTGTAAATTTAATAGTTTTTGAATTCTTTCATAAAATTTAAAAGGTGATTCGTTATTCTCTTGTTTTAACTCAGCCATTTCTAAATTTAAGGTAAAACAATCTCTTTTGTCTGAATAGCTGGTTAATAATACTTTTTTAACCTCATACCAATTATATGAATTTGAGTTTACAACCATTTCCATTGCTTGGCCTTTTAGTTTAGCTAGTATAGAAGAAAATAAATATTCATTTTGAAAATCCTCTGGATTTTCGCTTACATAAAACTTATTTAATACTTTGTCACATATAGAAATAAATCTGTGGAGCATAGTGGGCTCTCCACTATACTCAGGAATCATATCTAGATATTCCTTCTTTAATGTTGGCATTGCCATTTTAAAATATTATTTTCTTTAAAATAATAAAATTAAAAATCAATTATATAAAATTAAAAAGTATTTACTCTAATTTTTCCTAATTCTATATCTTAAGATCTACTTACAAGTTGATCCAAAATACTTTGCTCATTTGAACAACTTTCACTTTTCACTTTTCACCTACACGATATTCGCTCGTGTTCTTAATAGATATGCGCTCTATAAAGTGGTTGTAGATATTCACTCTACTTAAAGTTTCCTCAATTAACGGTTAAAACTGACGGACGTTATATTCGCTAACTTCCTTGAGGTGTCCTACCGTTTTCTTGATGTCGTTACAGATATGCACTCTGTAACGAATCGCGTCTTTGCAGTATCTCGGCTAACGATTAAAATCGAAAAAAATTATGTTCATTAATTTTCCCGAGATGTCCTACCGACTGCGCCAGTTACGTTTTATATTAAACAAGAAAGGTTTTTAAAAATGATTTTTATTTTTACAAACCTTTGAATTTAATAAACAATTAATTTAGAAAACTGTTACATAAATTTTACTTAATAAAACAATACAATTGATATGCACTCAATCGGAGTGGAAAACGTCTGTGCGATACAGAGGCGACTTACACACTGCCGGGGCTCTGTTCTCACACCTATATAATACTAAAGCTGCGTAAGCAGGAATCTTCCTAGCACGCATTTAATTATGAAATGTTCACATAAAATGTTTATATAACTTATATATATATATATATATATATATATATATATATATATATATATTTATGACAATCACAATATTAGGTGGTAAATTAGAAGCGAAATTATTTATTAAAATTAATTAATTAAATTGTTATTTGAAAAAACTGTATTATTATAAAATGCCATATACTAAAACTTTTTTAAATTATAATTAAACCTGAGTGGATGATTAAAAAGTATTTGATTAGCAATTGAAATTTTGTATAAGATATATAAATATACATAGCGGATGTTCGAAAAAATATAAGAATTGAAAAATATAACAAATAGTAATTTGTGGTTTTTGTTCATTTGGTTGCCGATGTCGTACATGTCAGATATGAAATCGGCCTCTCCTGTTCTGAATATTTCTATTTTATGCAATATGTAAGTATTTATCTTTTGTTTCATATTATTTAATTTGGTTGTGTAATTTATTTGTAATGTTTGGTTATAATGTGTTTTTTTATTTCCTATATGATCTCAAATGTTACTTATCAGGCTTTATTATTTGTTTTATATCCGCTAGAAAGATTTCATGTATTCTTATTGTAAGACAATGTTATGAGTGATGTAGTTCAATCCTGGTCACAATTCTGTAAATCGTTAAAATCACTATAAGGATGGGGTTTCAGTAAAGCTTTATGGATTTCTCTTTAATCCCTCCTGGTATCAAGGTTACTATGTAGAATGTAAGGAACGAATTTACTAATAAAGGTAATCGTTTAATAATAAATTTATGTTTCTTTGATGTTAAGGATTTCATACGAATTGACAAAATCGTATGGAAGCAATTTTTCATAATTCATGGTAAATAAATATTCATACAAAGATGAGGCCTGTTTGTCTAACAGTGCAAACACAAGCTTGAGTTTAACTTTCAAACATTGTTCGTACTTGTTTTAATACGTTTGCATTAATAATAACAGTTCGCTAATACTTTGAGAAAGAAGACATATTGGAACCTTAAATTTAACTAAAAACCATACGTTTAGGGGCTTCTTTATTTAGATCTTAATCGTTATATGCATTGGACCTATTAATATACTTGTTTCCCTTTGAAAGCAGTTTAAAACCTCAACCGAGATCTTGAAGAAAAGTACATTTTTATACAAGAATTTATCCTCTATGTAACTTGTTAGAACATTGAAAATAACTGAAGTTCAGATAGTAATAGCAAAGGAATTATACTGTACCTGTAACTATTTTTAATTTTTGTATTCAACAATACCGCGAGAAAGATTTTTAACACCTGAAAGTATAAATATTTTTAATTGGAAGGCATAACGAGTATTATAAAACCATATTTAAGTTCTACTAAACTATGAATCTCTAGTTATTATTATTATTTTTTTGTATACAACGTTTTTTCTATATCAATTCAATATAGTACAAACACCTTATTCTGTTTGAGTTAATTCGTAACTTTTTTCCGTATCTAATATTAAAAAAATTAAACCTTTAAAAAAATTGATCACGAAAATATTATGCTAAACTTAAGCGATAAATATATATATAAATATCGCAATATGTATTCTTGTGTATTAATAAAGAACAAAAGTCAAAATACAATTAGGTTTAATATTCCTGATGATGTTGGTACTGTTAGCCAACGAAAAGCTTTGAATTGAAAATTCAAATAAAATTCTTGTATTTGTATTTTTACTTTTGTTCTTTATATATATATATATATATATATATATATATATATATATATATATATATATAATGATATATATATATATATACTTAACTCCTAAAGCCTTTATGCAAGATGAGAAGATATCACAAACAAATCTTAAAAATATTACTCTTTTTAAAATCGGTCTTTCTAAAAATTGTTTCCTTTACAAATAGCAGACAACACAAAAACAAGATATATTTATAACTGTTAGATTCTTTTTTTGAATAAATAACTTTTATAGATTAGGCTAATAGTAATAACATATTTATGAATAATTATTAAATGCACTCTTTTTAGTTGAAATTTTGCAAACGTCCTTTCTATCGAGCCTCCATGTCATGTAAGTAATGCGTACACTCTCAATCAGACAGTCAGTGAGACTTCTACTTCGCTTGCATAGTGTTCCCGTTTACGTGTGTAGTGTCGAAGCTAAAGCTTACCATATAAAGTAGCATTAGAATGTTTTATTTGTTGTGTTTTGTCGCCGTTCAGATCAGGTTTAGATGGTTTCATGACGAGATGTTTTATTTTTATTGAGGGTATGTATATTGTTAATGTGTGAAGAAATAAGCCTATTTAAAATCAATTCAGATGAAGTAATAAAGAGACAAATATGGATAAGGATTTGGCTGCCTTGCTAGCTTTATTTCCTTATAAGTTGCGTTACGAGCTTACTTTTTTTTTGCATAAATAGCCTCCTTTTTGTATTCCACAGGTAGTTTCTTTCACTTTAGTCCTCAAGGTGTAACAGGATGGGTATATGCCGGACCAGAACAAAGTCTGAAAGTCCCGCACTCAGGTATGCCAACAGAGAGCGCATAATGGTTCGATTGAACCATCTAGATGGGAGTAAAACCAATCAACTAAGAAATAAAAGGTAGAAGTCAACATGATCGTTTAAAACGTTTCACTGTTACAGAGTAGGTCAACAAAGCGGGTGCGTAGTGTCTAGTTGGAGTATCTTTTCTGCCGGTGGAAGACCCTACAGCAATACTCTTGAACTTTTCCTTAACCAACTTTCTTTCTCTTTCGCCTTACCTTCACAACACTCTGCCGATCCGTTCACCATTAGGTTCTATTCGTTTTCAAATGGTTTTATTACTTTATCACTACTTTTTATAAGGGATGAAAGCTATGATATGAAGCCTAAGATTAACCCAAACTTGCGACATACACTAATGAGATACGTTTACATGTGTTTAGGGGCTATGTTGAGTTTAAATTGATGGGGCGAGGGAAAGTAAACATAAATAGGTTCTACTTACTTTATTAAACAATTTACTAAATATAATTAATCAATGCAAGGGCGCAAGTACTACAATATGTTCACACAGAACAAGCAGATAGCATAGGGGAAATCTACCATATAGAGATATTAATTACCAACCCATCATATAGGGCTCAATTTAATATCACCGATTAATATCTTATTGCACGAGTTCTCGCAGAATCTATCACTGTTGTAATATATATATTTTTTTAAATTCAAGGTCTAACGTTGTCAACTGACAATTATGTTAACTGTCGTTACATTACTGCTAAGGTTAGGTAGTGGCCTCTCATGATCTTCCGTGACTTCCATGTTTACCTCGGACCTTTTAAATTGAATATGTTGGTTTCGAAGTGAATGAATAAACTATCATAGCTTTGTTTTCAAGCCATACCCTTCAATATTCATTAAAGAGCCTGTAAATTCAGACAGAGGAGGAGTTTGGTTTCATTCTAATTAGCAGACTTTCCCTACAGCTGTTTTGATAACCGACAATCAGCGTGTTTTTTCGAAACTTCAGAAATTGGATATGATACACTAAATTGTAAGCATTTTACTGTAGCTAAATGACTATTGTTTTACATGATTTCGTGATGTCACATTAACTCATATAACAACCGGTAGACTGAGTTTTACAATGGGAACAAAAGAGTCAATAACACAACGCCGAGTAAAGCTACTGAAACCATTACAATGTCACCCGGTGGGAAATTAACATAAAACAACACCACAACCAAGAACAATACGGGCGATAAACAAGTAACACCAGAACGTAAATGCTTCTAACACAGTATTTGCACAAACACGTTTTCAATGCATAACATTTTCGGTTCCACCGCCTTCAACGACCTGTCGAACAGTTGTTACAACTTCGGTATAAACACTTCTTTAATGTATGTAAAGGATAACCAAAGATCGTAGCTATCTACTGTCAAAGAAACTGTTTATAAATAATCATTATTCAAAGAACTGTTAGATAGTCTATTTAAATTTACTTAAAAATCACTTTTAAATAATCACATCGATTTATATTTATCTGAAATATTTTGAAATGCACTTATATATTTGAAAACTGACTGAGTTTGTTTGTAAAAAAACGAATAATTGCTATAAAGTAAAAAGAGAGTAAATAAAAAATATAATAACTACCATCATGAAGTTATTCTTCAGAAAGCAGATAAATAAATACAACATAAACATAGTGAAGTATTGAGTAGTGAAGACAGTAATAAAGTGAGTGGAAATAAATACAACAGAAGAAATAAAAACTTAGAAATAACATAACAACGAAGAAATAAAATAACAATGTAGAAATGAAAAGAACAGCCTAGAAATAAAATAGCAAAGTGGAAATGAATGAAAACATAGAGATAACATAAAAACGTAAAAATAAAATAACAACGTAGAAATAAAATAACAACGTAATGATAAACTAACAGCGTAAAAACAAAATATACAACGACCAAAACTAAATTTGGATTTGATGATGACATGGTGGAGTTTTGCGTTTTTAAGAGATACTGTTTTTCATTATTAATTGTTACTAATACAAAAATAACAAAAGAGTTTATTTTCCCTTCTTATTTATTTGTGTATCTTGTATTTTTTTATCGTTAACAATTATTAAGATACTGTATTTGTTTATTAGTACTGCATTCACACACACACTGCAACGTCCCTCCCTATTTATTGATTTCCCTTCTCGCAGAATACCAAAATTTTGTTGTTTAAAAAACTTATTTATAAACAAACCAAACATCTGCCAATCACCCCGCTTGTTAAACCGTGCTAAAATCTCTGAGTTACGTGTATATTTCCCGCTCATAGGGCCATGCCCAAAACAAGCCTATTCCCGCTGACTACTATTTAAAATAAGTATAAACTCCCCAAAATTTGTTTATCAATTATGTAGGGTCTAAATATAGTCACACATGTCATTTCAATAGTCAGCTGGAAAGAAACACATTTAAAATAATACACAAAATATTCACAGAGTCTTACCACCTGATGATGATCTGCAGAGACAGCAAGGGAACGTGCTAAATATGATCGTGTTTAAATTAACTATTTTAAAATGCTCCTGTGTCCTTTTAAACACAATCTGCCAGTAGATAAATCTCTGGACTTTTATACAAAACACCAACTAATCTTTAGGCTAGCTCAATGAAGTTAGTTGAGAGAAACTCTTTAAAAACATTAGGTTTTAACTATTATCATTTAATGCAATTTAATTAAACTTGTTTACTGATTTAATAATCAATTTCATATTAGTTGGAAAAAGCTAAACAGTTTTTATTGAATTTTCGACACAGGATGAAATGCAAATACTGTTGATTTTTATAACATATTTAATTTTATTTATTTAAATTTATCCTTTCAAATACAACACAATTATATTAACAAAACAATTCACTAAATAACTTGTTGTTTCTCATACTTTAAAATCTTATAATTTCCATATATATCAATTACATTTACATAAACATAAAATTATTTCCCAAATTACACATAATAAAAATTTACTTCTCTATTGAATTGGTAAATTCATATTTATGAAACAAAATTTTTAAATTTATAATATTCTAAAAATTCTTATTTCCTTGAAAATAAATGGCTCATGGCCAAAAACCCTTTGTAAGTTTAATATTTATCATTTGAAATATTCTGATCACATAAATTCCTTTTACTAAGCATAAAATTTATTTAATTTTTATAAAGAGTGAAGTCATTGTTTAAGCTTGAATATTTGTTTGAATTTAATAAAATTAACTGACTAAATTTGACGTAATTGGTATCGAATAGAGAAAATACCTGCCAAAGATGTTCCTGCCGGTCCTAGAGTCCCTTGTCTGGATTCCCTGGTCCTTGGACATCGGAAGTCGCCATCCCTGGTTCGTCGGTGGTGGTTTTCCTCCATTCCCGCGTCCTGGAGGCTGAGCCTTCATCCCTTGGTAGTCCTAGACGTCGGAAGCGTTGAGGTTTAGTCCATCTGGCCTGATGGCCGTCCTATCCGCGGTCCAGCATAGTGTTCCGCGGCACCTCGTATTAAAAATTTATTTCAGACTGTCTCTAAGGTCTTAGAGACCTAGTATATATAGCGGTGAATTTAACCTACCTCACTCCGCCTGCAATACTTGCTATGTTTGGATTTATTCCTTGTACAGGCAAGTCGGGCAACGAATCCGTTTTAGCTTGCAGAGTTTGATTATCATTTTTGAAACACTGAAAAATGTCTATTTTATTAAAACTGCTGTAACTTTTTTGTTTTTTAAGTTTTTCAAATTTTGTTTTCACTAATGTTTATTCTGGCTTATTCTGGTTCTTTTAAAATGTCGATGAAAGTTCTACGTGGTTTGGTTCTTAAGATAGCTTTTTTAAGCACTTAGAAAATTTTCGCCTCACTCCCGATGGTCAAATTTAGCTAGTTATTACAAATTTATTTTCTAATACTTCTTAATTTAGCCTAATTATTCTATATATGATTTTATTTAATTCTTCACTCTTTATTATTTTTATAACTCCAAACTTGATTAATTTAAAAATCAACTTTATTACTTAAAAACAGGAAATTATTTATTTCCTATTTGTTACGGAATGTCAGACCGTTACAACACTCACACACACTTTATATTTTGACATACCCCAAGGGAGATTAAGAGATACTATTATATATTATACAATATACATGTACAATTGTAAGTATTATTGTGTAATCATTATTAGTGTAATAATAATGGACACAGATTTCCTGAAATAGAAAATATGAAAATAATAAAAGAGCTAAACAGACGGTGAAAGATGAATATATCGTGGAAATTTATAAACATAAAGTTAAACAAAGATTAATTGATGAACAGATCCAACAGAAGTGATCTCAAGGCACCAAACTATTTATAATGTCATTGATCTTATAGAAACATTTACACAAAGCACAATACTTAGAAGCACATATGGTTGTTTGTATTACACGTGATTTAAATTTTTTTTAAAATATTTTGTTACATAATTATTTTTTCTGAAGATGCTGGTACTCTTTTATCGGAGTAAAGCATTGAATAATATATTTATTAAAAGTATTCTTGTTTTTGAATTATTTCTAATTTAATATCTATATTACAAGAAAACATATCACAATATTTAATATATTTAATGTATATATTGTAATCCTTAGATGAATAATTTTTCCTTGATAAATATGTATGGTGAAAAAAACAACTTTCATAAACAAGTGCATATTACTTCATTTTAATATTTATTGAAGCTTTTCGCTAATTTACATTATTAGCATTTTCAAAACTTATACATCACTGTCCAGTTATGTGACTATAGTAAAACGTACTACGCCAGTCAGTAGATGGTTCCCCTCCCTGGCGCGCACTACCCCTAACTCGGCCTCTACGTAACCTAGGACTATAGGGGTAGTTTTGGATGATGCACCAGGTTTTCGCGAACTTGATCCTAGCCTTGGGGGTGGTTTCGACCACGTTTAGAGGGGTAGGGGGTAGTTTTTCGAAAAAAATAAATTCCAACCCACTGACCTAAGGCCGGTAAATTGCACCTAACCTAACCTATGTGTGGGGGGTGACCTCAGCTACGTTCAGAACCATCTCCGGGGGTAGCTCCGGGGTGGATTGGGGGTGGGGGGTAGTTTTCGAAAAAAGTTTGGAAAAATGTCTCCTGACTGATAGGGTGAGTTTAGAGTCCAGTACGGACCGGTGCGGGGGTGGTTTCACCTAGGGGTAGTTTTTAAATAAATTACGAAATTGCCGAAAATCGATCGGTTGGATCAACAGACAGTACGGGATACGTCTAGAGTCCAGTACGTACTGCTGCGGGGGTAGTTTCACCTAGGGGTAGTTTTTAAATAATATATGAAATTGCCAAAAATCGACCGGTTGGATCAGATGACCGTAATGGATATGTGTGGAGTCCATTATGGTAGGATGTGTGGGTGGGATCACCTGATATCAGATTACCAAAAATGATCGGTGACCTAGGTAAAAGTCACTCCCGAACCCGCGCTTGAGGTAACACCGCCTAGGAGCGGGTAAAGCTAACACGGAGCATGGTCTCGGTTAAAGCCAATCCAAGCCTAGCCACCCAGCAGCTATGCCTTAGGTAAAGCTAACACGGAGCAAGGACTTAGGTAAAGCCAACCTAGGTAAAGTAACCCTGGAATCAGGCCATACCTAGAGACACCCAGGAGCCGGGCCTTAGTTAAAGCAGTCAGCATAGGTATGGGCAGGCTTCGGGATGGGTTTAACCTGAGGCCCTGCTCCGTATAGACTATACCTATGTCCTGGGTGGCTTTACCTCAAGCACGACTCCGGGGTGACTTTACCGAAGGTCTGACACCTGGATGGCTTTACCCAAGAGTTGGTGGAGGTACTTGTCTTAGTCGATAGGCTGTAATTGATATAGCAACCATCTTGGCCCGGCTCTTGGGTAGCTTTACTTAAAGGCTGACTGCTTTAACTAAGGCCCGGCTCCTGGGTGTCTCTAGGTATGGCCTGATTCCAGGGTTACTTTACCTAGGTTGGCTTTACCTGAGTCCTTGCTCCGTGTTAGCTTTACCTAAGGCATAGCTGCTGGGTGGCTAGGCTTGGATTGGCTTTAACCGAGACCATGCTCCGTGTTAGCTTTACCCGCTCCTAGGCGGTGTTAACTCAAGCGCGGGTTCGAGAGTGACTTTTACCTAGGTCACCGATCATTTTTGGCAATCTAAAATCAGGTGATCCCACCCACACATCCTACCATAATGGACTCCACACATATCCCTTACGGTCATCTGATCCAACCGGTCGATTTTTGGCAATTTCATATATTATTTAAAAACTACCCCTAGGTGAAACTACCCCCGCAGCAGTACGTACTGGACTCTAAACTCACCCTATCAGTCAGGAGACATTTTTCCAAACTTTTTTCGAAAACTACCCCCCACCCCCAATCCACCCCCGGAGCTACCCCCGGAGATGGTCCTGAACGTAGCTGAGGTCACCCCCACACATAGGTTAGGTTAGGTGCAATTTACCGGCCTTAGGTCAGTGGGTTGGAATTTATTTTTTTCGAAAAACTACCCCCTACCCCTCTAAACGTGGTCGAAACCACCCCCAAGGCTAGGATCAAGTTCGCGAAAACCTGGTGCATCATCCAAAACTACCCCTATAGTCCTAGGTTACGTAGAGGCCGAGTTAGTGGTAGTGCGCGCCAGGGAGGGGAGCAATCTACTGACTGGCGTAGTACGTTTTACTCTAGTCACATAACTGGACAGTGATGTATAAGTTTTGAAAATGCTAATAATGTAAATTAGCGAAAAGCTTCAATAAATATTAAAATGAAGTAATATGCACTTGTTTATGAAAGTTGTTTTTTTCACCATACATATTTAACAAGGAAAAATTATTCATCTAAGGATTACAATATATACATTCAATATGTTAAATATTGTGATATGTTTTCTTGTAATATAGTTATTAAATTAGAAATAATTCAAAAACAAGAATACTTTTAATAAATATATTATTCAATGCTTTACTCCGATAAAAGAGTACCAGCATCTTCAGGAAAAATAATTATGTAACAAAATATTTAAAAAAAAATTTAAATCACGTGTAATACAAACAACCATATGTGCTTCTAAGTATTGTGCTTTGTGTAAATGTTTCTATAAGATCAATGACATTATAAATAGTTTGGTGCCTTGAGATCACTTCTGTTGGATCTGTTCATCAATTAATCTTTGTTTAATTTTATGTTTATAAATTTCCACGATAAATTCATCTTTCACCGTCTGTTTAGCTCTTTTATTATTTTCATATTTTCTATTTCAGGAAATCTGTGTCCATTATTATTACACTAATAATGATTACACAATAATACTTACAATTGTATATGTATATTGTATAATATATAATAGTATATTATAATACAATGGTATTTAATATTGATTAATAATTCTATATATATATATATATATATATATATATATATATATATATATATATATATATATATATATATATATTAGTGTATTCTCTTCACCTCCCTTAGTTTTTTCGAAATATAAAGTGTGTGTGTGTGTGTGTGTGTGTATGTGTATGTGTGTGTGTGTGTGTGTGTGTTTGTGTGTGTGTGTAGCAACGGACCAGGCCAGCGCCTACTCGCGGCACCGTGCCATCAACCCCACCGTCGACCAGCACGCGCGCGCAAGCCCGCCCACCAACGCCCGTTGCAGAGCAAGAATTTTGAAACGAGCCGCTCGCAGCAAAAACCACGAACGCTGTGCAATGCTCGCCAAAATCTGCCAGAGAACAAGTCACTGGACTTAAAAAAGAAAAAACCTAACTTGCTGCGGATTCTACCCTTAACGGGTAAGTCGTCCCGGGGGATGGGTTCTTTTGAAAGATATCTAAACGGCGAAATGACCATATCAACTGTAGGAGAGTGTAAGAAACTTGTTTAAAATAATACTCAGTTTGTTTGCAAGTTAGTTAAAAAATATTTATTTTTTAATTTTAAAAATTTAAAATTTAATATTACAATGCACAGTCTGCAATTTATTTGACACAAAAAAAAATATCCTTTGTGTTGGTTCTTAACACAGTTAAGAGACCCACTCTGCTTAGTTTAGTTGACATTTAAATTTAAATTAAGAATTTACAATTTTAATTTTCTTTCAATCAGAGTATGCCAAAGCGTAAAACTTCGCTGTACTTGACGGTCAATCTTACTTGTCGGAAATATAACCCTTTACAACTTGTCATAATTTTATTTCATTTTCCTAGGTTCTCAACCTTGCGATATTAAACGTCAATATATGGTTTTGTTTACTTAACTTTTTACTGAAAATTTTAATTGTTACAAATTACAAATATTCGTTGATTCAAGCAAAGCCTTACTTTTCAACACACTCCGAAAGATCCCTACTTTTCACATTTTGTTCAATTTATTTAAACTTTCTAAACACACTACTTTATTTATGGCCATATTTTACATAGCCTTTTAAATGATATAATTTTTTCTATATCTTTATCAATTTAAAATGAGCAATTTAAAATTCAAATTCTATTTACTTTAGCAGGTAAAATTTCAATCAATTTTACCAAACAACCTAAAAGCAATTTCATAAAACATATCAAATTATATAAAAACCAATTATGAAGTACATACTGAAACAAAAATTACATATAAAACATATAGCCATATCTCCTACAAGATTATCAAAGCATTTACTGAACATCAAATCATAATTTATAAAAATTGTTAAAACATCTGCTGAATAAATTCAAACACCTTCCCATATTGAAATTATAATATTTAAATACATATTTTAATAAAAATGTTTACTGAAACATATTTAAAACCTTTTTCAAACATATCTTCACTCATTTACAAAATCTACAAATTTATTTATATTCATTTAACCCTTTGATTAGAAAATATTTAACCCTTTGATTACTCTTTGATTAACCCTTTCGGCATGAAAATTCACATAATGAAATTTATTTATATTTATTAAAACCTAGTTACACCCTTTTGAACTGATCCTTGATCATTTACAAAGAAATTTACAAATTTTAAAATTTATTTAACCCTTTTTATATAAAATAAAAAACCCTTTAGTTATCATTTGGTTAACCCTTTCTTCATTAAAATTTTAAATACTGAAGTTTTGTTTACAACTTATTTAATCATAGTTAAAACCTTTTAATGTAAAATATGTAACCCTTTGGTTATTATTTGAATTAACCCTTTCTTCATGACAATTATGCATACTGAAGTTTCATTAAAATTTATTTAAAATTTATCAATGCAATTTCTGAAGGAAATTGATATTTAATAAATTTTGTATACCTTTGCTAAATGGCTACAAGCCCATTTGCCTTTATTATAGAACTTACATTTTTTAAACCAATTTGCAAAGATTTCAATTTTCTTTCTAAGTTACTCTACCACCAAGATATTATTTTAAATACACATAAATCATGAAATAAACAATATATATATACTTATAATTCGAAAAAGAAAATTTATATTAACATATTAATTTGGTTAGCTAGACCCACTTACAAACTTAAAATCTCTTGTTTAACTTAACCCTTTTATTGTACCTTTTAAAAATTTAAAATCTACCCATATTAAAATCATTTCCCTTTATTCTTACTCAAACCTTGGTTTGATTCAATTTATTTTATACACATATATAATTTCACCCTTTTCTTTATAAAATCAAAAGTTTAAAGTAGACAACTTCAATTTGATATAATCCTTGTTTATTTTAAATGAAAGCAATTTATGTCAATTAGTTTCATATGGAAAAACGTCGTAATGACTCCTTCTAAATAAAATAACAATTTAGTTTAATTTAATTATTTGAAATAACACTCCTGTTTATAGGAGTACCTGAAACTAAAGCATAGCCTTCAAATCAGCTGTTGTAAACAATGGCCTTTTGTCCGCCATCTTGGATATTTACATTTAGCAATTTATATTTAACTTTATTTCAACACATCTTTTATTTAAATTCTTTACACCTTCATAAGATTTTAAACTCTTTAATTAATTTAAATCCCTTTATTTGATTTGTTTATTTAAAACCCCTTCCCTTTACATAAGTTCTAATCTAAAATTTCTATTTCCCTTACATTCATAAAATACAACATAATTTCTGCATTTATGGCATCGCCATCTTGAAACCCCCCACTCTTTAAAACAAAGCCACCAGCATTTACTTGTAAAATTTAAAGTTTACTGTTAATGATTTGAAAATTTATTTAAATTTTATAACATTTTCCCAATTTAGAAAAAATTCTTCAAATTAAAATTTTAATTTGCAAAGGGAAAACAATTTAGATCTGACCTGATTCCACACAAAGCATGGCTTGCCTTTCTTCTCCCTCTCTTCTCCGTCTCTCCCTTTGTTCTCCAACGGGGTGGGGAAAATCCGGCTTGGCTGTTGCTTTGCTTCCACGTAAGAATACTTGGATGAACTTCCCACGCGTTGCCGCCATCTTTGAAATCCTCCATCCCTTTGTGTGTCTGCTAGGCCTCAGGTAGATCAGCTCGCTTCACCCTTTGGTTGAAATCCTTCCATCTTCTTTCTTCGATGCCATTCGCACCTCTTTTAAATTTTAACGGTTACCAGTAAAATTTTAACTTTAAGCCCTTCTTTTAACACAGTTCTTGGGCATTTCTTAACACAGAAAAGAAATAGAAAAATCTTTTAAAAACGTTTATCAATTTAGTTAGATTTTGTTTAACTTTGTTAGAAATTTAGACTCACACTTTTAAAACTGTTTGCTAGGTTACACTGTTCACATCGCCTTGTCTTTCTAGTAAGGCTGTAACACACACATTTAACGACGCTCGCACATAATTTGATGGAAATTTATGGGAACCTCTTTCGCAGCGATCTTGAAATGCGAAAGGGCCCCATACGAAACTACAGCGTCACGACATCTCAACGAAACAAACTTTCCCTAGCCACTCATAGTTTTTGAACTATTGACGGTAACAAACTATTGTTCATTGTTTTACCGGAGCTACGCCCGACACCGACCTTACCCTTCGAGAGTCCTGGTTTAGCTGCGGCTTCAAAAGACGCTTGGCCTGCTCAACCCGGGAAAACACCCCCACCTGCAGTCCGTTCCCACGAGTTGACAACCAATAAGGATCTTAAATCGATGTCGCCTGATCGGCGCGAGCACTTCTTTTGTACTAGTGCGTAACGGCTCGCAAAATTGATAGACCGATCGATTTAATCCACTTTTTCGATCAAGCCGTATAACTCTTTAAAGGTGCTTCTGATGGAATTTTATTATTCTTTATTTTTGATTTTTCTCGTCTTGCTTTATCTCTGGAAATGTCGATGGTAACTCTAGGCCAATTTTGACCATCTTCCCCTTGCAAACGGCCTTAAATTTAAGTTTCAAACCCTTCCCACGGTGGCTTGGTTTGTTTTACTTACAAGAACTTTAGACTCTTTATGTTTTACATGTTATCTTTTTGCGGCATGTATTCCAAGAGAATATTGCCCGCCGCAAGATCCCCCTTTAAAATTGAGACAAAAAAAAATTTTTTGCAAGTATCTCAAAAAAAAAATTTACTTATACAAAAAAAAAATTTATTTTTCGAGATTTACCTGTTTTCCTATTTTATTTGTGGGTGCTAGCTAACTCTTAATTTACCTTACTTATATATCTATTTGTCCTTGGTCCTCTTCTACTTCTTCTCACTGAAACACTTAAAACACTTTCACAATATTAATAAGTACAACGCTAAGTTTATGCATTTTTATAAAACTCACAACTCTCACTGTTCACTCACAGGCTTGATACAATAAATCTGATCTTGTTTTCTCTTTGCTTTATTTTCTAAAAGTTAAAAAATTAAAAATTTTTTTATCTTAAATTCTCCATTTCTTAATTCCCCTACATTTATACCCTCGTTAGTGGCTTTATTTTATTTTTTTTCATATATACATATAAACATTTTACATTTCTTATAAATATACTCCAAAATATCTAACCAAGTTCTTACAATTTATCAGCAGTTATTTACTTACGCTCCTTATCTTGAGTGAGGAACGATGTTCAGGTATTCCCCTCTCACTCTCTGGCGCTGTCCCTTTTATCAGCTGGCGTCTTGCGTTACTTGCTTACGCATTAGTCGGCCGCTCCACACAGCTGTGACCTTGTGTAGTAAAGCTACTTCCTTATCTTTTTTGCCTGGGTCAGTGCTCTTACTGTAAACACAACTTTGGATCGATATTTGTTGCACTCCGGCAACATACATTTTTTGTTTTGACGTCAGGTCAGCTATCAGGCTTCCTTGTTTATTATTAGTCTATGTATAATTTTATATCTTTAACGTCGTACCTTCCTGGAGTCTCCGTGAGAATCGATTTATTTTCTTCCTGCTACTGTATTGTACTTAGGTTTCTTACATTGTATACTCGACGTGGTTTCAGTGTTTGGCCATTTTTAAAATTTTTGTGTTTCTTTCTCTTTACTCTACTCTTCCAATTTACAACTCCTAATCTCCTCCTCATCCTGTATCTGGGTCTACTTCGTTTTGCCTTGTCCTGAGTTCTCTTTTCTCCTCCTTTTTCTTTCCTATTACGCTTGTTTTTCTTGTCCTCTGGCTCGCTCGCATCCTTGTTTCCTTCCGGGATTTCCGCATGGTCGTAGGAACATTCTGGGCCTCCTTGTCCTCTCTGTACTTTTCCTCCTATTTCTTCCTCTTGTCCTTTATACTTTTTGTGCCTACTTTCGGCTTTCTCGGGCTCTGCCCTTTTTACCGCCCTAGTTCCACGTGTATGACCTTCTTTGCTCCTCCCTTCCGGCACATTTCTGTCTGCCTTGCCATCGGCTCCTCTTCTTTTGCTTACAGCTTCTGCTTTACAGCTTCTGCCCTTCTTGCTTTCTTTTTGCTCTATTTCTTTTGCCTCCTGGCCTTCTGGTTTTCCCTTTTTCTCCTGTTTACTACCTCTCTGTTTTACTTTTGCATTTGGTTTCTCCTTTGCCACTTCTGCTCCAACATTTCCCTCAGATTGGGATCCATGTCCCAATCCCCCCCCGAGACTCGGCCACTCCGGGTTCTCGATAGGGGTAACGACGTCAGCCTGGTGTTCGGCTGGCGCCAGTACAAGCCCCTCTTCTTCGCTTGTACCAATCCATCCCACCTTGTCGATCTTTGCTCTTCTACTAATCTCTTGGAGCTCTCCTGGATGGTCTTGTGCAGATCTTACTTCTTCTCCTTCCTGAGCTTCCAAGTTAGCAACTGATGTATTTGGATGGTCTTGTTTAGGTCTTATGAATTCGAGACTGGCCATCTCTCCTTCGACCTCGAAAGTCATGAAGCGTCTCTCCATGTTGATACGGGCTTTGAGTCGATGTAACAGATCGCAACCCATGACAATTTCCGCTCGTAAGCGTTCCACCACCATGAAGCTACTTTCTATTACATGACCTCCCATACTCAGAGGAATAAAGGCCTGCTTACGGACTCTTATCTGGGGTGTCTTCACCGCCATAATAATGACCGTATTGCTTACCGGCAATTCTAAGAATTCTTTCCCTTGGCGCTTCAGCTCGTTATACAGGTTGCCCTGTATAACGGACACGTCCGCGCCGGTGTCAATCTCAACACGCACTACCTGTTGCCAGATAGCGCCTATGAGTGCAGGGCATTCCTCAGAATTCTGGGATTGTCGGGGCAACAAACCTTCCTCCTCGAGCAGGTCGTCTCGTATCTCCATATTGAGACCTCCTAACTTCCTTGTTTGTTCCATATCTGGCTGTTGAGCTGTGGATCTTATCTTTTCTGGCTTTTCATCTCCTTTATTTTCCTGATTCGGAGTTTCTTCTAGTTTGCTTGCATTTCTGTTTCCTTCTTGGATCTTGGCTAGGTCACTGGAACTCTTTGGGCCTCCCTGTTTTGCAGCTTCCTGCTGCCTACTATTTCTCTCACTCTCTTCCTTTCTTCCTCCTTTTCTGTTACTGGGCAGCTGTTCTACAGCATCCTTGGGCTCAGCCCCACCCATCGCCCTGTTTCCACTCTGTTCCCTTTTGCCTTCTCCTTCCAGCACGTTTTTGCTCGCTCCTCTGTCAGATGTAACTCTTTTTTGCCTTTCTTTTTCTTTTACTATTCTTTTATTCTTCTTCATACTACTAATACTCTTTTTTATTTCTATGTTCCGGGTCTCGGTTTCTAAGTTGTCCAAGAATTCAATGGCGTTGGCCACGGACTCCCGATGAACTCCTATGCAAGCACTGCTAATTTCCCTTTCGAAATGTGCCATTACTTTGCTCACCAAGTACCTCTCAGGTATTGGTGGATCCAGGTTCCTGGCCTTGCTAACCATCACCACGAAGTAGTCAGACCTTTTGTATGGTCCCATCTCGTTATACTTCCCAGTGTCTAACTGCCGCCTTATTTTCTCTTGCGCAGCAAATCCCCAGTACATGTTAAGAAACTTGCTCTTAAATTCCTCGTACTGGTCTTCTGGCCGTTGCACTGCCAGCCACCAAGCTTTTGCTGTTCTTTGTAGATTCCTTACAATCATTTGAAGCTTGGTATCCTCCTCGAGCATGGGGTCGATTTCTTCGAAAAGCTCTTCCATCTTTTTTATGAAATCAACTGGATCTTCATTTTCCTTCCCGAAGAACTCGATCTTTCGGATTCCCACTATCTGATGGTAGGCCCACACTCTCGGTTTCTCCCAGTAGACGGTTGGTCCTGGTTGTCTGACGTTGCTTATTTCCTCTTGTTCTTTCTTTACTTCTTCCTTCCTCCGTTCTTGCTCTCTTTCTTCTTTTTCTCTTTGCCATTTCATTTTCTTTTGTTCCCACTCTGCTTCTCTCTCCTTTCGTTCTTGCTCTCTCTTTTCTTCTCTCTCCTTTCGCTCCTGTTCTCTCTCTTCCCTTTCTTTATCCCTCTCTGCTGCTCTCTCCTTTCGCTCTTGCTCTCTCTTTTCTTCTCTCTCTTTATCTCTCTTTGCTGCTCTCTCTTCCCTCTCCTTTCGCTCCTGTTCTCTCTCTTCCCTTTCTTTCTCCTTTCGTTCTTGCTCTCTCTTTTCTTCTCTCTCCCTTTTTGCTGCTCTCTCCTTTCGTTCTTGCTCTCTCCTTTCTTCTCTCTCCTTTCGCTCTTGCTCTCTCTCCTCTTCTCTCTCCTTTCTCCACCACTCCATGAACTTCTCTATATCACTCTTCTCCTGCTGCTTTGGTGATGCCATCATCTCTGTTTTATTCTATTTCTTCCTTTTTTTTTTTTTTTTTTCAGTTTATTTAATCCTATCCTACTCCTTCTACTTAGACTATGAATATGTTTCCTTACATATTTCTTCTTCCGTTTTTTGTCGCTGGATGTCGTGCGTGTGTTTCCTATGCGCGCGTTCGTCTATGTGTTTGCCTCTTTTTACTTACAACTATTTACCCCTACTTTACTTTCTTAACTCTTTTAAAACTATTTCTCATACTAAACTATTTAACTCTTAATTTCATCTTCTTATCTTATTTTTAAATTAATTTACCAGTGTTTCAACCTAAAACTGCAATCTAACTCTTTTCTTTAACATTTTATTATTTATTTCTTACACTTCCTAGGTCGAATTTCGCCATGTCTTTTTATGATTTTTTTTTAATAGAGACCGAAATATTTATACGGGAAAGTCCGCAACTTTACCCGTCGGTCCCACTCGTTAGGGCGCCATCTTACTAACTGCAACGGACCAGGCCAGCGCCTACTCGCGGCACCGTGCCATCAACCCCACCGTCGACCAGCACGCGCGCGCAAGCCCGCCCACCAACGCCCGTTGCAGAGCAAGAATTTTGAAACGAGCCGCTCGCAGCAAAAACCACGAACGCTGTGCAATGCTCGCCAAAATCTGCCAGAGAACAAGTCACTGGACTTAAAAAAGAAAAAACCTAACTTGCTGCGGATTCTACCCTTAACGGGTAAGTCGTCCCGGGGGATGGGTTCTTTTGAAAGACATCTAAACGGCGAAATGACCATATCAACTGTAGGAGAGTGTAAGAAACTTGTTTAAAATAATACTCAGTTTGTTTGCAAGTTAGTTAAAAAATATTTATTTTTTAATTTTAAAAATTTAAAATTTAATATTACAATGCACAGTCTGCAATTTATTTGACAAAAAAAAAAAAATATCCTTTGTGTTGGTTCTTAACACAGTTAAGAGACCCACTCTGCTTAGTTTAGTTGACATTTAAATTTAAATTAAGAATTTACAATTTTAATTTTCTTTCAATCAGAGTATGCCAAAGCGTAAAACTTCGCTCTACTTGACGGTCAATCTTACTTGTCGGAAATATAACCCTTTACAACTTGTCATAATTTTATTTCATTTTCCCAGGTTCTCAACCTTGCGATTTTAAACGTCAATATATGGTTTTGTTTACTTAACTTTTTACTGAAAATTTTAATTGTTACAAATTACAAATATTCGTTGATTCAAGCAAAGCCTTACTTTTCAACACACTCCGAAAGATCCCTACTTTTCACATTTTGTTCAATTTATTTAAACTTTCTAAACACACTACTTTATTTATGGCCATATTTTACATAGCCTTTTAAATGATATAATTTTTTCTATATCTTTATCAATTTAAAATGAGCAATTTAAAATTCAAATTCTATTTACTTTAGCAGGTAAAATTTCAATCAATTTTACCAAACAACCTAAAAGCAATTTCATAAAACATATCAAATTATATAAAAACCAATTATGAAGTACATACTGAAACAAAAATTACATATAAAACATATAGCCATATCTCCTACAAGATTATCAAAGCATTTACTGAACATCAAATCATAATTTATAAAAATTGTTAAAACATCTGCTGAATAAATTCAAACACCTTCCCATATTGAAATTATAATATTTAAATACATATTTTAATAAAAATGTTTACTGAAACATATTTAAAACCTTTTTCAAACATATCTTCACTCATTTACAAAATCTACAAATTTATTTATATTCATTTAACCCTTTGATTAGAAAATATTTAACCCTTTGATTACTCTTTGATTAACCCTTTCGGCATGAAAATTCACATAATGAAATTTATTTATATTTATTAAAACCTAGTTACACCCTTTTGAACTGATCCTTGATCATTTACAAAGAAATTTACAAATTTTAAAATTTATTTAACCCTTTTTATATAAAATAAAAAACCCTTTAGTTATCATTTGGTTAACCCTTTCTTCATTAAAATTTTAAATACTGAAGTTTTGTTTACAACTTATTTAATCATAGTTAAAACCTTTTAATGTAAAATATGTAACCCTTTGGTTATTATTTGAATTAACCCTTTCTTCATGACAATTATGCATACTGAAGTTTCATTAAAATTTATTTAAAATTTATCAATGCAATTTCTGAAGGAAATTGATATTTAATAAATTTTGTATACCTTTGCTAAATGGCTACAAGCCCATTTGCCTTTATTATAGAACTTACATTTTTTAAACCAATTTGCAAAGATTTCAATTTTCTTTCTTAGTTACTCTACCACCAAGATATTATTTTAAATACACATAAATCATGAAATAAACAATATATATATACTTATAATTCGAAAAAGAAAATTTATATTAACATATTAATTTGGTTAGCTAGACCCACTTACAAACTTAAAATCTCTTGTTTAACTTAACCCTTTTATTGTACCTTTTAAAAATTTAAAATCTACCCATATTAAAATCATTTCCCTTTATTCTTACTCAAACCTTGGTTTGATTCAATTTATTTTATACACATATATAATTTCACCCTTTTCTTTATAAAATCAAAAGTTTAAAGTAGACAACTTCAATTTGATATAATCCTTGTTTATTTTAAATGAAAGCAATTTATGTCAATTTGTTTCATATGGAAAAACGTCGTAATGACTCCTTCTAAATAAAATAACAATTTAGTTTAATTTAATTATTTGAAATAACACTCCTGTTTATAGGAGTACCTGAAACTAAAGCATAGCCTTCAAATCAGCTGTTGTAAACAATGGCCTTTTGTCCGCCATCTTGGATATTTACATTTAGCAATTTATATTTAACTTTATTTCAACACATCTTTTATTTAAATTCTTTACACCTTCATAAGATTTTAAACTCTTTAATTAATTTAAATCCCTTTATTTGATTTGTTTATTTAAAACCCCTTCCCTTTACATAAGTTCTAATCTAAAATTTCTATTTCCCTTACATTCATAAAATACAACATAATTTCTGCATTTATGGCATCGCCATCTTGAAACCCCCCACTCTTTAAAACAAAGCCACCAGCATTTACTTGTAAAATTTAAAGTTTACTGTTAATGATTTGAAAATTTATTTAAATTTTATAACATTTTCCCAATTTAGAAAAAATTCTTCAAATTAAAATTTTAATTTGCAAAGGGAAAACAATTTAGATCTGACCTGATTCCACACAAAGCATGGCTTGCCTTTCTTCTCCCTCTCTTCTCCGTCTCTCCCTTTGTTCTCCAACGGGGTGGGGAAAATCCGGCTTGGCTGTTGCTTTGCTTCCACGTAAGAATACTTGGATGAACTTCCCACGCGTTGCCGCCATCTTTGAAATCCTCCATCCCTTTGTGTGTCTGCTAGGCCTCAGGTAGATCAGCTCGCTTCACCCTTTGGTTGAAATCCTTCCATCTTCTTTCTTCGATGCCATTCGCACCTCTTTTAAATTTTAACGGTTACCAGTAAAATTTTAGCTTTAAGCCCTTCTTTTAACACAGTTCTTGGGCATTTCTTAACACAGAAAAGAAATAGAAAAATCTTTTAAAAACGTTTATCAATTTAGTTAGATTTTGTTTAACTTTGTTAGAAATTTAGACTCACACTTTTAAAACTGTTTGCTAGGTTACACTGTTCACATCGCCTTGTCTTTCTAGTAAGGCTGTAACACACACATTTAACGACGCTCGCACATAATTTGATGGAAATTTATGGGAACCTCTTTCGCAGCGATCTTGAAATGCGAAAGGGCCCCATACGAAACTACAGCGTCACGACATCTCAACGAAACAAACTTTCCCTAGCCACTCATAGTTTTTGAACTATTGACGGTAACAAACTATTGTTCATTGTTTTACCGGAGCTACGCCCGACACCGACCTTACCCTTCGAGAGTCCTGGTTTAGCTGCGGCTTCAAAAGACGCTTGGCCTGCTCAACCCGGGAAAACACCCCCACCTGCAGTCCGTTCCCACGAGTTGACAACCAATAGGGATCTTAAATCGATGTCGCCTGATCGGCGCGCGCACTTCTTTTGTACTAGTGCGTAACGGCTCGCAAAATTGATAGACCGATCGATTTAATCCACTTTTTCGATCAAGCCGTATAACTCTTTAAAGGTGCTTCTGATGGAATTTTATTATTCTTTATTTTTGATTTTTCTCGTCTTGCTTTATCTCTGGAAATGTCGATGGTAACTCTAGGCCAATTTTGATCATCTTCCCCTTGCAAACGGCCTTAAATTTAAGTTTCAAACCCTTCCCACGGTGGCTTGGTTTGTTTTACTTACAAGAACTTTAGACTCTTTATGTTTTACATGTTATCTTTTTGCGGCATGTATTCCAAGAGAATATTGCCCGCCGCAGTGTGTGTGTGTGTGTGTGTGTGTGTGTGTGTGTGTGTGTGTGTGTGTGTGTGTGTGTGTGTGTGTGTGTTCTGTGTGTGTAATTGGGGATTAACTTCGATTTCCGAAATATTTGAAGTATTATTAAAATAATTTTCAAAAATGGGTTACAATGTATTTAAACACATTGAAAATTGAAAATCAGTAGCATGTTGATGCAAAATCGACCATGCTACAGTTTTTTGCGCTAAAGCTAGAACAGAACAAATATTTAATTCCAAGCATTACGCAAATTGTAGATAAAAAGCAAAGATGGAGCATTTTCAATTCGAATATAATAATATATAGTTACAACAATTTAATATATTAATCACATCAATCCTATTACATCTTGATCAGTCTAACTTTGCCAAATATAAAGAGAATATCATTTTAATAAATTTATGTTCTTAATAATGCATTTCCCATAATTTTCCATAATTAAGAACCTGTTCTTAGTTATTACAATAGATATCTTCAGCGATGTATAAACTGACACGGTGTAATGTATAAATGCGGTGGATTTATATAAAATTATCTATACAATTGTGTTCTCTTAATCTCCCTTGGGGTATGTCAAAATATAAAGTGTGTGTGAGTGTTGTAACGGTCTGACATTCCGGGACAAATAGGAAATAAATAATTTCCTGTTTTTAAGTAATAAAGTTGATTTTTAAATTAATCAAGCCTGCATACATACTATGCCAAGCCGACCTACACGGGCCTACTATGTCGGTAAACCGCAACGGCAGCCGGTGACTACTATAGCAAGCTTAAAACCCGCACGGCTGTGTCGATGTGAATCTAGGAGCGTGTTTATGTTTTGATTACTGTATCAACTTACTATGTACTGTCGGCATACCAAGGCCTACATATATAATCAGTGTAAATAATCAAATAGCCTCAATGGATATATCCTATAGCTGTAAATGTATCTAGATATAAAGGTATATATGGAGAAACACTAATAATGAGGCCTATCACAAAACGTGAATAAATATATGTTATAAAACGATCCTAAAACGATGCTAAGCCATCATGCATGCTATCATACAAAGGCGTATATACCATGTTCAGCCAACATACGTGATAGCACACATAATGTGTTAAACAAATATGCGTGTAAACCTGCATACATACTATGCCAAGCCGACATACACGGGCCTACTATGTCGGTAAACCACTGGCCAAAGCCTATATGATCCGAGCCTGACACATTTACAACTCGTCTATCAGGTAGAACCAGGCAACCGTATAATACGGGAAGTACTATATGGTATAACTAACAACGCATAACCTATCACGCCCATGACGGTCAACAAATATTACAATATAATTTTAAAAAACGTTACGCAACCTATATACATACAATGCTAAGCCAACATTCAGGCATATATACTATGTTAAACCAGCATGCAATATACTCTAAATAGCCATATATACGCTGTTAAACCAGTATGCAGGTTAACCTATATACATCCTGTATTAGGCAAATATCCCCGTTACCCACATAGGCCTATATAATATGTTAAGCCTGGATGAATGATAGCTTATATAGTGTGTTAAACAAATATGCTTGTAAACCTACATAAATAATATGCTAAGCCTATACATACTGTGCTGAACAGATATGCGTGTAAACCCACATAAGATACTATGCTAACCAACATGGATGCTATCCTACATAGGCTTATATACTATGTTAAGCCAGCATACGTGATTGCCCTATATAGTGTGTTCAATAAATATGCGTGTAAACCAAATAAATACTATGCTAAGCCAACATGCATGCTATCCTTCATAGGCGTATATACCATGTTAAACCAATACACATGATAACCTTATATAGTGTTTTAAACAAATATGTGTGTAAGCCTGCATGCATTTTATGCTAAGCCGACAAGGGCCAACAAATTATAACACTATATATCCAACGCATAGTTTAGCTAATGGTTATCACGCAGTAGCCTGACTACAACTTGCCCACATAATACCTGATACATAGCTAGACTAATCATTAACACATAGTATCCGATGCATAGCCTGACGATGGGTTAACATAGAGTATCCGATAAGTAGCTTGAGTATGCCCCAACACATAATATCCGGTGCATAGCCTCGCTAATGGTTAGCACATAGTAGCCGATGCTGAGCCTGGCTATGGAGTATCACATATTATCCGATGTGTAGCCTGACTAATGGGTAACACATCCAATGCATGGCTTGGCTAATGACCAACATATAGCTGGGCTATTGGTTATTTTTAACTATGGGTTAACATATAGTATCCGATAAGTAGCTTGATTATAGCCCAACACATAATCTCCAGTGCATAGCCAGGCTAATGTTCATCATGTAGTACCCAATGCATAGCTTGAGTATGGTTTAACAAACAGTATCCAAAGCATAGCTTGACTATGATTATCACATGAGTAGGTTGATTACAAACTAACACATAATATCCGATGCATAGATTGACTACAAGTTAACACAAAATATCCGATGCCCGGGCTGACTAGGGTTTAACAAACAGTATCCGATGAGTAGATTGACTAAGGTTTATCTCATAGTATCCGTAGAGTAGGTTGATTACAAACTAACACATAATAATCATTGCATAGTCTGGCTAATGGTTATTAAATAGTACCTGTTGCATAGCTAGGCTAATGATTAACACATAGTACCCGATGCATAGCCTGACTAGGGCTAGCACACAGTATCCGAGGTATAGATTGACTAATGGTTAACACATGGTATCCAAAGCATAGCTAGGCTAGTGGATAACTAATGGTTAGTTTGACTATGGTTAACACACAGTATCCGATGCGTAGCTTAGCTAATGGATAACACACAGTACCTGTTGCATAGCTAGGCTAATGCGTATCACATAGTATCCGATGAATGGCTTGATTAGGGGTAACACATAGTATCCGATGCACAACTTAGGATCGAATATGACGTCATCCAGGGCGGAGAACAAGATGGCGGCTATGTTGATACCGTGTTCAAACGGGCTATGGCCAGTGCAGGCTAGATCAAATAACCAACGTTTCAACTAAACAACTGTCTTACGCTAAGTTTAACCGACCAACATACGCGAAGTTCAAACGAACAACATTTACACCAAGTTCAAATAGGCTACGGCTGGTGAAGGCCAGATCAACGTTTCAGCTAATCAACGTTGAAAAACTTACGCTAATCAACCAACATCTACACCGAGGTCAAATGGGCTATGCCGGCTATGGTGAGTGAAGGCACTGGCAAAAGCCCTAGGTCTTAGACATAATTATAGCTACCAACGCTTACCAAAATATCTATATAGAAACCGTCAAGGCCTTTACACATATTGTTTAGGTATGTTGTATCATTTACAGCATACTAACTAAGGTAAAGCTACCTTTCAGGTAGGCCCTAGGTAAAGCTACCTTTGAGGTATGCCCCAGGTAAAGCTACCTTGGAGAAAGGCCATAGGTAAAGACACCGTCGAGTCAGGTCTTAGGTAAAGCTACCCTGGAGTCAGGCCCTAGGTAAAGTCACCCCGAAGTCAGGTCTTAGGTAACGAATCGTAACCCTACATACTGTGTGAAGCCGATATGCACTTTACCCTACATAGGCCTACATACTGTGTTAAGCCAATATGCGTGTACGCCTAAATAGGCCTACATTCTCAGCCGATATGCACGTTGTGCTACAAAAGCCTTGCAAAATGTGTTAACCCGGTATGCATATAAACCTACATAGGCCTACACCCTGTAGCCAAGATGCACATTACCCTGCATATATCCTGGAATAGATGTTAACCCATATACATCCTGTATTAGGCCGGTATGCATGTAAACCTACATAGGCCTACACCTTGTATTAAGCCAAGATGCACGTTACCCTGCATATATCCTGTAATAGATGTTAACCCATATACATCCTGTATTAGGCCGGTATGCATGTAAACCTACATAGGCCTACACCTTGTATTAAGCCGAGATGCACGTTACCCTACATACATCCTGTAATAATACACTTCATTGCAGGTGTAGAAAAGTCCACACAGACAGAGCTCGACATATAAATTCTTGTTTAAAACCTTTACAGTAATACTGTTACGACCGCGATAACGCACTCTGATTAACAAATGACGTCAAACAAAATGTCGGTCAAGATGGCGTCCGGACCATCGGTATGTCATCTGTATAGGATTAACTGTTGCTTGCCACCTATACTTGCTATAACATTAGTCCATCTGCAGGGCAGGGCCATCGGGCAGTTACATACCTGTGCCTATGATCATGTTCTGACGCTAGTCATGAGTTTCTCGTTACAACATTTTTCAATAAAATTCATCTCTTGCCCCTAGATGGAGTATCATCTCTATCCATCTACAAGCTAAATCAGGGCCAAGGATATACAGTAAAGGCCAGATACATACTTGTGCCATGTCGTATGATCATGTTCTGACGTTATTTATGTGGTTCTCATTTCAAATAAGATTATCGAATCTGCGCATCTACAAGGCATACTATGATAAAGAGGAAGATCATCACGGCCTCTAGCATGTCTAAGGTACAGTATAGGATCATCTTGGCATCTAGTATGTCTAAGGTGGCACCACCAATACACTCTGTACGGAAGAGGATCATACGTGATATTTGCAGCATACTCTGGTACAGAAAGGATGATCCCGGCATCTGCCATGTACAGAGATATTGTGATAGGTTATGGATTGGTAGATGTCCTTACGGAGCACTTGTCTTAGCTCATGCACTAACATTGGTCTTCACGCGAATGTTTTTATGGAGCTATTGTGCTACGGTATGATATTGTAGCTGTCTTCACGGGGCTATGATGATAGGTAAAATCCATTGACTTTACGTAACTATTGGCTTAGGTCAGGCATTTGTAGATGTCTATACGTAGCTATTGCCGTTGGTCATTAGTTGATAGAGGTAATTATATACTTTGGTCAAGGGTTGGTAACAGATTTTACGTAGCCATTGTTAAGTGGTAGCTATCGTTTAGGGGTTCTGCCTTTACGTAGCTATTAAGACTGGGCAAGCATTGATAGCTGTTTCACCACTCCAAGCTGGCTTTACCTATGGCCAGACTCCGGGGTTGCTTTACCTAGGGCCTGACCTTAAGGTAGCATTACCTAAGACCTGACTCGACGGTGTCTTTACCTATGGCCTTTCTCCAAGGTAGCTTTACCTAGGGCCTACCTGAAAGGTAGCTTTACCTTAGTTAGTATGCTGTAAATGATACAACATACCTAAACAATATGTGTAAAGGCCTTGACGGTTTCTATATAGATATTTTGGTAAGCGTTGGTAGCTATAATTATGTCTAAGACCTAGGGCTTTTGCCAGTGCCTTCACTCACCATAGCCGGCATAGCCCATTTGACCTCGGTGTAGATGTTGGTTGATTAGCGTAAGTTTTTCAACGTTGATTAGCTGAAACGTTGATCTGGCCTTCACCAGCCGTAGCCTATTTGAACAGGTACTGCAAATATATGTAGTACCTGCAAGTATATGCAACAGGTACTGTGTGTTATCCATTAGCTAAGCTACGCATCGGATACTGTGTGTTAACCATAGTCAAACTAACCATTAGTTATCCACTAGCCTAGCTATGCTTTGGATACCATGTGTTAACCATTAGTCAATCTATACCTCGGATACTGTGTGCTAGCCCTAGTCAGGCTATGCATCGGGTACTATGTGTTAATCATTAGCCTAGCTATGCAACAGGTACTATTTAATAACCATTAGCCAGACTATGCAATGATTATTATGTGTTAGTTTGTAATCAACCTACTCTACGGATACTATGAGATAAACCTTGGTCAATCTACTCATCGGATACTGTTTGTTAAACCCTAGTCAGCCCGGGCATCGGATATTTTGTGTTAACTTGTAGTCAATCTATGCATCGGATATTATGTGTTAGTTTGTAATCAACCTACTCATGTGATAATCATAGTCAAGCTATGCTTTGGATACTGTTTGTTAAACCATACTCAAGCTATGCATTGGGTACTACATGATGAACATTAGCCTGGCTATGCACTGGAGATTATGTGTTGGGCTATAATCAAGCTACTTATCGGATACTATATGTTAACCCATAGTTAAAAATAACCAATAGCCCAGCTATATGTTGGTCATTAGCCAAGCCATGCATTGGATGTGTTACCCATTAGTCAGGCTACACATCGGATAATATGTGATACTCCATAGCCAGGCTCAGCATCGGCTACTATGTGCTAACCATTAGCGAGGCTATGCACCGGATATTATGTGTTGGGGCATACTCAAGCTACTTATCGGATACTCTATGTTAACCCATCGTCAGGCTATGCATCGGATACTATGTGTTAATGATTAGTCTAGCTATGTATCAGGTATTATGTGGGCAAGTTGTAGTCAGGCTACTGCGTGATAACCATTAGCTAAACTATGCGTTGGATATATAGTGTTATAATTTGTTGGCCCTTGTCGGCTTAGCATAAAATGCATGCATGCTTACACACATATTTGTTTAAAACACTATATAAGGTTATCATGTGTATTGGTTTAACATGGTATATACGCCTATGAAGGATAGCATGCATGTTGGCTTAGCATAGTATTTATTTGGTTTACACGCATATTTATTGAACACACTATATAGGGCAATCACGTATGCTGGCTTAACATAGTATATAAGCCTATGTAGGATAGCATCCATGTTGGTTAGCATAGTATCTTATGTGGGTTTACACGCATATCTGTTCAGCACAGTATGTATAGGCTTAGCATATTATTTATGTAGGTTTACAAGCATATTTGTTTAACACACTATATAAGCTATCATTCATCCAGGCTTAACATATTATATAGGCCTATGTGGGTAACGGGGATATTTGCCTAATACAGGATGTATATAGGTTAACCTGCATACTGGTTTAACAGCGTATATATGGCTATTTAGAGTATATTGCATGCTGGTTTAACATAGTATATATGCCTGAATGTTGGCTTAGCATTGTATGTATATAGGTTGCGTAACGTTTTTTAAAATTATATTGTAATATTTGTTGACCGTCATGGGCGTGATAGGTTATGCGTTGTTAGTTATACCATATAGTACTTCCCGTATTATACGGTTGCCTGGTTCTACCTGATAGACGAGTTGTAAATGTGTCAGGCTCGGATCATATAGGCTTTGGCCAGTGGTTTACCGACATAGTAGGCCCGTGTATGTCGGCTTGGCATAGTATGTATGCAGGTTTACACGCATATTTGTTTAACACATTATGTGTGCTATCACGTATGTTGGCTGAACATGGTATATACGCCTTTGTATGATAGCATGCATGATGGCTTAGCATCGTTTTAGGATCGTTTTATAACATATATTTATTCACGTTTTGTGATAGGCCTCATTATTAGTGTTTCTCCATATATACCTTTATATCTAGATACATTTACAGCTATAGGATATATCCATTGAGGCTATTTGATTATTTACACTGATTATATATGTAGGCCTTGGTATGCCGACAGTACATAGTAAGTTGATACAGTAATCAAAACATAAACACGCGCCTAGATTCACATCGACACAGCCGTGCGTGTTTTAAGCTTGCTATAGTAGTCACTGTCTGCCGTTGCGGTTTTAAGATAATGTGTTATCTCTGCAAGTTTGCATATGTCTAGCTTTACACGGTCAAGCGTATTCCCTCAATCGATAGGGCTTTATTGCATTGTTTATTAATTTAGTAGCATAGACAAATTTTGAGTTTGGCAATCATAACCCCTTGCCCCGCATTACCCAATGCATTTAGGGGTAGAACACTCTAGTTAGGGTGAGTCTAATACCTGCATAGAGTCGCTCGAACGCGGATACGTCATCAAATATGTTAAATCTTTACGTGGGCTTGATAGGTTATGCATTGGTAGATGTACCCTATAGTACCTCCCATATTATACGGTTGCCTGCCTGAGGATCAACCTGATAGAGGAGGTGAAAATAGCTCAGGTCATACGGGCTTTGGCTTGTGGTTTACAGACATAGTAGGCCCATGTATGTTGGCCTAGCATAGTATGTATGTAGGCTTGCATGCGTATTTGTTTAACACATTATGTGGACTATCATATATATTGGCTTAACATAGTATATAAGCCTTCACGTCTTACAGACGATCTAACCGATCAGTTTTTGATAATTTCATATATTATTTGATAACCACCCCCACTTGGTGGAGGTACTTGTCTTAGTCGATAGGCTGTAATTGATATAGCAACCATCTTGGCCCGGCTCTTGGGTAGCTTTACTTAAAGGCTGACTGCCTTAACTAAGGCCCGGCTCCTGGGTGTCTCTAGGTATGGCCTGATTCCAGGGTTACTTTACCTAGGTTGGCTTTACCTGAGTCCTTGCTCCGTGTTAGCTTTACCTAAGGCATAGCTGCTGGGTGGCTAGGCTTGGATTGGCTTTAACCGAGACCATGCTCCGTGTTAGCTTTACCCGCTCCTAGGCGGTGTTACCTCAAGCGCGGTTTTGGGAGTGACTTTTACCTAGGTCACCGATCATTTTTGGCAATCTGAAATCAGGTGATCCCACCCACACATCCTACCATAATGGACTCCACACATATCCCTTACGGTCATCTGATCCAACCGGTCGATTTTTGGCAATTTCATATATTATTTAAAAACTACCCCTAGGTGAAACTACCCCCGCAGCAGTACGTACTGGACTCTAGACGTATCCCGTACTGTCTGTTGATCCAGCCGATCGATTTTCGGCAATTTCATATTTTATTCAAAAACTACCCCTAGGTGAAACTACCCTCAACCGTAGCGATAATACACTCTGGACACACCCTATCAGTCAAGGCACGTTTTTCCAAAATGTTTTCGAAAACTACCCCCTACACCCAATCCACCCCCGGAGCTACCCCCGGAGATGGTCCTGAACGTAGCTGAGGTCACCCCATCTACTAGGGGTTGGTTAGGTGCAATTTACCGGCCTTAGGTCAGTGGGTTGGAATTTATTTTTTTCGAAAAATTACCCCCTACCCCTCTAAACGTGGGCGAAACCACCCCCAAGGCTAGGATCAAGGTCGCGACGACCTGTTGCATCATCCAAAACTACCCCTATAATCCTAGGTTACGTAGAGGTCGAGTTAGGGGTAGTGCGCGCCAGGGAGGGGAATAATCTACTCCAGTCTTACTCTAGTCATATAACTGGACAGTAATGTATATGTTTTGAAAAAGCTGATAATGTAAATTAGCGAAAAGCTTCAATAAATATTAAAATGAAGTAATATACACTTATAAATAAAGAATAAAAACATAGTACAACTCACAAATATACAATTTTTTATTTCAAACGCGTTTCAACGACTAATTTGTCGTCATCCTCACTGAAAATACACAAATGAAATTAACTAAAATATATATATATATATATATATATATATATATATATATATATATATATATATATATATTTATATATATAATAAACATAACCTATAAAGTTTTAGCAAACGTAAAAACAAAAGAGGAAATCACACTTTTGCTAAAACTTTATAGGTTATATTTAATATATATATATATATATATTTTAGAATTTCATTTGTGTATTTTCACTGAGGATGACGACAAATTAGTCGTTGAAACGCGTTTGAAATAAAAAAATTGTATATTTGTGAGTTGTACCATATTTTTATTCTTTAATTACAACTTTCACTCACAAGTCCGCTCGAATATTATTTACAATATACACTTGTTTATGAAAGTTGTTTTATTTTACCATATATATATATATATATATATATATATATATATATATATATATATATATATATATATATATATATATATATATAAATATATATATATATAAAATATATATAATATATATATATATATATATATATATATATATATATATATATATATATATATATTTTAAAACAACACAGGCTATTCAAATACAAGAATATTTATTTTTCTATATCCAAAGCTTTTCGTTGGCAAACAGTACCAACATCATCAGGAATGAAAATTACAATAATATAAGCTATAGTCCTAAAACATATGTTTATTTAGAAATAGAATTGTTGCTAAATTTATACAAATTGCTAAATTTATTTTGTTGCTGTAACATTATAGACATTGAATATAGTATCAAATTTAGAATGCATTTGTATTTGTTCTTTTATTAATTTGTTATTGTTATTGTGTTTATATATTTCGAATGCTTCATATATATTCATTCTTAATCCCTTATTAATTTCTTTTATAAGTCTGATATTTTCTATATTTGGAAATTGGTGCTTATTATTAATACAATGATTTGCGAAATTTGATTTATATATTTCTGGATTAATATAGGCATTTAAATGTTCTTTATATCTTTCTTTTAATTTTTTCTTTGTTTGACCTATATAAGCTTTATTACAATTTTTGCATTCTAATTTATAAACACCTCCTTTTTCATGCATATTATTTGTTTTATTATTGTTATTTATTATTTTTATTATTTTGTTATTAGTTTTGTATGCAATTTTGGTATTTGTATTTTTAAATAATTTGGTGATATTTTTTATTTCATGGCCTATAAATAAAAATGAAGTTCATATTGTATTATTATTATTATTGCAAATTAAATTATTATTTTGTTTATTTAAAATATTATAATTACGTTTGTCAACAGTTTTCTTTTTATAACCGTTTTCTAATGCAATTTGATAAATTATGTTTTTTCTCTTATTTTATTTTCTTCATTCATGGGTCATTCATTTATTATGCATTCTATATAATAAGTTATATAAAGCAGCCATTTTTTGATTATATGGATGATTAGATTTATTTGGAATAATTTGGTTTGTCAAAGTTGGTTTACGGTATATCATTTATTCAAATTTTTCATTTATTCTTATTATTGTTAAATCTAGAAAATTAATTTTGTTATTTGTTTAAATTTCATAAGTAAATTTGATTTTATCATTAATTTTATTTATTTTATCCAAAATATTTGTTAAATTTATATTTTTATTGTTTGATATATACATTCCATCATCTACATAAATATTAGAAATATCTACATAATATTGTTAACATCTAAATTTGTGACTAAAGTCGTGACTTAGTTATATTTAGTGATCAAAAATTAACCAGGGTCAAGAAGGAAGAACTCAGATACTTTACGACTACATATGGTATGTTTAAAAATTATATATATATATATATATATATATATATATATATATATATATATATATATATATGTATGTATATATGTATAAACGTATATACATAAACATAATATGGTACGAAACAAGTAAATTAAAATTTAATTGAATATAATTTTGTACTTTTAAATTTTAAATAATGTTTTATTTATTCACTTTTAAAATTAGGATATCATATCTATACTCCCTAAAACACATACATAAATATGTATAAATATTTGTACACATACATATATAAAGTAGAACTTACCGTTATGAGTTTGAAATGGTTATTAAAGGTAATATAAGGTAAGTTGATATAAGCTTTTACAATAAACCTCTAAAGGTTATATATTTGTTTTTAATAAAATTTTTATATGTTAATAATCCGGAATATTTATTTCTAATACAACATAGTCATCTCCTCTTTGTAGGTGATAGCTTGTAATGATGAAATATTATTATAAATTTTAAAGAACTTTTTACATTTCACCATAAAGAGCTTAATTTAGAGACCGTGTACTTCCATTACTCACTCACACGTAGAAATATTATGTTTGCGAAAGAAACGCGCGGACTTTTATTGCTCTGTTTTCCGAGCAAGGTCGTAATTTGTCAGTTCGTCAACCTGGGTTTGTCACGTATCGTAAACATTATAGCTTACAATTTTTGTGAGACCATCCATACGGTATGTTGGAAACAGTTTCGCGTTTATGTAATAACCTTGTGAGCGTAAACAGAAACCTGTCGTACTGGGTGAAATTTTGTTCTTCGGTCGACATAACCTAAATGTTCCGATAACTCACCTTCATTTTTACAGTGCAATGGAAACATGATTTGTCGTAGTTAGTCTCTTTCAATATGGCCTGAGTTGTCTCGGTTCTTGTATATATAGTACCTTTAAATTGAAAACAGAATATATATATATATATATATATATATATATATATATATATATATATATACTCAAATAAATTTTTATAGTCTCTATTTATGAGAGTAGTAAATATGCAAAGTATTCTTCGAAAAGGGTGGAACACTTGGCCCTGACGCAAGCTACAAGTGCAGAAAAAGAAAAAGACCCGTTTAAGAAAAGCACGAGCACAATAAGGACTCCGCCTCTAACAATAACCTTGGAGAGTAGTAAGGTAGCGGATCCATTTGACGATGTTCCTGAACGTGCTGTGGACGCCGAAGTCAGATTTGCAGAGCTTTATTTCAGAGGCCGAATCCTCTGAGGTCGAAAGGCTGATCAGCGAGGCAGATAAGAGCGAGGAGGAGCAAATCAGAGCTATTAGCGCTATCCTACGTACTATGAGGGAATCTGTTGCAAAACAGAAAAATGTGAACATGGCTATCAAGAATGGACTCGTCAAACTAGAGGATGGTCTGGAGGTGCTTCGAGCCTGTAGAATTTCACGACAGAATGCAATATGGACTCTAGCAGAGAGGGCATCTGTGTCTGTAGGAAGTAGCCCTGGTAGACGAAACCTACCTCCACGAAAGCGCCCAAGGGAGTCAACAAACAGCCAGGAGGCGATTGATACTAACATCAAGGAATCGGCAAAAACCGAGAAATGGAATATAGTGGCCAGTAAGAAGAAGGGTAAGGCAAAGAAAGTACCAGAGACGTAGCAGCGCGTGTTGACGCCTATCATACGGCAGCAAGACAGCTGATTGTCCAATAAGGCGAAGAAAGAGGGAAGACCAAGAAGGAACGCCTTAGTTATTAAGGCTTCCGCTGGAAAGAGCTATGCGGAAATCCTAGGTGCGATAAGGAAAGATGTGCGGCCAGAAGACAGTGGTGCGGTGATTCGCGGCATCAGGAAAACGAGAGAGGGTGGAGTTTTGCTGGAACTCAATAGTTGCAGAGACCAGACAGCGCTCCAAACCACCATCGAAACGGCATTCGGAGAGAGCGGAGAGGTCCGTAGCCTGATCCCGAAGATGAGGCTGGAGATTCTGGACCTTGATTCTTACACTTCTAAAGAGGAGGTTAAAGAGGCCCTTGACCGGGAAGAGGTTGAAGGGGAGATAAAGGTGATTCTTGGCCCTAACCGTAGAGAACAATGTCTGGCAATTGTAGAGCTAGAAGAGGCACAGGGCATCAATATCCTAAAGAAAGGCAAAGTTAAAGTAGGATGGGTGTCTGCTAGAATCAGACGAAGAGTCGAGGTTCGTCGCTGCTACAGATGTCTCCAATATGGTCACGTAAGAAGCGACTGCAAGGGTCCTGATAGAAGCGACACGTGCTGGAAGTGTGGACACAGAGACCACAAGGCGGCACAATGTAAGACAGAAGCACGTTGTATCCTTTGCACTGAAAAAGGCTACAAGGATATCCCGCTAAACCATGTATCAGGATCGGGATCCTGTAAAGTTTTTCGAGAGGCTCTCGCTTTGAAAAAAGGCAAGGGCAAACCTGCATTAAGGTGCTGCAAGGTAACCTCAACAGATGTCGGGCTGCTAATGGATTGATCGATCAGTTGGTACTGGAAACAAGAATCGACGTAGCGATCATCAGCGAGCCGTACCGTCATAAAGGGAAATCAGCATGGCAAAAGGATGAATCTGGAATGGCAGTAATCTGGATTACGGACCTGCGGAAGTTTCCGATAAGTAAGACTGGCTCTGGAAGTGGCTATGTTTGGATTACAAGTGGAGACTTGACATTCGTCAGCTGCTACTTCTCTCCAAACGATAGTATCAACATTTACCAGGAAAAATTGCATAATATGGAGGATTCAGTGAGAGAGGTGGGTGGAAAAATCATAATGGCCGGAGATTTCAACGCCAGAGCGGTAGAATGGGGAATGCCGCGCACAAATAGAAGAGGAAATCTTCTGTTGGAAATGGCAGCCAGACTGGGACTTCATATCCAAAACACTGGTAGTACCCCGACATATCATCGGCCCGGTTACGGATACTCCATTCCAGATGTGACGCTGGTATCGAAAACCTGGGGCGGAGATGTAGGAACTGGCGAGTGCTCCCGGACTACTCGGGGAGTGATCATGATTATATATCTTTTGATATTGAAGAGGAGTATATAACATCTCGTTCCGGGATCCGTTCCCAGCCAAGGTGGAGCGTAGGAAAGATGGATGGAGCAATGTTGATGGAAGCATTTTGTTTCATGTGGCAATGTAATCCGGCCTCCTATCCAGATTCATCCAATGTAGGGGATATAGAAAGTGCCGTTAAACAGGTGATCTACGTCATACGACAAGCCTGCCAAATGTCAATGCCTCGTAAGAGCATACGCAAAGCAAGACAGCAAGCCTATAGGTGGACCGACGATATAGCCGATCTCAGAAGAAGATGTCTTCAACTTAGACGGAAGGCACAGAGATCTCGTGGCAGGGTTAAGGCAGCGGCTCTAGCCTTAAAGCACAAGGAGGCAAAAAAGGCTCTTGTTTTGGCAATCCGGCAGAGCAAGGATTGTTGCTGGAGATCCCTTTGCGAAGAGATTAATGAAGACCCCTGGGGTATGGGCTATAAAATAGTTACACGAAAGCTGAGCGGCGGAAGACAGTGGACAAAGGAAATCACAGCTGGAGCAGCCCAAGGATCGGTACTGGGACCAGACCTGTGGAATGTGGCATATGATGGTCTTCTGAGATTAGAAATGCCAGAAGATGCATATCTGGTGGGCTACGCCGATGATGTTGCTGCTGTCATTACAGCTCGCAGCACTGAGTTGGCGCAGGTACGGCTGAATCAGGTCATGCGTAGGATTAACCTATGGATGACATAACACGGTCTACAGCTGGCCGTTTCCAAGACTGAGATAGTTTTATTATCTGGAAGGAGGATGCCGATGGTGGTACCAATGGTTGTGAGACAGGAGACGCTCTTCACCAAGAGAGCGGTGAAGTACTTAGGAGTCAAGCTGGACAACAAGCTGACGTACGGGGAACATTTTCGCATGACCTGTGATAAGGCTGCGGCTGTGACCTCGTCACTCGCAAGATTGATGGCTAACGTCGGTGGCCCAAGGGCAAGCAGGAGACGACTCGATACGATTCAACGAATGGGAGCGCTAAGAATAGCGAGTGCCTACCGTACTGTTTCGTCGGCAGCTGTGCTGGTTGTGGCAGGTGTTGTGCCAATCGACCTATTGGCTCAAGAGAGGAAACTTGTATATAATAACAGTAAAGAGATAGCCAAAATAGAGGCGGTCAAGCGAGCCAGAGTACAAACCATGAACCAGTGGCAGCAACGATGGAATCATGAACGGTCAGGTAGGTGGACGTTCCTTCTGATAAGAAGCTTAAAGGAATGGACAGAACGCAGGCACGGGGAAGTGAACTTCTATATCACAGGCCACGGGTACTTTAGGGCATACCTGTTTAAGGTGGGAAACGTTCTGTCCCAGAACTGCCGGATATGTAGCGACAAACTGGATGACTCGAGGCACACCTTCTTTGAGTGCGCCAGATTCGTAGACCAGAGGAGTCGATTGATGACACATGCCACGGGTCTCTCCCCAGAGAGCTTTGTGCGGACGATGCTTGCATCGGAAGCCAACTGGAATATGGCATCGAAATACATCGAATCTATTCTACGATGTAAAAAAGAGGAAGGATGGCTAGATCCGTAATATAATGGAGGAAGTATAAGAGGCACCACCCTGAAGTAATGCTTCGGCGGTTCCGGGGTGGAAATCTGCCTGGAGGGTTACGAGTTTAGTGGGTAAACTTTCAGATGTAGAGCCTAGTGCAGTATCGAGAGGAGTCCCACACTCTGTGCATAAAGCATTCTCGTCGTTAAAAAAAAAAAAAAAAAAAAAAAAAAAAAATATGCAAAGTATAGATCCTGAACTAAACCTACTCTCTATCCGAGTCACAAAAATGTGTCTCACGCACTTTTAAGGAGAAGCGTAAGGAAAGGCGCATCTTATATCTGCTATGCAGGAGATTTTCTGTGAAAAAAAAACAGTTAGAAATTCATAGACGCTACACTACACCACAGGAAGAAGTAGGAATCACTCATACTTCATATAAAGGCTATTAGACTGTAACATAAACTTTGGTTTAGAATTTGTGTTCTATGAAGAATATACGTAAATAATGAAGGAGCGTCGTTCACAAATATATAATAACCAATATCCCATAGATATTATTTGCAAATTTCGTTGTACAATGAACTTTGGTAAATAAAACGAAGATATCTCATAGTTAGAACAAAAACTGTTATTTTGGAGTGGCAAACAAGGAAGATCAGAAGGTAGGTGTGACGTCATTTACAGTGCAGTAAAGAGTTGAATGCTGGTTGTCAGAATTCTTTAACATGGCAGTTCTTCATTTAACTAAAACTATTACATTAAAAAACGAAAAGATTTTTCAGTTATGGCATAAAGTTTATAAGATAAATAGATGAAAAAATGTTCAAAGACAATAAGTCACAGAGTGAATAAGAAAAAATAAATGTTGAATGTCTTTAAAATGTTCATGTTCTGTTATGGTTAAACATATTTCTTTTAATTAATTTTATTCTTTCAAATGTATCTTTAAAGAAAGAAAGTACCGTTAAAAATTTAATTTTAATGGTAAACGAGAATTGTTGTTTGGCTGAGGCATAAAAGGTTTTTCTTTGGGCACTTTAATCTTTCATAGATTTTCCTTGGGCACTTTAATCTTTCATAGATTTTCCTAGGGCACTTTAATCCTTCATACTTTCACAAAATACAAACAGTAACTAAAAACTGATAAATATGAGTACAAATCAAGTTTAAATACTACAAATCGTGTAATACTATTTATTAGGAATATACTGTGGATGAATTTAATAATAAATACACAAAAACCTCTTAATCACAAACCTTCTTTATTTTACCCACATGCACATTTTAGTTACCAAGTAAACATCCTCAGAAGGATAACATACAACGACTGAGTCTTTGTATGTTATCCCTCTGAGGATGGTTACTAGGTAACTGAAATGTAAATAAGGGTAAAATAAAGAGAGTTTGTGTTTAAGAGGCTTTTGTATATTTATCAAATAACGTAATCTAAATCAAATTAAATTAATCGACAATAAACATTGTTGCTGAAAGTAGCAATATAAATAACTTGTATATACATCCGTGTTTCAAATATCTTCAAATGTACATCGCCAGATACAGAAAAGCCGTCTTGGGCCGCGGAAAATGCCAGTTATTGTTTTATTTAGAACGTTATATTTAATATGTATTTTTATATAACACACAATTTTTAAAAACAAACAACTTTGAATGTTTTCATTGAACATTTGGTTTGTTTTACCAAGACTCACTGACCTCGATTTTTACATTTTTTGAAATACGTAGGCCTATATTATAATTATTAGAAAGTTTTTCCAACTACACGATTGTTTTCTATTGTTTACTTAAATCAATTTATTTTTAGTTGTAAATTAAGTTACTACCTAATTTTTCTTAATATTCTCAATACGTATATTATAATAATTACATACATACATACATACATATATATATATATATATATATATATATATATATATATATATATATATATATATATATATATATATACACAAAATGCTAACAATACGGATACCATATGATAATCATTTTGCATGAACATACATGGAAGAAATATACACTTACAAATGAATGTGTACATTTAATGTACAATTTACAATGTAAAGGTTTTTCAAACTACACGATTTTCTTTTCTATTGTTTACGTAAATCAATTTATTCTTAGTTATAAATTACGGTACTACCTAATTTTCCTTAATAATCTCAATAAGTATATTATAATAATTATACATATATATACAAACTGCTAACAATACGGATACCATATGATAATCATTTTGCGTAAACATATATGGAAGAAATAAACAATTACAATTTAATGTGTGAATTTAGTAATAAGAGAACAAAATGTGTATGAATAATAATATACAAACTCCATTAAATCGGTTGACTTAGCCTTGAAGTTTATAAATAAATATTAATGGGTTTTACCTTTTAAAATGAATGTAACAATTAATACTTCAAGATGTATTTTAAAATCCATATCTTCAAAGTAAATCTTGCGATTTAAGAATAGAATCCCCTGTAAAGTTTGCAGAAGATTTTACCGTGTATTAAGTCAACATTCCGTTTACCTCTTTATTAGCATTGCAGAGAGAATGTGTGTTAGCAGGGTCAATATATAGGCTACGTTATCCTCAGATTTAATTAAATGGATAGAAGACAATCCATGTTCTATCAGGTCTTGGTAGCATTCTCATTTTATAATGATTTCCCTCGAACGTTTGCTTGTCGATAAATTAAAAGAATGACAAACACATTCATTTCCGCCACAGTATTTCTGAAATTAAATCTTCAACTTTCTTTTGTGTAAAACTTTGTTTTTCCATTTTGTATTTAGCATTTTATTCTGACGAAATTAATTAGACTTTGAGGTGTAAAAAGTTTTATGGGAAAGTAGTATAACTCTTGAAAATAATATAAAAGAAATTACACAAATAATAATATAGAAGGAAAACGCAAATAATGTCAAGATGAATAAAATCGTTTAGTGGTTGAGCTGTACTCGCTAATTGAATTTCGTTTAATGCTGCTGTGTGCTTTAAGCCCGTTTAATAGGAAAACGTTTTATAGCTTTAATTAGCATATACAATTTAGTCGTAATAAATAAATGGGAATAATTTTTTAATTTCCGGACAACAATTAAAACTCATTGATTGTCAGTCAACGTACATATCAAAGGTTAATCAGAAAATGACCTCAAGATAACCAAATTAGTGTTAATATTATTACTTTTAAAGGGATTTTAACACTTTACAGCTCAAAACGTTTGAGTATACCAAATCCCTGTTATAATGAAATGTGAATATGCTTTATTTTTTATCATTTAAATATAAAACCCTAATTTAAATATTTATAAATATATTATTTTAATATAATAAGAAATACATTTTTTTAATAAAACCATATTTGTATAACATATAAAACATTCTAACTCAGTATTACATTTAAAATATTGCAATAAATGTATCGATATAGCAATTTTTAATAAGTGCTAAGTGTTTACCTTCAATAATAAGTGTTTTCTTCTATAATTATTAAAGTTTGACTTCCTAATATTACGTCATAAGAAAAGACATCCATCACAAGTACCAATATCCACCTCCGACTGACGTAAATTTATTACTTCATCGGACGTATGAATGAGTTCATCCGTAATACTCCTATAGGAAGTAGAGATGATCCCTTGCTACTGTGAATAGGGGAAAATAAAGGCAAACAATGAGGAGGCTTGCCTACTAACGTGGACCTACTCTCACTTGGGGAGGGACTTTTACCAAATCTTCAGAAAATTTTAATAGTGATAGTTTAATATGCAATCAATCAATTTTTTTGACGGATAAGTTTTGTTTTAAAATATCGTTTTATGTTCAAGTATTGAAATATAACTGAAAACTTTCTTCCTTCGTACAATATATATATATATATTCTTAGTAATAGGTATTGATTGCGATTGAAATCAAAGTGAAAAATAGTTACTTAAAAGAAACAATTAATTTCTATCTTTAGCAATAAGAAAGTAGCTTTACGTTTCTTTGATTTCACTGATTTGATTTTTAATTTCCATACCTATTCATTAATATTTACTAAATTCAAGTTAACAATATAAGAAGAGAACATCCAGTAAAATTAATAATGAAGTTATAATTTTAATTTATATTATAATGAAATTATAAAATGTAATATAGGTTATATACATATATATATATATATATATATATATATATATATATATATATATATGTACATATATAATTATATAGTATTATACACATATAGGTGCACACATACACACACACACACACACACACACACACACACACACACACACCTAACCTAACCTAACAGAACACATACACCAAAATACTCACACACAAATAAAGTCATTAACACAAGTTCAATAATTACGTATATTTTAATTTCAAGTAAAAATAATAGATAGAAACATACGTAGCTCTAATAAATAATCATTCTTGAATCGCAAGTCAAATTATTATTATTATACGAGTAATAAAATTGTAAACTACTTTATAAAATATATTAAAAAAAGTTAGTTTAATTTAATTGCTGTACTTTACTAGAATAAAATTAATTTACCTCTTGCCTGTACCTTAAAGCATAGTCTCTGAGAATGCTGGTCTCTGAGAATGCTGAAATAAGGCAAAATATAAAAATAGAAAGTTGCATTACAACACACAAAAAAAGTAGATAGGAAATTGTTCGAAAATAAATTCATGTTATGGAAAAAGTGTTGTATAAAACAAATGCTTGGAAAATATAATAACCTTTGGTAAGTTAGTTTGAAGGAAACGTAGACAATTTTAAACGTGAACATCTAAGGTTGTGTGTTTTAGAAAGGTATCTATTTTCTTAAAACTGAACAAAGGGTTACGAGAAAATTTAATAAGTAGTGTCAAAATAGGAAGATCTAAAGGCAGATATTCATGTAAACATAGTAAAAGTTTACCAGGTCTGAAACATATTTAAAACATAAGACGACAGTTTACAAGGAAGAATGTACTATTTACAGCGATAATCCCATTCCCTGGTAAATACGAGCAGAGGTTTTTGGGAATGGAGAAAAACATATGGGTGGGAAAGGTAGTATGCAGCTGTACAATTCGACAGTCTGTGTTGAACAAAAATTAATTAAGAAAGGTGTTCGGTCAAATGGTAGTTAGAAAGAAATTCGTTAGCGCATAAGATGTGTGTAAATATATATATATATATATATATATATATATATATATATATATATATATATATATATATATATATATATATAAATATTAAAGTTTATTTTCGAGAGCAAAGGAAGGGCTGGAAGTGTATGAAGGAAAACAATAATGGGAATATTATTTGTGGGAATAGCAAAATCAAAACGTACAAAAAAAAACGGAAATCACAGTAAATATTTGGCGTCAAAACTAGATACAGATAAAATTGTATAAAATGAAATACAGACTAAAGTAAGGAGGAAAGTAATAAGAAAGAAGAATGAGGCATGACAGAGAAACCATAACCGAATAAACAAATACCTGAGTGCTGGAAAGAACACAGAGAGTTGTAATACGTTTAGTAATTAGAGAGTGACCAGTTTATAGAAAACAATATATTACCATAATGTTTGAAAAGTAAGTGAAATATTTTGAAGAGCTATGAGAAAATAGGGCAAGAGTTTAAAATAGGGAGGTAGAAGGGCAGTCATATAAATATTGAAGCTTTGCTGTTAATTATAATTGAAATCATTGTTATTGTTCAAGTAAATAAACAAGGGGAATGCTGCTGGCCCTGAGGAAATTACGTGTGAACTCTTAAAATATGGGACAGATAACGTATAATGGCAACTGCAAGTGACAGCTCTCCGCCAAGCAGATTCTAGGAAACCCAAGTAATGACGAGTTGGAACGTTATACTATAGGCACAGTGCAGAGGAGAATACTTCAAAATAAAAATACAAGGCAAATCATCATCAAGTTTTATAATTGTTAAGGCGGACGTATTCAAAGTGTTTTCTATTGACAAGGTCCTTGATATAATCAAGTTTGTTATTCTTCTGAAGCTAAAATAAAAGTTTTTCAAACAATTTATCAATTTTACAAAACGTTTTAAAAGTAAATTATAACAACTGTTTTATAATGATCTTGTATCTTTGTTTTTCTAATGATTCGTAATTTCAATTGAACTTTCTTTTTAAAAAATATAATTTTTTTAAAACCAACAAATTCAAAAAGTAATCTATATAAACATTAACCTTGCTCAGGCACGTATTACTACATTAATAGTGAAAACCTCTTATGATTTCTAGTTGAATATGTATTACTGTAACTTAAAAATTATGTATGTGATAATATAAATATTACTTGTATTATAGGTAAAAATATAGGGGTTCAATACCACCGTCGCTTTTTATCCATAATGTTATGTCTAGTACTCCTTACCCTTTTTTCCTTCATTCTGAGAAAATAACTAGTTCTGATTTGTTCTCCTTCCGTCACGTAACAAGAAAGACTCTATTCTTCTACAACCATTAATTTCCTCGGGATATAGGATACCCTTTTTGTTATTCCTTAAGACTTTCCAGCCCCTACCTGCCTCCCTGTTGTCCATTTCCTTTGATGTGCTATCCTTGTGTACTTATCACACACATAGGTTGGCTTCACAGTCATAATAGTTCTAACTGAGACCTCATGAAGTGACTCTGAGTAAAATTGTCAGACGTGATATGGAAACGTAGAATGACTATCGTAGATTACGATGGAAAGTAAGAGGTGTTTGAAAATACAGTAATTATTTTAAATGTTTGAAAAACAAATTTCCGATTTAAAAAAAGTAAAAAAATACTTTTAGAAAAAGAACATAATTTATCATAAGGTGATAACCCATAAAATTATGATGTCAGCACCAATTTTCGGAAATGAACGCATATTTAACATACTGTAGGAGGCAAATAAAGCGTTTTTACACAATGCTGGAGATGCTTTGCATATAGATTAAAAAATAAGATTCAACAAATCACAGTCTATTCAAAAATCTCTTCCGTAGATCTATTTTATTGGTATAAGAATTTGTTCTATTTACAATTCAAAAGATTTAAGGAGGTACTCTCTTATATTTATAAGTAACTACAATATTCACATTCCACTTAAATCATCCAAAGGAGGTTGAACTGTGATAATCTGTAGGCTATATCAGAACCAAAAAATGTGTAATGATATATTTTTATCAGGCGAAATATGACATTATATGGTTTTTGCCGAGAACAAAGATTAATTATCGTTCCGAGTACTCTCGAAGTATCAAAAATATGACATTTTGATTTTGTGAAGACTCTATGCTTAACTTTAATAGTTCATGGGAAATCAAGCATTCAAGTTCTTGATAATATCGGAAATGTTTGGAATAGGTTTGATGAAGTACAAGCATGATTGTACTTCAAACTTTTGTGGGTAGTAAGCTAATGATCAATTGTGTTTTCGTTATGAAAAATTATGTTTTACAATTTAGTAAGTAAATTCATTCGGGTTTTTAAGTCGTATTTTTTTCTTTTGAAATATTTTTTATTTCTCAACTTTTAGAGGCATGATCTCAAGCACCTATCTCCATTTTATCGAATTTCGTTTCATGCCGCTGATTATTTTGGCAAGACTGCTAATTAGTCCATACAAATTTTTAATTATTATTCTTAATATTAAAGTATTACCTTATTGCTTAGCCATTGTGCCAATAATTGATACGATCTTTAACAATAAGATAAATATATCAGTTCGACTAACGCATAAATAGAGTAATTTATGCTGCAAATGCTCCAGACGAATTTTCTAAATTCTTATATATTATTTGTATCTTGCAATTATTCTTTTTCATTTCCGATTAAAAACGTGTTAATAATCATGTAATGCAGAATCTAAGGTAAATATATAATATTTCTATGTTTAATAATTATCTAGAAATATTTTTGAAGATAAATTATCAATACATTATTTATACCTCGTTTATGGTAAATGAACTAAATCGTGTTTTTAGTTTATTTATTTGAGCTTATCTCATTCGAGTTATATTAAGATATATATGCCAATATGGTTGAAAAATCGATAAAGCATTCTTATGATGCTCCCTCTAAGAGGCTTTAACAAAGCAAGAAATAAAAAAAATATTCTTTTTATACTTTTTTATTTATTATTTTTAAATATGGTAGAATACTGCATAAATTATATCCTGTGAATGTTTACTTTGGTCATTAGATACTTTTTAATTTTTAACCACTTTTAAAATAAAATAATTTTATTGAAGGTTAAAATACCTTATTAGTGTGTCCAAACCAGACAGATTGGGATGCAACTATAGTGGGACTATATTGTAAAAAAAATCACTTTGATCTATTCAATACTTTCAAAATTATCGTGGAACAATTAAAACATACGGATCCAATACAGAACCTCCTTCTTTTTTTGAAGTCGCTTAGCCAAAGAAAACAAGCTAACGGTCAGACGTGGGAGCTAACAACTGGTTTTTTGTAACCACATATTTTTGCTAAGTCAGAGTAGAGTTCTGGAATTAGAAGTATGTATTTATAAATATGATAAGTTATCCTTCATTAAATTTCGATAGTGAACTCGTGCGCTTCCATTTCAAAGTATAACTACCTGATCTCCAAATAACCATTTTGCTGTAGAGTCGTGTTATTTCTGTTGAAGGGATTATTCAAAATTAAAAAAACAATTAAAGTACCAGAGCTCGTCAAGCGGTTTTTACTCGTCCCAGTATTATCAAACAATGGTCGGGACAGCAAAAGATGTAGGCGTACCTTGTATTTAAACCAAGCAAAACGACAACCTCTTGTTACGAGTGTTTTACAAAGAAAGTTAGCAGCGACTTTAGAAAGAAGCATTTAACATAAAATCTTTCCTCTTGGTGAGAGTTTCAGTGATTTATCTCGAGTAGCTTAAAAAAGAGAAAGATTTTTTTAGTGCAATTCAAAATGAATTGAGAAGGTATCTGAAAGTATACTGACAGTTTCAAAGTACAATAGAGAACAGAAATAATTAATAACTCGTATACATTAGAACAAACTTTTACTTCATTGCCTACAATATATAAAATAATAAACAGTACAGATAAGATACGTTTATATAAACAAAATAAACCTACGTACTAAATAGCAAACATTTTATGGTACAAATCAGGACGAAATGTTTGAAAAAACCGAGTTAACACCTTTGAATATACATCGTAGGTGATCGACAACACTTCAACGTTTGATTTTAAGCGTGAAATTGTTAAATTTGTAATTCAATAAATTTATCGATAATGTACTACATTTAATTATTTTCCTAAATGTTTCGAATTCATCTTACCATTTTCCATCAACGTAATTAACTAGCGAGTTCTATTTCTGTGTAGAAAAGTCCACTGGAATTTGTTTTATAGTGGGTCGTATAGTCATTTAATTTATTTGCAATCAAAGTAAATTAAACTAGGCGTGGCTGAATTAGTATTTAAGTTAATTGATATAGGCGAGCAAAGTTTCCTAGATAGTCATTGTTTGCTTGAAGGTAGTGAATGTTAAATGTTTACTACTTAATTTTAAAGAAGTTAACTACCTGATCTCCAAATAACCATTGTGTTGTAGAGTCGTTGTTAATTCTGTTATAGAAAAAAAATTAAAACACCCGATCTCGTCAGGTGGTTTTTACTCGTTCCAGTATTAACAAACAATGTTCTGGACATCAAAAGATCTACCTTGTATTTAAATCAACAAAAACTGGTGAAAAAGCTGACAACCACTTGTTACGAATGTTGCACAAAGAATCCTTAGAAGCTGTTTTAGAAAGAAGCTTTTAACTTAAAATCTGTCCTCTTGCAGGGAGTTTCAGTGATTTTATCTCGACATAGCTTAAAAAGAAGAAAGAATTATTTAGTGGCAGTTCAAAATCGAGTGAAGAGGAAGCAAAAAGTATACTGACAGTTTCAAAGTACAATCGAGAACAGAACTAATTAATAAATCGTATATATTAGAAAAAAAATTTACTTCATTGCATACAATATATATAATAGACAGTACAGATAAGATACGTATATATATAAACGAAATAAACCCATGGACTAAATATCAAACATTCAATGGTAAAAGCCAGGAAAAACTAATTGAAAAGGGCTAGTATGCACCTATGCATAAACATCGTAGTTGTAATATAGTCATTATGGTTATGTTTATTAATATACACCTATTGATCGACAAATGTTCAATGCATTTCAGTTATCAGTCGACAGAGGGTTACTACATCCCCATAATATTTTCCTGAATTAGTAAATATCATCTAGTTATGGCGACTTTGGTTTTACAAATACGTTCCGGAGAAAACATTGTTATTTGTTTTTAATATACGGTGAAATAAATGTAGTCTACGTACATAATTAAAAATCGCACACCGACAAGTGGATAGATCTATCATAATATATTTATAAAATAAATATTTTATTACGTTTTAAAATATATGAATATTGTTATAGCATGTATTTATTTTTGATGTGTAATAACTAGATTTTCGTGAAATGACGATCGACAACACTTATAGGTTTGAATTTCAGAATGAACTCATTAAATTAGTAAATTAATAAATATATCGAAAATGTACTATATCTAATTATTTTTTTTAAATATTTCGAATTCATCTTACCATTTTCCATCAACGTAATTAATTAGCGAGTTCTATTTCTGTGTCGGAATGTTCACTAGAATGGGTTTTACAGTGGGACGTATAGTTATTTAAATTATTTGCAATCAACGTAAATTAAACTAGGCGTGGCTGAATTAGTATTTACGTTAATTTATAAAGCCAAGCAAGGTTTCCTAGATAGTCATTGACTGCTTGAAATGTTTTACACACTATGTTATATCTTTTACTACTTAATTTTAAAGAAACTCAACGGAAACTTATGAAATTTGTATTGTATAATTCAATAAACTATTTTTGTATTTGTATTTCTTTTGTTTTCCATTGATATAGAAGAATTCATATCATATTATATATATATATATATATATATATATATATATATATATATCGCAATATGTATTATATATATTATACAATATATTATAATTGTAAATTCAATTAAAATTCTTGTATTTGTATTTTGACTTAGTTAAAATATATATATATATATATATGTATTATATATATATATATATATATTATATATATATATATATATATATATATATATATATATAATATCTCTTCTAGCAGTCATTGTGATGTAGATGCCATCACGGCAACTTCTTCGTGCCAGTTCTCTCTTTACGTTTTCAGAAGGAAACCACACCAGTACATTTCATGGCCACCTTCCATCTGCCATTTTCTTTACATGTCCTAACTTTAAAATACTGTGTGGTATTTATTGCACAGTATGAATAAAAGTTACTATCTAATAAAATGCCATGAATGTTACAATATGATAAAAATTAAATGTCATAAACACAAGTGTATATGCGTACACACAATGTTATATATCAACAATTTGATAACAAAAAAATTATAATACACTCTAAAATCATCTGTTGTACGTGACTATATTTCACGATTTACAGACACATGCAGTTATTATAAACGTTTAAACTTTTAACTTTAAAAATATTTTATTAAATTTTATAGCATTAAAACCTATTTATTTTAAAAGGTTTTGTTGATTATCACGGCAATAAATGTCTTGACAGAAAATATGTTTAAAATAGCAACTTTCGATCTCACTAATTATGATAAAAATCCAGTGACACTCTACGGCTATAAAAATAACTATAATATATAACACTCTAACTCATTCTTAAATTTAACCATTCACCGATTTCTTGTGCAATTGGACCTTTTGCAAAAGGACCTTGGGGTCCAAACTGTTATGTACATTTAGTGTCTAGTCATCTCCAAATGTCACATCACACAGATTTCGTGTTTCAAATGTCACAAATACACATTCAGTCTTACAGTGCTATATGGCTGCCACTATCGTAGTCATGTATTCCTAGACATAAGATTTCAAAACCACATTTATTTTTTTCCCGTTAACATGGTCAGCATAAAGAGTTCGTGTTTATTATTTTCCTTATTCATTATATGAGTGGGTATCATAAAAATGCATTTAAACAAACATATTTCTTTAAATTATTAGAGATTGTAGTGATTACAATATACTGTTTGACTGTTTGACTGGTTGTAGGATGTTATTACATATGACCTGTTGGCAGCCTCAAGAACATGATTCCATGCTTAAGTCGCCGTATTTTATTGAAATGCAAATCGATAAGAACTTTTTACACTTTATAAGTTGACCACCTCCATACATAAATTAGTTTTACTGGAATTACAAAAGGCCAAATTACACATGCTCATTAGGTAAATTAAAACGAAAATCCATTTAACGCAGATTTTCGAGCTAGATATTATTTTATACCATTAATAAGCATTATAAATAATTACCTTTGCAAAATTAAAATTTAGACTCTTTGTGTCTGTCAAGGTCAACGCTTACTTTGTGCTTATAAAGGATGTTTTTACAAAGACAATTTATCAAGCTTTAAATTACGAATTCAGTTTGAACCTCACAGTATGATCTTACTGACAGATCTGACAACTTGAAAGAAAAGTAACAAGGTAAATATTGTTTAGATAATAGTTAATTGTATGAAGTTTGAAGTACTAATATTCGAAGTGAATTTTCTACACATTTAAATAAAATTTTCATTGACTTTAATCGAGTTTGTAGAAAAATTATACTCTAGAAGTATAATAAAATTTAATTAGATAACGAAAGAACAAAAGGCAAATATTATTATAAGATATTTTGTAATTAAATTAATTTACTGAGAATAAAATGTATGCAAGTGTAGGGTTATTTTGATTTTTAATATTGTTCAAGTAACTTTCGTTTAGCATAAATTTTACTCAAATTGTGTTTCATAAATAACCTCGTTAACTACTACATTCTTCAACATTGAATCTATTTTTAATTTCAATTTTAAAGCAATTTGTTATTATTTATTTCGGTTCGTACGTCTTCTTTCTAAGAACCTATCTGTCCACTCCGAATATACATTTATAAAATACAAGAAACCTAATAATAATTTACAGTAGATTTGGGATGTTGGCAAGATTTTATTAGGCAACTCAAGTTGTAGGGGTCACTAATTTTGTTACAGATATAGTCTATTGTGGGTATCTGATTGCTCTGATTATATCTCCAATAATCCCTTTCTTATTTTTTGCTCTCTATGAACTTCTTACTGGGCAATGTAAGACTAACTCATTGCTCCGAATATATCTTTAATCAGCTCTTCCTTAGCTCTTGCTCCCTATGAACATATGACTGGGCAAGGGAAAAGTAACTCATTGCTCTAATTATATATCCAATCAGTTCTTCCTTTGTTATTGCACTTTATGAACTTCTTACTGGGCATTGTTCTGATTATATCTTCAATCAGCTCTTATTTTGTTCTTGCTATCTATAAATTACTTACTGGGCAAGGTAAAAGTACCTCATTGCTCTGATTATATCTCCTATCAGCTCTTATTTTGTTCCTGCTATCTATAAAATACTTATTGGGCAAGGTAAAAGTAGCTCATTGCTGTGATTATATCTCCAATCAGCTGTTATTTTGTTCTTGCTATCTATAAATTACTTACTGGGAAAGGTAAAAGTAACTCATTGCTCTGATTATATCTCCAATCATCTCTTCCCTTGTTCTTGCTCCCTATGCACAATTTACTGGGCAAGGTAAAAGTAACCTATTGCTCAAGTTATATCTTCAATTAACTCTTCCTTTGTTCTGTCCAATCTACCATAAGTATACTTCACCAGATACAGAGTTATTGGTAGACTTTCGTGTTACTTTTATCCTCATATCTCTCTTCCGGTTTGATCGCGGGTTTCGGTATTTTTGGTTTGTACGATGTGAATTACAAAAGAAACGAAATTATAACGTAATCACAATGTTATGTTCGTATCCAGAAGCGCCAAATCGGGCACAGTCTCTCCAGCAATCTGGCATTATTGTGGTACCACTTTCTACAAATTCCGAAACAAGACCAACACACCATTTCGTCTCAATTACTCAAAACTAATCTATTTACGTAGACCGACTAAACTAAGGCGATGTTTCACCACGTCCTCCAATTTTTGTGCTCTTCTTAAAAACCCAAATGCACGAAAAATCTTGAAACTATTTTTTAGTAGTTTTAACACCGCATTACTACACGAGGCAGTTTCCCAAAATAACGTTTGATGCGTATATTTCAATATCCATTGCAACAAAATCATAATTACTTTTGGCATAGGCATATTCAAGGTAACAAAACCTGTATTAGTAAGGATGGAAGTTTGCAGCCGATGTTCTCTAAACAAACATAGAGCTACAGATCCGTTGCTTTTTCCTAAAACCAAAAAAATAGACAAAATTTTGGAAGTTTAAAAAAACATTTTTCAAGAGTTTTTTTTTAAACCCTTTATGAAACGGTTTCAAACGTGTCAAGAGAAGTATATATTTTTATTCCTTAACTTTCAAATAAATTGACTGTTTTTTTCCGCAGAGGAAATAATTATTGTTTATCAGTTTGTATAAAAGTATAAGTCTTACTAATCCGTCCTCATTTAAATAATTCTCGTATTTTTATATGCTGTTTAGAGATTCCATTTCCAGATATTCCAAATATACTCGGTCGGGTAGAGTGTATGCTTATACACACACACACACACACACACACACACATATATATATTATATATATATATATATATATATATATATATATATATATATATATTTATATATATATATATCTATATAAATATATAATATAATATAATATATAAATTTGTGTATACTTAATTTAACTAATTTAAGAGTTTCTTACTTTTTCTTACCTACAAGAATTCGACATCATCAGGAATAATCATAAATTACACGAGCAGCTACCCGTACTACCAATCCTACATAAGTTACAATGATTATTTATCGCCTTTGGGTCAAAATGTCTGTTTTTTGACATAGTATATCTAAAGTGAAACATTATTTCTTTATGTGTATATATCAATATAATTCAAATAGAATTCGTGTTACTTGGTTCTCTATTTGTTTTGTATTCAACTTCAATATTTAAAAATTACAAACTAGGTTTTTTACAGTTTAAGCTAACTACAAATAAAAATGTTAGCATAAAAAATTTAAAAACATTTCTTCAACAACAAATTATAAGAATATTATATTAAATAATACGAGAATCTTAGATCATGTTCATATTGTTTTTCTGTTTTCAAAACCCAATTTGTAAAATATATCTACGTATTGAAAGAATAAACTAAAATGTACAATTAATAAAACATTATTATTTAAATAACAGACTACTAAGATGGTTTCAAAAACAATGTAACAGTAACATGTCCTAGGATGGAGTGGAGCATTTCCAAAGAGATATTTAGAAATTTATAATCTTATTAAGCAGAAAGCGAAATTCTTGGAAATGTGTAGAAAACTATAATTTTTAATAACGATAACTTACTAAAACTTTAATGTTCGAAATGACTATGGAATAACGAAAAACGTTATTTACATTACGAGACATACCTTCCCTTTACGCTATTTCATTTTTATTTCTATTCAGTTAGGCAAACTTACATTCAACCAAAGAATATCTATTATTGTTGAACAATCTCAATGTTCTCCTCTTACAGATAAAATTAGGAAAATATTTATTAATTTAAGGCTTTAATCAAGATAATTATACGTGATTATTCTTGTATATCGAAAAATTGTAAGGAAAGCCTTATTTTATCCTTTCATGCAGAATATTTTTGTTTGTGTATCTATCTGTGCGTGACATGTTAATCAGTGTCCCTGAAACCTTTCGGAAAACCTTTATTATTTCTCGGATATTTCATAAAACTTCATTCCCCACGTTCATAAAGCTCAGAACGTGTTTCAGCAAAACCTGAGTCTGTAAATCTGGTAAACAGAACGTTCTGTGAAGAAAATCAGTATGGATTCCAATAATGCGATTTTTAAATAATAATTCCAAATGTAAATAGTTTTTTAAGGTTTATTATTTTTTAAAAAAAATTTTAACTATCTTCAACGTACTTTTTTAAAATTAAACACGTGTACAAAAGGGAAATATTACGTTTACAGTGGTCTCGGATTAAAAAAAAAGGTTTTCAGAATACCCAATCAAAGAGGAAAACATTTTATGTGAAATCTGTGCATAATGAGCCCGCATTTTGTGTAGTGATGTAACATATCCGTACTGTAACCACCTTGGCATTAGCAGTGGAATCGATTAGTAATCGAGCCGTGAAATTGAGCCGTCAATTACTAGTAAAATACCGAGTAGGAATTAAGTCTGTAAATATTCTTTCCAAATAAAGTTGCTGTGAGGAGTATGAAACCCTTGTAGCTCAATACGAAAACGATATTGAGTTTTGGCTGAAATCATAATTTTAATAATTATTTTTCTTTATAAGTTGGGCTTTGTGTAAGGTATTTTACCGAATATTTCATTTTTATTTATTATTAAATTATAAAATTTCAATTATATAAATTTCAATTAATGCGTATAAAGCTTTGATATACTTAGAAATAGAGGTAAAAAGAAACTTGTAGAGCTACATTTTACAAAGAAAGGGTTATTGAACATCAACTCATACTTTTCCCAATACTGCCAAATTTATACACCTGTCCACATTTTTTGGGTGGCTGGGGGATCTTGAGCAGTTATTTTCCCAGGTCCTTTCAAAGTACAACATTGCAATTAGAAAGCAAAAGACCACATTCATACAATCAGCGGCTCAGGAGGACCTGTAGCGTTTTCTTTTTATTATATATGTTTTTAATTTCGTCTCTAAATATTTATTTTCTTCTTATGTCTTCAATCGCTCTTCCTTTGTTCTTGCTCCCTATGCACGTTTTACTTGGCAAGGAAAAGTAACTCATGGCTCTGATTATATATCCAATCAGATTTCCTTTGTTCTTGCTCTTTATGAACTTCTTACTGGGCAAGGTAAAACTAAATAATTGCTTTGATTATATGTCCAATCAGCTATTCCTTTCTTCTTCCTCCTTATGCACTACTAACTGTGCAAGGTAAAAGTAACTCATTGCTCTGATTATATGTCCATTCAGCTATTCCTTTCTTCTTTCTCCTTATGCACTACTTACTGCGCAGGGTAAAAGTAACTCATTGCTCTGATTATATGTCCCATCAGCTATTCCTTTCTTCTTTCTCCTTATGCACTACTTACTGTGCAAGGTAAAACTAACTCATTGCTCTGATTATATGTCCCATCAGCTATTCCTTTCTTCTTCCTCCTTATGCACTACTAACTGTGCAAGGTAAAAGTAACTCATTGCTCTGATTATATGTCCATTCAGCTATTCCTTTCTTCTTTCTCCTTATGCACTACTTACTGCGCAAGGTAAAAGTAACTCATTGCTCTGATTATATGTCCAATCAGTTCTTCCTTTCTTCTTCCTCCTTATGCACTACTTACTGGGTGAGGTAAAAGTAATTCATTGCTCTGATTATATGTCCAATCAGTTATTCCTTTCTTCTTCCTCCTTATGCACTACTTACTGGGTGAGGTAAAAGTAATTCATTGCTCTGATTATATCTCCAATCAGCTATTCCTTTCTTCTTCCTCCTTATGCACTACTTACTGTGCAAGGTAAAAGTAACTCATTGCTCTGATTATATGTCCAATCAGCTCTTCCTTTCTTCTTCCTCCTTATGCACTACTTACTGGGTGAGGTAAAAGTAATTCATTGCTCTGATTATATGTCCAATCAGTTATTCCTTTCTTCTTCCTCCTTATGCACTACTTACTGGGTGAGGTAAAAGTAATTCCATTGCTCTGATTATATCTCCAATCAGCTATTTCTTTCTTCTTCCTCCTTATGCACTACTTACTGTGCGAGGTAAAAGTAACTCATTGCTCTGATTATATGTCCAATCAGCTCTTCCTTTCTTCTTCCTCCTTATGCACGACTTACTGGGTGAGGTAAAAGTAATTCATTGCTCTGATTATATGTCCAATCAGCTATTCTTTTTTTCTTCCTCCTTATGCACTACTTACTGGGCAAGGAAAAGTAACTCATTGCTCTTATTATATCTCCAATCAGCTCATCCTTTGTTCTTGCTCCCTATGAACGTCTTACTGGGCACGGTAAAGTAACTCATTGCTCTGATTATATGTCCAATCAGCTATTGATTTCTTCTTCTTCCTTATGCACTACTTACTGGGTGAGGTAAAAGTAAGTCATTGCTTTGGTTATATCTTCAATCAGCTCATCCTTTGTTCTTGCTCCCTATGCACTTCTTACTGGGTAACGTAAAAGTAAGTCATTGCTCTGATTATATCTTCAATCAGCTATTCCTCTTTCCTTGCTCACTATGTACTTCATACTGAGCAAGATAAAAGTAACTCATTGCTCTGATTATTTCTCCAACCAGCTCTTCCATAGTTGTTGCTCCCTATGCACTGCTTAATGGAAAAGATAAAAGTAACTCATTGCTCCGATTATTTCTTTAATCAGCTCATCCTTTGTTCTTGCTCCCTATGCACTTCTTACTGGGTAACGTAAAAGTAAGTCATTGCTCTGATTATATCTTCAATCAGCTATTCCTCTTTCCTTGCTCACTATGTACTTCATACTGAGCAAGATAAAAGTAACTCATTGCTCTGATTATTTCTCCAACCAGCTCTTCCATAGTTGTTGCTCCCTATGCACTGCTTAATGGAAAAGATAAAAGTAACTCATTGCTCCGATTATTTCTTTAATCAGCTCATCCTTTGTTCTTGATCCCTATGCACTTCTTACTGCAAAAGGTAAAAGTAACTCATTACTCTGAATATATTTTCTATCAGCTATTCTTTTGTTCTTGCTCTTTATGAACTTCTTACTGGGTAATGTAAAAGTAAATCATTGCTCTGATTATATCTCCAATCAGCTCTTCTATTCTTTTTGCTCCCTATGAAATTCTTACAGGGCAAGGTAATAGTAACGCATTGCTCTGACTATATCTTAAATCAGCTCTTCCATAGTTCTTGTTCTCTATGGACGTCTTACGGGGTAAGGTACAAGTAACTCATTGCTCTGATTATATCTTCAATCAGCTATTCTTTTGTTCTTGCTCCCTATAAACGACTTACTGGAACAGGTAAAAGTAAGTCATTACTCTGATAATATCTTCAATCAGCTCTCCCATAGTTCTTGCTCTCTATGGACGTCTTGCTGGGTAAGGTAAAAGTTACTCATTGCTCTGATATATCTTCAATCAGCTCTTTCTTAGTTCTTGCTCTCTATGGACGTCTTATTGGGTAAGTTAAAAGTAAATCATTCCTCTGATTATATCTTCAATCACCTCTCCCATAGTTCTTGCTCTCTATGGACGTCTTGCTGGGTAAGGTAAAAGTAACTCATTGCTCTGATTATTTCTCCAACCAGCTCTTCCATAGTTGTTGCTCCCTATGCACTACTTAATGGAAAAGATAAAAGTAACTCATTGCTCCAATTATTTCTTTAATCAGCTCATCCTTTGTTCTTGCTTCCTATGCACTTCTTACTGGGTAACGTAAAAGTAAGTCATTGCTCTGATTATATCTTCAATCAGCTATTCCTCTTTCCTTGTTCACTATGTACTTCATACTGAGCAAGATAAAAGTAACTCATTGCTCTGATTATTTCTCCAACCAGCTCTTCCATAGTTGTTGCTCCCTATGCACTACTTAATGGAAAAGATAAAAGTAACTCATTGCTCCGATTATTTCTTTAATCAGCTCATCCTTTGTTCTTGATCCCTATGCACTTCTTACTGCAAAAGGTAAAAGTAACTCATTACTCTGAATATATTTTCTATCAGCTATTCTTTTGTTCTTGCTCTTTATGAACTTCTTACTGGGTAATGTAAAAGTAAATCATTGCTCTGATTATATCTCCAATCAGCTCTTCTATTCTTCTTGCTCCCTATGAAATTCTTACAGGGCAAGGTAATAGTAACGCATTGCACTGACTATATCTTAAATCAGCTCTTCCATAGTTCTTGTTCTCTATGGACGTCTTACGGGGTAAGGTACAAGTAACTCATTGCTCTGATTATATCTTCAATCAGCTATTCTTTTGTTCTTGCTCCCTATAAACGACTTACTGGAACAGGTAAAAGTAAGTCATTGCTCTGATAATATCTTCAATCAGCTCTTTCTTAGTTCTTGCTCTCTATGGACGTCTTATTGGGTAAGTTAAAAGTAAATCGTTCCTCTGATTATATCTTCAATCAGCTCTCCCATAGTTCTTGCTCTCTATGGACGTCTTGCTGGGTAAGGTAAAAGTAACTCATTGCTCTGATTATATCTTCAATCAGCTCTTTCTTAGTTCTTGCTCTCTATGAACGTCTTACGGGATAAGGTAAAAGTAAGTCATTGCTCTGATTATATCTTCAATCAGCTCTCCCATAGTTCTTGCTCTCTATGGACGTCTTGCTGGGTAAGGTAAAAGTAACACATTGCACTGATTATATCTACAATCAGCTCTTTCTTAGTTCTTGCTCTCTATGGCGTCTTACGGGATAAGGTAAAAGTAAGTCATTGCTGTGATTATACCTTCAATCACCTCTTTCTTAGTTCTTGCTCTCTATGGACGTCTTGCTGGGTAAGGTAAATATAACTCAGTGCTTTGATTATATCTTCATTCAGCTCTTTCTTAGTTTTTGCTCTCTATGGACGTCTTATTGGGTAAGGTAATAGTAACTCATTGCTCTGACTATATCTTCAATCAGCTCTTCCTTAGTTCTTGCTCTCTATGGACGTCTTACTGGGTAAGGTAAAAGTAATTCATTGTTCTGATTCTTGAAAATATTGTTTCAATGTGTAGTGATTTCAGATTTTTTTGCGACGTACTTTGGATACATTTTGGAAGCTCTCGCCCTTGTCCTGAGGGAAATTACTATAAAACCAATTCTCGGCTGAGGATCTTTACGTTTTTCAATACTGAGTATAGCATTGGTTTCCCAGGCAGTATAAGACATTATGGGTATTCCAATTTTATTTTCTTGAATAATATTTATATTTCCGGCCTTTTTAGACTTAAAATCGTAGTAATCAGTAAAATAAAACGTTTGCAGTGCATGCGACGAAAAAGAGACTATTTAAATTTTAATTGCATTTGTTTTTTACGAGTAGAAAGCGTTATTTTTAGGATGTATAAAACTGTTGAATAAATTAGGACAATTTTATGTTTTACCTTTTATACACAGCTTTCAATGAAACCTGTTCTCTGAGCACAAAATTTCACGTTATAGTTTCAAGTACATTTTGGAGAAACCTATTCACACAATTATAATAATGTTACTACTAGAATGAACGAAAAGTGTTGTATGTACGATTACAATTTTAATGAGAGATTAAATGTTTTATTTACAGAAATATGCTATTAATATAGGGTTATTAATACTCATTCTATTACATACTGCCTACACAAATGAATTATCTAGTTAACTGTATATAGTATTTCGCTACAGACTAGTTCGTGGTTTTCATAGGATGTACTTGCAAAGTTATAAGGAAAGTGTATGGATTTGAGCCTGTCATTTTTTACGTTTTAAGTTTAAAATATAATATTTCTTATATTGTTTAGGAAAATCAGTAGCTGTAGGGTTTTTCGTATCTTAGCTTTAGGGTGTTAATAAACACGTATCGGAATCATTTATTGAGTCACATTTTGTATTAATACTTATTTATTTTAAGCCATTAAATCATTACCAATATATTATAGGGAGTTTAAATACCTATAATGTAGGGATTTGTGTAGATATTATATATGTAATAGTCCATAAATCATTTTCAACTTCATATAAATTGTTTTTTTTTTTTTAATGTATTATAAAGGATTTATAAGAAAATGTAAATATTTGGACATAGGTTATTACTAAAACTTACATTTTTCATAAACCTTTAAGAATTACACTTGACATGCTATCATAAATCATTTTCTAAGAGTCGACGTTAAAAATTAGACGTGCGATGAAGCACTAGCGTGTCCGTTGCACAAGCTAAAGCCTGATTAAATTTCAAAATTCGACACCTTGTTGCGTTAACAACCTCTGGCTTTCTAAAAGTAATCATTTAAAACTCTCAAGGAAATAATAAACTGGACCGTGTCGGAATCAGGTAAACTATAAGTTCTAAACTGGAAACCTATAAATGGCGCAAGAATAAGGAACAAATTACCAAAGCAATCTCTACACTACACACATATTTATTAATAGACTTTGACGTTGGATGCATCATTTAACGAATGATTTGTCAGAAGTGATAAGTTATTGGAATGGAAAAGTGTTGTTGGTTATAACTAGTAGTGCCTGTCTTACCTAGAACTACTGTATTTTCGATTAGTAATTAATATTCATTACTTATTGTACGTATTTCATTGCTATATTTCAATTTAATTTGAGCAATATGTTTAGAAAAATTATTTAGCTCGCCTACTTGTAATTATTTTAATCGTTTCTTCATAATTACATCTCCACTCTTAAATTTCTATACATTTGCTTCTTCTCCTTTGTTTCTTCTTTTACTTTTTTAAGTTTTCTCTCTTCTTATAGGAGAGACAAAAAATTAACGATAAACTAGACAGGATTATGTTTGGTTTTTCCGACTGAAATGATTTTATAACTGACATTTTCAGCCTGGTAACATTATAGCCTGGTAAAATAAGAACTAATAATGTAAGGTACTAAACCACTTTATATTGTTTATTTTATTAAGAAAATATACCAGGTATCATTTAGGCTGTAAACGGGTATTTCGAATGAACCTTCATACAGCTTTATACTTACTTTAGTGTCGTAAGTTTTATAATTGTTACCATCTATGTTTCACTCCAAAAGTTTTTAATTAATCTATTCAAGTATTTATTGTGCTATGTTTTACAAATTTACATTTGGTTTTATAAAATGATATGATCACATTTTTTAATGTAAAAATTTATAAATTTACAGTAGAACAACCAAAAACATGAAAAGCGTTACTGTAGCTTATTTGTACAAAAAAATTGAGGTTATTTATTTTTAAGAATAATTCATGTGTAATTTACAAGCTACAAAGTATCCTTCGGTTAATGGATTTTTGAACGTAACAAATTTGTAGAGCGTGAAAATGTGTCTGAGCTTATTAATTACGGGGGATAATTTTTTTTTGAATTTTCTTTTGTAAACAAGAACTTTTCAAAATTAGACTTTGAATAAATATTGTCTATAAACGCGCAGCACATGTTTCGCTGTAAATAACATTCGTCTTTCAAACATTATTTAAAATTATTTTTTTTCTACTGTTCTTGACCATAATTCTAGTATTTGGTCACATTTCAGTAAATTCATTGCAGAAGTTTATATAAAGGGGTTTTTACTGTGGCTGAGATCATTCTACCAACAAACCAATTAAACTTTAAATTATAAATTCTTGTTTACCTTGACGTAAAGAGAATATTATGTAGACTTTTATTTTTCTATGGTACTGTTAGTTTATATTATCCACATTTAGTTTTTATATCAAGATTTTTTACTACCGAAAAACGACATTTTGAAACCATTTTTACCTGGCAATGAGACAAAATGTTTCAGATAGAGAATCGCGACCATAGCCTAGTACGATAAAAAATGTTTTGTTTGAATTATTTTTCCAATAGTTAACTTAAGTTGATGTTTCGTAGATAAACATGAACAATAAAAAAAATAATAATAATAACCTGATCAAATTGTTAAAATCGACATGTTTTTGTTTTCATTTCTTGAAGATTTATATATGACCTTGTGCGTAGAGGTTTTACAATAGTACTCTCTAAGAGTAACTGTTCTTCTTGATATCCTACTAATATCTTCGTGTAGTCATGAAAGCTGCAAAATATTTGTCTGATGGTAGAAAGTGTTTTACGTAATAATTTTCTACATTCCTAAAAACATACTTTATCTGTTACAAAGTATTTCTGAAATAAGTTACAGAAAAGTCCTTGTCATAGAAAAGAAAGACAGTTACAAGTTTCACAAAATTCTAAATATAACGTTATTTCTTGAAAGAAAATGAAGATTAAAAGTTTGAGATAATTTAATGAAAATAGAGGCTTATTAATAGAAATTTTGAGTTTATATAAAATTTTACTTTTTAAGCACTTAAGAAAACAACCTATATATGGGTACAGTTAGTTCTTTATTATTCTTTTAATAATTCAAACTTTGGTTAAAAATATAATAATATACAGATGCTTAATAAAAGAAAAAACTACATAATGATCTAAGAAATTATACTTTAAATTTACTATCAATAAATTAGTGACTGGATGTTACACAATTTTCAATATTTAATCCATAGAATTGTAAAATAGTATCCTAATGGGTAATTTGACATTATTTAGGAAGTATAATATTCGTGTAAATAGGTTTGTAATAGTATATATTTATAAAATACCCATTTAATTGTATTAATTGTGTAACAAGTTCTCAAAAAGGTCTGATTATATCATTGTTAAAACTAGTGGGTTTTCTCTAATGGATGAAAATATTACAATAGACATGTCAGTATATCTTGTGAATGAGAAATTAATGAGGCATTAAAGTCTCCTCAGAAATCTTTTTAGCTTCATGTATTAAAACCAAAGAGGTTAGATGGAGCTTACAGCATGTGATATCACATTTATCATCATTACGCAAAGTTCGTTCTTTTAGGAATAAATGATGAATATCAGGGAGGCTACAATTCTGATGTACAGGAATTATTAGAATAATATATCCTTGGCCTATATTTTACAATTTTATTGAACGTTATACGGAAAGTAGGAAGCGGTACGACGTTTCTATTGCTAGAAACATTTTCTTCAATTTATCTGGGATTATAGTTTAACTGTTTATTCAGGACTATTCATAAATAGGTCGTGGCATTGGGCGAGTTGAACAGGAAATCAGAAAGATTATGGGATATTTAGCTCATCATGAAACATTACAGTTATTATTTGAAGTTGTAAAGATCTTAATAATATTTTGTCAAGATAGGCAAATGAATATATTGTCTTGATAGGGCCTTATAGTACGTGCAGAGTGTAAATTGAAAATAGCGTAATTCTGTAGCTAATCCAGTCATTGTAAATGGGTTGGTTGTATGTGTAATTATGGTCTATGGTTTATGCAGATGAGATGCTCGGGAAGATCGATTATGTGCTATCACACAGATACATGTTGGTGATTATTGCTTATGCACATAGACGTTATCTTAACATTATTTGAGCAGAACTATGTGTCATAGGGTGGTGTGTGGAATAATCTAGATATCTGGCTGAAATAGAAGGTTGGGTATGTACTGCAGTATAGTGTACCAACGCTGATTTTGTACATAAAAAAAAGAAAAGACGTCAAATTGTAAATGTAGAATGGAAAGAGCTCCATTAGTAAGTTACAGCTTGCTAAATTTTTCACACAAATTTCGACTCATCCCATGGAATAAAATCTTACTAACCTTTTACGTTTTTAATTAGGAGAAAAATAATGCGTGTTTTAAACTCAATGCGACATTGAAATAAAAGAGATGTTATAAGTTTGAATGGATAAATGTTGTATAAATGGAAATAGTGTGGAAATGGAAAAGGCGTACAAAAAGAATGGAATACGTTACACATGTCTGAAAAATAGAGAAAAAGAGAATAAACTAACAGCAAAAACTATCGCAAAATTTCTGTAGAGGCTACAATTAGCAGAGTATATAGTACATATTTAAAGAACAGAATAAAAATAGAAAATGCAAATATGAAGGCAAGGAGAGAAAGCGGGATTCCAAGACGGCGGATCAACAGTTGATCATCTTTATACTCTTACACAAATGATTGGTAAGGAGTAAGCATATAATCAAAATGTTTATCTCGTTTTAGACATAAAGAAATCCTATGATAGTGTAGCACTAAAGAAATTATGGGAGACTAAGTCAAACGCATATAAACAGTGTACAGAGCCATAATCACCTACACATTGGAACGTCTTTCCTAGTGAAAATAAGAAATGGTTTAATAGAAAGATATTAAGTGAAAAAAGTCTGAAACAAGGATGTTGCTTGTCACTCACGCTATTTAAAATATGGCTAGAATAGGTACACATAACGGGAAATATATATTTTGTTACACAGATTATCAAGCCATTACAGCTCAAGATTATTACGACATAGAATATGCGACAAGAAAATTCATCGAAGAAAATACAAAGTGGGGATTAGAGACCAACTACAGTAGAACAAAGTAAATGAGTATAGGTGGTCAACAATAAGACTTAATTCTTCAAGATGGAACACAAATTATATTGTAGAGGATACTTTTATTTGGGTAAAAATAAAAACAGATGGCCGACTTGATGAAGCAACAATATATAGAAGTTTACAAGGTCGAATAGCCATTCGCACCTTAGAGAGAACGTTTATTTTACTCTCATGAACTTGCACACCTCCATGTTTCTGCTAGGTTTCCCAGAACAGAATTTCATGACCCTATCTGTGGATACCTTTAATAGCCTTTTCTTATAATTTTGAACATTGTTATCCAGCGTATAAACCCAAATCAAAAACTATTAAAGAATATAATTGGTTTTAAACAGATCCGCAAATTTATCCGCCGTCAAATTATTACTTATCATTTTGAAAAGCCTGAACAACTGTGTCACCATTATTGTTGTCATGTTTCTGGTACTATTCACCATCTTCAGGACAAATCAATGAACTAATGTTTTGAAAATTATTACATTGGGCATTTTGATGGGAAAGGGAATATATTGCTTTATACAGTTCTTTATTTGAACGGCAATTCTTGAAAACAAACTAATTCTAACCTAAAATAATAACAACCGTAATTATTTATAGTTCTATATACTTGACTACTTAATACTTGAATCATATACTAAGAATATTATTATTATTTTTAAGAATTTTCTACATTAAATATTGTTTTATGAAATACAATTAATGTGTGTATCATGATAATTTATAAATGTAGGGGAAAATGTGGCGTGGAAATTATATATAACAGTTCAAACATTTTGATAGTTTTTGCTTCAGACAGATATGTGACCTACATTTTAGCGTATTTTATTTAATTTCACGCCAGACATATATGGGTGAATTTTAAATAAAACTGTGACATCCATACAAGGATTTATTGGAATTGGTTTTGTAATACATGAGAAAATGGTTTCCGTACGGAAATAACATATATCATAGCACCTAATAAATATTGTATATAAAATTGTAAATTATTAGAAATTAAAACGATATAGACCTGATAAACAAATAAAATTTAAGTTGAAAAACATTAAAATTTTAAAAAGGTAATAATTGCTTTAAACATCAAAATTTAATATAATAATCACATTATAAAAAAATATGAAAGTGAATTATTGTTTGCACTAAATTTGGTTCAATATAAATAATGTGAGTAAACTGAATGCAAATTTTTGCCAATGCAAACACGCCAATATTGTAAAGGACAGGAAACGATAATTAGATAAATCCTAAAATGTTTTGATTTTCGAATCTCTTCTTATTCTCTGCACGATTCAAAATCCTTGGTCTTGTTTTAACCTGTGATTCTGATTCTCGAATTATAAGAAACCCTGATTCCAAGTACGTTACTATTTATAACCTCATTTCTCACAAACTACAAATACTCTTGCCAGATTAGTTCATTTGTTAGTCTATACATCTGTATACTTCAGTTGTAGAAACTGTAAAATCTGTGGTTTGTCTCAGTAGGCTTTGCCTAAGTAACATATTGCTGAAAATCTACTTTATTCCTGATTAATGACTTCTATATATTTGGTTATAGGTAAAAGAGTTTAAACCAATTATTATATAAATAGGATTTATTTCAAATTTAAATTGTTGTACATCACTAAAATACTAGAAATGTAGCTTTTTCTCCAAAAACTTTTCGCATTGATTGTTATTGCATAATGTTACTATGTGACATGGTTAAATAGAAATTAATTATTTTTAAATATTTTAATCTATTTCATTTTGTTATATGGCAAAAATTTACATATGTTTTCTGCTTAAATTTAACTTAGATATAAAATCATATCTAAAGATATTTAGCAGGCCTACGGTAAGGGTCTGCTGCACGTCTTAGCATCACGTCATATATAATTATCACGTGGTTTATGGTGACACACACTGACAATCTTTCTCTCTCTCTCTCACACACACACACACTCTCCCACACACTCAGAAATACACATACACACACACACACACACACACACACACACACACACACATACACACACACACACACACACACACACACACACACACACACACACACACACACACATATATATATATATATATATATATGTGTGTGTGTGTGTGTGTCTTATTTATTTATTTATATGTGTCTGGTAAAATATGAAGTTTAAAATCTTTAGAAAAACTTCAGTTGTTTTCATACGTACAGGATATATATTGACCAAATAATTTAATTATTTTACATCATTCGGTTCTACTGTTTTACAGATATTTTCTTACTGAACATTTTTTGTATTTCTTTCTTTCAATCAGCATTATTTCTAATATAGTCAATACCCCGCAAGTATAAGTTAATTTATAACCAGTTATTTAATAAAATTAAATAATACATTGTTCAGTCATTCTAAATATGCTTATGGCAAATCTCAAAATTCATTGTGACTAGTATTATTTATATTATTTTGTTATATTATTGAGATTGTTTTCAGTATTTATAAACCCCCTGTTTGAAACTGCATTGTAAATAGTAAGAACTAGTTGTTCCTATGAACTATTCCTCAGAGTCCCGGTTATTTATTACGTTGCAAAATAATCAGATTAACTTTATTGATATAAATAATATTAGAACCCCTGAAATCCAGAAGGGAAAAAGCACTTTAAAATTTTGGGAAAGAGCTAGGCGAATAGACTCCAGTCACTGGAGTAGGTACAGATCAGCAAATCAGAGGTTGAAAACACAAAACACCCCCCGAGTGCACGCCGAAGCACTAAGAGTGAAGTATAAAATCTCAACCCCGAGCCCAGCACCACTACAAAGTTTCACTGAGGTAGTCGACGCTCTGCCAAAAGTAAACCTTCAGCTGCTGAACCCTTTAAGCAGTAAAAAGGAGACCGACCCAACAGAACTAAGGGAAAACGCTCTCGAAACCATTCATAATCTTTATCCGAGTAACGAGTTGCTTCATGTCTATACAGACGGTTCATACATACCTGAAACTAATTCTTGCGGGTTTTTCCAGCAATCTTCAGCTGTTTGGCAGGAACTCTAGTAACTTTTAGGGAGAAATATGTGCCGTCATTGAGGCGGCCAATAGTATGGAGGCGCTAAACTTACAACCAAGCAGAGTTGTGTTTCTTATAGACTCACAGGCTGCAATGTCTGCCCTCAGCAACAACAAACCCACTGAAAGACGTTAGTCAACCTTATTAGCAGGGGCTGGAACATCAGCATACAGTGAGTCCCCAGCCATCCAGGAAACGAAAAGGCGGATGGAATGGACAAAAAAGGAGCAGAGAAAGAAGCAACCTGAAACTCTCCAAGCCCTTGAAGCAGCAAAATCCCAAATTGGCTCTACCACATCCAGGCTCACTAAGAACCTACTAAGAAACGCACTCACGGGCAAAATATGGGCAAACGTAGCGATCCCAGGCCACATACATGGTCATCTGGAGAGAAGTGACGCTGTTGCAAAGTTCCGCCTGGAAACCGGTAACGACTATCTGCAGGCTCACCTACACCGGCTTGGGATAGCCGAATCGGACGTGTGTCCACTCTGTTTCACGGAAATTATGGTGGCAAGTCACCTGCTCACCTACCCCAAACTCAAACATGCTCTTGACGACATCACTGATCGGTACTGGGGGGCTCGGCGTTAAATGGTCCAACTGCCACAGACGGGCGTTGAGTAAAGTAAAGTAAAGTGATAAAAATATTATTTCTTCAAAATGTACATTAACATTTATTTCGTTGTTTCTAGTTAGAATATATTACAGTAGCTTTTCTCCATAACTTATATTTTTACACTGTAGCAGCTAACACGTTTTATAGAAACCGCATTGGCAAAAGTTTCAAATGCACTCCTAATCCCATCTAAGTCTCTTCACAAGTTCGGTGTATTCTACGAACTTTGTTAATACAGTTTTCAACCAGTGCTGTCCAGTATAAAGTGAAATAAGTTCGGTTTATTGAAATCTTGTCTTAAAGTGTTTGGTGGAGATAAATCAATTTAGAATTTCTTTTGAGGGAAATATTCTTCACATCTTTAACCAAAATAAATGACTAGTTTCTGATGCAAATTTTCAAAAAGGTTTTTGATAACGTTTAAATATTTTTCGTTTACACGTTTTGATAAATGTTTATGTTTAATAGGTCTCTACAAAAATCAAGATGAAATAAAACAAAAAAGAATAAGTAGAGGTGCAGTACCATTATTATTCTAACAATGACAATGTAACTTCAGAACCACAACTTTTGAATCTGCATTTTACACCGTGAACCTAGACCAGTAAAAACACGTTCATTTTAATTAAATATGTGAGTAAAATATTCAGAGTTTTACGTTTACCATTACTAATTGAATAGTTTTTCTTTAATTTTCCTTAAAATAAATCATTATCGATATCTTTTTATCTAACTTTTCTTACTCTCTCTTTTATTACACCCATTATTTGTTAGGGCTTCTTTATTTTAAGGCAACAATAGATTGACGTTAGTCTACAGCGTATTATCGTTTTCAAAAATAGATAAGATCTACATATAAACATATTTTTCTTTATTCCCGATGCGTTATTACTGTCATGAGTTCCTGCCGAGATAGTCTCATGTAAAGGGCTGTACTTTAGGTTCAACTTTACAGAATTATTTACGTACGTCGTGACGTCACTATAATATGCTTCACTAGGGTGGTGGCTACCCTTGTCAGAAAAAGAGACTTGGCTGGACTTTATTTGATATAGATAGATAAGTATAAATACCCCCATACCCACGGAGAATAAAAGTTCACTGATTCTGATAATCAAGAATCGAGGAGGGTCGGGTCTAATTAACCCAAAAGACCTGAAGTAATAAAATTCCATGGAAATAGAAAGTTTAAAATTTAATTCTGACACTTTTACATCCGCTTTATAACACGCAATTACAAACGTTCTGTTTAGACAATTAGACATGTTAACTCCACTTTTCGCCCCTGTCAGTGCTAGGGATATACTTACTTAGGGCATATAAGTTTGTGTACGGAAGCTCTGAACGATGCAGTTTACGTTTCTTCGATCTTTTATATGGAGTTTTAGTCAGGATGTATGTTTTCGACCGAGTTCTTACATTTAATGTAATTTCTTAAAGAGAATATGCTGCAACAGACTTTATTACTAGCCTGTAATGTGATGTTGCAAGTTGGCAGTTTACATTTTGTTTTTATCATAGTGAGAACCTGTTTTTTTTAAAAATTCCTTCTATTGCCTCACACTCCCCTTATATATATATATATATATATATATATATATATATATATATATATATATAGTTAATAAATTAAAAATATTTCATAAACAAGAATACTTTTAATGAATATATTTATTCAAAGCTTTAATAATTATTTTCCTGAAGATGCTGATACTATTTTATCGCCGAAAAGCTTTGAATAAATATATTCATTAAAAGTATTCTTGTTTATGAAATATTTTTAATTTATTAACTATATTACAAGAAAACATATCACCATATTTAATATATATATATATATATATATATATATATATATATTTGTAGATTATGCAACACTGTTTTCTTGTATACACTTATCACTTTCACTTATGTACTTAAATAAGAATCTTACTTGGTATTTATGCGAGTACTTTCAGAGACTGGTTAGTGTCTCCATCTAGTATGCCCGAAGATGGAGACACTAACCAGTCTCTTAAAGTACTCGCATAAATACCAAGTAAGATTCTTGTTTAAGTACATAAGTGAAAGTGATATATATCGCAATATATTTTCTTGCGTATTAATAATAAATATTTATATATATATATATATATATATATATATATATATATATATATATAATACAGATTTTTAATTGTTGTTAAAATACGTTGTTATTCATACAATCGCGTGAAATAAATTTTTTAAACCTATAGTCGATGTTGCTATAGTTTAAGATAATACAGTTTTTCCAAATATGTATTAATTAAATAAAATTTAAAAATTTAATGTCCTGGTCAAACTCAAACCGAGGATCTACTTGTTTGAAAAGCAGCACTTCCAGCACTGAGATAACTTTCCCAGAGCTAAATTACCTTACATATGTACTACATGAAATTATAGGAAAGAGTTTCTTTGCAATAGTGAAGCATTACAAGAGGGGGATGGAATGAGAATTTATAAACCACAATTATTTTCATAAATTAGAAAGGGAAAGAATTCAAATTAATAGTAGTTAACAATAATCACTGTCCAACACCATATATTGTATGAAAAAAATGAAATATTTCAAGGAAATCCGCTTTATATTTTGTCACATAATATTGTGACGCTGTCATTTATATACATTTATGTCATTTATATATATTATATTATATTAAATGATATTATAAAATAGAAAGTAACTAAAATGAAATTTGCCTTTGTCAACCTCAGTAGGAATTGGCCTTAAAAAATATTTTTCTATATCACTTGTTTTTTATTCATTCCTTGTACGTGATAGGAGTTCTACCAACAGTTTCTTTATTTTCTTTAGTCCCTTCATGTACCAAGGAAATGCTAAAGTCCAGGTTTCGATTTTATAATAAAGCTCGGTGACGATGTAGCACGAAACGAATCCCATATGCTTCCAATACTTATATTTGATAACATTATAACTCCTTTCTTGCCTAAATATCACTCGACTTGTAAAGTCTTCATGGAAGTGGTAACTAGATATGTGATCTCGGCGTATTTGTCTTCCTTCTGTAAAAATGCATTGCAAACTCGCCCTGTTTAAATTTTTTTTGGTCTTACTTTACATTAAAAAATAATCCAACGTATGATATTTTACTCCTACAGCAGTTTAGAATTGTGAACTAAGTTTATTACAGCACGAAGTAAATGCCGCTCACCCATCATCGCACTACGCTGGAAGGAAGTGGTGCATGAGTTTTGTGCGACGCAGACGTTTATTTTACTCTCTTGAAATATATCATAGTATGAACAGAAGGAAATAAGAGAACTCAACTTGGCCAGGAGAAACTCTCTTGGTGAGATATATCGGTTATTAGCCTTTAACAACTGTAGCTAGAGAACTGGAAGGTTTTGTAGCGTAGCGCTAGTGTTAAATACACAACTTAACCACAAATTAAAGGAACCGATAGCGAGGTTTTGCTATGTTATAATAAAAGAAGGATAATAGCTGAGACGGGAGGATTTTCACATGAAACGTTCAAAGATATCAGTGGAAATTTTATATGTTTACTTGAGTTTTGTTTTCTGTCTCGAAAAGTATTACGTAGTAACTCACTAAGCAGAAGAGGAAGTTTGTACAATCACTGCCCCTTGAAATTTACTAATAATCTTAATTGTAATCATAGTTATTTATTAGAGTATTAAGACCCTAAAACTAGTATAATTACAAAACTATTTGTAACTTAAAACTAAGATCATTTATTACCAAAATAGATCTATTCCTATTATATTATATAGATCATCTGTTTACCCACCATTGCATATAATAATAATAACAATAATACCAAAAATAAAAATAACAATAAATAAATAATAATATTAATTCTAATGCCATTTATGATGATAATGGTGACAGTGATGATTGTAAAAATAATAATAATAATTAATAATATAATTAAAATAATAATAATAATGATCAAAATGACGTATATTTGTGTTCTAAGAAATGTTCTACTAAGTGTCAATATAGGGCCAAAAAATGATCATTTCATAAATATCCTGCTTTAGATTAATACATGAAAGGGAGAGTTTTGTACTATAATATTATTAATCAATGAAATGTTTAAGATTATGTTATAAAATTAAGACCATTAAAAGGAATAAATTTATAGATCTATTCCTATTATATTATATAGATCCTCTGTTTGCCCACCATTGCATATAATAATAGTAATAACAATAATACTAAAAATAATACTACTAATATTAAATAAATAATAATAATAATTCTAATGACGTTATGATGATAATAGAGACAATGATGATTGTAAAAATAATAATAATAACAATATTAGTTAATAATTTAATTAAAATAATAATAATGATCAAAATTACGTATATTTGTTTTCTAAAAAATGTTCTACTAAGTGTCAATATGGGGCCAAAGAATGGTCATTTCATAAATATCCTGCTTTAGATTAATGATGAAAGGGAATGTTTTGTACTATAATATTATTCATCCAAGAAATAATGAAGTTTTTGTAATAAAATGAAGACCCCTACAAGGAATAAATTTATAAACAATTCAATTGTGTTTTATAAAATCCTCCTCATATTCATTTAATATAACCAGAATCTTAATATATAAGTAGTCATTGCACTAAAGAAAAGTAACATATACACTCTATGTAACATTTGTAAAATTGGATGTCGTAGAAAAATGGTTTCATTTTGTCAAATTTGTCGCATTTTAACAATAGGCGTTTTATCATCTACGAAAAGGAGCGCGCTAAGGATCACCGGAAAGCCGACCTCGTCCGAACGCTATCTGTCCGTTCAAGTATGAATGCTGACTTCAGTTATCTCCTGACGTCGCTGCACACTCGGATGTAAAGTTGGAAGCCATCGCTTATTCAGAGGGTTTATAAATGTATGCACGCTAAGCTAACACAATAGTTCCATTACAATAAGTCATTAAGGGACAATGTCCTAGGTTTACGAGTTTGTCTTGAGTTTGTTAGATAATGTGAGCCAGACGACGGGAGTTTGGATAATGCCCTGTAAATAACGGTTGTGAAATTAAACATTTCAAGTGTACTCACGCAAATTTTATTGGAGAAATTGAAAATAATAAAATAATTGTTTCCAGGACTTGCAAAATAGCAATTTTGATATATTTTAATAAATTTTATATATAATACTTAGTTTGCCAATTTTGAACTAATAATCAGGGGTGTAAATGTAGCAGGCCTCCACTTGGTGCATCCTGGGTAACGAATAATCTGCTACGACGAATCTCTGCCAAATCCTTCTAGAGATGACCAAATCGAAAGTTTCAAGTAGCCATCGCAAAGCCGGCCTTTCTCAGGGCTTGTACGACGGGTTCCGCGTACTATTCTGGAACGCCGGTGGCCTTAATAACGCAAAGTTCACAGAGTTCAAGACTGTCATTCATAAACTGGACGCAGATGTTTTCGTTGTAGTTGAAGCTGGAGCCTCAACCGACTCCCCAGATTTTTTCACACTAAGAATTTTACCAATTTTATTTTGCCTAGGTCAAGGTTGTGGCCTCAGGGGTTGTTGTCAGTGTAAATAACAACGCAGCATGCAAATTTGAGGTGCTTCACAGGATGTGCGAAAACGACAAACATGAAGCTGTACTTATAGAAGTCTGTATAAACGGACACTACTACAAAATCTTTGGTGTTTATAACCCACCAACTAACAACTTAAATACAAGTCTCATAGAAATGTCATCCCGACACCGCAACTCCATTATACTAGGGGACTTCAATGCACACTCCCCCCGATGGAACTACTCCGACCGTAATGCACCTGGTCACGCTATGGAGAATTTTATTGACAAAAAACAACTGATATATCTACGATCAGAACCCACCTTTCTATCATTTGGTGGAAGCACCAGTACACCTGAAATGTGCCTGGTACATGGAAACCTGATAAGCAGATCTGACCTGAAACTGGAGGGTGCTGTTGAGGGATGTGGTCATAGGACCTTTTTCTTACGGGGCGACCAAAAAATAATAATATCAAAAAACCACGTCTTCCACGCAGGAATTTCAAAAGGGTGGACTGGACAGCTTTTGAACAAACATCAAATCAGCTTCTCACTCCTAGCATGTTAAATGACAACCCTGACCAGTCCGTAGCTGCTTTTGAGAAGAACATTTTAGATATCGCCAAAAATGCTTGAGAAAGATTTTTAACACTTGAAAGTATAAATATTTTTAATTGGAAGGCATAACGAGTATTATAAAACCATATTTAAGTTCTACTAAACTATGAATCTTTAGTTATTATTATTATTTTTTTGTATACAGCATTCATCTATATCAATTCAACATAGTACGAACACTTTATTCTGTTTGAAATAATTCGCTACTTTTTTCCGCATCTAATTATAAAAAAATCATACCTTTAAACAAATTAGACCACAAAAATATTATGCTAAACTTAAGCGATGAATATATATACTTAACTCCTAAAGCCTTTATGGAAGATGAGAAGATATCACAAACAAATCTTTAAAATATTACTCTTTTAAAAATAGGTCTTTCTAAAAATTGTTTCCTTTACAAATAGCAGACAACTCAAAAATAAGATATATTTATAATTCTTAGTTTCTATTTTTGAATAAATAACTTTTATAGATTAGCCTAATTGTAATAACATATTTATGAATACTTATTAAATGCACTCTTTATAGTTGAAATTTTGCAAACACCCTTTCTATCGAGCCTCCATGTCATGTAAGTAATGCGTACACTCTCAATCAGACAGTCAGTGAGACTTCTACTTCGCCTGCATAATATTCCGGTTTACGTGTGTAGTGTCGAAGCTAAAACTTACCGTATAAAGTAGCTTTAGAATGTTTTATTTGTTGTGTTTTGTCGCCGTTCAGATCAAGTTTAGATGGTTTCATGATGAGATGTTTTATTTTTATCGAGGGTGTGTATATGTTAACGTGGGAAGAAATAGGCCTATCTAAAATCAATTCAGATGAAGTAATAAAGAGAAAAATATGGATAGGGATTTGGTTGTCATGCTAGCTTAATTTCCTTATAAGTTGCGTTACGAGCTTACTTTTTTGCATAAATAACAGCCCTTTGTATTCCACCGGTAGTGTCTTTCACTTTAGGCATTAAGGTGTAAGAGGATGGGTATATGCCGGACCAGAACAAAGTCTGAGAGTCCCGCACTCAGGTATGCCAACAGAGAGCGCATAATGGTTCGATTGAACCATCTAGATGGGAGTAAAACCAATCAACTAAGAAATAAAAGGTAGAAGTCAACATGATCGTTTAAAACATTTCACTGTTACAGAGTAGGTCAACAAAGCGGGTGCGTAGTGTCTGGTTGGAGTATCTTTTCTGCCGGTGGAAGACCCTACAGCAATACTTTTGAACTCTTCCTTAACCATCTTTCTTTCTCTTTCGCTCTACCTTCACAACACTCTGCCAATCCGTTCACCATTAGGTTCTATTCGTTTTCAAATTTTTTTATTACTTTATCACTACTTTTTATAAGGGATGAAAGCTATGATATGAAGCCTAAGATTAACCCCAACTTGCGACATACACTAATGAGATACGTTTACATGTGTTTAGGGGCTATGTTGAGTTTAAATTGATGGGGCGAGGGAAAGTAAACATAAATAGGTTCTACTTACTTTATTAAACAATTTACTAAATATAATTAATCAATGCAAGGGCGCAAGTACTACAATATGTTCACACAGAACAAGCAGATAGCATAGGGGAAATCTACCATATAGAGATATTAATTACCAACCCATCATATAGGGCTCAATTTAATATCACCGATTAATATCTTATTGCACGAGTTCTCGCAGAATCTATCACTGTTGTAATATATATATTTTTTTAAATTCAAGGTCTAACGTTTTCAACTGACAATTATGTTGACTGTCGTTACATTACTGCTTAGGTTAGGTAGTGGCCTCTCATGATCTTCCGTGACTTCCATGTTTACCTCGGACCTTTTAAATTGAATATGTTGGTTTCAAAGTGAATGAATAAACTATCATAGCTTTGTTTTCAAGACATAGCCTTCTATATTCATTGAAGAGCCCGTAAATTCAGACAGAGGAGGAGTTTGGTTTCATTCTACTTAGCAGACTTTCCCTACAGCTGTTTTGAGTAACCGACAATCAGCGTGTTTTTTCGAAACGTCAGAAATTGGATATGATACACTAAATTGTAAGCATTTTACTGTAGCTAAATTATTATTGTTTTACATTGATTCATGATATCACATTAACTCATTTAACAACTGGTAGACTGAGTTTTACAATGGGAACAAAAGAGTCAATAAAACAACACCGAGCAAAGCGACTGAAACCATCACAATGTAACCCGGTGGGAAATTAACATAAAACAAGACCACAACCAAGAACAATACAGTCGATAAACAAGTAACACCAGAACGTAAATGCTTCTAACACAGTATTTGCACAAACACGTTTTCAATGCATAACATTTTCGGTTCCACTGCCTTCAACGTACTGTCGAACAGTTGTTACAACTTCGGTATAAACACTTCTTTAATGTATGTAAACGATCCAAAGATCGTAGCTATCTACTGTCAAAGAAACTGTTTATAAATAATCATTATTCAAAGAACTGTTATATAGTCTATTTAAATTTACTTAAGTAACACTTTTAAGTAATCACATCGATTTATATTTCTCTGAACAATTGGGAAATGCACTTATATATATATTTGAAAACGGACTCAGTTATTTGTAAAAAAACGATGAATTGCTATAAAGTAAAAAAAGAGTAAATAAAAAATATAATAACTACCATCATGAAGTTATTCTTCAGAAAGCAGACAAATAAATACAACATAAACATAGTGACGTATTGAGTAGTGAAGAGAATAATAAAGTAAGTAGAAAGAAATACAACAGAAGAAATAAAAACCTAGATATACCATAACAACGAAGAAATAAAATAACAATGTAGAAATGAAAAGAACAGCCTAGAAATAAAATAGCAAAGTGGAAATGAATGAAAACATAGAGATAACATACAAACGTAGAAATAAAATAACAACGTAGAAATAAAATAACAACGTATAAAAAAATAACAACGTAGAAACAAAATATGCAACGACCAAAATTAAATTGGGATTTGATGGTGACGTGGTGGAGTGTTGCGTTTTTAAGAGATAATGTTTTTCATTATTAATTGTTACTAACACGAAAATGAGAAAAGAGTTTATTTTCCCTTTTTTATTTTTGTATCTTGTATTTTTTTATCGTTAACAATTATTAAGATACTGTATTTGTTTATTAGTACTGCATACACATACACACACACACACACACACACACACACACACACACACACACACACACACACACACACACACACACACACACACACTTTATATTTCGAACATACCGTAAGGGAGGTAAGGTAACACTCTTATATAGATAATTTTACATAAATCCACCGCATTTATAGATTACACCGTGTTAGTTTATATATCGCTGAAGATATCTATTGTAATAACTAAGAACAGGTTCTAATTAAGGGAAATTATGGGAAATGCATTATTAAGAACATAAATTCATTAAAATGATATCCTCTCTATATTTGGCAAATTTAGACTGATCAAGATGTAATAAGATTGAAGTGATTAATAGATTAAATTGTTTTAACTATATATTATTATATTCGAATTGAAAATGCTCCATCTATTGCTTTTTATCTACAATATGCGTAATGCTTGGAATTAAATATTTGTTCTGTTCTAGCTTTAGCGCAAAAAACTGTTAGCATGGTCGATTTTGCATCAACATGCTACTGATTTTCGATTTTCAATGTGTTTAAATACATTGTAACCATTTTTTGAAAATTATTTTAATAATACTTCAAATATTTCGGAAATCGAAGTTACCCCCCAATTACACACACAGAAAACACACACACACACACACACACTTTATATTTCGAAAAAAACCTCAGGGAGTTTAAGAGAACACCCTAATATATATATATATATATATATATATATATATATATATATATATATATATGTATATATATATATATATATATATATATATATATATATATATATAGTTTATATATAGTATTATTAATCAAAATTAAATACAATTGTATTATAATATACTATTATATATTGTACAATATACATGCACAATTGTATATGTATGTACTATTTTATACTCATTATTAGTGTAATAATAATGGACACAGATTTCCTGAAATAGAAAATATGAAATAATAAAAGAACTAACCAAAAGGTGAAATATGAACATACATTGGAAATTTATAAACATAAAGTTAAACAAAGATTAATTGATGAACAGATCCAACAGAAGTGATATCAAGGCACCAAACTATTTATAATCTCAAAGCACAATACTTAGAAGCATATATGGTTGTTTGTATTACACGTGATTTAATTTTTTTAAAAGTATTTTGTTACATCATTATTTTTCCTGAAAATGCTGGTACTCTTTTATCGGCGTAAAGCATTGAATAATATATTTATTAAAAGTATTCTTGTTTTTGAAATATTTCTAATTTAATAACTGTATTACAAGAAAACATATCACAATATTTAATATATTTAATGTATATATTGTAATCCTTAGATGAATAATTTTTTCTTGTTAAATATATATATATATATATATATATATATATATATATATATATAAATATATATATATATTTATATATTTATATATATATATATATATATATTTATATATATATATATATATATATATATATATATATATATAAACGTATATACATAAACATAATATGGTACGAAACAAGTAAATTAAAATTTAATTGAATATAATTTTGTACGTTTAAATTTTAAATAATGTGTTATTTATCCACTTTTAAAATTAGGATATCATATCTATACTCCCTAAAACACATACATAAATATGTATAAATTTATGTATACATACATATATAAAGTAGAATATACCGTTATGCGTTTGAAATGGTTATTAAAGATAATATAAGGTAAGTTGATATAAGCTTTCACAAAAAACCTCTAAAGGTTATATATTTGTTTTTAATATAATTTTTATATATTAATAATCCGGAATATTTATTTCTAATACAACATTCTCCTCTTTGTAGGTGATAGCTTGTAATGATGAAATATTATTATAAAATTTAAAGAACTTTTTACATTTCACCATAAAGAGCTTAATTTAGAGACCGTGTACTTCCATTACTGTAAACACTCACACGTATGAAGAAATATTATGTTTGCGAAAGAAACGCACGGACTTTTATTGCTCTGTTTTCCGAGCAAGGTCGTAATTTGTCAGTTCGTCAACCTGGGTTTGTCACGTATCGTAAACATTATAGCTTACAATTAGTGTGAGACCATCCATACGGTATGTTGGAAACAGTTTCGCGTTTATGTAATAACCTTGTGAACGTAAATAGAAACCTGTCGTACTGGGTGAAATTTTGTTCTTCGGTCGACATAACCTAAATGTTCCGATAACTCACCTTCATTTTTACAGTGCAATGGAAACATGTTTTGTTGTAGTTAGTCTGTTACAATATGGCCCTTGTAATCTTGGTTCCTTTATATATAGTACCCTTAAATTGAAAATAGAATATATATATATATATATATATATATATATATATATATATATATATTGTAATAAATTATTAGTCTCTATTTATGAGAGTATTAAAAATGCAAAATAGCGTTCCTGAACTAAACCTACTCTCTTTCCGCGTCACAACAATGTGTCTCACGCACTTTTAACGAGAAGTGTAAGGAAAGGTAAATGTACTTAGTTAAGAGTAAGGAACGGCATAAATAATTCTATGGATAATTAAAATAATAATTAAGGATACTACAAATAATTCTACGGCATAAAACGTAGGATAATGGAGTAGTAACCAATATGCCAAGGGAACTTATTAATAATATACTGACTTAAAAAGATATTATAAATACATTATTGTAGCTCATCTTATATCTACTATACTTGGGATTTTCTGTAAAACGAAAAACAGTTAGAAATTCATAGACGCTACAATACTCCACTCGAGGAAGTAGGAATCACTCATACTTCATATAAAGACTATTAGACTGTAACATAAACTTTTGTTTAGAATTTGTGTTCTGTGAAGAATACACGTAAATAATGAAGGAGCATCATACACAAATATATAATTTAATAATCAATGTCCCTTAGATATTATTTGCAAATTTCGTTGTACAGTTAACTTTGGTAAATAAAAAGCAGATATATCATAGTTAGAACAAAAACTGTTATTTTTGAGTGTTGAACAAGGAAGATCAGAAGGTTGGTGTGACGTCATTTACAGTGCAGTAAAGAGTTGAATGATTGTTGACAGAATTTCTTAACATGCCAGTTCTTAATTTAACTAAAACTATTAGATTAAAAAACGAAAAGATTTTTTAGTTATGGCATAAAATATATAAGATAAATAGATGGAAAAATGTTCAAAGACAATAAGACACAGAGTGAATAAGGAAAAATAAATGTTGAATGTCTTTAAAATGTTAATGTTCTGTTATGGTTAAACATATTTATTATAATTAATTTTATTCTTTCAAATGTATCTTTAAAGAAAGAAAGTATCGTTATAAAATTAATTTTAACGGTATACGAGAATTGTTGTTTGGCTGAGGTACAAAAAAGTTTTTCCTTGGGCACTTATCTCTTTCATACTTTCACAAAATACAAAGAGTAACTAAAAACTGATAAATATGAGTACAAATCAAGTTCAAATACTACAAATCATGTAATACTATTTATTAGGAGTATACTGTGGGTGAATTTAATAATAAATACACAAAATCCTCCTAATTATAAACCTTCTTTATTTAACCCACATGTACATTTAAGTTACCAAGTAAACATCCTCAGAAGGATAACATACAACGACTGAGTCTTTGTATGTTATCCCTCTGAGGATGGATACTTGGTAACTGAAATGTACATAAGGGTAAAATAAAGAGAGATTGTAGTTAAGAGGTTTTGTGTGTATTTGTCAAATCAAGTAATCTAAATCAAATTAAATTAATCGACAATAAATATTTAAGTTATGCCCGAATTATAAACTGAAAGTAGCAATATAAATAACTTGTATATACCTCTTATGAATGATAAAATGTATTTAATTTACGGACATCCTAGGGGCAAGAAACATTAAGATTGAAAATAGCAGTCCATTTGTCCCTTAGAAAATAATTTTACTAAAATGCTATTACTAAAGAGTTATCAATCTAAAGGTAGTAGTTGACTTAATGTTGATCAAATACACGTTTAAACACTAGAAATAGTTTCATTCGTCCCCACTGAACACATAGCAATTACGTAAAGCTACTCAAACCAAACCATAATATAGAGAACACAACCCTGCGATCCTAACCAAACATGCACATGAAGGTTAGGAATTCATTTACCCCACATTGTGAACGTTAAACATATAATATTCCAGTAAATATTTGTGAAGGTTTAGTGTCTGAGTTAAGTCATAGGAACTAAAATAAACATAGACGGGTGCAAAAAAGTTTGAGTTCTTTTTTAAAGGGTAGCATATTAAAACCACTGGAAAAACATGTATTATATTACAATTTATGGTTTAAATCAATTTATTTTTAGTTGTAAATTACGTTACTGCCTATTTTTCTTAATATTCTCAATAAGTATATTATAATAATTACATATATATATATATATATATATATATACACACAAACTGCTAACAATACGGATACCATATGATAATCATTTTGGTTGAACGTACATGCAGGAAATATACACTTACAATTTAATGTTTACATTTAATGTACAATTTACAATGTAAAGGTTTTTCCAACTACACGATTTTCTTTTCTATTGTTTACGTAAATCAATTTATTCTTAGTTATAAATTACGGTACTACCTAATTTTCCTTAATATTCTCAATAATTATATTATAATAATTATACATATATATACAAACTCCTAACAATACTGATACTATATGATAATCATTTTGCGTAAACATATATGGAAGAAATATACACTTACAATTTACCGTGTACATTTAGTAATAAGAGAACAAAATGTGTATGAATAATAAGATACAAATTCCGTTAAATCGGTTGACTACGCCTTGAAGTTTGTAAATAAATATTAATGTGTTTTACCTTTTAACAGGAATTTTAACAATTAATAATTCAAGATGTATTTTAAAATCCATATCTTCAAAGTAAATCTTGCGATTCAAGAATAGAATCCCCTGTAAAGTTTGCAGAAGATTTTACCGTGTATTACGTCAACTTTCCGTTTACCTCTTTATTAGCATTGCAGAGAGAATGTGTGTTAGCAGGGTCAATATATAGGCTACGTTATCCTCAGATTTAATTAAATGGATAGAAGACAATACATGTTCTAGTGGGTACATATCAGGTCTTGGTAGCATTCTCATTTTATAATGATTTCCCTCGAGCGTTTGCTTGTCGATAAATTAAAAGAATGACAAACACATTCATTTCCGCCACAGTATTTCTGAAATTAAATCTTCTACTTTCTTTTGTGTAAAACTTTGTTTTTTCCGTTTTGTATTTAGCATTTTATTCTGAGGAAATTAATTAGACTTTGAGATGTAAAAGGTGTTATGGGAAAGTAGTATAATTCTTGAAAATAATATAAAAGAAATTACACAAATAATAATATAGATGGAAAACGCAGATAATGCCAAGATGAATAAAACCGTTTTGTGGTTGAGCTGTACTCACTAATTGAATTTCGTTCATTTAATGCTGCAATGTGTTTTAAGCCCGTTTAATAGGGAAACATTTTATAGCTTTAATTAGCATATACAATTTAGTCGTAATAATTAAATGAGAAAACTTTTTAAATTTCCGGCCAACTATTAAAACTCATTGATTGTCTGTCAACGTTCACATTTTTAGGTTAATCAGAAAATTACCTCAAGATAACCAAATTAGTGTTAATATAATTAAAAGGGATTTTAACACTTACAGCTCAAAACATTTGAGTATACCAAATCCCTGTTATAATGAAATGTGAATATGCTTTACTTTTTATCTTTTAAATATAAAACCCTAATTTAAATATTTATAAATATATTATTTTAATATAATATGAAATACATTTTTTCAATAAAACCATATTTGTATAATTTATAAAACATTCTATCTCAGTATTACATTTAAAATATTGCAATAAAAGTATCGATATAGCAATTTTTAATAAGTGCTAAGTGCTTACCTTCAATAATAAGTGTTTTCTGCTATCATTAATAAAGTTTGACTTCTTAATATTACGTCATAAGAAAAGACATCCATCACAAGTACCAATATCTACCTCCGACTGACGTAAATTTACTACTTCATCGGACGTATGAATGAGTTCATCCGTAATACTCCTATAGGAAGTAGAGAAGATCCCTTGCTACTGCGAATACTGTAGGGGAAAATAAAGGCAACCAAAGAGGAGGCTTGCCTACTAACATGGACCTACTCTCACTTGGGGAGGGGCTTTTACCCAATCTTCAGAGAATTATAATAGTGATAGTTTAATATGCAATCAATCAATTTTTTTGACGGATAAGTTTTGTTTTAAATAATCGGTTTATATCTTGTTTATGTTCAAGTATTCAAATTTTACTGAAAACTTTTTTCCTTCGTACAATATATATATCCTTATTAATAGGTATTGATTGCCATTGAAATCAAGGTGACAAATAGTTAGTTAAAAGAAACAATCAATTTCTATCTTTAGCAAAAAGAAAGTAGCTTTACGTTCCTTAGATTTCACTGATTTGGGTTTTAATCTCCAGACCTATTTATTTATATTTCTTTGACGATTGTTTACTAAATTCAAGTTAACAATATAAGAAGAGAACATCCATTAAAATTAATAATAAAGTTATAATTTTAATTTATATTTTAATGAAATTATATATTGTAATATAGGTTATACATATACATATATAATTATATAGTATTATTCACATATATGTACACACATACACTCACACACATACCTAACCTAACCTAACACAACACATACACCAAAATACTCACACACAAATCAAGTCATTAACAAAAGTTTAATAATTAGGTATATTTTAATTTTAAGTAAAAATAATAGATAGAAACATACGTTGCTCTAATAAATAATCATTCTTCAATCGCAAGTCAAAGGTCTTTTTTAATCCTAAACAATTTGATACAAGTGACAAAATTGTAAACTACTTTATTAAATACATTAAAAAAAGTTAGTTTAATTTAATTGCTCTACTTTATTAGAATAAAATCAATTTACCTCTTGCCTGTACCTTAAAGCATAGTCTCTGAGAATGCTGGTCTCTGAGAATGCTGAAATAAGGCGAAATATAAAAATAGAAAGTTGCATTACAACACACACAAAAATTAGATAGGAAATTGTTCGAAAATAAATTCATGTTATGGAAAAAGTGTTGTATAAAACAAATTCTTGGAAAATATAATAACCTTTCGTAAGTTAGTTTGAAGGAAACGTAGACAATTTTAAACGTGAACATCTAAGGTTGTGTGTTTTAGAAATGTTTGTATTTTCATAAAACTGAACAAAGGGTTACGAGAAAATTTAATAAAGTAGTGTCAAAAGAGGAAAATCTAAAGGCAGATATAGGGATACACATGTAAACATAGTAAAAGTTTAACAGGTCTGAAACATATTTAAAACATAAGACTACAGTTTACAAGGAAAAATGTACCATTTAGAGCGAAAATCCCATTCCCTGGTAAATACGAGCAGAGATTTTTGGGAATGGCCAAAACATATGGGAAGGAAAGGTAGTATGCAGCTGTACAATTCGACAGTCTGTGTTGAAAAAAAAAATAATCAAAAAAGGTGTTCGGTCAAAAGGTAGTTAGAAAGAAACTAACTACGCATAAGAGGTGTGTAAATATATATATATTAAAGTTTATTTTCGACGGCAAAAGAAGCGCTGGAAGTGTATGAAGGAAACAAATAATGAGAATATTATTTGTGGGAAACGCAAAATTAAAACATACAAAAAAAACGAAAAAACACAGTAAATATTTGGCGTAAAAACTAGATACAGATAAAATTGTATAACATGAAGAAGAGACGAAAGTTAGGAGAAAAGTAATAAAAAAGAAGAATGAGGCATGACAGAGAAACAGTAATCGAATAAACACATACCTGAGTGGTGGAAAGAACACAGAGAGTTGTAATACGTTTAGTAATTAGAGTGTGACCAGTTTATAGAAAAAAAATATATTACCATAGTGTTTGAAAAGTAAGTTAAATATTTTGAAGAGCTATGAGAAAATAGGGCAAGAGTGTAAAATAAGGAGGTAGAATGGAAGTCATATAAATATTGAAGCTTTACTGTTAATTATAATGGAAATCATTGTTATTGTTCAAGTAAATAAAAAAGGGAAATGCTGCTGGCCCTGAGGAAATTACGGGTGAACTCTTTAAATATGGGACAGATATCGTATAATGGCAACTGCAAGTGACAGCTCTCCGCCAAGCAGATTCTAGGAAACTCAAGTAATTACGAGTTGGAACGTTATACTATAGGCACAGTGCAGAAGAGAATACTTCAAAATAAAAATACAAGGCAAATCATCATCAAGTTTTATAATTGTTAAGGCGGACGTAATCAAAGTGTTTTCTATTGCCAAGGTCCTTGGTATAATCAAGTTTGTTATTCTTCGGAAGCCAAAATAAAAGTTTTTCAAACAATTTATCAATTCTTCATGTTTTAAAAATAAATTATAACAACTGTTTCCTAAAGATCTTGTATCTTTTTTTTAATAATGATTCGTAATTTCAAATGAACCTTTTTTTTCAAATATAATTTTTTTAAAACCATAAAATCCAAAAAGTAATCTATATAAACATTAACCTTGCACTGGCACGTATTACTACATTTATAGTGAAAACCTCTTATGATTGCTAGTTGAATATGTATCACTGTAGCTTAAAAATTACATATGTGATAATATAAATATTACTTGAATTATCGGTAAAAATATAGGGGTTCAATACCACCGTCGCTTTTTATCCATAATGTTATGTCTAGTACTTCTTACCCTTTTTTTCCTTCATTCTGAGAAAATAACTAGTTCTAATTTGTTCTCCTTCCGTCACGTAACAAGAAAGACTCTTTTCTTCTACGACCATTAATATAGGATACCCTTTTTGTTATTCTTAAAGACTTTCCAGCCCCTACTTGTCTCCCTGTTGTCCATTTCCTTTGATGTGTTTTCCTTGTGTACTTATTACACACAAGGTCGGCTTCACGGTCATAATAGTTCTAACTGTGGCCGCATGAAGTGACTCTGAGTAAAATTGTCAGTCGTGATATGGAAACGTAGAATGACTATCGTAGATTACGATGGAAAGTAAGAGGTGTTTGAAAATACAGTAATTATTTTAAATGTTTGAAAAACAAATTTCCGATTTAAAAAAAGTAAAAAAATACTTTTAGAAAAAGAACATAATTTATCATAAGGTTATAACCCATGACATTATGACGTCAGCACCAATTTTCGTATATGGACGCATATTTTACATACTGTAGGAGGCAAATAAAGCGTTTTTTACACAATGCTGGAGCTGCTTTGCATATAGATTAAAAAATAAGATTCAACAAATCACAGTCTATTCAAAAATCTCTTCCGTAGATCTATTTTATTGGTATAAGAATTTATTATATTTACAATTCAAAAGATTTAAGGAGGTACTCTCTTATATTTATAAGTAACTACAATATTCACATTCCACTTAAATCATCCAAAGGAGGTTGAATTGTGATAATCTGTAGGCTATATCAGAACCACAAAATGTGTAATGATATATTTTTATCAGGCGAAATATGATATTATATGGTTTTTGCCGAGAACAAAGATTAATTATCGTTCCGAGTACTCTCAAAGTATCAAAAATATGACATTTTGATTTTGTGAAGACTCTATGGTTAACTTTAATAATTCATGGGAAATCAAGCATTCAAGTTCTTGATAATTTTGGAAATGTTTGGAATAGGTTTGATGAAGTACAAGCATGATTGTACTTCAAACTTTTGTGGGTAGTAAGCTAATGATCAATTGTGTTTTCGTTATGAAAAATTATGTTTTACAATTTAGTAAGTAAATACTATTCATTCGGGTTTTTAAGTCGTATTTTTTTCTTTTGAAATATTTTTTATTTCTTAACTTTTAGAGGCATGATCTCAAGCACCTATCTCCATTTGATTGAATTTCGTTTCATACCGCTGATTATTTTGGCAAGACTGCTAATTAGTCCATACAAATTTTTAATTATTATTCTTAATATTAAAGTATTATCTTATAGCTTAGCCATTGTGCCAATAATTGATACGATATTTAACAATAAGATAAATATATCAGTTCGACTAACGAATAAATAGAGTAGTTTATGCTGCAAATGCTCCAGACGATTTTTTAAATTCTTATAGGCATATATTATTTTTATCTTGCAATTATTCTTTTTCATTTTCGATTAAAAACGTGTTAATAATTATGTAATACAGAATCTAAGGTAAATATATAATATTTCTATGTTTAATAATTATCTAGAAATATTTTTGAAGGTAAATTATCAATACATTATTTATACCTCGTTTATGGTAAATGAACTAAATCGTGTTTTTAGTTTATTTATTTGAGCTTATCTCATTCGAGTTATATTAAGATATATATGCCAATATGGTTAGACCATCGAAAAAGCAGGTTTAACGAGGGAAATTCGTTCACTATATTCTTATGATACTCCCTCTAAGCGGCTTTAACAAAGCAAGAAATAAAAACAAATTTTTTTTAATTAATTTTTTTATTTATTATTTTTAAATACGGTAGAATACTACATAAATTATATCCTGTGAATATTTACTTTGCTTATTAGATACTTTTTAATTTTTAACCATTTTTAAAATAAAATAATTTTATTTAAGGTTAATATACCTTATTAGTGTGTCCAAACCAGGCAGATTGAAATGCAACTATAGTGGGATTTTATTGTAAAAAAATCACTTTGATCTATTCAATACTTTAAAAATTATCGTGGAACAAATAAAGCATACGGATCGAATACAGAGCCTCCTCCTTTTTTTGCAGTCTCTTAGCCAAAGAAAACAAGCTAACGGTCAGAAAGGGAGCTAACAACTGGTTTTTTGTAACCACAAATATTTGCTAAGTCAGAGTAGAGTTCTGAAATTAGAAGTATGTATGTATAAATATGATAAGTAACCCTTCATTATATTTCGATAGTGAACTCTTGCGCTTCCATTTCAAAGAATAACTACCTGATCTCCAAATAGCCATTTTGCTGTAGAGTCGTTGTTATTTATGTTGAAGGGATTATTCAAAATTAAAAAGAAATTAAAGTACCCGAGCTCGTCAAGCGGTTTTTACTCGTTTCAGTATTATCAAACAATTATCTGGACAGCAAAAGATGTAGGCGTACCTTGTATTTAAACCAAGCAAACTGACAACCTCTTGATACGAGTGTTTTACAAAGAAAGTTAGCAGCGACTTTAGAAAGAAGCATTTAACGTAAAATCCCTCCCTTGGTGGGAGTTTCAGTGATTTTATCTCGAGTAGCTTAAAAAAGAGAAAGATGTTTTTAGTGCCAGTACAAAATGAATTAAGGAGGAATGTCAAAGTATACTGACAGTTTCAAGGTACAAAAGAGAACAGAAATAAATAATAACTCGTATACATTAGAACAAACTTTTACTTCATTGCCTACAATATATAAAATAATAAACAGTACAGATAAGATACGTTTATATAAACAAAATAGAACTACGTACTAAATAGCAAACATTTAATGGTATAAATCAGGACGAAATGTTTGAAAAAACCGATTAAACACATTTGAATAAACATCGTAGGTGATCGACATCACTTCAACGTTTGAATTTAAGAGTGAAATTGTTAAATTTGTAATTCAATAAATTTATCGATAATGAACTACATTTTATTATTTTCCTGATGTTTTAAATTCATCTTACAATTTTCCATCAACGTAATTAACTAGCGAGTTCTATTTCTGTGTAGAAAAGTCCACTGGAATTTGTTTTACAGTGGGTCGTATAGTCATTTAATTTATTTGCAATCAATGTAAATTAAACTAGGCCTGGCTGAATTAGTATTTACGTTAATTGATAAAGCCGAGCAAAGTTTCCTAGACAGACATTGATTGCTTGAAAGTAATGAATGTTTTACACACTATGTTAAATCTTTTAATACTTAATTTTAAAGAAACGCTTTTATCTAAAAGAATAACTACCTGATCTCCAATTAACTATTGTGTTGTAGAGTCGTTGTTATTTCTGTTATAGAAAAAAATTTAAAGCACCCGATCTCGTCAGGTAGTTTTTACTCGACCCAGTATTAACAAACCATGATCTTGACATTAAAAGATCTTGTATTTAAATCAACAAAAACTGGTGAAAAAGCTAACTAACAACCACTTGTTACGAATGTTTCACAAAGAAACCTTATAAGCTGTTTCAGAAAGAAGCTTTTAACTTAAAATCTGACCTCTTGCAGGGAGTTTCAGTTGTTTTATATCGACATAGCTTAAAAAGAAGAAAGAATTCTTTAGTGGCAATTCAAAATCGAGTGAAGAGGAAGCAAAAAGTATACTGACAGCTTCAAAGTACAATCGAGAACAGAAATAATTAATAAATCGTATATATTAGAATAAAAATTTACTTCATTGCCTACAATATATAAAATAGGCAGTACAGATAAGATAGGTATATATATAAACAAAATAAACCCATGGACTAAATATCAAACATTCAATGGTAAAAGCCAGGAAGAACTAATTGAAAAAAACTAGTAAACACCTATGCATAAGCATCGTAGTTGTAATATAATCATTATGGTTATGTTTATCAATATACACCAAATGTTCAATACATTTCAGTTATCAGTCGACAGGGGGTTACTACATCCCCATAATATTTTCCTGAATTAGTAAATGTCATCTAGCTATGGCGACTTTGGTTTTACAAATACGTTCCGGAAAAAACGTTGTTATTTGTTTTTCATATACGGTGAAATAAATGTAGTCTACGTACATAATAAAAATTGCACACCGACAAGTGGATAGATCTTTCACAATATAAAATAGATTAAATATTTTATTACGTTTAAAGATTTTTGAATACTTTTATAGTAGGTATTTATTTTTGATGTGTAATAACTAGATTTTCGTGAAATGACGATCGACAATATTTCTAGGTTTGAATTTCAGAATGATCTCATTAAATTAGTAATTTAATAAACTTATCGAAAATGTACTATATCTAATTATTTTCTTAAATATTTCGAATTCATCTTACCAGTTTCCATCAACGTAATTAATTAGCGAGTTCTATTTCTGTGTCGAAATGTTCACCAGAATGGGTTTTACAGTGGGACGTATAGCCATTTAATTTATTTGCAATCAACGTAAATTAAACTAGGCGTGGCTGAATTCGTATTTAAGTTAATTGATAAAGTTGAGCAAGGTTTCCTAAATAGTCATTGTTTGCTTGAAAGTAATGAATGTTTTACACATTATCTTAAATCTTTTACTACATAATGTTAAAGGAACTTAACGGAAAAACTTATGCAATTTGAATTGTATATAGTAAGTTATACTGGTTGATGGGCCGTAGTTCTGAACTATCACTAAATAATAAAATAAGATTATACAACCACATTCTAAAACCCATCTGGACATATGGTATTCAATTATGGGGATGTACCAAAAAAAAAAAAAAAATTAAAATGAGTCAGACATTTCAAAATAAGGTATTACGTAACATGGTAAATATGCACCATGGTACGTTAGAAATGAAGACCTGCACCGGAATATGAAAATCAAATTTGTTATAGATGAGGTTAAGGTTTATGCATCTAAGCATTTGTGTAGACTGCATATTCATCCTAATCAGGAGGTTGAGCCAGTCCTTGATGTGATTAGGCATGTCCGCCGTCTACAAAGAACTAGACCACATGATTTGGCCACTTTAGAACAAATAGAAACTTAAGTTTTCCAACACCATTTTTTTTCTTTTTTTTAATAAATGAAAGTCATTAGTCAGTCTTCAACTGGTCATGACAATGGGAGGTGTTTTTAGTGAGTAAGAATCTCACACTGTTGCGTAATACGGATTGCGCAGCGTATTTTTGAAGTTTTTCACCTACCCATAAAAAAAAACAAAAAAATTGAATTGTATAATTCAATAAACTATTTTTATATTTCTATTTCTCTTGTTTTTCCATTGATATAGAAGAATCCATATGTTATTATATTATTTTATTAGATAATTATTTTCCTGAAGATGCTGGAACTATTTTATCGGCGAAAAGCTTTGAATAAATATATTCATTAAAAGTATATATATAAAAGTATATATATATATATATATATATATATATATATATATATATAATAGTTGTCGCTGCCTCTCAGTCCTAAATTTCCTATTTCGTCTCTCATACATGTTAATGTCTCTTCTATGTTTCTAGCAGTCATTGTGATGTCGATGCCATCACGGCAACTTCTTCGTGCCAGTTCTCTCTTTACTTTTTCAGAAGGAACCCACTCCAGTACATTTCATGGCCACCTTCCATGTACCATTTTCTTTACATGTCCTAACTATAAAATACTCTGTGGTATTTATTGCACAGTAATAACAAAAGTTACTATCTTATAAAATGTCATGAATTTTACAAAATGATAAAAATTAAGTGTCAAAAACACAAGTGTATATGCGTACCCACAATGTTATATATGCAAATTGTTAATGTACGGAAATTGTTATAAATGAACAATGTTAATGTACGAACAATGATATACATGCGTAGTATTACAACGCGTTCAAAACCAACGAACAAATTATAAATACACTTTAAAATCATCTGTTGTACGTGACTTTATTTCACGATTTACAGAAACATGCAGTTATTATAAACGTTTAAACTTTTAACTTAAAAAATATTTTAATAAATTTTATAGCGTTAAAACATATTTATTTTCATAGGTTTTGTTGATTATAACGGCAATAAATGTCTTGACAGTAAATATGTTTAAAATAGCAACTTTCGATCTCACTAATTATGGTAAAACTCCAGTGATACTCTTCGGCTATAAAAAAACACTAAAATATATAACACTCTAACTCATTCATCAATTTAGCCATTCACCGATTTCTTGTGAATTTAAGTAGAAAGGACCTTGAGGTCCAAACTGTTAAGTACATCTAGTCTCGAGTCATCTCCAAATGTCACATGACACAAATTTCGTCTTTCAAATGTCACAAATACACATTCAGTGTTACAGTGCTATATAGCCGCCACTATTGTAGTTTATGTATTCCTAGACATAAGTTTTCAAAACTACATTTATTTTTTGCCCGTTAACATGGTCAGCTAAAAGAGTTCGTGTTTATTATTTTCCTTATTCATTATATGAGTGGGTATCATAAAAATGTATTTAAACAAACATATTTCTTTAAATTATTAGAGATTGTAGTGATTACAGTATACTGTTTGACTGTTTGACTGGTTGTAGGATGTTATTACATATGACCTGTTGGCAGCCTCAAGAACATGGTTCCATGCTTAAGTCGCCGTATTTTATTGAATTGCAAATCGATAAGAACTTTTTACACTCTATAAGTTGACCACCTCCATACATAAATTAGTTTTACTGGAATTAGGAGTGACCAACTTACACAAGCTCATTAGATAAATTAAAACGAAAATCCATTTAACGCAGATTTTCGAGCTAGATATTATTTTTTACCATTAATAAGCATTATAAATAATTACCTTTGCAAAATTAAACTTTAGACTCTTCGTGTCTGTCAAGGTCAACGCTTACTTTGTACTTATAAAGGATGTTTATACAACGACAATTTATCAAGCTTTAAATTACGGATTCAGTTTGAACCTCACAGTATGATCTTACTGACAGATCTGCCAAATTGAATGAAAAGTAGCAAGGTAAATATTGTTTAGATAATAGTTAATTGTATGAAGTTTGAAGTACTAATATTCGAAGTGAATTTTCTAAACATTTTAATAAAATATTTATCGATTTTAATCGATTTTGTAGAAAAATTATTATCTAGAAGTATAATGAATTTTAATATAATAACGCAAGAAAAAAAGGCAAATATTATTTTAAGAAATTTTGTAATTAAATTAATTTACTGAGAATAAAATTTATGCAAGTGTGGAGTTATTTTGATTATTAATATTGTTCAATTAACTTTCGTTTAGCATAAATTTTATTGAAATTGTGTTACATAAATAACCTCGTTAACTACTACATTCTTCAACATTGAATCTATTTTTAATTTCAATTTTAAAGCAATTTGTTATTATTTATTTCGTTTCGTACGTCTTCTTTCTAAGAACCTATCTGTCCACTCCGAATATTCATTTATAAAATACAAGAAACCTAATAATAATTTACAGTAGATTTGGGGTTTTGCCAAGATTTTATTAGGCAACTCAAGCTGTAGGGTCACTAATTTTAATACACCTATAGTCTATTGTGGGTATCTGATTGCTCTGATTGTATCTCCAATAATCCCTTTCTTATTTCTTTCTCTCTATGAACTCCTAACAGGGCAATGTAAGAGTAACTCATTGCTCTGAATATAACTTTAACCAGCTCTTTCTTAGTTCTTGCTCTCTATGAACTTCTTACTGTTCAAGGGAAAAGTAACTCATTGCTCTGATTATATATCCAATAAGCTCTTCCTTTGTTCTTGCTCTTTTTGAATTTTTTACTGGGCACTGTAAAAGTAATTAATTGCTCTGATTATATCTTTAATTAGCTCTTCCTTAGCTCTTGCTCTCTATGAACATATGACTGGGCAAGGGAAAAGTAACTGATTGCTCTGATTATATCTTCAACATGTTCTTCCTTTGTTCTTGCTCTTTTTGAACTCTTTACTTTGAAAGGTAAAAGTAACTCATTGCTCTGATTATATCTTCAATCAGCTCTTCCCTAGTTCTTCCTCTCTATGAACTTCTTACTGGAAAGGTAAAAGTAATTCCTCTGATTACAACCCCAATCAGTTCTTATTTAGCTCTTGCTGCCTATGAACGTCTTACTGGGAAAGGTAAAAGTAACTCATTGCTCTGATTATATCTCCATTCAGCTCTTCCCTAGTTCTCCATTCCTAAAACTCCATTCCCCACGTTCATAAAGCTCAGAACGTGTTTTAGCAAAACCTGAGTCTGTAAATCTGGTAAACAGAGCGTTCGGTCCCGAAAATCAGTATGGTTTCCAATAATGCGATTTTTAAATAATAATTCCAAATATAAATCATTTTTTAGGGTTTATTTTTTTAAAAATAAATTTTAACTATCTTTAACGTATTTTTTCAAAATAAACACGTGTACAAAAGAGAAACTTTACGTTTACAGTGATCTCGGATTAAAAATAAAAGGTTTTCAGAATACCCAATCAAAGAGGAAAACATTTTATGTGAAATCTGTGCATAATGAGCCCGCATTTTGTGTAGTGGTGTAACATATCCGTACTGTAACCACCTTGGCATTAGCAGTGGAATCGATTAGTAATCGAGCCGTGAAATTGAGCCGTCAATTACTAGTAAAATACCGAGTAGTAATCAAGTCTGTAAATATTCTGGCCAAATGAGGTTGCGGTGAGGAGTATGAAACCCTTGTAGTTCAATACGTAAAAGAAATTGAGTTTTGGCATAAATCTGAATTTTATTAATTATTTTTTTTTATATGTTGGGTTTTGTGTAAGGTATTTTACCGAATATTCCATTTTTATTTAATAATAAACTATAAGATTTTTAATTACAATACGTATAAAGTTTTGATATACTTAGAAAGAGAGGTAAAAAGAGACTTGTAGAGCTACATTTTAACAATGAAAGGGTTAGGTGAACATCAACTCATACTTTTCCCAATACTGCCAAATTTATACACCTGTCCACATTTTTTGGGTGGCTAGGGGTTCTTGAGCAGTTATTTTCCCAGGTCCTTTCAAAGTACAAAATTGCAATTAGAAATCAAAAGACTACAACCATACAATCAGCGGCTCAGGAGAACCTGTAGCATTTTCTTTTTATTATATATGTTTTTAATTTCGTCTATAAATATTTATTTTCTTCTTATGTCTTCAATCGCTCTTCCTTTGTTCTTGCTCCCTATGCACGTTTTACTGGGCAAGGAAAAGTAACTCATTGCGCTGATTATATATCCAATCAGATTTCCTTTGTTCTTGCTCTTTATGAACTTCTTACTGGGCAAGGTAAAACTAAATAATTGCTTTGATTATATGTCCAATCAGCTATTCCTTTCTTCTTCCTCCTTATGCACTACTTACTGGGTAAGGTAAAAGTAAGTCATTGCTCTGATTATACCTCCAATCAGCTATTCCTCTTTTCTTGCTCACTATGTACTTCTTACTTGGCAAGATAAAGGTAACTCATTGCTCTGATTATATCTTCAATCAGCTCATCCTTTGTTCTTGATCCCTATGCACTTCTTATTGGGTAAAGTAAAAGTAAGTCATTGCTCTGATTATATCTCCAACCAGCTCTTCCATAGTTGTTGCTCCCTATAGACTACTTAATGGAAAAGATAAAAGTAACTCATTGCTCTGATTATATCTCCTACCAGCTCTTCCATAGTTGTTGCTCCCTATGCAAAACTTAATGGAAAAGATAAAAGTAACTCATTGCTCTGATTATATCTTCAATCAGCTCATTCTTTGTTCTTGATCCCTCTTCACTCCTTACTTTAAAAAGGTAAAAGTAACTCATTACTCTGAATATATTTTCAATCAGCTATTCTTTTGTTCTTGCTCTTTATGAACTTCTTACCGGGTAATGTAAAAGTAAATCATTGCTCTGATTATATCTCCAATCAGCTCTTCTATTCTTCTTGCTCCCTATGAACTTCTTACTGAGCAAGGTAATAGTAACGCATTGCTCTGACTATATCTTAAATCAGCTCTTCCTTAGTTCTTGCTCTTTATGGACGTCTTACTGTGTAAGGTAAAAGTAAACCATTGCTCTGACTATATCTCCAATCAGCTCTTCTATTCTTCTGGCTCCCTATGAACTTCTTACTGGGCAAGGTAATAGTAACGCATTGCTCTGACCATATCTTAAATCAGCTCTTCCATAGTTCTGTTCTCTATGGACGTCTTACGGGGTAAGGTAAAAGTAACTCATTGCTTTGATTATATCTTCAATCAGCTATTCTTTTGTTCTTGCTCCCTATAAACGACTTACTGGAACAGGTAAAAGTAAATCATTGCTCTGAATATATCTTCAATCAGCACTTCCTTAGTTCTTGCTCCCTATGGACATCTTGCTGGGTAAGGTAAAAGTAACTCATTGCTCTGATTATATCTTCAATCAGCTCTTTTTTAGTTCTTGCTCTCTATGGACATTTTGCTGGGTAAGGTAAAAGAAACTCATTGCTCTGATTATATCTCCAATAAGCTCTTTCTTATTTCTTGCTCTCTATGGACGTCTTACTGGGTAAGTTGAAAGTAAATCATTGCTCTGATTATATCTTCAATCAGCTTCTTCTTAGTTCTTGCTCTCTATGGACGTCTGGCTGGGTAAGGTAAAAGTAACTCATTGCTCTGATTATATCTTCAATCAGCTCTTTCTTAGTTTTTGCTCTCTATGGATGTCTTACTGGGTAAGGTAATAGTAACTCATTGCTCTGACTATATCTTCAATCAGCTCTTCCTTAGTTCTTGCTCTCTATGGACGTCTTACTGGGTAAGGTAAAAGTAATTCAATGTTCTTATTCTTGAAAACATTGTTTCAAGTTGTAGTCATTTCAGATTTTTTGCGACGCACTTTGCATACATTTTGGAAGCTCTCGCCCTTGTTCTGAGGGAAATTACTAATTCTCGGCTGAGGATCTTTACCTTTTTCAATACTGAGCATAGCATTGGTTTCCCAGGCAGTATAAGACATTATGGGTATTCCAATTTTATTTTCTTGAATAATATTTATATTTCCGGCCTTTTTAGACTTAAAATCGTAGGAATCGAAACGTTTGCAGTGCATGCGAGGACAAAGAGACTATTTAAATTTTAATTGAATTTGTTTTTTACGAGTAGAAAGCGTTATCTTTAGGATGTATAAAACTGTTGAATAAATTAGGACCATTTTATGTTTTACTTTTTATACACAGCTTTCAATGAAACCTGTTTTCTGAGCACAAAATTTCACGTTATAGTTTCAAGTACATTTTGGAGAAACCTATTCACACAATTATAATAATGTTACTACTAGAATGAACGAAAAGTGTTGTATGTACGATTACAATTTTAATGAGAGATTAAATGTTTTATTTACAGAAATATGCTATTAATATAGGGTTTTTAATACTCATTCCACTACATACTGCCTACACAAATGAATTATCTAGTTACCTGTATATAGTAGTTCGCTACAGACTAGTTCGTGGTTAAAGAACTGTAGGTTTTCATCGGATGTACTTGCAAAGTTATAAGGAAAGTGTATGGATTTGAGCCTGTCATTTTTTACGTTTTAAATTTAAAATATAATATTTCTTATATTGTTTAGGAAAATCAGTAGCTGTAGGGTTTTTCGTATCTTAGCTTTAGGGTGTTAATAAACACGTATCGGAATCATTTATTGAGTCACATTTTGTATTAATACTTATTTGTTTTAAGCCAATAAAACATTACCAATATATTATAGGAAGTTTAAATACCTATAATGTAGGGATTTGTGTAGAAATGATATATGTAATAGTCCATAAATCATTTTCTACTTCATATAAATTGTTTTTTTTTAATGTATTATAAAGGATTTATAAGAAAATGTAAATATTTGGACATAGGTTATTACTAAAACTTACATTTTTCATAAACCTTTAAGAATTACACTTGACATGCTATCATTAATCATTTTCTAAGAGTCGACGTTAAAAATAAGACGTGCGATGAAGCACTAGCTTGTCCGTTGCACAAGCTAAAGCCTGATTAAATTTCAAAATTCGACACCATGTTACGTTAACAAACTCTGGCTTTCTAAAAGTAATCATTTAAAACTCTCAAGGAAATAATAAACTGGACCGTGTCGGAATCAGGTAAACTATAAGTTCTAAACTGGAAACCTATAAATGGCGCAAGAATAAGGAACAAATTACCAAAGCAATCTCTACACTACAAACATATTTATTAATAGACTTTGACGTTGGATGCATCATTTAATGAATGATTTGTCAGAAGTGATAAGGTTTTGGAATGGAAAAGTGTTGTTGGTTATAACTAGTTGTGCCTGTCTTACCTAGAACTACTGTATTTTCGATTAGTAATTAATATTCATTACTTATTGTACGTATTTCATTGTTATATTTCAATTTAATTTGAGCAATATGTTTAGAAAAATTATTCAGCTCGCCTACTTGTAATTATTTTAATCGTTTCTTCATAATTACATCTCCACTCTTAAATTTCTACACATTTGCTTCTTCTCCTTTGTTTCTTCTTTTACTTTTTCAAGTTTTCTCTCTTCTTATAGGAGAGACAAAAAATTAACGATAAACTAGACAGGATTATCTTTGGTTTTTCCGACTGAAATGATTTTATAACTGACATTTTCAGCCTGGTAACATTATAGCCTGGTAACATTATAGCCTGGTAAAATAAGAACTAATAATGTAAGGTACTAAACCACTTTATATTGTTCATTTTATTAAGAAAATATACCAGGTATCATTTAGGCTGTAAACGGGTATTTCGAATGAACCTTCATACAGATTTATACTTACTTTAGTGTCGTAAGTTTTATAATTGTTACCATCTATGTTTCACTCCAAACGTTTTTAATTAATCTATTCAAGTATTTATTGTGCTATGTTTTACAAATTTACATTTGGTTTTATAAAATGATTTGATCACATTTTTTAATGTAAAAATTTATAAATTTACAGTAGAACAACCAAAAACATGAAAAGCGTTACTGTAGCTTATTTGTACAAAAAAATTGAGGTTATTTATTTTTAAGAATAATTCATGTGTAATTTACAAACTACAAAGTATCCCTCGGTTAATGGATCTTTGAACGTAACAAATTTGTAGAGCGTGAAAATGTGTCTGAGCTTATTAATTACGTGGGGGGGGGGGATAATTTTTTTTGCATTTTCTTTTGTAAACAAGAACTTTTCAAAATTAGACTTTGAATAAATATTGTCTATAAACGCGCAGCACATGTTTGGCTGTAAATAACATTCGTCTTTCAAACATCATTTAAAATTATTTTTTTTCTACTGTTCTTGACCATAGTTCTAGTATTTGGTTACATTTCAGTAAATTCATTGCAGAAGTTTATATAAAGGGGTTTTTACTGTGGCTGAGATCATTCTACCAACAAACCAATTAAACTTTAAATTATAAGTTCTTGTTTACCTTGACGTAAAGAGAATATTATTTAGACTTTTATTTTTCTATGGTACTGTTAGTTTATATTATCCACATTTAGTTTTTATATCAAGATTTTTTACTACCGAAAAACGACATTTTGAAACCATTTTTACCAGGCAATGAGACAAAATGTTTCAGATAGAGAATCGCGACCATAGCTTAGTACGATAAAAAATGTTTTGTTTGAATTATTTTTCCAATAGTTAACTTAAGTTAAAGTTTCGTAGATAAACATCAACAATAAAAAAATAATAATAATAACCTGATCAAATTGTTAAAATCGACATGTTTTTGTTTTCATTTCTTGAAGATTTATATATGACCTTGTACGTAGAGGTTTTTACAATAGTACTCTTCAAGAGTAACAGTTCTTCATGATATCCTACTAATATCTTCGTGTAGTCATGAAAGCTGCAAAATATTTGTCTGATGGTAGAAAGTGTTTTACGTAATAATTTTCTACATTCCTAAAGACTTACTTTATCTGTTACAAAGTATTTCTGAAATAAGTTACAGAAAAGTCCTTGTCATAGAAAAGAAAGACAGTTACAAGTTTCACAAAATTCTAAATATAAAGTTATTTCTTGAAAGAAAATGAAGATTAAAAGTTTGAGGTAATTTAATGAAGATAGAGGCTTATTAATAGAAATTTTGTGTTTATATGAAATTTTACTTTTTAAGCACTTAAGAAAACAACCTATTTATGGGTACAGTTAGTTCTTTATTATTCTTTTAATAATTCAAACTTTGGTTAAAAATATAATAATATACAGATTCTTAATAAAAGAAAAAACTACATAATGATCTAAGATATTATACTTTAAATTTACTATCAATAAATTAGTGACCGGATGCTACACAATTTTTAATATTCAATCCATAGAATTGTAAAATAGTATCCTAATGGGTAATTTGACATTATTTAGGAAGTATAATATTCGTGTAAATAGGTTTGTAATAGTATATATTTATAAAATACCCATTTAATTGTATTAATTGTGTAACAAGTTCTCAAAAAGGTCTGATTATTTCGTTGTTAAAACTAGTGGGTTTTCTCTAATAGATGAAAATATTACAATAGACATGTCAGTATATCTTGTGAATGAGAAATTAATGAAGCAATAAAGTTTCCTCAGAAATCTTTTTAGCTTCATGTATTAAAACCAAAGAGGTTAGATGGAGCTTACAGCATGTGATATCACATTTATAATCATTACGCAAAGTTCGTTCTTTTAGCAATAAATGATGAATGTCAGGGAGGCTACAATTCTGATGTACAGGAATTATTAGAATAATATATCCTTGGCCTATATTTTACAATTTTATTGATCGTTATACGGAAAGTAGGTAGCGGTACAACGTTTCTATTGCTAGAAACATTTTCTTCAATTTATCTGGGATTATAGTTTAACTGTTTATTCAGGACTATTCATAAATAGGTCGTGGCATTGGGCGAGTTGAACAGGAAATCAGAAAGATTATGGGATATTTAGCTCATCATGAAACATTACATTTATTATTTGAAGTTGTAAAGATCTTAATAATATTTTGTCAAGATAGGCAAATGAATATATTGTCTTGATAGGGTCTTATAGTACGTGCAGAGTGTAAATTGAAAACAGCGTATTTCTGTAGCTAATCCAGTCATTGTAAATGGGTTGGTTGTATGTGTAAATATGGTCTATGGTTTATGCAGATGAGATGCTGGGGAAGATCGATTATGTGCTATCACACAGATACATGTTGGTGATTATTGCTTAAGCACATAGACGTTATCTTAACATTATTTGAGCAGAACTATGTGTCATAGGGTGGTGTGTGGAATAATCTAGATATCTGGCTGAAATAGAAGGTTGGGTATGTACTGCAGTATAGTGTACCAACGCTGATTTTGTACATAAAAAAAAGAAAAGACGTCAAATTGTAAATGTAGAATGGAAAGAGCTCCATTAGTAAGTTACAGCTTGCTAAATTTTTCACACAAATTTCGACTCATCCCATGGAATAAAATCTTACTAACCTTTTACGTTTTTAATTAGGAGAAAAATAATGCGTGTTTTAAACTCAATGCGACATTGAAATAAAAGAGATGTTATAAGTTTGAATGGATAAATGTTGTATAAATGGAAATAGTGTGGAAATGGAAAAGGCGTACAAAAAGAATGGAATACGTTACACATGTCTGAAAAATAGAGAAAAAGAGAATAAACTAACAGCAAAAACTATCGCAAAATTTCTGTAGAGGCTACAATTAGCAGAGTATATAGTACATATTTAAAGAACAGAATAAAAATAGAAAATGCAAATATGAAGGCAAGGAGAGAAAGCGGGATTCCAAGACGGCGGATCAACAGTTGATCATCTTTATACTCTTACACAAATGATTGGTAAGGAGTAAGCATATAATCAAAATGTTTATCTCGTTTTAGACATAAAGAAATCCTATGATAGTGTAGCACTAAAGAAATTATGGGAGACTAAGTCAAACGCATATAAACAGTGTACAGAGCCATAATCACCTACACATTGGAACGTCTTTCCTAGTGAAAATAAGAAATGGTTTAATAGAAAGATATTAAGTGAAAAAAGTCTGAAACAAGGATGTTGCTTGTCACTCACGCTATTTAAAATATGGCTAGAATAGGTACACATAACGGGAAATATATATTTTGTTACACAGATTATCAAGCCATTACAGCTCAAGATTATTACGACATAGAATATGCGACAAGAAAATTCATCGGGGAAAATACAAAGTGGGGATTAGAGACCAACTACAGTAGAACATAAGTAAATGAGTATAGGTGGTTAACAATAAGACATAATTCTTCAAGATGGAACAAAAAATTAAATATTGCTGAGAATACTTTTATTTGGGTCAAAAAATAACAACAGATGGCCGACTTGAAGCAACAATACAAAGAAGTTTACAAGGTCGAATAGCCATTCGCACCTTAGAGAGAACGTTTATTTTACTCTCAAGAACTTGCACACCTCCATGTTTCTGCTAGGCTTCCCAGAACAGGATTTCATGACGCTATCTGTGGATACCATTAATAGCCTTTTCTTATAATTTTGAACATTGTTATCCAGCGTATAAACCCAAATCAAAAACTCTTAAAGAATATAATTGGTTTTAAACAGATCAGCCAATTTATCCGCCGTCACATTATTACTTATCATTTTGAAAAGCCTGAACAACTGTGTTACCATTATTGTTGTCATGTTTCTGGTATTATTCACCATCTTCAGGATAAATCATTGAACTAATGTTTTGAAAATTATTACATTGGGCATTTTGATGGGAAAGGAAACATATTGCTTTATACAGTTCTTTATTTGAACGGCAATTCTTGAAAACAAACTAATTCTAACTTAAAATAATAATAACAGTAATTATTTATAGTTCTATGTACTTGACTACTTAATACTTGAATCATATACTAAGAATATTATTATTATTTTTTAAAATTGTCTACATTAAATATTGTTTTACGAAATACAATTAATGTGTGTATCATAGTAATTTATAAATGTAGGGGAAAATGTGGCGAGGATATTATATATAACAGTTCAAACATTTTGATAGTTTTTGCTTCAGACAGATATGTGACCTACATTTTAGCGTATTTTATTTAATTTCACGGCAGACATATATGGGTGGAATTTTAAATAAGACTGTGACATCCATACAAGGATTTATTGGAATTGATTTAGTAATACATGAGAAAATGGTTTCCGTACGGAAATAACATATATCATAGCACCTAATAAAGATCTGGAAACACATAAAGCAATATAGTGCAATATATCCCCTTTGCAACTTGATGATTGAAGTGCACATGTAGCATAATAAATGTAACATCAATATCTATTTCCTTTAGGTAATTGATGTCATGCATTTATTATTGTTGTACTCCTTTTGTTTATAGGTAATTGTATATATTATTGTAAATTATTAAAAATTAAAACTATATAGACCTGATAAACAAATACAATTTAAATTGAAAAATATTAAAATTTTAAAAAGGTAATAATTGCTTTAAAAATCAAAATTTAATACAATAATCACATTATAAAATAATATGAAAGTGAATTATTGTTTGCACTAAATTTGTTTCAATATAAATAATGTGAGTAAACTGAATGCAAATTTTTAACACGCCCATATTGTAAAGAACAAGAAACGATAATTAGATAAATCCTAAAATGTTTTGATTTTCGAATCTCTTCTTATTCTCTGCACGACTAGGTGAAGATCCATGAGTTCAAAATCCTTGGTCTTGTTTTAACCTGTGACTCTGATTCTCGAATTATAAGAGACCCTGATTCCAAGTACGTTACTATTTATAACCTCATTTCTCACAAAATACAAATACTCTTGCCAAATTAGTTCATTTGTTAGTCTATACATCTGTATACTTCAGTTGTAGAAATTATATAAAATCTGTGGTTTGTCGCAGTAGGCTTTGCCTAAGTAACATATTGCTGAAGATCTACTTTATTCCTGATTAATGACTTCTATATATTTGGTTATAGGTAAAAGAGTTGAAACTAATTATTATATAAATAGGATTTATTTCAAATTTAAATTGTTCTACATCACTAAAATACTAGAAATGTAGCGTTTCCTCCAAAAACGTTTCGCATTGATTGTTATTGCATAATGTTACTATGTGACATTGTTAAATAGAAATTAATTTTTAAAATTTATTTTAATCTATTTCAATTTGTTATATGGCAAAAATTTACATATTTATTCTGCTTAAATTTAACGTAGATATAAAATCATATGTAAAGATATTTAGCAGGCCTACCGTAAAGGTCTGCTGCACGTCTTAGTATCACGTCATACATAATTATCACGTGGTTTATGGTGACACACACACACACACTTTCACACACTCAGAAATACACACACACACACACACACACACACACACACACACATATATATATATATATATATATTTATTTATTATTTATTTATTTATATGTGTCTGTGTGTGCGTTTGGAAAAATATGAAGTTTAAAATCTTTAGAAAAACCCCTGTTGTTTTCATACGTACAGGATATATATTGACCAAATAATTTAATTGTTTTACATCATTAGGTTCTACTGTTTTACAGATATTTTCTTTCTGAACATTTTTTGTATTTTTTTCTTTCAATCAGCATTATTTCTAATATAGTCAATACCCTGCAAGTATAAGTTAATTTATAACCAGTTATTTAATAAAATGAAATAATACAATGTTCAGTCATTCTAAATATGCTTATGGCAAATCTCAAAATTGATTGTGACTAGTATTATTTATATTATTTTGTTATATTATTGAGATTGTTTTCAGTATTTATAAACCCCCTGTTTGAAACTTCATTGTAAATAGTAAGAACTAGTGGTTCCTATGAACTATTCCTCAGAGTCCCGGTTATCTATTACGTTGCAAAATAATCAGATTAGGGAATCCAGTAGGGATAAAGTACTTTAAAATTTTGGGAAATAGCTAGGCGAATAGACTCCAGTCACTGGAGTAGGAACAGATCAGCAAATCAGAGGTTGAAAACACAAACTACCCCCCTAGTGCACGCCGAAGCACTTAGAGCGAAGTATAACATCTCCACCCCGAGCCCAGCACCACTAAAAAGTTTCACTGAGGTAGTCGACGCTCTGCCAAAAGTAAACCATCAGCTGCTGAACCCTTTAAGCAGTAAAAAGGAGACCGACCCAACAGAACTAAGGAAAAACGCTCTCGAAACCATTCATAATCTTTATCCGAGTAACGAGTGGCTTCATGTCTATACAGACGGTTCATACTTACCTGAAACTAATTCTTGCGGGTTTTTCCAGCAATCTTCAGCTGTTTGGCAGGAACTCTAGTAACTTTGAGGGAGAAATATGTGCCGTCACTGAGGCGGCCAATAGTATGGAGGCACTAAACTTACAACCAAGCAGAGTTGTGTTTCTTATAGACTCACATTCTGCAATGTCTGCCCTCAGCAACAACAAACCCACTGCAAGACGTTAGTCATCCTTATTAGCAGAGGCTGGAACATCAGCATACAGTGAGTCCCCAGTCACCTGGGCCATCCAGGAAACGAAAAGGCGGTTGAAATGGCCAAAAAAGGAGCAGAGAAGGAGCAACCTGAAACTCTCCAAACCCTTGAAGAGGGAAAATCCCAAATTGACTGTACCATATCCAGGCTCACTAAGAACCTACTATGAAACCCATTCACGGGCAAAATATGGGCAAACGTAGCGATCCCAGGCCACATACCTGGTCATCTGGAGAGACGTGAAGCTGTTGCAAGGTTCCGCCTGGAAACCGGTAACGACTATCTGCAGGCTCACCTACACCGGCTTGGGATAGCCGAATCGGACGTGTGTCCACTCTGTTTCACGGAAATTATGGTGGCAAGTCACCTGCTCAGACGGGCGTTGAATAAAGTAAAGTAAAGTGATAAAAATATTATTTCTTCAAAATGTACATTAACATTTATTTCGTTGTTTCTAGTTAGAATATATTACAGTAGCTTTTCTCCATAACTTATATTTTTACACTGTAGCAGCTAACACGTTTTATAAAAACCGCATTGGCAAAAGTTTCAAATGCACTCCTAATCCCATCTAAGTCTCTTCACAAGTTCGGTGTATTCTACGAACTTTGGTTATACAGTTTTCAACCAGTGCTGTCCAGTATAAAGTGAAATAAGTTCGGTTTATTGAAATCTTGTCTTAAAGGGTTTGGTGGAGATAAATCAATTTAGAATTTCTTTAGAGGGAAATATTTTTCTTTAACCAAAATAAATGACTAGTTTCTGATGCAAATTTTCAAACAGGTTTTTGAAAACTTTTAAATATTTTTCGTTTACACGTTTTGAAAAATGTTTATGTTTAATAGGTCTCTACAAAAATCAAGATGAAATAAAACAAAAAAGAATAAGTAGAGGTGCAATACCATTATTATTCTAACAATGACAATGTAACTTCAGAACCACAACTTTTGAAACTGCATCTTACACCGTGAAACTAGACAAGTAAAAACACCTTCATTTTAATTAAATATGTGAGTAATTCAGAGTTTTACGTTTACCATTACTAATTGAACAGTTTTTGTTTAATTTTCCTTAAAATAAATCATTATCAATATCTTTTTATCTAACTTTTCCTATTCTCTCTTTTATTACAGCAATTATTTGTTAGGGCTTCTTTATTTTAAGGCAACATTAGATTGACGTTAGTCTACAGCGTATTATCGTTTTCAAAAATAGATAAGATCTACATATAAACATATTTATCTTTATTCCCGATGCATTATTACTGTCATGAGTTCCTGCCGAGATAGACTCATGTAAAGGGCTGAACTTTAGGTTCAACTTTACAGAATTATATACGTACGTCGTGACGTCACTATAATATGCTTGACTAGGGTGGTGGCTACCCTTGTCAGAAAAAGAGACTTGGCTGGACTTTATTTGATATAGATAGATAAGTATAAATACCCCCATCCCCACGTAGAATAAAAGTTCACTGATTCTGATAATCAAGAATCAAGGAGGGTCGGGTCTAATTAATCCAAAAGACCTTAAGTATTAAAATTGCATGGAAATAGAAAGTTTGAAATTTCATTCCGACACTTTTACATCCGCTTTATAACACCCAATTACAAACGTTATGTTTAGACAATTAAAGACATGATAACTTCAATTTTCGCCCCGTCAGTGCTAGGGATATACTTACGTAGGGCATATAAGTTTGTGTACGGAAGCTCTGAACGATGCAGTTTACGTTTCTTCGATCTTTTTTCACGGAGTTTTAGTCGGGATGTATGTTTTCGACCGAGTCCTTACATTTAATGTAGTTTCCTTTAGAGAATATGCTGCAACAGACGCTATTACTAGCCTGTAATATGACGTTGCAACTTGGCAGTTTACATTTTGTTTTTATCATAGTGAGAACCTGTTTTTTTTTAAATTCCTTCTATTGCTAACACTCCCCTTTTATATATATATATATATATATATATATATATATATATATATATATATATATATATATATAAAATTCATCAAATTAAACAAAAATTACAAACTAATGATCTTATTTTGACAAAAGCTGATAAAGGTAATGCTGTAGTTATTATTGATAAACAAGAACATATAAATAAAACTGAAAATTATATATCTAAAAACCAATATACAGAAATAAATAAAGATCCCACAGACAAATATCAAAATGAAATAAAAAATATAATAAAAACATCATCTAAATTATTTAATCAAAAGTATACTAATAATTACATAAATGAGAATCCTAAAATTCCAAGATTAAATGGACTAATTAAATTGCACAAAGAAGATAAACCAATTAGGCCATTAGTTAATTTTACAACAGCTCCTTCTTATAAAATTTCAAAATATTTGGCTTTATTACTTAAAGATAAGGTAAAATTAAATAATACTCATAATATAAAAAACTCAATTGAACTTATTGAAAAATTAAAAGATATTAAAATTGATAATAATACAAAATTAATATCATTTGATGTTACTAACATGTATAATAACATACCTATAATGAAAAGGCTTGAAATAATAAAAAATAATATAGACACATTTGAAAAAGATAACACATTAACACAAGAAATAATAAATACATTAAAAATCATATTAAATCAAAATTATTTCTTATATAATAATAAAATTTATAAACAAAAGGATGGATTAACAATGGGCTCTCCAATGTCCAGCATATTATCGGAAATATTTTTACAAAATATAGACATTGATATAGATAAGATTATTAAAACATATGATCAAAATGGACACTGGTTTAGATATGTAGATGATGGATTATACATATCAAATAATAATGGTTCAAACATTGACAAAATATTAAAATGTATAAATAATATACACGAAAATATAAAATTTACTCATGAATTTGAAATAAAAAGTAAAATAAATTATTTAGATATTACAATTACTAGAAATAAAGAATCATTTGAATATAATATATATAGAAAACCAACGCAGACAAATCAAATAATACCTAATTATTCAAACCATCCATACAACCAAAAAATGGCAGCGCTTTATAATTTACTACATAGAATGCACAAAATACCAATGAGTTTAAATGATCAAATAAAGGAGAAAAATATAATATATCAAATTGGCTTAGAAAATGGATATAAAAGAAAAACTATAGATAAATTAAATAATAATATAATAAGAAAACAGAAACTCGAAAATAATTTTGTACCTAATAAGAGAGAAAATATTTGGACAACTTTTACATTCACTGGTAACGAAATAAATAAAATTACAAGATTATTTAAAAAAACAAATTTACAAATTACATATAAAACCGATAATAAAATTACAAATTTAATAAACAATAACAAAAATCAAAATAATATGCACGAAAGAAATGGAGTATATAATATAAAATGTCAAACTTGTAATAAATTATATGTAGGACAAACAAAAAAGAAATTAAAAGAAAGATACAAAGAACATTTAAACGCTTATATCAAACCAAACATATACAAATCCAATTTAGCTACGCATTGTATTAATAATGGACATGAGTTTCCGGAAATAGAAAATATGAAATTAATTAAAGAATTAAATAAAGGATTAAAAATGAATATATTTGAAACATTGGAAATTTATAAGCATAAAGTTAAAGACAAATTAATTGATGAACAAATTCAAGTGAGATCAAGGCACCAAACTATTTATAAAGTCATTGATGTTATAGAAAAATTTACATAAAGTGCAATAATTATAAACATATGATTCTTTGTAGTACATATGATTTAATTTTGTAAAAGTATTTTATTAGATAATTATTTTTGCTGAAGATGCTGATACTTTTTTATCGGCGAAAAGCTTTGAATAAATATATTCATTAAAAGTATTCTTGTGTTTGAAATATTTTAAATTTATTAACTATATATACAATAAAACATATCACCATATTTAATATATATATATATATATATATATATATATATATATATATATATATATATATAAATATCTCAATATATATTTTTGTGCATTAATAAACAATATATATATATATATATATATATATATATATATAAATATATAATACAGATTTTTAATCGTTGTTAAAATACGTTGTTTGTCATACAATCGCGTGAAATAAATTTTTAATCCTATAGTGCTATAGTGGATGTTGCTATAGTTGAATATAATACAGTTGTTCCAAATATTTATTTATTAAATAAAATTTAAAATTTAATGTCCTGGTCAAGCTCAAACCGAGGATTTACTTTTTTGGAAAGCAGCACTTCCAGCACTGAGATAACTTTCCCAGAGCTAAATTACCTTACATATGTACTACATGAAATTATAAGAAAGAGTTTCTTTGCAATAGTGAAGCATTACAAGAGGGGGATGGAATGAGAATTTATAAACCACATTTATTCTCATAAATTAGAAAGGGAAAGAAATCAGATAATTAGTATAACAATAATCACTGCCCAACACCATATATTGTATGAAAAACTGAAATATTCCAAGTCAATCCGCTTTATATTTTGTCATATAATATTGTGACACTGTCATTTATATACTGTATATACATTATAACAAATAATATTATAAAATATAAAGAAACTAAAATAAAACTTTTCTTTGTCGACCTCAGTAGGAATTAACTTTAAAAAATTATTTTTCTATATCATTTGTTCTTTATTCATTCGTTGTATGTGATAGGAGTTCTACCTACAGTTTCTTTATTTTCTGTAGTCCGTTCATGTACCAAGGAAATCCTAAAGTCCAGGTTTCGATTTTATAATAAAGCTCGGTGACGATGTAGCACGAAACGAATCCCATATGCTTCCAATACTTATATTCGATAACATTATAACTCCTTTCTTGCCTAAATATCACTCGACTTGTAAAGTCTTCATGGAAGTGGTAACTAGATATGTGAACTCGGCGTATTTGTCTTCCTTCTGTAAAAATGCATTGCAAACTCACCCTGTTTAAATTTTTTTTGGTCTTATTTTACATTAAAAAATAATCCAACGTATGATATTTTACTCCTACAGATCTTTAGAATTGTGAAGTTTATTACAACATGAAGTAAATGCCGCTTACCCATCATCGCACTACGCTGGAAAAAAGTGGTGCATGAGTTTTGTGCGACGCAGACGTTTATTTTACTCTCTTGAAATGTATCATAGTATGAACAGAAGGAAAAAAGAGAACTCAACTTGGCCAGGAGAAACTCTCTTGGTGAGATATATCGGTTATTAGCCTTTAACAACTGTAGCTAGAGAACTGGAAGGTTTTGTAGCGTAGCGCTAATGTTAAATACACAACTTAACCACAAATTAAAGGAACCGATAGCGAGGTTTTGCTATATTATAATAAAAGAAGTATAATAGCTGAGACGGGAGGATTTTCACATGAAACGTTCAAAGATATCAGTGGCAATTTTATATGTTTACTTGAATTTTGTTTTCTGTCACGAAAAGTATTACGTGGTTACTCACTAAGCAGAAGAGGAAGTTTGTACAATCACTGCCCCTTGAAATTTACTAATAATCTTAATTGTAATCATAGTTATTTATTAGAGTATTAAGACCCTGAAACTAATGTAATTACAAAACTATTTGTAATTTAAAACTAAGATCATTTATTACCAAAATAGATCTATTCCTATTATATTATACAGATCCTCTGTTTGCCCACCATTGCATATAATAATAATAATAACAATAATAAATGGTGACAATGATGATTGTAAAAATAATAATAATAACAATAATAGTTAATAATTTAATTAAAATAATAATAATGATCAAAATTACGTATATTTGTGTTCTAAAAAATGTTCTACTAAGTGTCAATATGGGGCCAAAGAATGGTCTTTTCATAAATATCCTGCTTTAGATTAATGATGAAAGGGAGTGTTTTGTACTATAATATTATTCATCCAAGAAATGTTGAAGTTTTTGTAATAAAATGAAGACCCCTACAAGGAATAAATTTATAAACAATTCAATTGTGTTTTATAAAATCCTCCTTATATACTATTAATATAACCTGTATCTTAAAATATACGTAGTCATTGCACTAAAGAAAAGTAACATATACACTCTATGTAATATTTGTAAAATTGGATGCCATAGAAAAATGGTTTCATTTTGTCACATTTGTCGCATTTTAACAATAGGCTTTTTATCATCTACAGAAAGGACCGCTCTAAAGATCACCGGAAAGCCGACCACTTCCGACCGCTATCTGTTCGTTCAAGTATGAATGCTGACTTCAGTTATCTCCTGACGTCGCTGCACACTCGGATGTAAAGCTGGAAGCCATCGCTTATTCAGTGGGTTTATAAATGTATGCACGCTAAGCTAACACAATAGTTCCATTACAATAAGTCATTAAGGGACAATGTCCTGGGTTTACGAGTTTGTCTTGAGTTTGTTAGATAATGTGAGCCGGACCACAGGATTTGGAGTAATGCCCTGTAAATAACGGTTGTGAAATTAAACACTTCAAGTGTACTCACGCAAATTTTATAGGAGAAATTGAAAATAATAAAATATTTGTTTCCGGGACTTGCAAAATAGCAATTTTGACATATTTTAATAAATTTTATATATAATGCCTAATTTGCCAATTTTGCAATAATAATCATTGTAAAAAAAAGCTAAAATCATTGCAAACCTAAAAGCAATACCTTCAATTTTCTAAAATAAGAAATGTTGTACCACCCTACTTGTTATATTCTTGCTCAATAACTAGTAGTGAAATAAATAGTAACAATTTTGTTTCTTGAATGGAATTCAAAATAATATCCAAACAATTCCTAGTAAGAAGTACAGACGTAACCTTATTAATTCTTAGGATTAGAAATTTGCTATTTTACTAATAATTTTCTGGATTTATAATTGGTTTAAATGTAATTTCTTTTGAAGAAAAACAACAAAATTCTCATGAGTATCATTTAATTATTTCTGCGTGAGTGCATAGCAATCCGAAGAGCAACGAATTGTCCTGAAGATTTTCGAAAGTCGGAGAAACACTTAATAGATATTGTGCGACGTTTATATACATACATTTTAATGTTTGTACATGATAATGTTTAAATACATTTTAAACTCTATTGGTCATATATATATATATATATATATATATATATATATATATATATATATATATATATATATATATATTCAGGAATGTCGTTTATTTCTTTATATTCTACGGAAAGGTATGAATTTTCGCAAGGGATTAAATTATAAAGATAAAAGTCAAAATAGTGAACTCAAAATATCACAAATATATTTTTTTTAATAAACACACACACATACACACACACACACACACACACACACACACACACACACACACACACACACACACACAAACAAACAAACAACAAACTAATTTCTGCCATGATGTCGCCTTCCTCAGTGCTTGGCTACTACTAACATATTGTCAAGCTATCGTACAAGTCAACTAAAACAAACAAGATGAAAATACAAATTCAAGCAATAAAATTAATCTGTTACGTAGCACAACACTTCTTACTCAGGAGAGATATATATTTTACATAACTCCTATTATTATTAATATTTTGTTCCTCATCTCCCCCAACCCTATTTCACACTATCATCAATAAACAAATCCTAAACAAAGCTTACAAAGTTAAAAAATAACAATCATATATTATATAAAAATACACGTTATAAACAATTCACTAAAAAGTCAGTTTATACGAGTACAAAATTAAAACTAAAAACTGAGTCTAGTTTGTCGTATGTTTCATTCCGATAATGTAAATCCTCGAGTGTGAGATTATGCATTAGGGAAGGTTTTCCTGTTATAAGGAATGATTTATTCATTATTGTTCACCCCTTTGATTTCTCTTAATTCTTCGTGCATATTCTTTATCTATACCTCGCTATCGTCGTGGCTATGTCTTGCACGTCTTTCCGTACACCGTATCTTTACACTATAACAAAAGTATTCTATTATTCTATTATTCACTCCTTCTGATATCTCTTAGTTCTTAGAGCTATTTCGATATCTTTACATGGACATATTCCGGATTGTGTCTTTTACCTTCTTCTTTACACCGTATCCTTACACTATAACAGAGATTTTCTCTTACTATTCACACTTCCTATATGTCTTAGTTCTTTGTGCATATTTGTTAACTATAATTCGCTATACTCCTGGCTGTGTGTTCAACTTCTTTCTTCACACCGTATCATTAACATATAAAAGATTTATTCCCTATTATTCACCGCTCTGATATCTCTTAGTTCTTCGTGTTTATTCTTTTTCTATAGCTCGATATCCTACATGCTGTGTATTCCCCCTCTTTCTATACACTGTATCTTTACACTATAACAACGTTAGTCACTATTTATCACTTCCATGATATCTCTTAGTTCTTCGTACTTACTCCTTATCTATAACCCGCTATCGTCTTGTCGTTGTATCCCACTTCTTTTTTACACCGTATCTTTTCACTGTAACAGATTTATTCTGTATTATTCACCCCTTTGTTATCAATTAGTTATTCGTGCGTATTTTTTATCTTTATTTTGCTATTCTCATAGTTGTAACTTCCACTTCTTTCTTTAAACCGTATCTTTACTCTATAACCGATTTATTCTCTATTATTATTCCCTCTGATATCTCTTAGTTCTTCGTCCTTATTCTTTATCTACATCTCGCTATCCTCCGGACCGTGTCTTCCACCTCTTTCTTTACGCCGTAACTTTACACTATACCAGATGTATACTCAATTATTCATCCCTCTGATATGTCTTAGTGCTTCTTACTTGTTCTGTATCTACACCTTGCTCTCTTCCTGGCTGTGTCTTCCACCTCTTTTTTTACACCGTATCTTTACACCATAACAGAATTATAACCTATTAATCACTCCTTTGATATCTCTGAGTTCTTTGTGCTGATTCTTTATCTATACCTCGCTATCCTTCTGGTTGTGTCTTCCACCAATTTCTTTACGCCATATCTTTACACTATATAAGATTTATTATCTATTATTCACCCCTATGGTATCTCTGTGTTCTTCGTCCTTATACTTTATCTATACCTTGCTATCCTCCTGGCTATGTCTCCAACCTCTTTCTTTACAGCGTAACTTTACACTATAACAGATTTATTCTTTATTATTCACCACTGTGATAGCTCTTAGTTTTTTGTGCTTATACTTTGTCTATACCTCGTTATCCTCCTGGCTGTGTCATCCTGCTCTTACTTTACACCGAATCTTTACAATAGAACAGATTTATTTCCTAATATTCACGCCACTGGTATCTCTTTGTTCTTCGTGCTTATTCTTTATCTATACATCGCTACCCTCTTAGAGGTGTCTTCCACCTTTTCTTTATAACGTATATTTACACTAAAACAGATTTATTCTCTATTTTCACCCCTCTGATATCTCTTTGTTCTTAGTGCTTAATATTTACCTATACCTCGCTATCCTCATGACTGTGTCTTCCACCTGTTTCTGTACAACGTATCTTTGCACTATAACATATGCAACCTCTATTATTCACCCCTCTAATAACTCTTAGTTCTTCGTGCTTAATCTTTATCTATACCTAGCTATCCTCTTGGTTATGTCTTCCACTGATTTCTTTACATTGTTTCTTCTTTCTATATCAGATTTAGCCTCTATTATTCACCCCTCAGATATCTCTTAGCTCTTCGTGCCTATTCGTTAAATATACCTCGCTTTCCTCTTGTCGTTGTCGTCCACCTCTTTTTTGCTTATACTTTATCTATACACTTCTAACTTCCTGGCTGTGACCTCTTTTTTAAACCGTATCTTTACACCATAACAGATTTATTATCTATTATTTTTAAATAAATGAAACCTCTAAACCACAAATAACATTTATTTAAACCCTATGTACATTTCGATTGCCCAGCAATCATCTTCAGAGGTATTTAAAAAAATACAACTAACTTTAAACTATTTAAACTGATAAATACAACATTTAGTTAATTTTACATATTGGTTGTATGACTCAGAATTATTTTTCATTTAACAATGTATTTAACCAACAAAAAGATGGTACAGCTATGGGGAATAGTTTATCACCTTTCATAGCCGAACTTTTTATGAAAAATTTTGAAAAGGAATTAAGAAACAAACTCCCGTATTTCCTAGAGCATGGATTAGATATGTAGATGATGTATTCGCAATTTTTAATACCAAAGAGTTTAACATAGAACATTTTTTATCATTAATTAACAATGAACATAAAAACATTAAATTTAATTTTGAAATAGAGCATAATAAATGTTAACCGTTTCTTGATGTATTATGTTTTATAAATAATAATAAAATTGAATTTGATATATATAGGAAACATACAAATAATGATACATATATCCCGGTAGATTCTAACCATTGCACATCCCATAAATTAGCAGCTTTTATTACTATGGTTAATAGATTAATTACTATTCCATTGCATAAAAATAGATTTAAATATGAGTTGGCCAAAATAAAAAGAAATCGCTAAATTCAATGGACATGATCCTAAAATAATAGGTAATATTTTGAGGAAACAAAAATTAAAAAAGTTTAGAAACGATTCTACTACCTTAATAACACAAAAAGAAAATATTAAAAATCAATTCATTAGCCTACCATTCGATATGGATTTAACAAAAGGTCTAGAAAAAGTTTTTAAACAGGTAAATTTGAAAGTAGCTTACAAAAGCTTAAATAGCTTAAAAAATGTATAGGTAACCCAAAAGATAAAATAAAGATGATACATAAATCTGGGATTTATAAAATAAATTGTAATTCATGTAGTAAAATTTATATTGGCCAAACAAAAAGGAAAATATTAACCAGATTTAATGAACATATTAGCCATAAAAAATTTCAAAGTTCTGAAAAATCTAGTATTGCAGAACATATTCTAAACACTAAACACACTTTAGAATTAAATGATCTAAAATTATTGAAAACTGTTATTTCAAAAGGTCTTTTGAATAGTTTTGAAAGTTTGTACATTCACAAATATGACGAAAATAATTTATTAAATTGTGATAAAGGGCCTATCCCTAAATCTCAGTTATATTCATTAATTAGGAGATAGTTATAACTTTGTTAATAAGGAATATTATTTTTTTTTAGTAAAATTGAAATAGTTGTAACGGTAACTCTTCACCACGAGAGGGGGAAGACCGGACCAAGTTGTAGAGGGGGAATTTACTGCAACGTGATTGGTCGTACTAGTTTTTTAAATAAGGGGCGTGGCGAAGTAGTTGCCGGTTTAAGCCTATATATTTGTTGTATTATGTTGTTTAAAGTTAGTTGTATTCTTTTAAATACCTCTGAAGATGATTTCTGGGCAATCGAAATGTACATAAAGATTTAAATAAATGTTATTTGTGGTTTAGAGGTTTTATTTATTAAAAATAAATATTACGCCACAGTTGCTTCAAACAGTTATTATTATCTAATATTCACCCCTCTGATATCTATGAGTTCTCTGTGCTGATTATTTATCTATACCTCGCTATCCTCCTGGTTGTGTCTTCCACCTCTTTCTTTACGCCGTATCTATACACCATATAAGATTTATTCTCTATTATTCACCCCTCTGATATCTCTGTGTTCTTCATGCTTATACTTTATCTATACCTTGGTATCCTCCTGGCTATGTCTCCAAACTCTTTCTTTACAGCGTAACTTTACACTATAACAGATTTATTCACGCCTATGGTATCTCTTTGTTATTTGTGCTTACTCTTTATCTATAACTCGCTATCCTCTTATCGTTGTCTCCCACCTCTTTCTTTACACCGTATCTCTTCACTGTAACATATTTATTTTCTATTATTCACCTCTTTGTTATCAATTAGTTATTCTTGCGTATTTTTTATGTTTACGTTGCTATCCTCATAGTTGTGATTTTCACCTCTTTCTATACACCATATCTTTACTCTGTAAGCGATTTATTCTATAATATTCACCCCTCTGGTATGTCTTAGTTATTCGTGCTTAGAAGTTTATCTATACCTTGCTTTACTCCTGGCCGTGTCTTCCAATTCTTTCTTTATACCATATCTTTACACTATATCAGATTTAGTCCGTATTATTAAATCCTCTTATATCTCTGAGTTCTTCGTGCTAATTCTTTATCTACACCTCACATTCCGCCTGTCGTTGTCTTCGACCTCTTTCTTTATACTGTATCTTTACACAGTGAATTAGGGAAGGTCTGTCCCCTTTTTTAATAAATAAAGACTCGTAAACGTACGAGAGATGGGATTATGTGGCATAATAACGATATTATTACTCGTAATAATATTAATATTAATAACAGTGATAATAATATACATTACAACACCAACATTAATAGTAATATTGTAAATTATAATGTTGATGATGAAAATAATAACAGAAATAATATATAATAAAATAAATAATAACATTTATAATAATAATAATAATAATAGTAATTTTGATTTATTTATGTTTGCTGTAGAGTTTGAGATGGATTTGCGCATCATAAATTCTGCCTGGCAGACCTGTTATTTGGAAACCCGAACGAACACTTTCACCTTTTTGGTCCTTTTTAGATCCGATCAGGGTATCACTCTATTAGCATTATTCCTGCCCAGAAGCCTTTTTATTAAGCTCAGACGGTTATATTGCTAAAACTGAATATATTTGGCCTGGTGTGAAGATTTGAGTCACAAGGCTTGAAGTGGAACATCATCCGGTTTCATTTTAATCCGTAGTGTTGTCTCGATGTATATCCCTACCTCTAACCAGTTGGATGCACTATACATCTTGGCCACAATGTTGTGTGGGTCTATTGACCCTATTTTATTTCCTAGCGTTAACCTCTCCACTATCCACCTTTCCCAGACAAAGAAGGTGTGTTCAGAGTTGTCGAGTGATCCGTCACCAGAATGAGAGCAGTTTGGACTGTCCACCTTTCATATTTCACATAAATAGGTCCGGAAACAACCGTAACCTGTTAGAAACTGTGCCAAGTAGAGGTTTAGCTCCATATGCTGCCTTTCAGTCCCACTGGATAGGTTTTTTATTAGACAGGCTCTCCATCGTCTTTTGGGTTCCTCAGCCTATCGTTCTTTACACTTGGCCATCGTTAATCTTCTCGCCTCTCTTTTGTTTTCCTTGTCGTCCATATCGTTTCACCGTTTTCAAATGGGCTTCTTCTCTTGTTCTAGCAGATCAATGGGAATTATTCTCATCACAACTAGAGCCATCGATAAGAACACACAACCCCTAGTGCTCCTGTTGTCTGTACCTAGTCCATCGGCCTTCTATTCCTATTGATTCCGAGTGCGTCCACCCAGATTTCAGGACAGTACATCCTTATCGACTGCTGTTGTAATGTCTCTAATGTTAGCTAGAAGCCTACTCATAGCTGTTGTAACGCCTCTAATGTTAGCTAGAAGCCTACTCATAGCTGTTGTAACGTCTCTAATGTTACCTAGAAGCCTACTCATAGCTGTTGTAACGTCTCTAATGTTAGCTAGAAGCCTACTCATAGCTGTTGTAACGCCTCTAATGTTAGCTAGAAGACTACTCATAGCAGTTGTAACGTGTCTAATGTTAGCTAGAAGCCTACTCATAGCTGTTGTAACGGCTCTAATGTTAGCTATAACCCTACTCATAGCTTTTGTAAAGTCTCTAATGTTAGCTAGAAGCCTACTCATAGCTGCTGTAGTTCTGACGGTCTTCTCAGCTGCCCATTAAAATGATGTTGAAAAACTATTCATATCAATCATATTGCCTGAGTCCTTGACAACATTCTTGACCGCTATATTTTCCTCTTCTTCAAATATTTCAGGGCGAGGATGAAGATGGGAATGTAATATGCAAAGTGATGTCTTAATATCCATTTCAGAGATCAGGCCTGAGGATGGTACCCTGCCGTTACCTCCTTCCTTATTAGATCCATATGAGGACTCACACATCAGGTACCGGTTGTTAAGGTTGTCTCGAAATATCCCAAGATGATTCTCGGTCAGGATGTATGTCGCCTTCAGTGCATTCAGTATGTCCTTAATAGTAGTAGTAGTAATAATAATGATAGAAATAATACATTTATTTTTAATAAAGATATAAATAACAATAATAGTGATGAAAATTGTCATCATTATTACTATAAAACATCTGGGCCAAAAGCGAAAACTAAATATTAAGTTCTTTTACACAATGTTATCACTCACGTCGAACGAAGAAGTTTCATACGAGACTTAACATTGTACAACTTCTTGAACTTGTGACAGTCTAAGTAAAAACTGAACTAAGAAAAAACGAAGTCAGTGAAAAAACAATATATAAACGCCTAAAGTAAGAAATATATTCACACCTCATTTTGCCTAAAATTCACTAAGCGGTCTGAAATCATAATTTTAATTGGTTTAATTAATTAGTTAAAACTTATACGTTTTTAAAGTTATTTAAGTACAATGTTAAATAAATTAATAAAGTTTTTGTAAAGCAAATGGGATAGTTTTATTTTGATGATTAATTGCAATTTTATTGAATTTTTTAAAATATTTCCACACACATGAGGTTCAAAAAACAGATTGGGAGGGATCGGTTTTTACAGCTATGGATACATATATATTATTTTATTCACTTAATCATTCTTGAATATTTGCTAGGTGATTTATTTAATGGGCATGTCGACTAAACCAGAAATAAATTGGAGGGAATAGACAGTATGAAGTTACATGGTTTTACCTGACACAGGCGGCAACTGCGCCCGGTGAACTGAAATTTATATTTCGTTGATACTATCATCTCTGGCCTGTACGTTAACAATTTTGACATTTTAATTAAGGTTTCCAGCAATCCCAAATCTATAGCCTACCCGTGAGAACAACAGTGCCTGTAATTATTTTGGTGAAATTACAGGTAAGGAAGCTCATAATGATCCGAATGAAGAATGTTCTGCAAGGAAACATGATATCTAAAATGACATAATAAAAAATGGATATAAATATAGAAACATTTTAGGCTTTATATTCTGTGGTTTTTGAAGTTGATTTAGTAAATAAATCGGTAGACTGAATTTAAAATTCCAAAATTTTAACTTTTCTCTACAATGATTGTAAAATTAATCAGAACTTTGGCGAATACTACACGAAAATATACAACCACCTATTTAACATTTCAATATTTCCGTCTGTCTTTCATTATTTGCAGTTTAATATGTCAACATTAGAGCTTGAACCTACTGCAATTGGAACAGATATATTAAAAAATATTTTGAATATTGTGATAGGTTTTGTATCTGTTCTGTATAGCATGAATAAATATACGACTGAATCGCCAGAGGATATATTGAAATAAATAAATCAAATATATTTTCTATTGTTCGTGGTCAAAGCCGAGTTACTTATTACTAAATATGAGTCATTAGATTTATTGTATAGTATATATACATATATATATATATATATATATATATATATATATATATATGAGTGCAAAAAGATATTAGTAAAATCATTCTTTAAAACACTAAAGAGGGCAGATTTGTGTCTCTACCATATCTGTGCTTATTGTATCTCCTCCCGTTACATTCAAATAGCCGTTGAGTTTAACGTCTGTAGAAAAGGATTTATCTTTTATGCAATAATGAAATTTTAATTCAATAAATCTGCTAATCTTTAAATTAGAATTTTTTTATTTAATATGTAGTTAGTTTTATTCAATCATTTAATGAATATTTAAATGTTTTCTGACAATAATTGTGATTATTGAAATTTCAATTTTAAAAGACATTTTAATTCTCTAAACTAATAAATACGAGTTTACTCAACTAATTTCATTTTATTAAGAGACCATCACTGAAACAATACAAAGGCGAGAGGAGCCTGACTGAAGCATTTAACTCTGTCAATAATATTTATTGTCTTATTTAAATAATGAAAAATTTTACATTTCTAGTTGCTCTCTTTCTCCTAATTCAAATTTATTTAGCCAAACTAAATATTGTACTCCGTTATCTCACAAATCTTATCCTTATAAACTACGGAATTTGTGTTTCTATGGGTCTAGTGTTATATATATATATATATATATATATATATATATATATATATATATATAACTAGCTTTGGATATAAATTAATAAATATTCTTGTATTTGAATAACCTATGTTGTTTTAAAATATATATATATATATATATATATATATATATATATATATATACCTATTTTATTAAGATATAGGCTTTTTTATATTTATAAAATAGAAAATCATAACTCTATACAGATATATAACAACGTACACATGCATATGTCTATACTGATTTATATGTTCCTTCAGAGTCCTATGTCCATTTATAATAGGTTAAATTCTATAACTATAAGGTAAATTTTAAAGGATACATAAATATTAGGAAACAATACTTTTGATATTAACACAACACATTAGGACCCATGCGAAGGTATTTTTATTTGTAAGAATTGTAGGGAAACGGAGTCGTTGTGAAAACTTCACAACAGTTAATTTCATTTTCAGTATTGATTATTCAAGCGTCAATGTTATTATTACACACGCGCCCAATTGTTTGATAGGTTTACAAGTATTATATATATTATTTGTTGATTCCATCTTCACTTGAGCTTCTAGTTTTCACTAAAACACTTGTAAATATATTACAACTGGCCTATAGTAGCACGTACTTATTTAGTTTTGTTTAGGTCGGCGTTTCGGGAGGTGTGTCCCATTGTCAACTCAGACTGTAACTGATCTCCAGGTTTTCGTAGCTTAGGGTGTTAAGGCAAGGTGGGATATTATGGTGGGGGTAGGGGTGTACTTTTGTGACTATTAGGTGTTATGTTATCAAAACATGTGTGTGAGTTATAATGTAATTGTGTGTTGAGTATGTATGTAGGGTGTAGTTTGAAATGTCTGTAAATTTCGTAATGTTCGTTTGTGTATCGCTGGTTATTTCTGTGTTGTTGTTGTTTATGAAGAATATCAAGATTGGATGCTATGTTTATGTAGTCATGTTTTGTGGACATGAGATGTTCGGTGAGTTTGATTGGTAGTTAATGTTTGTTAGTGAGCTCATATGTTCTTGGTAGCGTGTGTAGAAAGACCTCCCGGTGTGGCCTATGTAAAAACTGGGGCACGAACTACAAGTTAGTAAAATTCGTTGATTTTGTTTTGGGGATTAAAGTGTATATTGAGAGTGTTGTGTGTGGAGTAGGCTATTTTTTAATTGTATTTTCTTAGTGTGTTGGTTACTATTATATATCTTGGTTGGTATAATATATATATATATATATATATATATATATATATATATATATATATATATTTACAGATTATTGTAATTTTCATTCCTGATGATGTTGGTACTGTTTACCTACGAAAAGCTTTGGATATAAATAATAATTATTCTTGTATTTGAATAACCTATGTTGTTTTAAAATATATATATATAGAATGTCAAATAGGTTTTCCTGTTAGAAATATTTTCAAGATTAAATAATATACACTAATTACAGGAATAATTTATTGAATAATACACTCAAAGCTTTTCGTTGGTTGACATTACCAACATCCTCAGGAATTACTATTATTGACAAAAGAGCAAATTATCATAAATAATAATAATTTCTTTTTTTTTCTTTTGTCATTATTAGTACGAAAAGCTTTGAGTGTATTATTCAATAAATTATATCTATAATTAGTGTATATTATTTAATCTTGAAAAAAATAATAAATATATATATATATATATATTAAATATGGTGATATATTATCTTGTAATATAGTAAATAAATTAAAAATATTTCAAAAACAATGAATGAATATATTCATTAAGTGTTCTTGTTTTTGAAATATTTTTAATTTATTGATTGTATATATATATATAATGTTTTCTTGTTTAATAATTTAAAACAACATAGGTTATTCAAATACAAGAATATTTATCAATTTATATCCAAAGCTTTTCGTTGGTAAACAGTACCAACAATAACATAATTTTAATTCCTGTTGATGTTGGTACTGTTTGCCTACGAAAATCTTTGAATATAAATTATTAAATATTCTTGTATTTGAATAACCCATGTTGTTTAAAATATATATATTATAACTTAACTTTTTGTTATAATTATAATTTATTTTTAATGTTATTTATTTGCCTTACCTATCTAATGTCACACCTTCAGGATTTTAAAGAATTAACGATCTTATAAATTTTAAAAATCACTTGCATTTATTTCTTTACACATTGCCAAATTTATATTAATATTTTGCAGTGACAGGATTGATATCTTAACTAACATTACAATTATAAAAGGTGGACTTTGAGGCTTTAGATTTCTAACAAAATAACATAACAAAGTTAATAAATTCAGTATTAACGTTTTGTAGTTGCTCTCGTGTCGCTAATACGGGAACTTTGCTTCTTAAATTAGAAATGGTGAAATTAGATTAATTTTTATAAATTGTAATGAAATTTAAAAATTGTTCTGAACTTTACTAGAATATAGATTCTGTTGGCTACACTTATATCCAAAATAATACATATAGTTTTGTAGAGCTCTTGGAATCTTGGCCTTGGTTACCTTCTGCGCTTACACCTGACACAAAAAAACTTACTTTTTTATTTCTTTAAAAAAAAACTTTTACGTCGTATCTTTTTTTAAATTTACTTATAAAACCAAAACTCTTTACCTAATTTAACAATTAACTCCTTTTACAATACTGCCATCTTTGTCCCCACCAATCCATCTGCCTTCTTCTGAAGCTCCCTTTCAAACTTCTCCTGATCAATCAGTTTTTAATGAAATCTGTAATCCTCCCTCTACTAATATGTTCTTTGTAGTTTCCCTCAGTTTCCACAATTAGCCGATCTAACGGTACCGATTAAATTTCCCAGGCTATCGGTCACTGGATTTTCGCGTCTTAATAAGTTTGGACGATCTTTATTATCAATGGTTTGCCCGTACGTAGTTTATAGCTTCCCTGGAAAAGAATAATGAAATGGTATCTGCTTTGTCGGCACTTTACAAACTATTTCTGTCTTCTTTGCTTAATCCTACCGATAGTTATTTTTGATACTGACCGAAAGTACTCTAGAGACTCGTACTTTATGTTTATATATATATATATATATATATATATATATATATATATATATATATATACACACACACACACACACATATATATATATATATATATATATATATATATATTTATTTATTTATATGCTGGTAAGTATTATATACGTAACTAATACAATTCACTAAAATAACATTTGTTCAAAACAACCTGGAAAAATATGATGAATAGTTACTATCTGGAGTACATCCGTTCATTCTGCAGTACATAAATTCGCAGTTTCGACGTTTCGCTAGAATCTCATCCGGCAATGACGAGGGGAACCCAACAATAGTAGAAGAGCGAGTTGAGTTTGCTGGATGAGATTCTAGCGAAATGTCGGAACTGTGAATTTATGGACTTCAGAATGAACGGATGTACTCCAGATTGTAATTATTCATATATATATTATTCACTAATAAAATTTGTTCAAAATTACCTATTATTAGAAAATCAAAATATAAGATAACCTATATGATACCATTAATATGTAGTGCCTTGAAAATCTCTATGGTATTATAAATATGTATTATCTTATAAATCTTTGCGGTCTTAAAAAGCTGTATGATATTATATAAATATGTATATTCAAATAAATCTCTGTGGTCTTATAAATCTGTAGAGACTTATAAGTCTGAAAAGTCTTGAAAGTCTGTGTGGTTTTATAAATATTCCAGGTCTTATCCACCTGTAAGGTCTTAATATTCTGTGCGGATAAACGAAAAGTTATAATGTATACGTAATTTATTTTTGAAAACATAAACAAATATTTCAGTAAGTATAATATCTTTACATTGCAACTGTCGGTCAGCTTGAATGTTTGTGCATATTATTAATAATATGCCCAACATATTTCTGAAAACCCCATTTTAGGCTCTAAATTAATTTATAGCATCCAGAAGACTTTCACTCTAATTCTATCAAATGTACATGGCTTTATAACACGGAGATAATCAAATAAAAATAATAAATAGATAAGTATGATTTAAATAAAGGAAGTAAGCAGTTCGTAATAGAATGTAGTATTGATTTAATTCTTAGAAATGTATTAAAATAGATTGACTGCAAATATTTAACCTTACTCTGGGTCAACCTAAAGCTAAAACCTTTGTTCCGTTTTTGAAGGCACACTAAGCTAGACCTATAGACGGAAGGAGGGGAAACAAAATAAAAAGAACTTTCCAACAAATTAAGCTGGTTGTCTTTTTATGGAGAGAAGAAGGGTTGATTGATGATCGAATAGGTAGGATGTATCTTTGCTGTAAGTATAAAGCTGGGCCTTTCTACAGGAATTACAACTACCCATCCTCCCCCACCTCATCTAGATTCACATTAGAAAAAGAGAAAATCAATATTTAGTTTCACGTTTGATAAGGTTCTAACCAAAGAATTACCGACATTTTTAAAATCCGTCATATTAAATCTTTTGTGTAAAATCATATTAACTAAATACATTTCTTTGGAAACCCGAAAGGTAAATTCCCTTGTAATGAAATGTAACAAAGAACTTGTTTAGCCAAATTTAAAGAACATATGATGGATAATAAATGCCAAAGTCAACTTTAGCAATAATTAATACATTTTAAAAATCAAACTTATTTTCAACTTTCACAGTAGCAAAAATATTGAAAATAGAAAGATGAAAAACTGCTGAATTGAAATTATAATTATACTAATTTTCATTTCTGTTAGGAATATTAATACATGTTTCAGTACATTTTTCTGCAATTCCTAGCTTTCAATATTCTCTTCTGTTGTCGCGTTTGGGATAAACTTTTCAAAACTTCAATAGGGATCATGAAGTACTATTGAAGTTTTTAAAATGGATTGTATCATAACGCGTCAAAAGAAGAGAATATTGAAAGTTAGGAATTGCTCAAAATTGTACTCAACAAATACTGAATTGAAATTGTATATATTAGTGAATACCAATTCGATATGTTAATAAGTACAGCCCTATTCCGAGATCTATATGAATTTCACATGTAAAGAAAAATTGTGTTTTCTGTACAAACGTTTGGTTAGGTTTCCAAACTTATTCATAAATCTTATTACTAAATATTAAGTTTCTGCTAAGTTTAAGCTCTAAGTTTTAATATTAGGTTAAAGTCCACTTGTGATACAACCACCGTAAAGTGAAGGACAGGGGTTATGAATCGCACTCCAATAGTGTTGTAGTAATTGCGTTACCTCAAAGAATGATTACGTGCAAAATAAATATGCTCCAGATAAATATAATATTATTGTGTTTAGAGGGTCTTTATAAGTTATTAACTACAAAATCTTTCTTATTTTCTGTAAGCATTGTATGAAATTTAGCAGTTTGCTGTTATTAACCAATATAAGAATGTTTCGATTCATTAAATTAGACAAAAGTAATGGCACATTATTCTTCTTTACTTTATGTTATTGATAATAAATATATTTTAGCACTTTAAAAATTAAATTAAGAAATTGTTATTGCAAATATATTTGTAGTAAGTAATAATAATGAGCAAGATATAACTACACTCAATAGAAATACAAGTTCGACTAGGAAAAGGTTTTACAACCTTGAAAGCTATATTCTCAATAATATAAATGAAATGTATTTTTTGGTGTCTTTAAACTGCAATCTAGTAATTAGAATAATAAATAAACCTGTCACCGGGTTGAATCATTAAGCTAATATTAAATCATACAGTAGCAGAGTGTCAAAGACATTTACATATTGCCTCCAAATAATGACAATCGTAATACTAATGTTGAACAGGTAGTTATTGAAAAGAAAAACAAGACATTAATAACCTAGAAAATTTTTTAATATTAGAATTACTAACAATAACCGAGTCTAACGTCTAACAAGAGTAAAAAGAAATATCATAGATTTAATAACCAGGACAAGGATGACTTCGTAACATCCTAATTTATTAAAACCCTTAGAGTAGACCTATCGGCCAAACACCTTAGCATCCCACTACCTTTATCAACACTAAATATAGTATTACAAATAATAAAGATGTTAATGTCTTGAACGAAATACATCATTTCTTGTGTGATTTGCTGTTAAAAAAAATAAAATTGTTTTATAAATAATAAATAAATATATATAGACTACTATTTTAATAACAATAGACTATTTACAAAAGAAAGCATTGAAACAATATTGATGTTTATTTAAACCTAACTGAAACGGGGAATCGTTGAAAAAATATTTTCAGTAGTTTGATGTTTATTTTACGGTCTATGCAATAAAAGTTTTGTGTTTATAGTAAACAGTAAATCCTGAAATTGCTTTTTTGTGCTTTCGTTAAGTCTTACAACTCGGCTTTGCAAATCGTTGGTTTTATAACACTTCCAAGTCTAATTTTGTTTTAGAAATGGGACACTTGTAGTTCTATTAAATGAGGGAAACCTCAATTTATGACACAGTGAGTGAGTAAGTGTATGCTGTCTAAATTATAGCATTACGTTTGTCTAGTAGAGTAAGCTATCGTATTATTGTATAAACAAAGAAAGCACAATAAATAAACATATTTTAGATAATTTAAATTCTCTCAGCTAAATTTTGGGAATTTCGATAACTGAAAAATGAAGTACCTGTTTGTAACTTTATAGTCGAGATAAATTATTTTTCATTTTATAATCTGTTTATATTTTTATTTGTTAACTTATTCAAATATTTGTTATATTTTAAACAGGTCTTTTATTTTGTTCACGATATAAATTTACCACAAAATTAATAACTATGATGAATAATAATAACTGAATCATTTAAAAAGAGCTAGAGATACAGGCAACAACAGTTCATTTTCATACTAATTGTGGACAATATTTTTACTTCCGCCACTTTCAGCATACGTAAATATGTTTATGGAACTTAATTATTAATTATTGTAAAACTGATAAATTGTAATCCAAATATGTATCTTTATGAAAACAATTTAATAAATGTTTATTTACATTACATTCAAATAACTAAATCCAAAAATTTAAATATCAATAACTAAAACGAAATGAATGTATTCATTTTATAAATCACACTTATTGTACACTTAAATTTCGAGGTTACCATATTCAGCTAAACCTTTAGACGATTATTTATTAACTAAATGTACATTGTTTGGTAAAGTCTGTAAAACTTGGATGAAAAAAAAACATTTCTGTCATTAACTACTGCCCATAACCACTTGTGCGCGATCTATGGCGCATGCTCTACTCGAAATACTTTCGCCATTTGTAAGACTAAGAGTATTTAAAAAGAAAGTGACTGTCGCTTTTCATATCCTGGTTCTTCCTCGCCATTTTAGACTTATTCCATGCACATTATTTTTATCTTCATAATCATACATCTAATAAGTGTTGTGATTTATCTCGAAACAAAGTTATAAGTTTTGTAACCTCTATTTGTTATTTCTTTATTATTGAAAGGTATATAACAAGTATTTAGCGCTTAATAAATTATCTAATCCAACTTTTGTTATTCTTTTCACAACTTACACCGTTCTTTAAATCTTCAAAGATTATTTTACTATAAGTAAGTAGTTTAGCAGTTTTCTTTCGTTCAACACCTCTTTGCTACATATATCCAAGGTAACTCACAGAATCGAAGGTTTTATCTGTGGGGTTCTGCGATAATATAATAATGTTATTTTTTATATTATATTCTCTGTTAAATCCTGAATAGCTGAATGCCACATACGTTAAGTGTAGATTTAAAAACTATAAATAATAAATAAATTAATTTCATTATTAGGTCTTGAATTTTTAATTTCTGTCCTTAGTTATCTGTAGTTTACTTCTTTAAAAGATTTATATTGATCAAATGCATACATAAATCAACAAACAAAATAATTTCATTTTTAAATATATATTATGTTTAATTATAAATAAAGCAATAATATAATAGTTAGACACCTTCTAGTACGACTCCTATGCTCTTTTGAGCTTAGGTTTTAATACAACTGAGCTCAAGAGTTCTAACCTAGTACTTAGGGCCTCTGAACCACTATAGCCACTGCATGCTAGTTAAATTAAATCAATTACTATCAAAGATTACTGAATATTTTAAAGCATATCAAATTTCTAACGATGTTTCTAAGAGTACAAATAAAGACTAAATTTTTAGTTTTCTGATAAAAGCTTTCTATGGTTGAGTTAGTGTTATTACAGAGTTATTTTTGAGTTATAAATTTTGTTTGCGTAATTGGATATGTTTAGCGTTAATCATCATTTGATAAATGAATGAATGTGCAATATATTTAGTGTTTTGAAATCTAGTTTTCATATTATTAGTTTATTTGAAAAAAATTGTTTTAACACTTTTGTATTCCCTGGACGCTTTAACAGTATTCTAATTTAAATTATTAAAATTTCTTATATTAAAGTTGCATTTTTGCATTTCAGATAACGTTACACACGTTTATTTTCTCCAATCGTGGATTTAACAATTTACCAAAATATTTCCTTTATGTAATTGCTGGTAGATTTCCTAGTGCGATTGGTATTGAAACCGGGTTTTCTCAAACCATTAATTGCTGATTGTTCAGTTAATAATTCCCGTTATTTCCCTCCATATACTAGAAGCAAATGTTATACCTATATTCAGGTGGTAGCGTTTGAGTTTAAAAAATCTGTTGGTAAAATTAAAATATGAATGGATGTTTGAAACATTGGATATATGTTCTTTGTAGCCACGGGGTTTTCCTTCTTTATATTGTAACTCATTTTTAATAATGTTTCGCGACTATATTTATGTCAAATTGTTAAAAATCTAATTTATTAAGAAAATGTTAAGGGTGTTTTTATATTTAATACGTAAACTTTGTGTAAATTACACTTCCAAGGTTTATTACATCATATTAAGACTGACATTCTGATGGAATTAACCTCCAGTGTATGTTTAAAGAGATACCTGTAAGTGGGTTTGAGGTTAAATATCCTGAGCGTAATTCTGAATAGTTTGTGTACGTGAATGCTGTGGAAGATGTAATGACATGATTTATTGGGGAATTGCCGTCGTGATTAACGATTTAGTTTTGTACTAAGTGCAATCTTTCACTGACCCATACACACACACACACACACACACACACACACACACACACACACACACACACACACACACACACATATATATATATATATATATATATATATATATATATATATATATATATATATATATATACATATATTTGTATGTCAAATTTTCAAACGTTAATAAAATAAGTTTATATGTGTCAACTCAAGTTCAAATAATTTTTTTAAACCCTATAGTGAACGACAATTCATGTTAATAGAGTTTATTCAAATATTTATTCATTTTTTGAAATTAAAAATTTGATCTCCCGGTCGGATTCAATTGTAGACCAGCACAGATGAAAAAACGTCTGTATATTAGTGGATACGAAGTCGGTGTGTTATCCAGTAGAGGTCCTATTCCAAGATCTAAATTAATTTCACTTGCAAAGGTAAATTGTGATTTCTATACAAAAGTTGGTTAATTTTCAAAACTTATTGATAATTTGTATTACTAAATATTAAGTTTATGTTAGACTTAAGCTCTAATTTTGAATATTAAGTTAAAGTTCAATTGTGATACAAACTCCGTAGAGTGGAGAAGAGGGTTATAGATCGGATTCCAATAGTGTTGTAGTAATTGCGTTATTTCATACCTCAAAGAATGATTGCATGCAAAGAAAATATACTCGACATAAATATAATGTTATTGTGTTTAGAGGGTGTTTATATGTTATTTAACTACAACAGGTATATTTTCTGTAAGAATTTTATTCAATTTATCAGTTTGCTGTTATTAACCAATATAACAATGTTTTGATTCTATAATTAGACAAAAATAATTGCACAGTATTCTTCTTTACATTATTTTATTGAAAATAAATCTATTTTAGAACTTTAAAAATAAATCAAAAATTATTATTGCAAATATATTTGTAGTAAGTAATAACGATAAGCAAGATATAAATACAATCAATAGAAATACAAGTTTGACTAGGAAAAGGTTTTATAGTTCTATAACCTTGAAAGCTATCTTCTCAATAATATAAATAACATGTATTTTTTGGTGTCTTTAAACTGTAATCTAGTGAATAGAATAATAAATATACCTGTCACGGGGTTGAATCATTAACCTAGTATTAAATCATACAGTAGCAGAGTGTCAAAGACATTTGCATTTTGCATTTAATTGGCCAGTCTCCCCCTCAAGCAAGAATATAGGCCGTATGAAATTTGTGGCCTGGACCAATCAGTAACGTCCCCTCTTTTGCTTCCGTTTTGGTAGGAAGTCTCGTTAGTATATCAGGTCTCCTTAGTAGCCTTAAGGAATAAACACACAAAACTCAGACAATAATCCGGCTCTTTGAATATCCATTAGAAGGGTGTCATTTTAATAACAATATTACGCTATTCAAAAGACGTAGCGTATTAAGGCTATTGAGATTTGTGACATAAATAAATACTGAGAGATTGCTTTACCATTTTATCCCACTGAGATATCCTACTATTAACTCTAAAAAACTCTATAAAATTTTAAAAATATGATTATTATAAATTCGAATTATAGAGCAACGACAGGAAAGAAGCAATTCAGATTAGTCAAATAAGTATAGATAAAATATTTCATTCTAGTGATACATTTATTGAACATAAGATAATAAAATTTGGAGGGATTGTTTAACATATTCCCAGAGTAGTTCTTGCTGAGTTGGGTATGAATCCGTAAACAGGGCTCAGCCCCAGAGGCGTAGTATTGTTCAAAAACTAATTATATATATATATATATATATATATATATATATATATATATATATATATGTCTGTATGTATCTTATTCACGCCTAGACCGCTAAACAGATTTTTGGAGGGTTTGTTTAACATATCCCCACGATGGTGCGTATGACGTTTGATGTAGTGTCACACACAAGGCTCAGCCCCAGAGGCTTAGGATGGTTTAGTGTACCGCCTTCCATATGTCTAATGTTAAAATGTATATTCATTCTATCGTTAATTAAATTAATTTAAAAAAAACATAAAGAACCTTCAAAAATAAAAAAACTTTAATAATTATTTTAATCTGTTTAAAATTGATAAATTCTATGTGCAATTATTTCTATCACAATTATTGATATTAAAAGTACGATCGCCTATAATATTCTTGCGAAATTTGAATCCACCAAAGTGGTGCAACGGAACCAGACTAATTACAAAAAAACTGACACCCAACTTGATCCTGGCAGAAACGATAGGTGGCATGTTCGGCCTTAATTCAATGCCGATGATTTTATCAGATCTACCTATTGACATTAAACAGCTACATTTTCCTTTGCGTCTTGCATTTGCAGTTACCATAAACAAGGTGCCAGATCAATCAGAGACCATTGTTTGATTGAATTTGGAACATTAGAGCTTCTATTACCTACTATTATATTGTGTGCTCACGTATTGGGACACCATTATCTATCCTCTACCATTGCGGTAAAAGATTTAGATATAATTAAATATATATTTAGATGTTTGATTTGCTTTACTTATTAGTAAAATATGACTACGGGCGAAAAGTGCGCCGGTAAACGCTAGTTATATATAAAATAAAATATTGGTTAAAGAAATCTTTAAAATTATTTAAGGAACATTTTATTAAACATATAAATTAATAAATTTAATTGTTATCTTACAACTCGTAATGTAAAAATTTGAGGGGCTTTTGAAATCTGATGCAATGTCCTTAATGAATTTAGAAAGGTAAACCAACAAATTCAATTCATATCTAAGACCTACTAATATTACGTTATAGACATTCACCATTTGAGGGGATTTTGAAAGGCTGATGAAATGTCAATAATGGATTCAGAATGGTAAACCAATACATTGAAATCATATCCAAGACCTACTAGTAGTACAGTATAGATATTATCTAATTGAGGGCCTTTTGTAGACTGATGGAATGTCCTTAATGGATTTAGAATGGTAAACCAACAAATTCAATTCATATCCAAGACCTACTAGTAATACTGTATAGATATTATCTCTTTGAGGGACTCTTGAAGGTTGATGGAATGTCCTTAATGAATTTAGAATGGCAAACCAACAACTTCAATTCATATCCAAGACCTACTAGTAGTACTGTATAGATATTATCTATTTGAGGAGCTTTTAAAGGTTGATGGAATGACCTTAATGGATTTAGAATGGCAAACCAACAACTTCAAATCATATCCAAGACCTACAAGTAGTACTGTATAGATATTATCTATTTGAGGAGCTTTTAAAGGTTGATGGAATGTCCTTAATGGATTCAGAACGGTAAACCAACAAATTCAATTCATATCCAAGACCTACTAGTAGTACAGTATAGATATTATCTATTTGAGGAGCTTTTAAAGGTTGATGGAATGTCCTTAATGGATTCAGAACGGTAAACCAACAAATTCAATTCATATCCAAGACCTACTAGTAGTACTGTATAGATACTATCTATTTGAGGAGCTTTTAAAGGTTGATGCAATGTCCTTAATGGATTCAGAACGGTAAACCAACAACTTCAATTCATATCCAAGACCTACTAGTAGTACTGTATAGATATTATCTATTTGAGGAGCTTTTAAAGGTTGATGCAATGTCCTTAATGGATTCAGAACGGTAAACCAACAAATTCAATTCATATCCAAGACCTACTAGTAGTACTGTATAGATATTATCTATTTGAGGAGCTTTTAAAGGTTGATGCAATGTCCTTAATGGATTCAGAACGGTAAACCAACAACTTCAATTCATATCCAAGACCTACTAGTAATACTGTATAGATATTATCTGTTTGAGGAGCTTTTAAAGGTTGATGGAATAACCTTAATGGATTTAGAATGGCAAACCAACAACTTCAAATCATATCCAAGACCTACTAGTAGTACTGTATAGATATTATCTATTTGAGGAGCTTTTAAAGGTTGATGGAATGTCCTTAATGGATTCAGAACGGTAAACCAACAAATTCAATTCATATCCAAGACCTACTAGTAGTACAGTATAGATATTCTTTATTTGAGAGGCTTTTGAAATCTGATGCAGTGTCCTTAATGGATTCAGAAAGGTAAACCAAGAAGTTGAATTCATATCCAAAACCTACTAGAAGTACAGTATAGGTATTCTTTCTTTGAGGCGCTTTTGAAAGGCTGATGCATGTTCTTAATGAATATAGAATGGTAAACCAACAAATTGAATTCATATCCAAAACCTACTAGTAGTACAGTATAGATATTCTCTATTTTCGGGGCTTTTGAAAGGCTGATGCATGCTCTTAATGAATTTAGAATGGTAAACCAACAAAATGAAATCATATCGAAGACCTACTAGTTGTACAGTATATATATTATCTCTTTGAGGGACTCTTGAAGGTTGATGGAATGTCCTTAATGAATTTAGAATGGCAAACCAACAACTTCAATTCATATCGAAGACCTACTAGTAGTACAGTATATATATTATCTCTTTGAGGGACTCTTGAAGATTGATGGAATGACCTTAATGAATTTAGAATGGCAAACCAACAACTTCAATTCATATCCAAGACCTACTATTAGTACAGTATAGATATTATCTATTTGAGGAGCTTTTAAAGGTTGATGGAATGTCCTTAATGGATTCAGAACGGTAAACCAACAAATTCAATTCATATCCAAGACCTACTAGTAGTACAGTATAGATATTCTTTATTTGAGAGGCTTTTGAAATCTGATGCAGTGTCCTTAAGGGATTCAGAAAGGTAAACCAAGAAGTTGAATTCATATCCAAAACCTACTAGTAGTACAGTATAGATATTCTTTATTTGAGAGGCTTTTGAAATCTGATGCAGTGTCCTTAATGGATTCAGAAAGGTAAACCAAGAAGTTGAATTCATATCCAAAACCTACTAGTAGTACTGTATAGATATTATCTATTTGAGGAGCTTTTAAAGGTTGATGCAATGTCCTTAATGGATTCAGAACGGTAAACCAACAACTTCAATTCAGTATCAAGTACAGTATAGGTATTCTTTCTTTGAGGCGTTTTTGAAAGGCTGATGCATGTTCTTAATGAATATAGAATGGTAAACCAACAAATTGAATTCATATCCAAAACCTACTAGTAGTACAGTATAGATATTCTCTATTTTCGGGGCTTTTGAAAGGCTGATGCATGCTCATAATGAATATAGAATGGTAAACCAACCAATTGAATTCATATCCAAGACCTACTAGTAGTACAGTATAGATATTCTCTATTTTCGGGGCTTTTGAAAGGCTGATGCATGCTCATAAAGAATATAGAATGGTAAACCAACCAATTGAATTCATATCCAAGACCTACTAGTAGTACAGTATAGATACTTTCTATTTATTAGGCTTTTGAAAGGCTGATGCAGTGTCCTTTTTGGATTTAGAATGGTAAACCAACAAATTAATCTGATATCCAAGACCTACTAATTGTGATGTTAGATATTCACTATTTGGGGGGCTTTTGAAAGGATGATGCAATGTCTTTAATGGATTTAGAATGGTGAACCAACAAATTGAATTCATATCCAAGACCTACTAGTAGTACAGTATAGATATTCTCTATTTGAGAGGCTTTTGAAAGGCTGATGCAACGGCCTTTTTGGATTTATAATGGTAAACCAACAAATTGAATTCATATCCAAGACCTACTAGTAGTACAGTATAGATATTCTCTATTTGAGAGGCTTTTGAAAGGCTGATGCAACGGCCTTTTTGGATTTATAATGGTAAGCCAACAAATTGAATTCATATCCAAGACCTACCAGTAGTACAGTATAGATATTCTCTATTTGAGAGGCTTTTGAAAGGCTGATTCAACGGTCTTTTTGGATTTATAATGGTAAACCAACAAATTGAATTCATATCCAAGACCTACTAGTAGTACAGTATAGATATTCTCTATTTGAGAGGCTTTTGAAAGGCTGATGCAACGGCCTTTTTGGATTTATAATGGTAAACCAACAAATTGAATTCATATCCAAGACCTACTAGTAGTACAGTATAGATATTCTCTATTTGAGAGGCTTTTGAAAGGCTGATGCAACGGCCTTTTTGGATTTATAATGGTAAGCCAACAAATTGAATTCATATCCAAGACCTACGAGTAGTACAGTATAGATATTCTCTATTTGAGAGGCTTTTGAAAGGCTGATTCAACGGCCTTTTTGGATTTAGAATGGTAAACCAACAAATTGAATTCATATCCAAGACCTACGAGTAGTACAGTATAGATATTCTCTATTTGGGAGGCTTTTGAAAGGCTGATTCAACGGCCTTTTTGGATTTAGAATGGTAAACCAACAAATTGAATTCATATCCAAGACCTACGAGTAGTACAGTATAGATATTCTCTATTTGAGAGGCTTTTGAAAGGCTGATGCAACGGCCTTTTTGGATTTATAATGGTAAGCCAACAAATTGAATTCACCTTATAAAGTGAATGGATATTAATGATGTCTAGTGTGTAGAAGAGAAATTTATTAGCGTTTTTAAATGGATTTCATTAAATGGAGCAACAAAAGCAAACGGAAGGATAATTAGAACCTTTCATTATTTATCCGTTTAGAATATCAACTGTGTTTGACTATTCCTCAATAGCCTTTTCATCTCCCACGCTTGGTTTAGCCTTTGCAGCTAACTTGGCTATAATCTCGCTCCTGACTAAGAATAAAATTAATTCCTAAAACAGAAAAAACTTTTTTTTTTACTTTTTCTTACATAAGTAGAATTATATAAATACGTATATACGTATGGGAATCCCAATATTAAACCCGATAAGAAGCAAATGTTTTATTTTATTTATTTAAATTTAATTAAATTATTATTTCAAAACCTGTATTCACATCATATATCATCGACTAAAACTTATAAAATGTATTTGAACATGAATCGATGAATACATATAAATATATATATATATATATATATATATATACGTAGGATTTGTTTGAGCAAATGTTTGAATTGAAAAATATGTCCCATTGAAACAATAAATTATTTACATCAGTTATGTAGCTATTCTAATTATAACCTATGACACTCCTTTTATAATTTAAATAAAGTCATTGAGATTATAACTTATATATATATATGACGGTATAATAATTATTAGAGATTGTAACATGTTTTATTCTCAAGGACAATATTGTAATTGGTTTTACTTTCCATTCTGTTGACGATGACGTACGTTTATGAAATCGGCCTCTTCTCTTCTGAATATTTTTGTAACCTATTATATGTAATATGTAAGTGTTCATATTTTGTGTCATATTAGTTAATTTGGTTTTGTAATTAATTTGTAATATTTGGGTGTAATTGGTATTCCGATTTCTAGATAAGCTCAAATGCTCTTTATCAGGCTTTATTTATTTTGTATATCCGCTAGAAGGATTTCATTTATTCTGTTTATAAAACAATGTTATGAGTGCTGTAGCTGAATACGGATCATAATTCTAAGAATCGTTAAAATTACTCTGAAAATGATGTTTCATAAGGTTTTAGGAATTTCTCTTTAATCCCTCCTGGTATCAAAACTACTATTTAGAAGGTAAGGAACGAATTTACTAATAAAGGTAATTGTTTCAATATAAATTTATATTAGTTTGAAGTTAAGGGTTTATTACGAGTCAACAAAATCGTATGAAAGCTATTTTCATAATTCATGCTAATTAAATATTCATGCAGAGATGAGGTCTGTTTGTCTAACAGTGCAAACACAAGATCGAGTTTAACTTTCAAACATTGTTCGTACTTGTTTTAATATGTTTGCATTAATGATAACAGTTCGCTAATACTTTGAGAAAGAAGACATATTGGAACCTTAAATTTAACTAAGAAGACATATTGGAACCTTAAATTTAACTAAGAACCATACGCTTAGGGGCTTCTTTATTATATCGTTATTGTTATATGCATTGAACCTATTAATATACTTGTTTTGCTTTGAAAGCACTTTAAAACTCACTGATTTGCGACAGCTATCTTGGAGAAAAGTTCATTTTAATGGAAGAATTATTCCTCTTTGTAACTTGTTATGTCATTGAACATAATTGTAGTTCTAATAATAGCAGCAAAGAATTTATACCTGCAAAGGTTTTTAATTTTTATATTTAACAATACCTTGAAAACATATTTAACACTTGAAAGTTTATTTATTTTTAATTGGAATCATAGTGAGTATTATAATACCATATTTAAGTTCTACATAACTATGATTTCATATTTATTTATTTCTTTTTTTGAATATAACAATCATATATATATATATATCAATTGAGCACAGTACAAAGAGTTTATTCTATTTTAGTTAAAGCGTAATCAAGGTTGAAAATTTCTTAGAGTTTTTTCTGTATCTAATATCAAAAGAATTTACCTTTTAAAAAAATAGGTATATATATATATATATATAATAGGTATATATGTATATATATATACATATATATATGTATATATATATATATATATATATATATATATATATATATATATATATATACATATATAACTTCATATTTAAACATACATAACTCATAAAGTCTTTACGCAAGCTGAAAATTTATCACAAACATATGTTAAACACATTACTCTTTTTAAAAAAAGTTTATTCCAAACATTTTTCATTTTCAAATAGCAGACAACACACAATCAAGATATATTTAGTTTTTTTTTTTTTTTCAAATAAATAAAACCTCTAAACTACTGAGTTAGTTGTATTTTTTTAAATACCTCTGAAGATGATTGCTGGGCAATAGAAATGTACATAAGGTTTAAATAAAATGTTATTTGTGGTTTAGAGGTTTTATTTACTTAAAAATAAACATTACGCCACAGTTGTTTCATATAGTTATAAGATATATTTAGAATTGTTAGTTTCATTTTTTTGAATAAATACCTTTTACAAATGTTATTAGGCTAATTATAATAACAAATTTATTCAATGTCTATGTATAATTATTAAATGCACTCTTTATAGTTGAAAGTTTGCAAGCCCGCTTCTTATCAAGCCTCTATGTCACGTTAGTAATGTGAAAGTTTAAGTTCAAGTTTCTACCTTAATTACAATGCGTTCATTCCCAATCAGTCAGTGAGACTTCTACTTCGCTTGCATTGGGCAGCCGTTCGCGTGTGTAGTACTCGAAGGAAGCTAAACAGTGAATAAAGTAGCTTAAAAATGTCTTTTAAAAGTTTTGTTTACAAGTCGTTCAGTTCAAGTTTAGATGCTTTCAATATGAGATGAGATGAGATGATGTTTTTATTGAGGGTGTGTATACCGTTAATGTGTGAAGAAATATCTAAAATCCATTAAGATGAAGTAATAAAGGGGAAAATATGGATAAGGATTTGGTGGTCGTGCTAGCTTTATTTCCTTATAAGTTGCTTTACGAGCTTACGTTTTGAATAAATAGACTCCCTTTGTATTCCTCATGTAGTGTTTTTCACTTTAGGCCTCAAGATTTAATAGGATGTGCATATGCCCACCCAGAACACAGTCTGAGGGTACGACACTCAGATATGCCAACAGAGAGCGCATAATGGTTTGATTGTACTATCTAGATGGGAGTAAAACCAGTCAGGCAGGAAATCAAAGGTAGAAGGCATCATGGCCATTTAAAATTTCTCTGTTACAGAGTAGCTCAACAAAGCGGGTGCGTATTGACTGGTTGGAGTATCGTTTCTCCCGTTGGCAGACCCTACAGAAATACTATTGAACTCTCATAGACTGGTGCAACTGAGGTCAGTTCACCATTTCGGTCCTAACGCTAGCGGGTTATGGGTTAGTCGTTTTACGGGTTATGTCTCATATGCCGGACTGTAGATCTTTCCCAACATTTGAATGTATCTCTGTAATCTTGGACTTGGAGGTACTCCTTGTTACCATTCTTCTCCTTAACCATCTTTCTTTCTCTTTCGCTCTACCTTCACAACACTCTGCCAATCTCTTCACCATTATGTTCTGCTCGTTTTAAAATGGTTTTATTACTTTATCACGACTTACGTATAAGAAATGAAAGCTATGAGATACGCTTAAAACTCACCCAAACTTGCGACATACACTAATAAGATACATTTACATGTGTTTGGTGGCTATGTTGAGTTCAGATTGGTAGGCCGAGGGAAGGCTGCTTGCTGAAGTAAATATAAATAAGTTGTACTTACATCATTAAACAATTTACTAAAAGTAATTAATCAATGCAAGGGCGCAAGTACTAAATCAATCTGTTCACACAGACCAAGCAGTAAGATAACATAGGAGAAATCTACCATATAGAGATATTAATTTTTTACAAATGCGCATATTACAAATTTAATATCACTGATTAATATCGTATTGCACGAGTTCTCGCAGAATCTATCAATATTCTAATATATATTATTTTAAAACTCAAGGTCTAATGTTTACAACTGCCAATTATGTTAACTGTATAGGTCTAGTTGGAGGCCTAGTACATTATCTGTTATTAAGGTTACATACAGAACATGGTAAACAAAATGGTTATATTTGAAAGCAAATGTAATCAAGTTGATTTTGAAAATGATTGTGAGGGGTTTTATTGTGAAAGTTATTATATAAACTCGCTTTTCTTTCCATGTGAAATGTAACCGTGACTTCCATGTTTACCTCGGACTTTTCCATGTGATATGTTGGATTCAGAGTGAATGAATAAATTATCATAGCTTTTCTGCCAAGCAATATCATTCTGTATTCATTAGAGAGCCTGTAAATTCAGACATCTGACGAGTTTAGTTTCAATCTATTCAGTAGACTACCCTCCCCCGGTATTGAGTAACCGACCATCAGCGAGATTTTTCGAAACTTTATAAATGTGATATAATACACTAAAATTAAAAATTTTACAGTAGCTATATTATTATTGTTTTACATTGTTTCATGATGATACATCAACAAATTTAACAAGTGGTAGACTGAGTTTCACAATGGAAACAAAAAAGTCAATAACACAACGCCGAGTAAAGCTACTGAAACCATTACAATGTCACCCGGTGGGAAATTAACATAAAACAAGACCGCAACCAAGAACAATACAGTCGATAAACAAGTAACGCCAGAACGTAAATGCTTCTAAACAGTATTTGCACAAACACGTTTTCAATGCATAACATTTTCGGTTCCACCGCCTTCAAGTTACTGTCGAACAGTTGTTACAACTTCGGTATAAACACTTCTTTATTGTATGTAAAGGATAACCAAAGATCGTAACTATCTACTGTCAAAGAAACTGTTTATAAATAATCATTATTCAAAGAACTGTTAGATAGTCTATTTAAATTTACTTAAATATCACTTTTAAATAATCACATCCATTGATATTTTACAGACCTATTGGGAAAGTCAATTATATATATGAAAATTGATTCAGTTTATTTGTAAAAAAAAACAGTGAAATTGTAACACATTTTAGGTGTGTTACATATAAAAAAAAGTTTCAGAAAACAAACGGGACGTCCAAAATTTTAAAATGTAAAACTTAGATATAAATAATAAAAAAATTGTATTTGGAACCGAAATCAATATAAGAGCATTTACAATCTATATAAATCTGTTTTGCAAAAAAAGAAATTACTAGGACCGAACTGCGCGGTTAAAGGTGCGCGCAAACCTGAGTAGCCGTACGCAAACCATGCTTCCCTCTCTTACGTTTCGAAATGTAAACCGGAAAGGACCTCTTTCGAGATTCAGAAGCAAAGGACGACTTTATTTCTTTATAAAGTATTTTAATTAAATTTTTGTTTTAATGAGAAGGAATGTTGCTGCCCGATAAACACTTTGAGAGGAATGATCATTGCCGAAACGCTGAATGGGGGATTACATTCCAAGTCTGGTCGGATCACCATAATCAAAAAAGCAGCTAAGTTGTACTATAAAAATTGTGTATAAAAAGGAATAATGTTTGAAAAAATTAACTTTAATCTTTCATGGTTTTATAAGCCAGTTCTCTGTAAAACAAAGTGTAAGAGTGCAATGTAAAATAATTATAATAATGTACAAGCGTTAATGCATCTTAGATATTTACAAGCATTTTCAAATACATTTTTCGTGCTCTGTCATATATATTCATATAATAAATCTCTTAAATTAAATATGTATGTAACAAGGGTAAGCCAGCATTTCCAATATGTATTTATTTGTAATTTTTGTTTAATTGGCAAAAGTAAAATTTGATTTGTTTGAACTAACATTCTGTCTAAATTATTTGTAATATACACCATTCTTATTCCTACTGAATATTTGATATTTCAGGCTAATCTTTAATTATGTAATGAATTTCTGCAATCTTTAAAATCAATTAATTCTATTAGAATTAAGCTATTTAACACGTTACAAAATGCTATTAAGTAAAAATATGTTAGAGAAAATGAAAAATATAATAACTACCTTCATGAAGTTATTCTTCATAAAGCGGTTACGAAAACACAACATAAACATAGTGAAGTATTGAGTAGTGGAGAGAATAACAGGGTGTTGGTGTTCACCAACAGAATAATTATAAAAGTAGAAATAAGATAACAACGTAGAAATAAAATTAATAAAGTGAAAATTAAAAAACCTACAAATAAAATAGCAAAGTGGAAATGAATAAACACGTAGAAATAACATAACAACGTAGAAATAAAACAGCTATGTGGAAATCAAATAAGAACGTAAACAAATAATATAACAACGTAGAAATAAAATATACAACGACCAAAACTAAATTGGATTTTGATGATGACGTGGAGGAGTGTTGCGTTTTTAAGAGATATTATTTTTCATAATTAATTGTTATAAACACAAAAATAACAAAAGTGTTTATTTTTCCCTCATTTTATTTTTGTATCTTGTATTTTTTTATCGTTAACAATTATTGTGATACTGTATTCGTTTGTTAGTCCTATATATTGAGTAGTACTTATTATTGCTGGTGTTTTCTCTTTAAGTTTTTCCTGTAGAACCCACCTAAAGGCATCATATTTGTTTTGGAGCAGGCGGTTTGAAATTCTCAGCTAGATTGAGTCTGCACTGTTAATAATCACCAACGAAGACAGTGTGGGTGAGTTTTATACACTTTCAGTACTATATAATAACGGCAAAGTATCACTACGTATACATTTTGAAAATATCCAGTGAAATATATAATTCCATGATAAATAATTGTAAATTCTTTCAATATGGTTCTTCTTTTAATTACTTTAATTTGTTGATAGGCAGAAACAGTTCTCTATAAATTTATTTTAAAAAAATCGAAAGGTAAATCTAATTTATAGTATTATGTCCTTTTTTATTTCAGTTTTATAATTATAATATAAATGTAAATTAAAAAGTCATGACATTATAGTAATATACATGATATGTTTATTATTATATAATATGACATATTCAGCAGATATGTCATGACAGCTAAAACAACGAACCTCCTATTAAAATGGAAAATAGTCATTTGCTAAAAACTGTATTATCTTTGCTTTCGTAAATAGGATTTCATGTTCCACAAATATCGCATTATTTATGAATCAGTTTGAGTTTTTCATTTTCGACGTTGTCATTACATAAATTTTTATGGTTTATGGGCTTTCTGAGCGTTTATGTCTGTTCATTCCAGAAGTTCAAAATGACCTCAATAAAAAGCAAAGGGTGAACAAATATTAATCATGTCAGAAAATGTCGGTTATGAAATAGAAAGTAATAATGGTAAACTGCGAGCGCAGATATCATTAAAATAACTGTTTTCTCCTTTGTACGCTAATGTTCTCAAATATAATAATATTTCTCCATTTTCATTCAATATAAACTTGTAGAAATTGGATGTTGTACTTGAAGTAAAACCATTTCTCTAAGGTCTAGACAGCTCCACTTTCCACTAAGCTCCACTTTCCCTGAGGTCTAGACACTACTAGGCCTACTCAAAATATCGGAAGCGGAATTCGCGGTTTGATTAGCAAAGGCGAGTTCCAGGTTGTTAAAAGGGCTAACAACTATACGAATGATGTTTGAACTAATCAGTGTAATGCATTATGTTGTCATAATATCTGGTTTGAAGATTAGGTCTAATTTAACTGAACAGACGTAGTTTGGATAAAGCTTCCGTAAAACAGTTCCCAATAAACAAAGTGAAATATTACTTTAGTTTTACATTCTATTTAACCAGGGAAGTTACAGATAGTAGAATTTAAAGATTACAAATTTCAAGATTTGAAAACGTACCAAAATTATATAGTATGTATTCTAATTATTTTTTATTCTGATTGAAAAAGATTTGCAAAAACACTTGCTCTTTATTGAAAATATTGTCAGATAATTAAAACCCCTTTGACTGATTTGTGATTTGACATCAGTCAAGTACATATAGGTATATTTATAGAAGAGATTGCATTATTTTATCTCATACATTTAGACTATACGTTTTTGTATAAAATGAACAACCACAAATCTATGACTAATATTGATTTTACTTATGGTAATTATTATCAGTTTATGTAGGACTTTGTAAATGATACAGCGTTTATTGATTTTAACCATTACTCATAAAGAAGAGTCAATTAATGTTTTGAGTCAAATTAGGTTTTCAAACTTCTAAAATGCTTCTTCGTTGCTATTTTTACATTACGAGTTGTAAGATAACAATTTAATTTATTGATTTATATGTTTAATAAAATGTTCCTTAAATAATTTTAAAGATTTCTTTAACCAATATTTTATTTTATAGATAACTAGCGTTTACCGGCGCACTTTTCGCCCGTAGTCATATTTTACTAATAAGTAAAGCAAATCAAACATCTAAATATATATTTAATTATATCTAAATCTTTTACCGCAATGCTAGAGGATAGATAATGGTGTCCCAATACGCCTGCGCACAATATAATAGTAGGTAATAGAAGCTCTAAAGTTCCAAATTCAATCCAACAATGGTCTCTGATTGATCTGGCACCTTGTTTATGGTAACTGCATATGCAAGACGCAAAGGAAAATGTAGTTGTTTGATGTCAATAGGTAGATCTGATAAAATCATCAGCATTGAATTAAGACCGAACTTGCCACCTCTGATTTCTGCCCGGATCAAGTTGGGTGTCAGTTTTTTTGTAATTAGTCTGGTTCCGTTACGCGGCTTTGGTAGATTCAAATTTCGAAAGAATATTATCGGCAATCCTACTTTTAATATCAATAATTGTGATAGAAATAATTGCAATTTTAATTTTTAAATTTTAAACAGATTAAAATAATTATGAGAGTATTTTTATTTTTGAATGTTGTTTATATTTTTTAAAAATTAATTTAATTAACGATAGAATGAATATACATTTTAACATTAGAAATATGGAAGGCGGTACACTAAACCATCCTAAGCCTCTGGGACTGAGCCTTGTGAGTGACACTACACCAAACGTCATAAGCACCATCGTGGGAGTATGTTGAACAAACCCTCCAAATGTCTGTTTAGCGGTCTAGGCGTCCATAGGATACATACATATATAAAGTGATTTTTGAACAATCCTAAGCCTCTATGACAGAGCCCTGTTTACGGATCCATCCCCAACTCAGCAAGAACTATTCTGGGAATATGTTAAACAATCCCTCCAAATTTCATTAACTTATGTTCAATAGATGTATTACTAGTATGATATATATTATCTATACTTGCTTACTTTATTTGAGATCAAATGTTAGAGCCTGAACATTTGCTACAAAATACATTTCATACTATTATAAAAAAAAGGCTTTTTTGAATGACTAATCTGAATTGCTTCTTTAGTGTCGTTGCTCTATAATTCGAACTTATAACAATCATATTTTAAAAATTTTATAGAGTTTTTTAGAGTTAATAGTAGGATATCTCAGTGGGATAAAATGGTAAAGCAATCTCTCAGTATTTAATAATGTCACAAATCTCAATAGCCTTAATACGCTACGTCTTTTGAATAGCGTAATATTGTTAATAAAATGTCACCCCTCTAATGAATATTCAAAGAGACGGATTTTTGTCTCAGTTTTTGTGTGTTTATTCCTTAAGGCTAACGCCCCCCTGAAATACTAACGAGACTTCCTACCAAAACGGAAGACAGACAGAGAGCGGACGTTACTGATTGGTCCAGGCCTCAAATTTCATACGGCCTATATTCTTGCTTGAGGGGCAGACCGGCCAATTAAAGGCAAAATGCAAATGTCTCTGACACTCTGCTACTGTATGATTTAATACTAGCTTAATGATTCGACCCCGTGACAGGTATATTTATTATTCTATTCACTAGATTACAGTTTAAAGACACCAAAAAATACATTTTATTTATATTATTGAGAAGATAGCTTTCAAGGTTATAGAACTATAAAACCTTTTCCTAGTCAAACTTGTATTTCTATTGATTGTATTTATATCTTGCTTATCGTTATTACTTACTACAAATATATTTGCAATAATAATTTTTGATTTAATTTTAAAGTTCTAAAATAGATTTATTTTCAATAAAATAATGTAAAGAAGAATACTGTGCAATAATTTTTGTCTAATTATAGAATCAAAACATTGTTATATTGGTTAATAACAGCAAACTGATAAATTGAATAAAATTCTTACAGAAAATATACCTGTTGTAGTTAAATACCGTATAAACACCCTCTAAACACAATAACATTATATTTATGTCGAGTATATTTTCTTTGCATGCAATCATTCTTTGAGGTATGAAATAACGCAATTACTACAACACTATTGGAATGCGATCTATAACCCTCTTCTCCACTCTACGGAGTTTGTATCACAATTGAACTTTAACTTAATATTCAAAATTAGAGCTTAAGTCTAACATAAACTTAATATTTAGTAATACAAATTATCAATTAGGTCACATTAGGTTTTAAAATTTCTAAAATGCTTCTCCGTTTTTTTTTTACATTACGAGTAGTAAGATGACAATATAATTTACTAATTGATATGATTAATAAAATGTTCTTCAAATAATTTTAAACATTTCGTTAACAAATATTTTATTTATTTTAATTTATAATTAACTTACGTGCGTTACCAGGTTCACGTTTCTGCGCCAAAATCATAATTTACTAATAAGTAAAGCAAATCAAACATCTAAATAATTATATAATGATATCTAAATCATTTACCGCAATGCTAGCGGATAGACAGTGGTTTTCATCATTAGGTTAGGCGTATTACCATATAAATTAAAGGTGTCCAAACACGGGAGTACACAATATAATAGTACGTGATAAAAGCTTTAATGTTCCAAATTCAATCCAACAATGGTCTATGATTGATCTGGCACCTTGTTTAAGGTAACTGCATATACAAGACGCAAAGGAAATTGCAGTTGTTTGATGACAATCGGTAGATCTGATGAAATCATCGGTATTGAATTTAGACCATCTCTCTTTTGAACTTGCCACCTCTGATTTCTGCCTGGATCTAGTTGGGAGTAATTTTTGTGTGGTTATTCTGATTCCGTTTCACAGTTTTGGTGGATTCAAATTTTGCAAGAGTATTATCGGCGATGCTACTTTTAATATCAATAAGTTTCATGCCAATAATTGTACATAATTTAGCAATTGTAAATAATTATTAATGTATTTTTATTTTTACATTATATTTATTTATTGAAATAAGAAGCGCTAGTATGGATATAAATTTTATTAATAAAGTTATGAAAGGCTGTACACTAAACCATCCTAAACCTCACGGCGAGCCCTGAGAATGGATCTTCAAAAAAACGTCCCACGACTTATCCTATGAATATGTTAAATAATCCCTCCAAATCTCAATAAATTCTGTTCAGCGGTTTAGGCATTCGTATGTATAAATAAGCACGTATATACATACTTGGGGTTTCGTACCAATACTGCTACACTACACCACTGGAAGAAGTAGGAATCGCTCATACAATTTTATCTTAAAACTGTCAGCAGTAAAAAAAAGTAATAATAACTAGGAAAATAAGGACTATTAGAAGACTGTAACATAAACTTTTGTATAGAATTTGTGTTCTTTAAAGTATACACGTTAATAATGAAAAAGCATCATTCACAAATATATATCTTAACCAATGTTCCTTAGATAATATTTGCAAATTTCGTTGTACAATTAGCTGTGGCAAATAAAACTAAGATATCTCATAGTTAGAAGAATAACTGTTATTTTGGATTGGTAAAAAATGATGATTAGAAGACTGGACATCATTTACAGTGTAATAAAGGTTTGAATACTTGTTGTCAGACTTTGTTAACATGCCAGTTCTTCATTTAAGTAAAATTATTAGATTAAAATACGAAAAGATCTTGGTAGTTACAGCGTAAAGATAATAGGATAAATTGATAAAAATGTTCAAAGACAATAAGTCACAGAGTGAATAAGGAAAAATAATGTTGAATGTCTTTAAAATGTTCATCTTCTGTTATAGTTAAATAATTTTTTAAAATTAATTTTATTCTTTTAAATTTATCTTTAAAGAAAGAAATGTATCATTATAAATGTAATTTGATTGGTATACGAGAATTGTTGTTTGGCTGAAGCCCAAAAAGTCTTTTCTTGGGCACTTCAATCTAACATACTCTCACAAAATACAAAGATTAACTAAAATCTGATAAATATGAGTATAAATCAAGTTCTAGTACCATAAATCAGGTAATCTAAATCAAACTAAAAATGGTCATTAAAAATCCTAGTTATGCCCTAATTATAAACTGAAATTGGCAATATAAATAACTTGTATACTACATCCTATGTATGACAAAATGTATTTAATTTTTTGGCAATTCTAGGGGAAATCAAAAATTAAGATGGAAATTAGCAGTGTATATTGGTCTCTTAGAAAGTAATTTTATTACAATACTACTGTATTACCAAAATGGTATTAAACTAAAGCAGTATTCGACTGTATGTTGTTAGAGTACAGGTTTAACCACGAGAAATAGTTTTGTTCGTCTCCGCTGAACACATAGCAATTATGTAAAGCTACTCAAACAAAACCATAAAATAGAGAACTCACCATTCTGATCCTAACCAAACATGGAGATGGAGGTAAGCAATTCATTGGCCGCTCCTTGTGAAAGTTAAACATTTAATATTCCAGTAATTATTTGTGAAGGTTTAGTGTCTCAGTTAACTTCATAGATACTAAGACAAAATTTAGACCGGTGCAATAAAGATTGTGTTCTTTGTTTGAAAAGCATAGCTTATAAAAATCACTGGAAAACCTGTAATTTATTACTTAATAATTTATGGTTTAATAGTGTTTTAAATATCTTCAAATGTACGTATATCGCCAGATACAGAAAATCAGGCTTTGGCCGCCAACAATGCTAGTTATTATTTTATTTAGTATGCTATTTTTAATATACATGTTTTAATCGATCACAAAATTTTTAAAAATAAATAATTTTTGATGTTTTTAATGAACATTTGGTTCATATTACCAAGACTCACTGACATCGATGTTTACATTTAGAAAATTTGTTTATTATAACTATTAGAAAGTTTTTTCAATTAAACGATTTTTTTTTATTGATTACGTAAATCAATTTAATTTTAGATACAAAACAAGGTAATATTTTATTTTTTCTCAATATTATCAATAAGTATTTTATATTTAGTACAGTATATTATCCAAAAGTACAGTTATTTTTCGATATTAAATATTTTTAATTGAATGTGATGAATATATATACATACACACACACACACACACAACACACATATATATATATATATATATATATATATATATATATATATATATATATATATTTATATATATATATATATATATATATATATATATATATATTTATATATATATATATATATATATATATATATATATATATACATACATATATATATATATATATATATATATATATATATATATATATATATATACACGCACAACTTGCTAACAATACTGAGACAATATAATATTCATTTTGCATTCAAACCGGTTGCCCAATACTTGTTGCAGCCGTATATGGCTGCTACATAGTATCCATGATAATTTAATACCCGTTGACGATAATCTAAATATAAATCATGTCAATCAGAGTAAAAAGAAGTGTTTTATTGGAGTTATACTTTGTTCTGAATTAAAAAAAAAAAAAAATTAATAACCAAACGGTACCGGTATTGATAGAAGAGTGAGCAGGATTTGTATATTACGTTACAAATGTGACCCTGGGCCGCAAAGTCGCCTTCTGTATATAAATTTACTGTATATTTCAAACATTCCCCAAAACTATGCAGTCACAAACTTGCAACATTGCTAGAATTCACATTGATACAAATCTTGCTCAAAAAATATTACCCTCTTTTATAAATTTTATATGATTTTTAACAATCGTATATGATATACTATCAAATTAAATAAATATAATGTTATATTAATTCAGTACATTATTTTTTTTTAATCTGGTCCACCTACACATTCTAAATTTGTTATATGGCCTTCTGCCAAAATTGAGTTTGACACATCTGCTATAAATGTTGTAAATTGAGAAAAACTTTTATTTCCCCCCGCTCGTTCGTGTCAATAACTTTAATTTGAGCCATCTCCCAGCTCTATTCGACCTTCCAAGCTCCCGCAATCCTTCTCTCAAATTTCGCCGTACGATATTATATACCTAAAACTAGAGACTTGTAGGGGTAAATTTCCCCTATTCATATTGAAACAAATTTTAAACTTTTGTGCAATAATTTTAGGTTTTAATACAAATTAATGTAATAAAATTCAAGTTTTTCGTAACAAAATTTCTTGTAAATTATATATTTTGTGAATCCGTTTTCAATTTAATTTTGTTGGCCAATGGTATTATCAATATCCATTTTTTTCTGTCGAGATTTTAATGGACTTATTGCAACATAAAGTTGAGCATGTGTAAAAACCGGTAAAAACAGTTTTGGTCGATTAGAGACTTACTTATAGTTATTGAAAATGTAAGTTTTAAAGGAAATTGGTTCCTTTTTTTAAATACAAATTTAAAATATAACCTTAATTGTCTACTAACATACACCTAACTCTACAAAGTGAATGTGAAACATGTTCAGTTCTATATTCATTTTTTATATTTGCATTTATTTTACCAATTTGTGTTTATTTTGCAACCATTTATGTGATTCAATTTTTCCTTTTCATATATATGTTATTCAAACAATAGTATAAACAAAAAAAGTAATTCAAGTGTATGAACCAAAATAAGAAATTCACGCTAATTATCTTTATGAAAACATATTTTCACAGTTCAAAATACACCTTCATCAAGTAACCCTTCACGAATTGCAGTATCATGTTAGAATACATTACTATATAGCTACAAAGAGTCCTATCAAGATAGATTTGGTTAAGCAATATAAAATTGAAGTTCTCTGCGTAAAGCAGCATATAGCCGCATTCAACGAAAACCCCAGCATTTCAACAAACCGAAACTCTTTCGTATGTAGTGACTTGTCTACCTCACGGACGATCGTTCCCCTGTTTTTATCCTAACTGGATAGTTGTTTAATATTCTATCTCAAGTACTTTTTCGAGTAACCATGTAAAGACAAATAGTCTTGTATTATGCGCAAACAAAATTGCGTTGTGCCAAAGTAGAACGATGGCATTGAATTCGGCACAAGATATAAGACACAAGTATAAGAAAAATAATAGTCGATTTATGTTACGTATATGTTACTCATACATAAATAATATAGACACTGTATATCCTTAAGTTTACTAACATCATCTAATCACATCATCTCAACATACAGAATAAATCGACGTTGCGAGTTCGAAGTCACAGATATCTAGTCGGCTATTTTATGTAAGAAACATATTTTTTAAATTCTACCAATTTCGTTTTATATTGTATTTTTAAAAATGTTAATATAGTATAACATAATGCGACTTGATAACTTGTTGCTACAATTCCTTCTTATTTGTGCACCAGAGGAATCAATCCAGAGGTGTTACCTAATTTCTTCTAATGGCATCCTTCTACATGGGATCTGTAGAGAGTAGGTCTTTTTCAGATATCTGTTGCACTTCTATCTAGGAAGAGGGTTCATCAAGGACAGGTGAAATAAGATAGTACTAAGGAACGGACATAACGTTCCTCTGGGAATAGAAAGAATTTAGGGATTGTCAGTTTAGGTTTGCTCACCAGTAGACTTGCTTTACTCCAGAGTGAAGAGATATTCCCCGCTACACAGTGTTTCAACAAGTTAATAAATATTTTCCAAACTGTCTTTGTTATTTATACGGCTTATAAATAAATTAAAACTAACACATACTAGCTATAAATTTTTATTGTGTGTAAAAGTAATAAAATAAATAAATAAATAAAAGTTGGAAAATTTTTAAAAAATAACCTTAAAACATTTATTATTTATCACTGAGTATTTAGAGGGAAATGTTGCATTTCAGTTCTCCAAGCATATAATATCTAGTTAGATGACTTTAGGAAACTATTTATAAATTTTTAACTATTAAACGTAGTTATATATAGTATATTACACATTATCATGAAGTTTTGATGATCATAAATACTTCCAGATTCATTTTGCAGTCGTAAACACGATGCCTTGAATTTATAATCGTAAAACGTACAATATTTCGCTGAGTAGCTTTGTTAAAGTTCAATTTACATACTTCTACCATCGTATTACTTTATTTCAGAAAACGTTATCTGTAATGTTGCAGTAGTGTTCGAATTTTCAAAATCTATTTAAAATTTCAATGTCACTTACAATACTCTAAATATTAGAGCATGGAAAAATACCACAATTTATCTTGAAACTTTGCTGATTATAATTACTTATAGTTTCATGTTGTAGTCTTTACATAATGCTGTCTCGAATCTCTATTCTCAATACGTGCAATATTTCGCTTAACTTGCTTTGGCAAAACTAGAATTTATATATTTTTAACATCATATTACATTGTGTGAGGTGATCTGGATTACTCTAGCAGTGTTAGAATATTCAGAGGATATTTTCAATTTCAAATTCAATTACAATTTTTGCAGTTTATAAGACAGTTATAGTTTCATGTTATAATGTTACGAACTTGCCTAGGTCGTACATCTGATCGTTGTAGGATTTTAAATATAATTCACATTATTTATCTTTCAATTTCGTTAATGTAAAATGCAATATGTATTGTTAGTGTTCACGTCCTTACTGTTATTGGGCACGGTATACTGTTAGTGTTCACATTCTTAATGCTAATGGGCACGATGTACTGTTAGTGTTCATGTCCTTATTGCTAATGGGCACGATGTACTGGTAGTATTCACATTCTTAATGCTAATGGGCACGATGCACTGTTAGTGTTCATGTCCTTAATGCTAATGGGCACGATATACTGTTAGTATTCACATTCTTAATGCTAATGGGCCCGATGTACTGTTAGTGTTCATGTCCCTAATGCTAATGGGCACGGTGTACTGTTAGTATTCACATTCTTAATGCTAATGGGCACGATGTACTGTTAGTGTTCATGTCCGTAATGCTAATGGGCACGATGTACCTTTAGTGTTCATGTCCTTAATGCTAATGGGCATGGTGTACTGTTAGTATTCACATCCTTACTGCTAATGGGCACGTTGTAGTATTAGTGTTCACATCCTTAATGCTAATGGACACTGTGTACTATTAGTGTTCATATCCTTAATGCTAATGGGCACGTTGTAGTATTAGTGTTCACATCGTTAATGCTAATGGACACTGTGTACTGTTAGTGTTCATATCCTTAATGCTAATGGTGGGCACAGTGTACTGTTAGTATTCACATCCTTACTCTTAATAAGTACGGTATACTGTTAGTATTCACATCCTTACTGCTAATGGGCACGGTGTACTTTTAGTATTCACATCCTTACTGCTAATGGGCACGGTGTACTATTAGTATTCAGATCCTAACTGCTAATGGGTACGGTGTACTGTTAGTGTTCATATCCCTACTGCTAATGGGCACGGTGTACTGTTAATATTCACATCCTTACTGCTAATGGGTACGGTGTAATGTTAGTATTCACATCCTTACTGCTAATGGGCACGGTGTACTGTTAGTATTCACATCCTTACTGCTAATGGGCACGGTGAACTTTTAGTATTCACATCCTTACTGCTAATGGGCACGGTGTACTATTAGTATTCAGATCCTAACTGCTAATAGGTACGGTGTACTGTTAGTGTTCACATCCTTACTGCTAATGGGCACGGTGTACTGTTAGTATTCACATCCTTACTGCTAATGGGTACGGTGTAATGTTAGTATTCACATCCTTACAGCTAATGGGCACGGTGTACTGTTAGTATTCACATCCTTACTGCTAATGGGTACGGCGTACTTTGGGTGTTCACATCCTTACTGCTAATGGGTAAGGTGTACTGTTAGTATTCATATCCTTACTACAAATGGGCACGGTGTACTGTTAGTACTCACATCAATACTGCTAATGAGTACGGTGAACTGTTAGTGTTCACATCCTTACTGCTAATGGGCACGGTGTACTGTTAGTATTCACATCCTTACTGCTAAGGGGTACGGTGAACTGTTAGTGTTCACATCCTTACTGCTAATGGACACGGTGTACTGTTAGTATTCACATCCTTACTGCTAATGGGTACGGTGAACTGTTAGTATTCACATCCTTACTGCTAATGGGCACGTTGTAGTATTAGTGTTCACATCCTTAATGCTAATGGACACTTTGTACTGTTAGTGTTCATATCGGTAATGCTAATGGGCACGGTGTACTGTTAGTATTCACATCCTTACTGCTAATGGGCACGTTGTAGTATTAGTGTTTACATCCTTAATGCTAATGGACACTGTGTACAGTTAGTGTCCATATCCTTAATGCTAATTGGCACGTTGTACTGTTAGTATTCACATCCTTACTGCTAATGGGCACTTTGTAGTATTAGTGTTCACATCCTTAATGCTAATGGACACTGTGTACTGTTAGCGTTCACATCCTTACTCCTATTAGGAACGGTGTACTGTTAGTATTCACATCCTTATTGCTAATGGGCACGTTGTACTGTTAGTGTTCATGTCCTTAATGCTAATGGGCACGGTGTACTGTTGGTGTTACAATCTTATTGCTCTTGGGAACGGTGTACTGTTAGTATTCACATTTTTACTGCTAATGGGTACGGTGTTCACATCCTTACTGCTAATGGGGACGGTGAAATGTTAGTGTTCATATCTTTACTGCTAATGGGCACTATGTACTGTTAGTAATCATATCCTTCATGCTAATGTGGACGGTTTACTGTTAGTGTTCACATCCTTACTGCTGATGGACACGGTGTACTCTTAGTGTTCATATCCTTAATGCTAATGGGCACGGTGAACTGTTAGTGTTTACATCCCTAATGCTAATGGGCACTGTGTGCTATTACTGGGGTCGTTGCACTTTTAGTGTTCACATCTTTACTGCTGATGGGCACGGTGTTCTGTTAGTGGGGACCTTACACTGATTGTGTTCACATCCTTAATGTTAATGGGGACGGTTTACTATTAGTGTTCACAACCCTACTGCTAATAGGCACTGTGTGCTGTTAGTGGGGACGTTGCACTGTTAGTGTTCACATCTTTACTGCTGATGGGCACTGTGTGCTGTTAGTGGGGACGTTGTACTGTTAGTATTCACATCCTTAATGCTAATGGGTGCGGTGTACTGTTAGTGTTTACATCCTTAATGCTAATGGGAGCGGTTAACTGTTAGGGTTTACATCCTTACTGCTAATGAGCACTGTGTGCTGTTAGTGGGGACGGTGCACTGTTAGTGTTCATGCCCTTAATGCTAATGGGCACGGTGTGCTGTTGGTGTTCACATCCTTACTGCTCTTGGGAAGGGTGTACTGTTAGTGTTCACATTTTGACTGCTAATGGGTACGGTGTTTACATCCTTACTGCTAATAGGCACGGTGTAGTGTTAGTGTTCACATCCGTAATCTAATGGACACTGTGTACTGTTAGTGTTCATATCCTTACTCCTAAAGGGCACGATGTACTGTTAGTGTTCACATCTTTAATGCTAATGGACACTGTGTACGGTTAGTTTTCATATCCTTACTGCTAATGGGCACGGTGTACTGTTAGTGTTCACATCCTTAATGGTAATATGCAACGTGCACTGTTAGTGTTCACATCCTTACTGCTAATTGTTACGGTGTACTCTTAGTGTTTAATCCTTAATGCTAATGGGCACGGTGTAGTGTTAGTGTTCACATCCTTAATGGTAATATGCACAGTGTACTGATAGTGTTCAAATCCTTAGGGCTAATTGGTATGGCGTACTGTTAATGTTCACAATCTTACTGCTAATGGGCACAGTGTACTGTTAGTGTTCACATTCTTAATGCTAATAGAGTACTATGTACTGTTAGTGATCATATCCTTATTGCTAATGGGCACGGTGTACTCTTAGTGTTCACATCTTTACTGCTAATGGGGATGGTGTACTGTTAGTGTTCATATCCCTACTGCTTATGGCACAGTGTACTGTTAGTATTCTCATTCATAATGCTATTGGGTATGATGTACTGGTAGTGTTCATATCCCTAATGCTAATCGGCACTGTGTGCTGTTGGTGGGGACGGTCTAATGTTAGTGTTCACATCCGTAATCTAATGGACACTGTGTACTTAGTGTTCAAATGCTTGGTGCTAATTGGTACGGCGTACTGTTAATGTTCACAATCTTACTGCTAATGGGCACATTGTACTGTTAGTGTTCACATCCTTAATGCTAATAGACACTGTGTACTGTTAGTGTCTATATCCTTACTGCTAATGGGCACGGTGTACTGTTAGTGTTCACATCCTTAATAGTAATATGCACAGTGTACTGTTAGTGTTCACATCCTTAATGCTATTTGGTACGGTGTACTCTTAGTGTTCACATCCTTAATGATCATGGGCTCGGTGTAGTGTTAGTGTTCACTTAGTTAATGCTAATGGGCACGGTGTTCTCTTAGTGTTCACATCCTTACTGCTAATGGGCACGGTGTAGTGTTATTGTTCACATCCTTAATGCTAATGGGCCCGGTGTAGTACTAGTGTTCATATCCTTAATGCTATTGGACACTGTGTACTGTTAGTTTTCATATCCTTACGGTGCTAATGGGCACGGTGTAGTTTTAGTGTTCACATCCGTAATTCAATGGACATTGTGTACTGTTAGTGTTCATATCCTTACTCCTAATGGGCACGGTGTAGTGTTATTTTTCACATCTTTAATGCTAATGGACACAGTGTACTGTTAGTGTTCATATCCTTACTGTTAATGGGCACGGTGTACTCTTAGTGTTCACACCCTTAATGCTAATGAGCACAGTGTACTGTTAGTGTTCACATCCTTACTGCTAATGGGCCCGGTGTAGTACTAGTGTTCATATCCTTAATGCTATTGGACACTGTGTACTGTTAGTTTTCATATCCTTACGGTGCTAATGGGCACGGTGTAGTTTTAGTGTTCACATCCGTAATTTAATGGACATTGTGTACTGTTAGTGTTCATATCCTTACTCCTAATGGGCACGGTGTAGTGTTATTTTTCACATCTTTAATGCTAATGGACACAGTGTACTGTTAGTGTTCATATCCTTACTGTTAATGGGCACGGTGTACTCTTAGTGTTCACACCCTTAATGCTAATGAGCACAGTGTACTGTTAGTGTTCACATCCTTACTGCTAATGGGCAGGGTGTAGTATTAGTGTTCACATCCTTAATGCTAATGGACACTGTGTACTGTTAGTGTTCATATCCTTAATGCTAATGGACTCTGTGTCCTGTTAGTGCTCATATCCTTACTGCTAATGGGCACGGTGTGGTGTTAGTATTCAAATCCTTAATGCTAATTATCACAGTGTACTGTTAGTGTTCACATCCTTATTGCTAATGTGAACGGTGTAGTGTTAGTGTTCACATCCTTAATGCTAAAGGACAATGTGTACTGTTAGTGTTCACATCCTTAATGCTAATGGACACTGTGTACTATAAGTGTTCATATCCTTACTGCTAATGGGAACGGTGTACTTTTAGTGTTTACATCCTTAATGGTACTATGCACAGTGTACTGTTAGTGTTGAAATCCTTAATGCTAATTAGTACTGCGTACTGTTAATGTTCACAATCTTACTGCTAATGGGCACAGTGTACTGTTAGTGTCCATATCCTTAATGCTAATGGGCACGGTGTACTGTTATTATTCACATTCTTAATACTATTGGGAACGATGTACTGTTAGTGTTTACATTCTTAATGCTAATGGGAACGATGTAATCTTAGTGATCAATACCTTAATGCTAAATGGCACGTTGTACAGTTAGTGCTCATATCCTTAATGCTTATGGGGACGGTTTACTGTTAGTGTTCACATCCCTACTGCTAATGGGCACTGTGTGCTGTTAGTATTCACATTCTTAATGCTAATGGGCACGGTGAACTGTTAGTATTCACATTCTTAATGCTAATGGGAACGATGTACTATTAGTGTTCACATTCTTAATGTTAATGGGAATGATGTACTCTTAGTGATCATATCCTTAATGCTAATGGGCTCGATGTACTGTTAGTATCCATATCCATAATGCTAATGCTCACGGTGTACTATTAGTATTCACATTCTTAATGTTAATGGGAATGATGTACTCTTAGTGATCATATCCTTAATGCTAATTGGCACGTATTACTGTTAGTGTTAACATCCTTAATGCTAATGGGGACAGTTTACTGATAGTGTTCACATCAAAACTGCTAATGTGCACTGTGAGCTGTAATTGGGCACTGTTAGTGTTCACATCTTTACTGCTGATGGGCACGGTGTTCTGTTAGTGGGGACGTTGCACTGTTACTGTTCACATCCTTAATGCTAATGTTGACGGTTTACTGTTAGTGTTCAAATCCCAACTGCTAATGGGCGCTGTGTGCTGTTAGTGGGGAAGTTGTACTGTTAGTGTTCACATCCTTAATGCTAATGGGGACGGTTCACTGTTAGTGTTCACATCCTTAATGCTAATGGGTACGGTGTTAGTGTTTACATCCTTAATGCTAATGGGAGAGGTTAACTGGTAGGGTAACATCCTTACTGCTAATGAGCACTGTGTGCTGTTAGTGGGGACGGTGCACTGTTAGTGTTCATGTCCTTAATGCTAAGGGGCACGGTGTACTGTTTGTGTTCACATCCTTACTGCTCTTGGGAATTGTGTACTGTTAGTGTTCACATTTTGACTGCTTATGGGTACGGTGTTTACATCCTTACTGCTAATTAGGACGGTGCAATGTTGGTGTTCAAATCCTTAATGTTATGCTCACAGTGTACTTTTAGTGTTCACATCCTTAATGCTAATGGGCACGGTGTAGTGTTAGTGTTCACATCCTTAATGCTAATGGGCACAGTGTACTGTTAGTGTTCATATCCTTACTGCTAATGGGTACGGTGTACTGATAGTGTTCCCATACCTAAAGCTAATTGGCGCGATGTACTGTTTGTGCCATATCCTTAATGCTAATGGGCACGGTGTACTGTTAGTATTCACATTCTTAATGCTTTTGGGAACGATGTACTGTTAGTGTTCACATTCTTAATGCTAATGGGAACGATGTACTATTAGTGTTAACATTCTTAATGCTAATGGGAATGATGTACTCTTAGTGGTCATAGCCCTGATGCTAATGGGCTCGATGTACTTTTAGTGTCCATATCCCTAATGCTAATGGGCACGGTGTACTGTTAGTATTCACATTCTTAATGCTAATGGGAACGATGTACTGATAGTATTCACATTCTTAATACTATTGGGAGCGATGTACTCTTAGTGATCATATCCTTAATGCTAATTGGCACGTTGCACTGTTAGTGTTCACATCCTTAATGCTAATGGGCACTGTGTGCTGTTGGTGGGAACGTTGCACTGCTAGTGATCACATCTTTACTGCTGATGGGCACTGTTTGCTGTTAGTTGGGACGTTGTACTGTTAGTGTTCACATCCTTAATGCTAATGGGGACGGTTCACTGTTAGTGTTCACATCCTTAATGCTAATGGGTACGGTGTACTGTTAGTGTTTACATCCTTAATGCTAATGAGAGCGGTTAACTGTTAGGGTTTACATCCTTACTGCTAATGAGCACTGTGTGCTGTTATTGGGGACGTTGCACTGTTAGTGTTAACATCTTTACATCTGACGGGCCGGTGTTCTGCTAGTGGGGACGTTGCACTGTTAGTGTTAACATATTTACTGCTGATGGGCACTGTGTGCTATTAGTTGGGACGTTGTACTGTTAGTGTTCACATCCTTATTGCTAATGGGGACGGTTCACTGTTGGTGGTTACATCCTTAATGCTAATGGGAGCGGTTAACTGTTAGGGTTTACATCCTTACTGTTAATGAGCACTGTGTGCTGTTGGTGGGAACGGTGCACTGTTAGTGTTCATGTCCTTAATGCTAATGGGCACGGTGTACTGTTGGTGTTCACATCCTTACTGCCCTTGTAAAGGGTGTACTGTTGTGTTCACATTTTGACTGTTAATGGGTACGGTATTTACATCCTTACTGCTAATTAGGACGGAACATTGTTAGTGTTCACATCTTTACTGCTAATGGGGACAGTGCACTTTAACGTTTACATCCTTACTGCTAATGAGCACTATGTACTGCTAGTGATCATATCCTTACTGCTAATGGGCACGGTGTACTGTTAGTGTTCACATCTTTACTGCTAATGGGGACGAAGTACTGTTAGTATTCATATCCCTAATGCTAATGGGCACTGTCTGCTGTTAGTGGGGACGGTGCATTGTTAGTGTTCACATCTTTACTGCTAATGGGCACGGTGTACTGTTATTTGGGACGGTGCAATGTTAGTGTTCACATCCTTACTGCTAATAGGCACAGTGTAGTGTTAGTGTCCACATCCGTAATCTAATGGACACTGTGTACTGTTTGTGTTCATATCCTTACTCCTAATGGGCACGGTATAGTGTTAGTGTTTACATCCTTAATGCTAATGGACACTGTGTACTGTTAGTGTTCATATCCTTAATGCTAATGGACACGGTGTACTGTTAGTGTTTATATCCTTACTCCTAATAGGCACAGTGTAGTGTTAGTGTTCAAATTGGTAATCTAATGGACACTGTGTACTGTTAGTGTTCATATCCTTACCGCTAATAGGCACGGTGTAGTGTTAGTGTTCACATCCGTAATCTAATGGACACTGTGTACTGTTAGTGTTCACATCCTTACTGCTAATGGGCACGGTGTACTATTAGTGTTCACATCCTTAATGCTAATGGACACTGTGTACTGTTAGTGTTCATATCCTTACTGCTAATAGGCACGGTGTAGTGTTAGTGTTCACATCCGTAATCTAATGGTCACTGTGTACTGTTAGTGTTCATATCCTTACTCCAAAAGGGCACGATGTACTGTTAGTGTTCACATCTTTAATGCTAATGGGCACTGTGTACTGTTAGTTTTCATATCCTTACTGCTAATGGGCACGGTGTACTGTTAGTGTTCACATCCTTAATGGTAATATGCACAGTGCACTGCTAGTGTTCACATCCTTAATGCTAATGGCCACGGTGTAGTGTTAGTGTTCACTTCCTTAATGCTAAAGGGCACGCGGTACTGTTAGTGTTCCCATACCTAATGCTAATTGGCGCGATGTACTGTTAGTGCTCATATCCTTAATTCTAATGGGCACGGTGTACTGTTAGTATTCACATTCTTAATGCTAATGGGCACGATCTACTGTTAGTGTTCATATCCTTATTGCTAATGGACACTGTGTCCTGTTAGTATTAAAATCCTTAATGCTAATGGGCTCGGTGTACTGTTAGTGTCCATATCCCTAATGCTAATGGGTACGGTGTACTGTTAGTATTCACATTCTTAATGCTAATGGGAATGATGTACTCTTAGTGATCATATCCCTAATGCTAATGGGCTCGATGTACTGTTAGTGTCCATATCCATAATGCTAATGAGAACGGTGTACTGTTAGTATTGATATTCATAATGCTATTGGGCACGATGTACTGGTAGTGTTCATATCCCTAATGCTAATGGGCACTGTGTGCTGTTAGTTAGGACGGTGCACTGTTAGCGTTCACATCCTTACTGCTAATAGGCACTGTGTACTGTTGTGTTCATATCGTTATTGCTAATGGACACTGTGAACGGTTAGTGTTCATATCGTTACTGCTAATGGACACTGTATACTGTTAAGTGTTTTAATGCACATTTTTAATGCTAATGGCCACGATGTACTGATAGTGTTCATATCCTAATTGCTAATGGGAACGGTGTATTGTTATTGATCACATCCTTACTGCTATTAGGCACGGTCTACTGTTAGTCCTCACATCCTTACTGATAATGGGGACGGTGCACTGTTAGTATGCACATCTTTACTGTTACTGGGGACGAAGTACTGTTAGTGTTCATATCCCTAATGCTAATGGGCACTGTGTGCTGTTAGTGGGGACGGTGCACTGTTTGTGTTCACATCTTTACTGCTAATGTTCACTGTGTGCTGTTAGTGGTGACGGTGCACTGTTAGTGTTCACATCTTTACTGCTAATGGGCACGGTGTACTGTTAGTTGGGACAGTGCAATATTAGTGTTCACATTCTTAATGCTAATGTACACTGTGTACTGTTAGTGTTCATATCCTTACTGCTAATAAGCACGGTGTAGTGTTAGTGTTCACATCCGTAGTCTAATGGACACTGTGTACTGTTAGTGTTCATATCCTTACAGCTAATGGGCACGGTTTGGTGTTAGTGTTCATATCCTTATTACTAATGTACACTGTGTACTGTTAGTGTTAAATCCTTAATGCTAATGGGCTCGATGTACTGTTAGTGTCCATATCCCTATTGCTAATGGGTACGGTATACTGTTAGTATTCACATTTTTAATGCTATTGGGAACGATGTACTGTTAGTGTACACATCCTTAATGCTAATGGGGACGGTTTACTGTTAGTGTTCACATCCCTACTGCTATTGGGCACTGTGTGCTGTTAGTATTCACATTCGTAATGCTAATGTTCACGGGGAACTGTTAGTATTCACATTCTTAATGCTAATAGGAACTATGTACTATTAGTGTTAACATTCTTAATGCTAATGGGAATGATGTACTCTTAGTGATCATATCCCTAACGCTAATGGGCTCGATGTACTGTTAGTATCCATATCCTTAATGCTAATGGGCACGGTGTACTGTTAGTATTCACATTCTTAATGCTAATGGGAACGATATACTGTTAGTATTCACATTCTTAATACTATTGGGAGCGATGTACTCTTAGTGATCATATCCTTAATGCTAATTGGCACGTTGTACTGTTAGTGTTAACATCCCTAATGCTAATGGGGACGGTGTACAGATAGTGTTCACACCCCTACTGCTAATGGTCACTGTGTGCTGTTATTGGGGACGTTGCACTGTTAGTGTTCACACCTTTACTGCTGATGGGCACGGTGTTCTAGTAGTGGTGACGTTGCACTGTTAGTGTTCACATCTTTACTGCTGATGGGCACTGTGTGCTGTTAGTTGGGACGTTGTACTGTTAGTGTGCACATCCTTAATGCTAATGGACACTGTGTACTGTTAGTGTTCATATCCTTACTGCTAATAGGCACGGTGTAGTTAGTGTTCACATCCGTAATCTAATGGACACTGTGTACTGTTAGTGTTTATATCCTTACTGCTAGTTGGCACGGTGTAGTGTTAGTGTTCACATACTCAATGCTAATGGGCACAGTGTACTGTTATTGGTCACATCCCTATTGCTAATGTGCACGGTGTAGTGTTAGTGTTCTCATCCTTAATGCTAATGGACACTGTGTACTGTTAGTGTTCATATCCTTACTGTTAATGGGCACGGTGTACTCTTAGTGTTCACATCCTTAATGCTAATGAGCACAGTGTATTGTTAGTGTTCACATCCTTACTGCTAATGCGCACGGTGTAGTATTAGTGTTCACATCCTTAATGATAATGGACACTGTGTACTGTTAGTGTTCATATCCTTACTGCTAATAGGCACGGTGTAGTGTTAGTATCCACATCCGTAATCTAATGGACACTGGGTACTGTTAGTGTTCATATCCTTATTGCTAGTGGGCACGGTGTGTTGTTAGTGTTCACATCCTTAATGCTAATGGGCACAGTGTACTGTTAGTGTTCGCATCCTAATTGCTAATGTACACGGTGTAGTGTTATTGTTCACATCCTTAATCCTAATGGACACTGTGTACTGTTAGTGTTCACATCCTTAATGCTAATGGACACTGTGTACTGTTAGTGTTCATATCCTTACTGCTAATGGGCACGGTGTACAATTAGTGTTCGCATCCTTAATGCTAATGGACACTGTGTACTGTTAGTGTTCACATCCTTAATGGTAATATGCACAGTGTACTCTTAGTGTTCAAATCCTTAATGCTAATTGGTACGGCGTACTGTTAATGTTTACAATCTTACTGCTAGTGGGCACAGTGTACTGTTAGTGTTCACATCCTTAATGCTAATGGACACGGTGTACTGTTAGTGTTCACATCCTTAATGTTAATATACACAGTGTACTGTTAGTGTTCACATCCTTACTGCTAATTGGTACAGTGTACTGTTATTGTTGACAATCTTACTGCTAATGGGCACAGTGTACTGTTAGTGTTCATATCCTTACTGCTAATGGGCACGGTGTAGTGATAGTATTCACATCCTTAATGCTAATGGACTTTGTGTACTTTTAGTGTTGATATCCTTACTGCTAATGGGCACGGTTTAGTGTTAGTGTTTACATCCTTAATGCTAATGGGCACTGTGCCCTGTTAGTGTTCATATAATTACTGCTAATGGGCACGTTGTAGTGTTAGTGTTCACATCCTTACTGCTAATTGGTACGGTGTACTGTTAATGTTCACAATCTTCCTGCTTATGGGCACAGTGTACTGTTAGTTTTCTTATCCTTACAGCTAATGGGCCTGTGTAGTGTAAGAGTACACATTCATAATGCTAATGGACACTGTGTACTGTGAATGTTCACATCCTTAATGCTAATGGCCACAGTGTACTGTTAGTGTTCACATCCTTACAGCTAATGGGCACGGTGTAGTGTTAGTGTTCATATCCTTAATGCTAATGGACACTGTGTACTGTTAGTGTTCATATCGTTACTGCTAATGGGCACTGTGTAGTGTTAGTGTTCACATCCTGAATGTTAATGGGCCCAGTGTACTGTTAGTGTTTACATCCTTAATGCTAATAGGCACAGTGTACTGTTAGTGTTCACATCCTTACTGCTAATGGACACGGTGTACTCTTAGTGTTCACATCCTTAATGCTAATGGGCACGGTGTAGTGTTAGTGTTCACATCCTTAATGCTAATGGGCACGGTGTAGTGTTAGTGTTCACTTCCTTAATGCTAATGGGCACGGTGTACTCTTAGTGTCCACATCCTTACTGCTAATGGGCAAGGTGTAGTGTTAGTTTTCACGTCCCTAATGTAATGGGCACAGTGTACTTTCTAGTGTTCACATCCTTAATGCTAATGGGCACAGTGTACTGTTAGTGTTCACATCCTTACTGCTAATTTTTACGGTGTACTGTTAGTCTTCACTAAGATCTATACCGATAAATGCCCCTTCGCGTCATTCTTTCGTATTATATTCAAATTTAGATTTGATTAAAATGTTACCATAAATTTATAGAAACCAAAATCTTACGTATACTGTACATATAATTCTGTCACTTAATTGCAAGGCCTAGGCATAAATTTTGTTAACTAATACAAATAAAAACAGTACACTGAAAACTTTGTTCTCAAAATAATGTTCGTTGCTAAGCAATCCAAAATAGCAAATATACAACAATTGATGTCTATTATTTTAAATACAAGGATGATTACTTTGATAATCAATTTTTTATTACTACATTAATTAAAACTGTTCATCAATATGCAATCAATATGCATTTCAATTACTTTTTAAAAATTATTAAATTATATAGACCCAAATGTAATTTTAGTCAAGTAATATCTTATTAATAGTTTTTTATCAATATATTTGATTAACGAATTTTTAAAATATATAAAAATATCTACTAAACATTTTGGATATTTTATTTTTTATTTTCGCTTATAATTTACTTCTCTCAAAACATATGTATGTAAAACATGATGGTTCTTCATCTGGAGCTCTAATCACTAAATTATTTGAAGAGCTTAGTTTAGAACCTTCCAACATAAAGTTGTCCATGTGAGAAACAGTCATCTCTCAAATAAATTCCAGCTTTTTTAAATACTGTCATTTTGATTTGTTAATTCTCATCGCAAAGCAATCTTTAATTGAAAATTGCATTCTTTTGAATTTGAAAGGATAATCTGATGGAATTAGTGGTATTATATTTTTTTCTTTAGTTTTAACTTTACATTTTTAAATTGTCTAAAATGTTAAAACGTCAAATAATTTTGAATATCAAATGCTTTTTAAACATTATTAAATTTCATCAGGTATTATTAGTAGAATAATATCTTACTTATAGATTTGTGTCAAAAGATTTGATACATGAATTTTTAAAATAAACTACTTTTCCCTGATTTCAATGAGTCAAATAACTATAAATATTTCTTATATTATTACGTATATTCATTATCTATATAGTATTTTGATCTATCAACTATCATTTTGATGATATAAAGTCAGACACTTTTACACTTTTGAGTGAGAGGCCGTGACGGGTGCCAGACGTTTATAAATAATATTATCTTAATAAAGAAACATGTTAAAGTAGTATCTTGAAATAATATTGTATTCAAGTGAAAGAACTTTAATTTAACGGGTTGAAATATAAACCCCTACCTTATAGCAAACTAGGGTGGAGTTTACCATTCAAGTTTTGTGTATTATTACCTCATTTAAAATTCAGACCTAAATCAAAATTAATTTTCATTTTTGTTTCTATATTTTTTTTTAATAATAGAAGACATTTGTCAGTACTAGACAATATGTTGAAAGCACAATATAAACGTATTTCTTGCTTAAAAAAAGAATAACTAAATATTATGACGTCTTGCTTTGGGTAGTGTAGCTCTTCATCGATGAGAGCAATTTTATCCTTTAATAATCGACCCTGGGTACGGAAGACAAAGTATACATCTAGTCGTTGCACTAAGAGATCTAATTCTTCCTACATTCCATCGTTTTCTCCGCTCTCATTGCATTATGTATAACGAATAGTCCTAAACAACTATTTATGCGCTCCCGAGAAAATTGAGACGTAATAAGTGATCCCCTCGGTGGTTCAGTCCTCTCACTAACCAGGTGTTCACCATTATGTCGTCCCCTGAGTCCTTTCTACAACCACGGTCCTTCTCTATCCTACATCACAGTAGGAAATAGCGCTATTTTGGTTGATAACCTTTAGAGTTAAGAAAAACAGTTCTCTAGTTCGTCGTTGAAAAAGTGCTGTAAGAGTAATAAATGGTGACTATTGTATGAATTTGCTCTGGAATTACTCATCCTTGCAAATATCAAGGTGGGTATAATGCCCTCCACAAAAAAAAAAAGAAAATATAGTAACAGTGACAGTGAACTATCTATAATAGAAAATGTAAGCCCAACTATTTTTTTTCCTTTATGTCGTTTATGTCAAAATTAACTATTTAACGAAACTTTCACTGCAAAATGAATTTCGTGGAGTTATTGAGAGAGTTTTAAGAGGTACAACGTTTGAAAAGGTTTTTAAAATTTATTATAACTCATATTCAATATTTATAAACATATAAGTCCATTCATAATATGTAAATATTAAAAAGTACTGAAAGTCTACACTAATGAATTAGGCTACATCAATTTTTTACTGACGACAAAGCTCGTTCCGACGAGTGTTAAAAAAAAATATATTTTCAATGCAAATAAACTGATAACTGTATAAGAATCTAAAAGTCGGTAGATTTCCAAATGTTTTATCTATTCAAAGTCTATAAACAATTTTATTTTTCAGTTATAAAAATATATTCCAGTTTAGGTGCCGTTGCTAAATTGGCTATGCAAATAGAAACAATGAAATTGTAATTATTTAAAATGGTTTAACGTACATTACGGCGTAAGCGAAATTACATATAATGAACTATCCCAACATAAAACGGTTATACGAATATTAGTATAATTTTCAATGGATAATTGAATGGATCTTCCTTTGATCTATTGATATATTCTCTTTTATCAAGTTATGTTAAACAATTTGCCGCACTGTATTATGTAGTATTTTAAAACTAATATTGAAACAACCCGTGCATATTAAAGTTTTAAACTGTGAATTTGATTTTGAAATAGTCAAATTTATTCCAATTGAATACTTTATAGTTACATTGCAATACAGTACATTATAGAGTAACGAAGTTATATGTTCCTTTAAGAAGTAGTATGGATGAGTGTGAATAGTATTTCAAACTATATGTAAATTTATATAGTTATGCATAGTTCAACATTATGCCATTTTATATTAAATAGAGTTTTGTATAGTTATAAATAGGGCTTAAGTTATTTTTATTTACTCTTGAACATATTGTAATACATGACACATTGCCTTTTTAACTACAGTTCGTTCTTGTCTAGAATCACTAGTTTCTTATTTTGAACGATATATATATATATATATATATATATATATATATATATATATATATATATATATATATAACGACATAGGTTATTCAAATACAAGAATATTTTTTAATTTATATTCAAAGGAATTAATTTACCATTTTCCTTGGTAAACAGTACCAACATCATCAGGAAAGAATGGAGATTGATTATACATTCCTGATGATGTTGCTACTGTTTACCAACGAAAAGCTTTGAATAAGGAACAAAACTTCAAATCAAAGTGTAAAATATTTAAAGCATATATATGCATGTATGTATGTAAAAATAAAACTAATTCATTACCATGAATACTCTGGAATTTTACATTTAAAGCTTTTTATTTAAATTTTGTTATTTCAAATGGCCTTTTACAGTCCTGACTAATGCAAAGACTAGAAGTAGGTGTTTAAAATGCTGATACTATTATCAGTGAAAAACGTTTTAACTCTAGACTAGTAAGTACATTAAAATAATCTTCTTAATATAATAGTTTATTAAACATAAACAACAAAATATATAATTCAACAAGAAAAAAGTAATAGTATTTTTTTTAGCCTTAAAAATAATCTCCGTGACAAACCTAGATTAATAACTATGTACATAATTTTGCATAGGATATAAATATGAGCCAATTAGGAAAATGTTAAAAAGTTAGGTTCTAAAAAACAACACAAATTTAAACTTGCATTACAATAGTACTCCAAGATTTTAAATGTTTTTTCTCTTCATTGAAACCACAGAACCAAAAATGTTCACTGTAATATGCGCTAGACAAACTTATTATTGGGAAGTTTATTTAGGGAGATAAAGAAAACGTATTTACCTTTGTTATTTGCTGTTGCAAACCTCCTAACTCCTTCAATAACATCCTAAACATGTCGGAGCAAACGAATGAATAATTTGTGATATTACATAAGACTTTTGTTTGTTATTAACATAACTTCACAAACTAAGCTCAGCGCATAACTGGTGATATTTACTTATGTATATATATATATATATATATATATATATGAAGTTAATATATTACTATTGTAAGTAATTTTATCTGTTGTCTTAATTTTTCTGTTTTGGATATTTGGTCCGTAGTGTTGGTACTTGTTGACGTCATACACGTTTCCTCTTGAATCTCGTGTATAATGTTTTTCAATACTACGTCTTCTGCATTTGTTGTTTGTAGATTCATTCTATTTTTGTGTATGTTCCTATAAATGTGGTATTTTTCTAGTGGGTTTAGTTCTATTGGGTTATTATTTATTTCAAGTATGGTTAGGTTATTTTCGTAATTTGTTATTTGATGTTTATGTGATATTAGGTGTGCTGCAACATTTGATAATTGTGTTGGAAGTGTTGTTGGAAGTAGGTTTCCTGTGTACTGTAGTTTCTATTTTATTATTATTTATATTTAATGTAATGTCGAGATAGTTGATTGTTCTATTTGTTTCTGTTTCGATGGTGAATTGTATGTTTTCGTTGTATATATTTAGTTTGTTTAGTATTATGATGGTTCGTTGTGAATGGTGGGTTGGAATATTAAAATTATATCGTCTACATACCTTGTCCATAGTGAAATATTGTGTGTGTTTAGTATAGATTTAATTATTATTTGTTCAAAGTGTTGTAAATATATATCTGACATGACTGATGATATGGGTGATCCAATGGGGAGTCCAGTTGTTTGTTTATAGTATTTATTGTTAAATTGGAAGTAATTTTGGTTACATATGTGTTTGTTTAGCGTAATGATACTATCTATTGTGTTTCTTTTTTGTTATTGTGGATTAGTTTATTTTTTATTATTTCTATGGTTTCTTCTATTGGGATACTAGGATACATCTTAGTTATATTATAACTTATTATTTTTGTGTTGCTGTTTGTTTCTATGTTTTTAATTTTATTAATTAATTCGTATCCATTTTTTATATTGTATGTGTTGTTGATATGTGTTTTAGATCTTATTATTTTGACTAGTATTTTTGCGATTATTAGACTATTAGTATTTTCGCAATAGAACTAAACTCACTAGAAAAATACCACATTTATAAAAACATACACAACAATTTATTGAATCTACAAACAACATATGCAAAAGATGTACTATTCAAAAACATTATACACGAGACTCGAGGAAACGTGTATGACGTCAACAAGTACCAACACCACGGAACGAACATCCACACCAGAAAAATTAAGAAAAAGTAATCAGTGATTCGACAATGGTCAAATGACCGAAAGATGCCTCATCACGCAAGGTAATATCATTGCACTTAATAGTGGATAAAATAACTTACAATAGTAATATAATAACTTCATAAAGTCAGTGCAACGGAAAAACAATGGGCAACGTAAAATATCAATATATATATATATATATATATATATATATATATATATATATATATATATATATATATATATATATATATATATATATATCAATACATACATAAATACTTAGAAATTATCGATAAGTTATTACACGCATGAACTCGCAAATAATACAAGCATATATTATAAGAGTTAAATTTATAAATATTTTGTTACCATTAGAGTTATCAAATAGTATTATTTTTCTGCTACTGACGACTCAGCCGGAAGTGTTTAAGGTTAAACGATCACACAGAAAGGTCGACAAACCTTCTCTTTTTTGTTGGAATGTGTTTGCTGAAGTATTTACAGTGATATATGAATCAGGATTTCAATCATTTAACTTTTTATAAGATGATAACCTAAATTTTATATTTTGAAAATGAATTTTAATTACTAAAATGTTAACATTAAAGTCTATACAATCGAATAAAATTCTGTGTGAATTAAAAATATTTGTACTTCTATTCAAGTTTAGAAAAATCTTTCGCAACCAGGAGCGATCGGTTTACCTTATATATTATGTTGCGTATTATCGCCTGTAAGTTGAGTTGCTTCTATCAAAAAATGTAGGAAATCATCGTGTGTACTACGAAGCTAAGTTTCTGCATTTGGTACAACCCAAACGCCTACCGGCTCGTATTTTCTTTATTATTATTTTAATGATTATTTTTAACAGCTTGAAATTTTGTCTTCCATGTATGTGGGTAAATTTTAAATACAGGTGAGTAGTAAGGCAGGTAACTATTCTTACCAAAATGGCATCTGATAAAAACCAGTTAATGTTTTAAAATATTTATAATTATAGATTTTACTATTTAATTTGCTCAAATAAATTTATCATCATTGAATGTAATGGTTTTCTTACAACCACCATATTCCTAAACAGCCATACATATTTTAACTATTTTCTGTTATATATATATATATATATATATATATATATATATATATATATATATATATATATATATATATATATGATTATACAAATTCAATTCAATTAAAAATTTATAAATTGTATAGCTTATAGTTCATTGATTACAATTACTATGCAGTAAATTAAATATTCTTTCAGTAGAATGAAAATTTCAAGGATAAGATTTTCTTGTAAAAAATAATACCCTAAATATTTCGTTAATGGTTTTTTTTGGGTATTAGGAATATTTTAGAAACTTTAATGTCTTGTATATCTGAAAATCTACATTAAATTTCATCAGTATACATTTTAAAACATCCATCCTCTACTTTGCCTCTTCGTTCCTTTAATAATAAAATACTTTATTGATCCTTTCCATTGCTTTTCCAACTTTCGGTTTTCAGCTCTTACGAATTTATAATACTGACGTCCACGGCTATTTTACTTTTTAAATTTTCTAAAACCACTATAATTTGGTGTTCAAACATATTTAAATAGGTATTCTAAAATTTATGTAACGTTTCAAGTGAATTTGTTGGGCCTAAAGAATTTATCGCTCTGGCAATCTTCCATTTCCATAAAATCTATTTGAATAAAGTAAAAGAGCTAACGCCCTACTAATATCACATTTTTTACTTTAAACGTTTTAGCTACATTCTCAACTCTCAAGTTATGCATCTGTGGAAAGTGATTTATTCAAGATAACCTTTACGTCATCAATGTTATTCCTTGAAAATTTGATACTGAACACCATTAAAAACTTTAGACGTTGGTAAGTTATACGACTAAATGTTACATTTTGTTCATTATGGTCTTTCTTCTAGATTATAGATTTTGTTTAATTTTTTCAAAACGTTTCAGTGTTAAGTGGAAAGATATATTCTGTCAAGTGACAAACTCAAGTGGAAACTAAAATATCTATTTCCAAATTTTAATGTTTTTTTTCTTAATATGGTTACATTAACGGTTTTCCTTATTACGTCACCGAATGTGTCTATTCCTGGAGCAATATATCTACTATAACAAATTATAAGATTTGGATTTCGAAACAGTTATTAGAAAAAAACATTTACAAAATGGAAGTTTTCCTTTAGCTTAGAATTTATTAAGTTAGATCTGTAACGAAGATGTAGCTGATATTGCTACGAAGTTACAGTGTATAAGCAGTAAAGGGAACGACTTAAGTTGACAGAGAACACAGTGCTTTTCTTAGAGTTGGCTTTCCAACTACATCATTACTATTGATATGACGTCCCACTTGATGTTAAAGTAGGTAGTTTATTTTTATCTCGTCTTAAAATCTAAATTATCTAGGTTTTTATTTCGATATATGAGTCTCACAATGATATGTATCCGTTATTCCTCGGGTATTTCATGAACTATTTACACTTTGTACAAAGCCTACGTACGATATGTTAGACTCACTATTATCATTAAATCAGAACATGCACGGGGAGGATTTTATTTGTTATAATACTGAGCATTTTTGTACAATCTATAACAAATTTCAACATTTCAGACATACTTTAAAAACAAATAAATTAAATAGGAAAATAATTTATTTAATAAAGTTGATATTATATTCATAAGATCGAAAAATATAGAAATACGAACAGGTATTATTCACGGTGACAATCTCAATAACAATGTTGGTAATCAGGTTGTAACGGACTAGGTTACTTGGGAAATGAAAATATAAAGTTTTAAAATACAATGTTATACAATTTATTAATCAGTTACAATTACAATAGAACAAAAGACAGCAATGTGTCGAGTAATTTAATTTTAATTACTGCTGGTTATTCCATACATTTGAATTACTTATTGAACTTTAAAATTTATATATATCGACAAGATAGTAACTTAATATTTTCAATTGAATTTTTAGAAATGAATATTCGAAGGACAATTTCTACCGTTCATGTGTTAACCGTTTATCATTTAAAATTCAACTTAGTTAACATTAAGACACATTTTCTTTATAGCTAAAACGTACCTGGTTGTGCACATAAAACACTTTAAAACATATTAAAGATTGCCCATGGCTTTCGGAATCACTAAACACTTAACACATCGCTCTTGCAAATCCGCGCACTTAAACAAAAATTATATAAACATTTACTCGTTTGAAAAACATAAATTATCGCTTCTGACTTCTTCTTTGGTTGCGTTAATAAAATTCGGTACCGGCCTTGACATCTTAAATTTTGAATACTGGAAGCTTATGAATTTCTAAGTTGTGTTCTAAAGTGCATACGTCCGTCTCGTTCAAAGACTTTTGGAGAAGTGGGCCTACTGAAGGTACAAGTCAGCGGAACTTTCCCACCCTCGATTATTATTTCGAATATTTTGATTGGTCCGTCAGATCATGCGATATCAGACCATGTTACGTCACATGAGGTGATGTGAGTTTTTTTTAAAGTTAAGCTACCAACTCGTACGATATTTTACATTTTTACCCGCTAGGGGTGCTACCATCTATGCTAACTTTTTACAAAGTGCACCAAGAAACAAAAATTTTCTTTTATATTGGAACGATATAATTATTAAATAAAAATCAAATATATAAATGAATTTATATGTAACACCTTATTTTTAAGAGTGTTACATTTTCTCTTGTCGACCTGAAAAGAAAATTTTTGTTCGACATTACATCTTATTTCTACTTCAACATTTTATACATGAGTGTGTGCAGTCCCCTTTTACAATTGAAGAAAACTTACACTATATAGAGCTCTAACGTACTATAGTAGAGGTGTAAACAATCTATTCAATAACGGATGTTTTTGTTTACCTACAGTCTCCACTATTCAATGTTCGCGATTCCCCCTACGGATGTACATCCGCTTCTCACGTAAGCTCTCACGGGCCTACCGTTGACTAACCATATTTACAATATTATTTTGCAAACTCGTTTTTTATACTATTTAATGCTACTTCACATTTTGGTTTAAGATTAAAATTACAAGAGTTCTTTGAAATATCTTTTACTTAAATTTTATTTGAATTTGTCTTACATTATGTGAACAATCCTAACCTCTAATCTAGCTGTATAAACCTGCTCACTTCTTGTAAGCCACAAATGTACCACATTTGCCCCTGAGTTCATTGTTTCACGACACTTTTGTCTATACAATTTTTACACTCACTTGGCAAAATTTTAAGCCTGTACCATTGTCTTATAACATCTTTGTTATCTTATACATCTTCAGTACATCTTAACCCTTTCTGAATTTCAAATCCCATACTTTGAAAATTCACTAACTTTATTCTTAAATTAAATCCCATACTTTAATTTAGGAATTACATACAGCTAATTGTTCACAACAAAAAAAAGACTTTATTCAAATCATTATTATTAAATCTTCTTTCAAATTTTACATCCTTTTTAAAAAATCATTTAGGTCATCTAACATTTTACATTCTAACTATTCTGCTATTAAAAACTTTACTTGCTATAAAAAAATCTTTTTTACTATGTAACTTTAATTTTGACAGTGTTTAAAAACAATTCTTTTTTATTATATTTATTGAAACTCCAGTGTCCAATAAAACATTACAATTTATTTGAATTTTATTTGACTTTACAAGAATTAATTTATTTGACTACTTAATTCAATTTTTATTGTAAGTACCATAACAATTTTGTTTCCTTCTTTAACTTAAAATGATTTTTAAACATTTACTTTGAATTTCTCTGAGAAACTTTACTTATCCAATACATTAAATTAACAGGATCGGCTTTACAAATTTTTGTCTTTGGCTATCTTTCTTATTACATATACTGTACTGTCCGTTTTAAACTTTACATTTATAATTTTTTTGTTCGAAAATTAACTCGTCTTTTACCAACTTCTTTATTTTTAAATCGCTAGACATTTTATTTATTTGAAAATAACTTTACTACACACTGACGAGTATTTTTAAGGAGGGCTGCACAACTTAAATAATTAACACATGAATGGCATTAATCCTTGGAATTCGTTAGCAGTAATTATCATTCAATTTTTAATTAATTTAAATTAAGCAGCAATTATCATTCACTTTTCAATAATTACATTTTTAGAGAACAACAAAAACAAGCAGTTAAAAATTGAACAAGCAGTAATTTAAATTTAGCAGAGTAGCGCATTTGTAACGGACTAGGTTACTTGGGAAATGAAAATATAAAGTTTTAAAATACAATGTTATACAATTTATTAATCAGTTACAATTACAATAGAACAAAAGACAGCAATGTGTCGAGTAATTTAATTTTAATTACTGCTGGTTATTCCATACATTTGAATTACTTATTGAACTTTAAAATTTATATATATCGACAAGATAGTAACTTAATATTTTCAATTGAATTTTTAGAAATGAATATTCGAAGGACAATTTCTACCGTTCATGTGTTAACCGTTTATCATTTAAAATTCAACTTAGTTAACATTAAGACACATTTTCTTTATAGCTAAAACGTACCTGGTTGTGCACATAAAACACTTTAAAACATATTAAAGATTGCCCATGGCTTTCGGAATCACTAAACACTTAACACATCGCTCTTGCAAATCCGCGCACTTAAACAAAAATTATATAAACATTTACTCGTTTGAAAAACATAAATTATCGCTTCTGACTTCTTCTTTGGTTGCGTTAATAAAATTCGGTACCGGCCTTGACATCTTAAATTTTGAATACTGGAAGCTTATGAATTTCTAAGTTGTGTTCTAAAGTGCATACGTCCGTCTCGTTCAAAGACTTTTGGAGAAGTGGGCCTACTGAAGGTACAAGTCAGCGGAACTTTCCCACCCTCGATTATTATTTCGAATATTTTGATTGGTCCGTCAGATCATGCGATATCAGACCATGTTACGTCACATGAGGTGATGTGAGTTTTTTTTAAAGTTAAGCTACCAACTCGTACGATATTTTACATTTTTACCCGCTAGGGGTGCTACCATCTATGCTAACTTTTTACAAAGTGCACCAAGAAACAAAAATTTTCTTTTATATTGGAACGATATAATTATTAAATAAAAATCAAATATATAAATGAATTTATATGTAACACCTTATTTTTAAGAGTGTTACAAGGTCTGACTCACTTGAGCGGTGGTGTCCAGTCTCTTCTGGAAGAAATGGTTCCCAACCCTTATATTTGGCATAGGATAGCTAAGCGAAAAATGCTCCTATGTTTCAAAAATTTTGCTAAATGGTTCTCATAAAAAATAATTTTTTCTTGTGTTACCTTGACCTCATTTTTTCAATTATTTCTCTTAGCTTACACTCTCCTGATATATATCTTGCACAAATATTCAATAGTTAATAAAATACGTTTTTATTCATCTAATCAAGTTCAAATACATTTCTTTTAAACCTTTAGGGGGTTACAATTGATCTTATTTTTCAAATATGTATTCAATAATTAAATTATAAAGATTTGGATACCTAGGTCGGAGTCGCACTGAATATATTCATCTCCTAAGATTTAGCGATTTGCCAATGAACAAATTTTCGCATAGGGAGAAATGTACTTCCCTAAGATTTATATGAATTTATTTGCCCTCCTCTGATTGACATCGAAACTTCTATTGCACAACCTTAAATTGTTGCCATGGTTACCCCACAATATTATACATAATGCTCTATGATTAAAAATAAATGAAAAGAATAAAAAAAAAACAAAATGTATTATCGGTATCAAATCTTGCTTCGCAAACGGACAGTGGGAAAGGAAAGCGAACAGAAACCAGCAACTGACGAAAAACACGTATAAATAGTAACCCAAAATGTTATTAGTCCAACACCAAACATAGAAAAAAAAATGAAAAATTGCAAGGAAATTTGCTTTCTATTTTGCCACCTAATATAGTTATTCTGACATAGTACATCGAAGTAGGAATTGCCTCTTTTTAAAAAAAAACAAATATATCGTTATATTTGTGCCAGTTTGTAGGTTATGGCAGACAACAATTTATTATGAATAGCTTTACAACAAGTTCAATTACATACTCCTTATTTTTACACAGACTGACAATACAAAATCTTTATTCCAGAGTTTAGTTGTAGTTGTAATCCTGTATGTCTGTTTTAGATTTACTGATGACGATATACCATCGAAAAGCGTGAATAAGTAATAGTTGATAAGTTTTTGTTTCTTCACAAACTGTTTAAAACTGAGTTTGTGTCCAATTATTTGTAGTACAAACTCCATTTAATGATCTTACTATTTATAGCTCACACAAATATTTTTCATTTTCTTTAACTACCTAATATTGTAATCTGCAATAATTGTTATATATATTTTTTTAAATATCTGGTTAGGTACTTTTTTAGTTATGCTTTCACGAACATCGTCAATTCAATTGATCAATTCAATCAGACCCCTAAGAATACAACATCAGTGATATGCGCTACGGTATTGTATAGCGTGATACTAACAGTGCACATTGAAGGCAGTATTATGAACAAGGACTTAACGGAAGTGGATCATACGAATAAAAAGCTCATACTACTGATAATAATAAACAGTACGAAACACAAGTAAACAACTGTTTCACAATTTGATATCCTCAGATTTAGTGGAAATGATACTAGTTAGGAGAATTTTATTACTAATTTCAAAATAAATTGAAATAAAATTTCACAATAAATGTTTACGTTTAGTTCGTTTTCTCTAAAAAATATAGAACATTCAAAACAAAAATTGTTGTTAGATTATAACGGAAGTGTTCCGTAATTCCGTTATTGTAGAAAGTTTTTTTTTAAAATTGGTTTCCAACTCTACCGATTATATAATTATCTAAAATCCTAGTTCTCGAGCAGGAACGTCAAGATTGAGTAGAGTCATTTCAAACTTGTTTCAAATAGTTTAACTGTATTTATTGCTGTTATGGACCTAAACTCAAGTACCCCTTAAATTCGAAATTAAAATTTTCGCCACACGTGATCTGCGCATTATAAAATTGGGAGGAAGAATATATGTAATCTTTTTTTAAAACCCTATTCTAAAATAAGCTTAGAAAACATATAATTCACACGGTTTTCAAGCCTATTTCTTTTGTTTATAACTATATTTTCTAATTGTGAAGAAAAATAATATGTATTTAAAGGTTTAGTTGTAAACATAAAGCAACTATTTTCTCTAGAAAGGTGTATTACAAAAGTTTTTTTATTAGGACTAGATTGTTGATAAAGTAGGTATTGTTGATGATTTGAATGAATATGTAAATATTAATAACAATCAAATATGTATTGTTCATTCATAGTTTCTCGATATAATGACTTATAATTACTTAACTCTTCAATGTGATATAGACACTATTATATTTCCCAAACACACGGTATTCTTACGTTTTAGTTCCATCACTTAAATCTATTCTCTCTATATTTTCCTATCCTTACCACGTAGGGGTTTTCAGATCCAACAGTGAGTCCTCTAGAGAATTACCAAACAAAACTTAGCCTTCAAAATCAACGGTAAACTTTTATTTTATACAAGCATTCATTTGAGAATTAATTACTGACGTTATAATTCTCATTAATTATGATTATAAAATAGTATTGTCTCTAATCCGAGTTTTCAGTATATAATGCATATTGTAATTGCTACACTAAATTCATTATTTGTTCAACGTTGAAATTTTTTTATAAAATTAAGAACAAGTATTTAAAATAAATAAAATATGTACACAAAATAAATAATATATGAAGTAAGGTTCAAGCTAATAATTTTACCTTAAAACAGAATTTATAAAATCTATTTTTCTTAAATTATTTCTTTTTAAATGAAAATACGTTTATAAACAAAGTAATTGAAATTTTATTTTGAACAAGTTTGTTACACAAAATTTATTTGTTTTAAGTTAAATATGATTTCAAAATTTATTACATTTTCTTACAGGTCATAAACTACTAATTCTCAAATATTAATTGGAATAGTAAATAGTTTACATAAATGCAAACTAATCGGAAGTGATAGTAATTTAAAGCGGTCTTGTGACCTCTCTTAACGTCACGATGACCTATTATCTAATTAGAAAGAATATAAGTGGTCTGAACAGGAATCTTTGAATTGAAAGAACGAAAATAAAGAAACATGTTTGACGTGCTCCAAAGATATACGTCTACTGAACATGCTGACACCGCGCCGTAAGTAATGTAAAATTTTGAACCCTTATATAATGGGTCGTTCAATATATGAGTAAAGCAAAAATAGATTGCAATCACTTAGATAGGAACCTGCGTAACGTTAGATAACGTTAATAACGTATTGCCAGAGAAACAAGTTACGTATTTCTGAATACGTTACTATTAAACATTATCTCAAAACGCAAAAATTACAACAGAAAAGTCTATAATTAGAAAAGCAATGATCATAAGTGACAAAGACTGTCCAAATCAAACGAATGATAAAACTGTCTAAATCGATCAAAATAAGGTAAAATGGTCGTATAGATACGTAATTTGTGATAAATTTATAATTCACAATAATAATTTCTTAAATAAAACGTAATATCTTATGAAAGTTGTTATGTAGTACAAACGTAAATATATAGCTATGGCGAAATCGCCGGAAAAGCATGATGTACCAGTAACTTAAAATATTTACCATATATCTGGTAAAGATAGATTATACAACTGGAAAATATAGCACGTATAATACGGTCCACGCAACCGTGCGCTTGGCCTTAAGAGATAGCATGATATTTCTCGTGTACTACCACTTCTTGAAACATGTTACATATTCAGAATGTTCTATACAGCTACACCTTCTGCATCACATATGTCTACACACATTTCAAAATTGATTGTTATTTCATACCGAATCTAATTTATCATCGAATTTATCTGATATAGAAAGTCTCATCTAGTCAGTGTTATGACAGTCCTTAACATGTTTGTAAGGAAGTATTCATAATAACTCTCTACCTTCCGTCTTGCTTACTGCAAGCACTCTAGGACAAATACACGGTTACGTGGCACTATACGTACGTAGTGATGGCTCTATTACGAAAAATACGTTAAAAAACAAAACTTTCCTGAAACAAAAATTAACTGCCCACTTTTGTGTGCACTGTTTTAAAAATATTATGAGAATTTAAAATATTATATTAGAGGGATATTTTTTGTTTTGTGCCATTAGGTTGTTACTACTCTACACTCGTAGTCACTTGTCTTAGGGGGGGGGGGAGGTAGTTACTGTTGCTTTGATGGTTGCCCTGAAAGTTTGTTCAACATAACCTCAATGGAGCGTAATAAATGGTGAGTACTTGAAACTGACTTACCTATTTTGTTATATAGTAACTATTGTTATCAAATTACTTAGGAAGACCTAATGTAACATCTTGATATGTTGGAGTTACCATCTTTAGTGAAAATAATGTATTTGTTACTTGTTAAAACTTACTGCCCAGAATTGTTGGTACTGAGCATAGATGAGCAGGGGTCCTTACCAACCATCAATGCTAAAAAACTTAAAGAAAAAAGGTGAAAGTTAAACAAGGAAATAGTTTGTGGTGAGAACAAAAAAAAGGTAAAAAAAGCAAACCCAAAATGTCTCGAACACAGCAAAACAATAGCAAATTTGGAGTAGAGCTGATATTATTAACAAACCTGAACCAATATTAGTATTTAATAGTCCATAGTGGCATGGAATAGATATCAATCCTGACGAATTGTTGAACTTTTTCTAGATGATGAAGTTTTGTCACTTATCACTTACAGTACCAATCAGTTTGCACTGATTGCGGCAATGAATCTTTAAATGATACCAATGAAGATATACGTTTATTTATTTCAATTTTATTTCTCAGTGGTTACTGTACAGTTCCTAGAAAATGAATGTATAGGGAAACAACCATTGACACCCATCACGATGCAGTTGCAAAACCAATAAGTAGGAATAGATATGAAGATATTCTCTGATATTGTCATGTCTATGACAGTGGATAACGTGACCCTGCAGATGAATTTGCTAAGGATCATCCTATTTGGTGTATGTTGAATATACGTTGGCTCTAAACGTATTCAGAAGACATTAACCTGAGTATAGATGAATCTATGGTGCCCTACTGTGGCAGACATAGAGCCAAAAAAAATATATGCACGGCAAACCATTAAGATTTGGTTATAAAATATGGAGTCTATGTACACGTCTCGGACATTTGATACAAGCTGAACCATATCAGGGAACGTCAACAGGAAATACGAATAGATGTTCATTTATTGAGTGAAATGTCAAATGATAAGAAAAACAGCAGTTGTTCGTACAACTTTTTCCCAGATCTAAGACTTCTTTATGATTTATTATTCCACGATTGGACAGACCCAATTAGAGTTAACCAAATTGAAAATGCACCGTTCAAAGATGTCAAAAGATTGAACAAACAACCTAGGCCAATTCTACTCAAATATGGTGTGGCAAGTTCACAAAGAACACACGGATAAGGTGCAAATTATGTCAAGCTGGTCGTCACATTAAATGCTTTGAACAATTTCACTCATAAACGCTTATACAAAATATAGCTCTTATACAATGACATACAAGAATATGTATCTTAAATATTATAACTTATCTTTGCCAATACGTTGGGCGTCAAATTATAACTTAACTTTTCTTATAGTTAAAATTATTTTTAAATGTTATTTATTTACCTTACCTATTAATGTCACACTTTCAGGTTTATAAAAGAATTAACAATCTTATCAATTTTTAAACATCACTTGCATTTATTCTCTACAATTATTTCTACACATTATTCCTAATTTATATTAATATTGTGCAGTGACAGGCTTGATATCTTAATTAAAATTACAATGATAAAAAAAGGTGGACTACTGAAGCTTTAGATTCTAATAGAATAACAAAAAAACAGTATTAAAATTTTATTCATGCTCTCGGGGTCGCTATTATGGGAAGTTTGCTTTTAAATTAGAAATAGTGACTAGAATTATATTTATAAATTTTGATGAACTTAAAATTTGTTTTAGACTAAAGATAGATGTCTGTTTTCTACACTTATTTTCAAATATACTTATTGTTCTGAAGAGTCCCTGGAATCCTGGCTTGTTCACCTCCGCGCTAACACTTGATACACAAAAACTTACTTTATATTTCAAAAAATCTTTTTCGTCGCACTTTACTAAATTTTACTTAAAAAAAACTGTACTTAAATTAACAAAATTTTCCCTTTACAACACTTCCATCTTTGTTCCCACTAATCTGCCTTCCTCCTCCGAGACTATCTTCAAAAACCCTCTTTAAACTCCTGATCATTTAGTTTTTATGAACTAATCTCTCCTACTACCACCAATACGTTCTTTGTCACTTTCCCACAGTTCTACAATCAGCCAAACCCAACGGTACACGGTTAATTCCCCAGGCTATATCGACCGCTGGATTTCCCATCTTAACAAGCCTTGGACTTTTGTCTATTTGTCGGACTCCACCTATAAACTTCCTGGAAAGAATAATGACCTGCTTTGGTACCTGCCTTTTCCGCACTAGAGAACTATTTGTATTTTCTTTGCTAAATCCTATAGATGATTTATTTTCGCAGCTAACTTAATTTAGTCTATAGCCTCGTACTTTATGTTATAATATATGTGTAATTATAAAATGGCCTATCCATTACCCAGTGCTCAGATTTGTGGGCGGCCATTATTGTTAAATGTGCACAATAAAAAAATGTTTACAATTTTTTAAAATAATTTTGATGCCATTTATATCACAATTTGACGATTAAGATAAAATCCTACTGAAACAAATTCTGGGCACTAATGGGTGAAATTAAAAGTAAATCAATAAATGAGTTTAAAACGGACTAAAATTGTCTGAGCTATGGTCTACATATGTTTCTTTCGAAGAGAAAATAACCTTATATATCCATGACCTGTGTTATAAAACTATGGGTAATTTTTTTCTGATATTAGGCCTACTCTAAAAATCGACTTATACAATGTGTGAGGATTCTCATGATGCAATCCCTTGTCTTTACGTACGTACATGACAACAATCATAAAACATTTTCTTATATACCAAGATATTTTAGTTTATCTCATTCCCAAATAGCATCAAAACAATTGCGAAGGAATGAATTGGTGATGACAAGAGATCAAATTATATGTATGAGAAGCTAAACATGTACGTGTAAATACACAGAACTAACCAAAATAAAACAAAAAAATATCTAAATTAAATATACACTAGAGTCTCGGTAATACGAGGTAAATAGGACCGACACCCTCTCGGACTACCGAAAAATCGGATTATACAGAAATGTGTTAATGTGCCTTAGAATAAAATAGAGTTTTAATGACCCATAATAATATAACTATGAATGCACAAAATAAGAATATAGAACATAATATGAACAATTCTTGGAAGCCCAATTCATTTCCTTTGCATATTTTATTGATACAAACATTTCTTGCTAGCCCAACTCATTTCCTTTGCATACCTGTCGATATGAATAACTTTTTAAACCCCGACTCATTTTCTTTGATTTCAGCATAGATATAAAAAATTTTGAAAGTCTGACTCATTTACTTTTCATGCCGTATTTCTAAAAACATTTCTTGGAATTGCAATGCACTTCCTTTGTATACTATATAACTATAAACATTTTTTGGAAGCCTGACTCATTTCCTTTGCTTACAGAAATAATATAAAGATTCTTCAAAATCGTGACTCATATCCTTTGTATACCACAAGGCTATAAACATTTCTAGAAATTCCGAATCTTTCCCTTTGCATACAGTATGAGTATAAGCAAATCTTATAAGCTCAACTCATTTCCTTTGCTTATCGTATTGATATGAATACTTCCTAAAAACCCGACTTATTTGCTTTGCGTACTGTACTGATATAAACATTTTTAGTAAGCCGTTACAGTATGCAACGTATATTTTGCATACTGTATGACTATAAACATATCTTGGAAGCCCGACTTTGCATATCGTCTGGCCCGAAATATTGTCTAGGAACATCCAAGAAAGATGAACATCTCTCGGCATCCCAACACATCATTTTCTTTCAAATAAAATTATACTCTAACATAAAGGAAGCTCGAGAAATCGATACTCGGAATTTTGATTCTCTGTTGTACTATTATTCTCTCTCTCAACTAGGAACCTAATTACTTTGTGATATTCTAAGAGATTGTTGGACATATTAGGAAAGAAGTAACATAAGAACAAGGACAGCTGATATGAATCACCTTAGAAGTGTATAGATGATGAAACGGGCAGAACATACTGAGGGCATTCTAAAATAATAAAAACTCATTTAAAAATAAAGGATGGAACAGAACACAGAATAAAGGTTTTGTAGCTTCGCCGTTGTTTTTTTCTTTGATCATGGCAACTTGATCAAACATGGTGGTTTTGCCCATAACAATTTAGAAAACAGTTATTCTTTATCTCGTATTATGCATTTTTATTTATTAGTAGTTGTGAAATTGCTATTGTGTTCTTTGAAATTTTCTGCTACCAAAGAGGGTCTTCAGTTATAATGTAACAGGAAGAGGTTGTGTTAGCGAAATAATATAAAGAGTATCGAATTTCATTTAAATGAATGCCCGTTCACAGAAAATGATGACTTAATTATTAATAAATAAATTAGAATAACAAAAACAAACATTTTTCCCCAATGTAAATATAAAAGTCAAGTAGGCTATATTTATTTATAGTATATGTTTTGTTTAGTTATCTCTCGTTTTAAGTTGAACAGCCTTTAAATAATTTTAATACGTTTAATGTTTTTTTTCTTATTCTAATCGATTACTTATGACGTAAGACACATCAATTTCACATGTGCCAGTACAAATGTAGGTCACTTAGCTTGGATTAGAAAAGATCGTTCATTGAGACCATTCTTGTGTGAAGACTCTAAAACCAGGAAACACTTAGGTTAATTATATTCTATCGATCTGTGGGGATAAATTCTTGTCTACTAATAATTTCCCAACGGGCGTCTTTTTGTTACTGATTAGAAAGTATCTCAATCGTTCGGTGACTTTCTGAGGATTTACTTCAGCTATACATCATAGTCTTCATACTTCTTCATATTTTTCACCTAGTACTGCATAGTAATACGTAAGATAAGTAGTAATATTCTCACATTGTTAAAGAAAAAGATTCTGTTTTGTCATAATGGAAAATTTTTTTTACGAGTTATTATTTTAAAAAAGAAACAAAGTAATATTTATAACAGAATTCAATATCGACAATATTTGTAAATATAAAATATTCTTGATACTTGTCATTCTGTATAACTCTGTGTGTGTGTGTGTGTGTGTGTGTGTGTGTGCGCGCGCGCGCGCGCATTTATTTGTATATGTATTGTTTTGAGTTACAAAGCGCCGAATGTACAAAATAAAGACAGTAAAATGTACCAATTTATAAATAAGATAGTTTCTCTCATACTCCTTGTTTCATATATGTCTTTTTAATTCAATTACATTTGGTATTACCAATATTGAAGCTCCCGTAATTTTAATAAAACTAAGTTTGAAACCACCAGAGTTGAAATACTCGATAAATGTAGTGTCCATTCTCATGTATAGATATTTTTAACAAATATTTTCCAACGTTTTTCTTCTTCTTTCAAGTTAGCTTTAAAATTTCTGTTCGTCGTTTCTGTGAGTTTGATTTTACAATATTACTTGGAATTGTGTATCTACTAAGAGTAAATAATCTGAAATAAAGGACCATAACATCCGGTTAGTATATTAACATTAAAACTAAATTTATTATTTTTTAAAGTAAAAGTCTCAGATATTGTTTCTTGGTTCGTAGGGGTTTGTAATGGACAGGGGATTGTGAAAACATTTACCATAATATAATTAATTCGATCTGTTACAGAGATGCTCTATAGTGGCTTATATGACTATTATAGGCATAACTTTGATTCCTTTACAAACGTAGTCCTGGGTTATTGACAGCTGACTACAGATTGTTCAAGAAAATTTATCATCAGTATGTTTTATGTTGTTTGTAAAACCTTGGATGTTTTCTAATATGTGGTTATACTCTGATATGTGGCTAGCTGTAGCTCGTTGGTAATATGTGGTTATGATATGTGCAACTATGACCTTTATAATACGTTTGTATGATTGTGTTCTAGTTATATTACGTGGTATAATGTTTGGAAAACAGTGGATTGTCTGTAATATGTGGTTATGATTTAGTTTACCTGTGGCTTAGTTTTACTATGTGGCTATGTGTTTCTATAACTGCGGCCTCTTTGTTTTGTTTGTTCATGATTTTGCATAATTGTGGTCTAGTTGTATTATGTGGCTATGCGTTTGTATTACTGTGGTCTGTTTGTATTAAGTCATTAAGTAATTTGTATATCTGGGGCTTGTTTTTATTACATGGTTATTACGTTTGTTTAACAGTTTATACAAATAGACTTAAATAATGTTTGAATAGCCTAATCATTGTGAAGGAGACCAAACAAAACCTTTTATAAAGAAACCTTTAAAGGTTATTTAATTAAATAACAATCAACAATAAATAACTTATCAACAATCAACCGTTTTTCCATGCACTATCCAAAATATGTGTAATAATACTTACAAACGGATCCTACACACAGCTCTTTCCAATAAACAAGCAGATAGATTTTATCTCGTACAGTTAAAGTTGCGATTTTCCTCGATGGTTTTTTTCTGTTGATGCAGTCATAATGTAATAAATGCTTCCATAAATATCTAAGGAACGTTGAGTGTTCACACTTACAGTCCGTATAATATTGTGGAAATATTTATTCCTAATAAATCACCAAACCTTTACAATTAAACATATTCCTATATCAGCGTGTTGATTAAATTATATATGTATAAAACAATTTATTTAAAATTTGACTTAGATATGTCCAACCAGGCTTTTTCCCCAGTTTTATATTTCTTAATAAAAACATTCTAAAGAGGGGGAAGAGGTTTGACATGTCAGATACTATGAATAATGAAAAAAGGGTAGTTTGATTAATTATCTTCATAAAATCATACCCTCAATGTGTAACACTCTTCTTTAGCATGCAATTCTGCACGATTACTCACATTATTTTTTGTACATTAAAATTACTATACCGACAGCAATGAATAATTTTACGATAAGTTTGGTTGTGAAACATATCGACTTTACTAACTACAACCAAACGATTTGCAAATCAAGCTTGTTCAATGCTGTGGGGAAAATATTTCTCCGAATTGGTGTCTCGTTACGAGTTCGCAAACTTAGTGCATTGAGTGTTGTTAGGTGGAAAGTATTTTTTCACAAAGCAACATTCTAAATAGCAATTTTAGAGTTTGACTAGGTTTGTTTGGAAAAATAGGTTGCAACTATGCAAACCGTTAGCTGGATTCGTTGATAGATGAGACAAGCGTTATTAACAAGATACTTTATTGTAGAATACGAAATATTCTATATATAAACACACACATATATATATATATATATATATATATATATATAACAACGTAACATTCTATAGGGTAGGGGCTCCATTTTAGAAAAAAAATAACATTATTATGTTTTGACGTAAGTGCTTAGGATCACATACAAACGTTGAAATTGTGTAAAATGTTAACTATCATTAAAGGTTTCCAAAATTTAAAATTATATATGTCTGAATATGTGAATTTAAAAAAATAGGTGTCAATTTTAGATAATATAAAACAAACATTCTTAACAACTAATAATTATCACATACAATTTTAGCCAAAAACTACGGGATGTATATATTTTACTCTAAATACAACAATTATATCTTTCTTTTAGTTTGAAACTTACCTTCTCATAACCTTGGGAGCAACTTCAAAATGTCTCGGTGTAATTTTATGTATTTAGTATCCTCTGCCTTCAGAGGGTGATAGTCACTTTGACGTCTAGCTCTTGATTTAGTGAAATAGTACATTTTATTTCGTGAAGCCCAATTTTATTCATATATGCAAGATTTAAATTCTGTTTCTTTTTTCCTTTGAAAAATAATCATTTTATTTATCTATGATATTTCCAGTGAGATCTGTTCTTAATACGGTACCTGCTACTTCACAGAAGTTGACAGTAATGTACAGAATAAATATATGTCTAAGCATTTATTGGTGTGAATTTAAATTGACTACTTTAAGGTGTCCCTTAAAGTAATATTTGTGGAATACATAGTCTTTGAAATAGTTTTAAGAAATACAATGAAAAGGTAGTTTTATAATAGGAAAATAAGATATTTAAAAAACATGTGAGGCTGACATATACTCAGTGCCCACACCCTGACCTGGGCTCTTATATTTCTATATTAAGATTAATATTCTACTACAGAAACAAAATTTGAGCACTTTGCGATGTTAAATATCTAATTCCTAAGATTTTTAATGTTTTTAATGATCATTCATGGTCAGCTGATTTTATTTCATTTCCTTAATCTTAGTTTAGAATTTATCTTTAAACCTTTTATTTAATCTGCTTTTACTTGCTATTGTTTTTTGTTGTTCAATCTCAATTACGTCCACGTCCACTAAAACTCGCTGTTTTTAGTATTTTTCACCTTTATCATTTTCCATACATTATCTGTTTTCCACTAATTTTGATTACATTCCTTTTATGTCGTCTTAATACACTAATTTAAATCCGTAAAATATATTACAAATCTGTGAAAGAGAACTATATGAATCACTCCTTATAAGCTATTAACAAAAAAACATATATAAATTATCTCTATAAAGTAGATGTCACAACAGCTAAACTTCATTAAAGTTCGACCTCCTAAAGACACATTGATAGCTACAGAAACCTTTGGTATATTTATGTATCGTTCTTTCACTAAATAGGAAATCAGTTTCTGTAAGGCTATAAGTTCTTTTTTTTCAACATTAATCATCAGTGAGAGGACCTAGTCATATGCTTGACACACTCTATCAGGCTCGTACATTTCAAGGACAGAACAAATTAATTATTTATATTGTGTTATTTCTAAATACGTGAACCTACACCATTACGAATACCACCATTTTGAGTAATGATGAATATTTTATAGGGGTTTTAAAGTTAAATTTCTTCATTAGTTTCTTTAATAAGTTCGAATTTCAGAGGGTTTATTTGAAATTTAGGGATTAGAGAAATTTAATTATCAATTTCACTGTTGCCAATTAAATTTTCTAAAAAACGTTAAACATTTATTTCGTTTTTCCTATGTTTACATATAATATCACTTTATTAATTACGTTTTCATTCCCTGGGCAGTATATACAATAACTGTTCCTACTTTTGGACAGTATATTATGAATTTATTCCACTACTTCGTCGTTAATAATTTCCTCTGCTCTTTGCACTTGCTACTTACGTAAGGTTGTCCGAAACGCAACAGAATTCGTTCATTTGCAAAATATTTTATTTCATTGATAATATTCTTATGCGTTTCATTTATAATCTGAAATTTAATTTATTACAACCGTCTTTGGCAGAAAGATCTTTAGAAACATCTTTTGTAGCAATTTTAATGCCTTCAGGAGAATATTATTGTTTAATTACTTGAACCATTAGTAGGTATTATATAGGTAAATTTAGAACAACAGTGATGTACGATTATCAAAATATTTAATTATATTGTAATATTAATGACTGTTAGTAACTGTTTCACACATAGGTTTAATTTAATGTCCGAGATTTATTAAAAACTTTATGTAACATTTTAAATAGTTAATTATGTAAATCTGTTAGAGTTAAAACTAAAAAGGGAATATTTTCTGACAGGTTTGCAAGATAGTATTCATACTTTCCAGGTTTTTGCTTGGTAAACACTTTTAAAAACTTTCCAAAACTCTAACTATAGATTTTAATTTCTTACCTCACGTACAATGAACGCTTATTTTTTTAATATTCTACTAGCAGAAGCAGTCCTTCGTACGTGGTTGACGAATATTTGTATTATTTTAATTTGTACTTGTATTTGCGTTGAATATAACGTAATGATATTAAATCCCAATAAATATATCAAACTATAGTTTATAAACCTACCATTAAGGGAGTTTCCAAAGCAAGTGAGGCGGTGCCATTACGGAATTTCTAAAGAAAATAGGTGTATCTGAAAACCAGAGACCGTTAGAATGTCCATGTCAAATATCAGGTATTTATTTACCTTTATCACGTGTTAGATAAGGAAAAAAGTATACCGAGAGACGCAGAAAGTTAGGGAATCGAAAAAAAATAATGAAAACCCTCGGAAATAAATACAATTTTTATCACATTAATGTTGGGTAAGAAATGTAATTTCGGAATAATAAGTACTACGTCCCCGTTTCAACCGGACATATATTTAAATATAGGTCCATCTATAATGTATCCAGTTACAATAGATTTGGTTGTAATTTTACGCAGTACTATATACTTACATTAAAATATATATGTGAAGTGTCCAGTCAGAATATTTGGTTATAATTTATGCAGCACAACCTAATTAAACGTCTACTTCCGAGGAGTAATACTTTCTTACATGATCTCTATTCTAGCCTTACATGTGTACATTTGGTTACACGAATAAAATTACAGCCAAAAATATTCTGACTGAATTTTTCATAGGTATATAAATTTAACCTTCCGTGAAAATAACAAACAATAATGGTCAATATAGCTTCATAACACGTATCTGATTCATTTTATATGCATTGTATTGGGGGAGGGAAATGTGCATTTTTACCAGCACCAAGTTTGGGGGGAATACCTTTTTTTAAAAAGTTGTAAACTTTAGGGGCTTTAGCGATAGTTTTCAGTATTTTATTCGTATCTCTGATGACTTTCTTCGTCAGAAGGGAAGGAAAAACGTCCGCTTGTAACAACATTTGTAAAGTAAACTAACCTGGAAATTTAAATAACAATCAATTACTATCAGCTGTTTAAATCTGGAGTTGCTTGATGTAATCATCTTGAATTCACTGATTAAACTAATTTTAAAAATACTTGTCTAAGTGAATACGTAATTGCTTACTTGCTGAAGCGTTTCAAAACATTCGTTCCTTTTATGAAGCTAACCCTCTACTGGCGGCATCGATTAGGTGTAAAGGCCCTAATGGGAATGGATTTATGACTGTAGAATGTGGTGGGTAGTTTTGATGGTGTGTCATGTAATAGAAAAGGCTGTTGGCTTCAAAGTGTGTGTGATCATTTAATACGTTTTCTTTATCTGTTTTGTAGTGTTTGTAAATTTCATATTTTTCTAAGGTTGTTAAATTTTTACTTAGTTTAATATGTGTAGAACATTTAAATTAGTTTGTATGTCGGTGTGTGTTGGGTGTTTTTTAGATGTTTTGCGTAACTGGAATTAGGGTTTGTTGGTTTTTTTGGGTAATGTGTTCTTTGAAGAATGTATAGGATGAACTGCCGGTTTGGCCGATGTAATAACTGCGACAATCGTTACAAATTAATTTGTAAATACTTGAGAGTTTTGTATTTGTCAGTGTCTTTTTGAAAAGGTTGTATGTGCTCCGAAAAAAATAGCTTCCACATTAAAAAAACTCCATTAACAAATAACCTACAAAACAACAAACACTTCAAGACAGCACATACAAACTGTTCAAAATTAAACTGACATATACAATTTCTCAGGTATTAACAAAATAACTTGTAACGATTGTCCCAGCTAGTACGTCGGCCAAACCGGCAGGTCATTCTATATATGCTTCGAAGAACACATTAACCAAAAAAACAAACAAACCCTAAATCCAGCTACGTAAAACACCTAAAAAACACCCAACACACACACATACCGACATACACACTAATTTAAACGGTCTACAGACAATAAAACATAACAAAAAACTAACAACCTGAGAAAAATATGAAATTTACAATCACTACGAAACAGATAAAGAAAATGTATTTAATGGTCGCACACACTTCGAAGCCAACTGCCTTTTGTATTATATGACACACAACCAAAACAACCCACCCCATTACAAAATCATATATCCATTCTGTTGGAGCATTTCCAACTAACCGATGCCGCCAGTAGAGGGATAGCTTCATAAAAGGAAGGAATGTTTTGAAACGCGTCAGCAAGTAAGCAATTACGTATTTACTTAGCTAAGTATTTTTAAAATTTGTTTAAATCTTTTTAAAAGTTACTGTTACAGGTGATCATCAGCTGATAAAATCAAGCTAAGTATTAAATTAAGTATAGTAAATTGAGTGTTAAGGGGGTTTTCAATGCGGTGTCCTGACGGTATATCTGAATACAAATATGCCGTTTTTTTAACCAGAGGCTCTAAGAATGTCTATGTAAAATATCAGCTTAATAGGTAAAGTAATTGATACGTGATTGAGGAACACACACAGAAACGGACAGAGACCATTAGAATTTTATATATTACTATAGATTTTGCCTGGTTCTGGATTAATACTGTGATTGTTATGTTTTTCTATTCTTTTCTTAGTCATATGGAGCCTTGTCGACACGATTTAATGAACCTCCATCAATCACGTATTGTGTACTTAGAACATAGAAGCGCCTGCCAGACGTATCTCCGAAACGCGTCTTTAATGTGATTATGCAAAGAATGAAAATAAATTATCACAGTCTATGCGACAGACTATGCCCATTTATATATTTCTTTAATAAGTATTACTTTGAAATCAAGACAAATTTTTAAAACAACAAGAAAATAAAATATCTTTTTTTGTACTTGTAAATTCTATCAGGAGCTTGAACGTCAAATTTTGCCAAGATCTATGAAATCACAAAGAAACGAAAAGCTTTATATCCAATTTGAAGAAAACGTCTTTCCAAAATCCTCTTTTTTAAATTACTCTGTCACATACGCGACCACTTGGAGATATTTTAATTTATACTAACTGCTTTCCTCTTGAAATTTATAAAGTTTCAAAATGCTCTGAAGCGAGGGTTAATTACCTTTTATTCAACTGATGTATACTCTACCTATAATTAAATTTCAAGTTGTCTTAACAACAATACATCTTAATTGTTTAAGTCATTAATATTCAGAGCGAGTGACGTCTCCCGTCTCCCGTGACGTCTGAACATCTCAGATTTACGTAGAGTGCTTCCCGCTCTGTGATCGCGCACTTTACAAGTTATGCTTCTACTCTGCATACATGCCTGGAGGTCGTGAATACACCTCTGCACAACACATTTCGAACTTTGTGTTACAGGTTTGACTCCCGCTCTCTATGTTACGTTTTATAAGTCCTGGTGTATCATTTACACTCTTGACAGTCTTTGTAGGAATATAGTTGAACACGATTTTATTGTATAGAAATGATATTTGAATAAAGACTCCCGGCTATTCTGTTTCTTTTTTATATTTAATTCGTGTAACTGGGATTTATATTAAATTCTGTCTGTCTGTACCTTCAAATGTAGAATATAGGATACCAGTTTCAATAATGTCCTCATATCGTTATGTAGATTTTTTTAAAACATTTATTAAATTTATCTGAAATTTCACTCTACATCTATGACTAATAAATAATCAAAATGCATGCATTATTAATTATGGAGTTATTATAATATATAAATAAATAATTTTTGCAAACAATGTCAGATATTTGCCAAGAGATAATTCAGTCCAGTCAATTGTTTTCGTCAAGTAATCAGTATTACCCCCAAAATATATTACTTTTTGTGAAATGAAACAAATTAACATATCTACAGTGTGTTCTAAATACGTAAAATGGAATCAAAATAGTTGAAACAATTACCAGAAATATATTTTTTTAAAAATTGTTCTAATAATTTTTAAAGGTGCATTTAACGCTTCCTGCTTTGGAAACATTGGATTAAAGCGTGGAATACCATAAATATATTTTATAATTACAAAAATAATTTAAATTTTAACTTGAGAACAAATTTAGAATAATCAATTTTAAATATGAAAATACTTAGTATTCCAAGTAGGCGAGAAAATATATTTAGTAATTTTAGAACAATTCAAAATAAGAATATAAATTAATAAATATTCTTGTATTTGAATAACCTATGTTGTTTTCAATTATTAAACAAGAAAACGTATTTTATATGTGTATATAGATATATTTATATATTAGTAACTTTTGAATTTATAATTACAATTAATATAAATATGTATATAGCTATGACAGAGAGGCATATAGATAGAGTATCAATCTTATATGGCAAAAAAGAAAACGGAATTCATTGCGATTTTCCATTTTCCTCTCCATACAGCATATGGTGTTGGACTAAAATTTTTGTTTGTTACCATTTATTCGACTTCTGTTTTTTTTTCGTTTCTGATTTTCAAAGCTAATGGCGGTTAAAAACGTATCATTCTATCCACCTCTTGTGATGCTTCTCTTACTGCAAGGATTTCTCTTATAACTTCGTATAAATCTTTATGTAATAGACTTCTAGAAATGGGAAAGTTTTCTAAGTGCCAAAGTGTCATTCGGTTCAAATTCGACATGGACTTCCACTTTTTAAATTAAATATTGGTTAAATATTTAAATATGAAACTGTATTAACACCAATTTATTTTCATTCACTTAAGTTAACAAAAAGTGTATTTGAACGTGAAGGGATGAAATAAAACGTATTTTATTACAGAATGAAAACTTGTACAACATATATAGGGAGTGTGTGAGCTAATAGAATGAATTGAACAAGTCCCCTTCAGATAAGCCACTGGTCACTGGAGGCGAGGGATAATTATATATCTTCAATCCTACATAACTGCATTCCTCATATTTCATCTTACAAGGAGATGCAATAAGGAGACACCTTTTTCTGGTACGCTACCCTTCAACGTACTGTAGTTTTTCCTTTACGTGTACCACCAAAGGTTTTTTCTTTTACGTTATTCATAATACTTTTTCCTATCCTTAGTAGGTGTTAATAGTTCTCTTGGGTGAACTCATTAAAAATACAAAATTATGCTGTTCAATTTAGGAAAATTATTTAAAGTACAACAGTTTCATTATATTTATGAAACTTTCATGGCTTAACTTTTTCAATAAAACTCTGATATAAAGGCTGTATGTAAACAAACGTACTTCAAAACCGAATGAAATTGTTTCTAAACGCCACGAACGTCAAACCAACCTCCCGATAAAATGAAATTATTTACAGGAAATTAGTATTTTGCTTTGCCTTTTTTAGAATTTCTTTTAAACCCCTTACGTAAACACGTACTTTTATAAAATTGAATGAAAATCTTTTCAAGCGACGCTAACGTCAAACCATGCTTCAGGTAAAATAAAAATATTTGCAGGAAATTACTTACTTTCAGGTTTTATAATAGCAATATCCTTGGAATAGGTTTTACTATTCACGGCATCACTTTAAAGCTTTGTAGAGTCTAGGTTATAAAATAAATATAGAAGTGCGCACCGCATTCATAGCCATTACCTTCCATTACAATGGGACATATAAATACATTCAACAGATGTTTCTGAGCATTTTATAGTTGTATTTACCCTGTATAGACTGAGTATAACTATCAATAAAAGACATTTACGTTTAGCCGTTTATGTATTATACTTAATAAATTGAGGATGACACCAATAATAGCGTTTTGAAGTTACTTTTCCCCGTGCAATACAGTCATTCATTATACACGGCTTTTTTTGAAAATAAATACCGATTTCCACGACAAGAAGAATAGTGTGATATTTCAAAACAAAATTGTGAAAGAGGTAAGGTAGTAATATTAATAAAATTAAATAAGTTATATGTATAGTTTTTTCGTTGTCTAATTTTACTATATAGTTTTGTAGATTTTTGTATTATCATCTTACCTCGTTCGCAGTATTATTACTTTTCCTTTCTATTTATTGATTTTCATAATATTCATTTTATATCTATTTTTATGCTACATTTATTTTTCTCCCTAACTTAACTGACTATTACAGGAGTACAACATTGCACTCTAGTTTAAGTAAAAACAATATAAAATGATAATTCTAACGTACAAAGAACTTGTAAATCGTAGAGGATCATAAGGTCTGCTATTACAACTAGTTTAGACTGAAGATATATTTATTAATTTTTATGATAAATATTCATAAATTTATATTTTACGTGTTTTAAAATATTATACTGACTAAAAACGAACATTTATTTAGCAGTGAAACGTATTTAACTGAATGAATGAAGAACAACACTTATTTTTTCAGAATTAACGATTTTCTTTCTAGTGAGTTTTATGTTCAGAATATTTACATTTCTATAATAGAAGATTACTATCCAGCCCTGCTATAGAGTTGAAATAGACACAAAAATGAGTCAGCAACCGATTTTATCATTATAGCCTATCGGTATGTGACTAACTTTCAGCGTTTTTAAGACGGTTATTCGAATTTCGTTGCAGCTCAATTGTAAGCTGTTGCCTTGTAATCGTGTCTAGTGGCTTAACTCTTATCTTGCCTAGAGAGTGCGCGGGTCACCACGATAACGTGTGTTACGAGCACGGTGATTTACTGTCACATTTTAGAGGTGGAACATTACTCCCTTTTTAAGAAAATGTTAGAAACTTCATTTGTATTGTCCGTAGAGTGATCATGATAATGAATGGGCACCTCATCTGATGTGTAGAATCTCTGTAGTCGTCATTGGTTGGACTGGGGGAAAGCTTTAATAACGTCGGCATCGGCAAGTCGGCGTCATGAATTGGCGGGAACCTTTGTTATCATTTTTTGAACTGTTATTTTATTAACAAGAATTAAAGAATTTATACCAATGTCTAAACAATGAAATCAGCGATACGACTGATCCTATCTACAAAAATATATCAGTCCCGTAACCACCGGAAAATGTTAATATTAGCAATGATTGAGAAAGAAACCTACCTAGACATTGAGAACGAAGATCTCGAAAACACGAAAGACTCAAATTTCGTTTCGAGAATATCTGATGAGTCTCATTTATTAACGCAAGGTTTAAATAATCTAGTGGGCGACTTATATTTGTCGCAAAAATACAGTGAAATCGTAGGATCACGAATGAAATGTTCATAATATGTAGATTCGGATACGAAAACTTGTATGTATAGATATCGACATGGCGACTTTAAATTATTTCATTCTTGAGAAAAAAACCTTATATTTGCAATGATGATTCGTATATTGTGAATATATATATATATATATATATATATATATATATATATATATATATATATTATGGATAAAATTAAGAAAGTTTGAATTCAACATAGATGATTGCGTTTGTTCATTGATTCCTCCAAAATACGTTTAAAGGCTGTTCCCTTACATAGTAGAAAATAACACCCCTTGATACTGTTATTTCGCAGAAACGATATGAAAAGCATCTTACGAGGATAAGCAGTTCCTTTTTGAAAAAAATCCACTACGAAAAACATCAGTGGAAAATTTGTGGTGACGTAAAAAATAATGGAGTTTTACCAGTTTTAGAGCTTGGCTGCACGAGATATTATCACTTCATTTTCAAGTGCGATATATTAACAAAAAACATCTTTACTTAAATATGGATTTGTCAGAACGCACAGCAGTGATTTCTGGATCCAAAAACGTACTTTTTCAGAATTTGTTTAAACAAAAAAGAAATATTTTTTCCCTCCTTTACATATTAAATTACAGTTTTTAAAAACTTTGTGAGAGCAATTAAGAAAACATGGTGATGGTTTACCTAATTCGAAATAAACGTTGTCGAAAATAAGCGCAGCAATGATCAAAGAAAATATTTTTATTGGGCCTTAGATCAGGGAGGTGCTAAAGATTTCGAAATTTCAACAGGAATTTAGTTCTAAGGAAAACGGGCGTTAAACTCATTCAAAAATGTAGTTGAGCATCTTTTACGAATAATCATGTCTAAAAGTTTTAGCTATCTTGAGGCTAATCTGGTTAAATCGTACCAAAAAATGGGATTCAATATAACTCTAAAAATATTCACTTTCTTGATCTCACGTTTTCTAAATGGGCTTCATGTTCTTGACTCACAAAGTAGAGAATTTAGCGAGACCTTTGTTTCACCACACCTTGGCACCGTTAGTGATGAACACAGAGAGCGATAAGCCGGGATATTTCACTCAGATGAAAAAAGTACCAATGAAAGTTGAGCGGCAACATGTGCAGATTACTGCTGGAAGTCAATTGGACTTACCAAATGCTGATAAAGGGAGAAAGTAAGTACAACATTTTTCACATATTTAAATATTGACATTAACGTTTTTTTGCTAAAACGGCCTTTAACACCCATTTAATAATCCGGCTGTACTAAGGTTGATTTAAAGATATCGGAGTTCCGTTTCAGGATCAGTAAAAATTACCTTTAGAATCTCTCAATTGATTTGGCTAGGACAAAAAAAGTACTTTTTTATGAACACTTAAATTTATTGTCAAACGCGTTTCAAAGAGAAAGTCATTATTACTCAGAAAGCAAATCCTTAACATTAACAATACATAACTATAACTATAATCCTAGTATTACCTTGTATTTGTTATCATGACTAATGCAAATAATAGGTCAGTATAACGCGTTTGGTAAATAAAATATTGATTTTGAGGTTTTCTTTCTATGAGCATCAACCATCTATGAGCAACCCAATTTTTATAACAAATATAAGACATACACAAGACTAACAAATAATTCATTTATTTACTCATACGCGTTTCAATGACAATGGCATCATCATCAGTAAGGTTTGATAACATTTGTTTATACATGGATAGTATACATTTTCTTCCTTTTCTAAGGCGATTATACAGCATGACATTTATTTTCTATAAAGGATGGTGAAGGTTCCTGAATATAGGTAGAATTAAGGAAAACTTATGCTATTGAACGGGAAAAAGAGTGGATGATGTGATCCAATATTCTGAGTAGATACCTCAAGCAGACTACTCTCTACCTGCGTTCTAAAAAGAAGTCTACTACAAATCTGTTGACTAGGTTTCGCTCATTATAAGAGTAATGTAGAAAATTAAGATAAAGGTGTGCATCTCTTATTACTTCGTGAGAGAAGAAGAATAACGAAAGGTAGAAAGTTACAGAATAGGTACAGTATTATCCTTACATTGGCAATAACAATAGTTTAAGTAAAGCCTTAAGAGTAATGTAGAAAATTAAGAAAAAGGTGTGCATCTCTTATTACTTCGTGAGAGAAGAAGAATAACGAAAGGTAGAAAGTTACAGAATAGGTACAGTATTATCCTTACATTGGCAATAACAATAGTTTAAGTAAAGCCTTAAGAGTAATGTAGAAAATTAAGAAAAAGGTGTGCATCTCTTATTACTTCGTGAGAGAAGAAGAATAACGAAAGGTAGAAAGTTACAGAATATGTACAGTATTATCCTTACATTGGCAATAACAATAGTTTAAGTAAAGCCTTAAGAGTAATGTAGAAAATTAAGAAAAAGGTGTGCATCTCTTATTACTTCGTGAGAGAAGAAGAATAACGAAAGGTAGAAAGTTACAGAATAGGTGCAGTATTATCCTTACATTGCCAATAACAATAGTTTAAGTAAAGCCTTAAGAGTAATGTAGAAAATTAAGAAAAAGGTGTGCATCTCTTATTACTTCGTGAGAGAAGAAGAATAACGAAAGGTAGAAAGTTACAGAATATGTACAGTATTATCCTTACATTGGCAATAACAATAGTTTAAGTAAAGCCTTAAGAGTAATGTAGAAAATTAAGAAAAAGGTGTGCATCTCTTATTACTTCGTGAGAGAAGAAGAATAACGAAAGGTAGAAAGTTACAGAATAGGTACAGTATTATCCTTACATTGGCAATAACAATAGTTTAAGTAAAGCCTTAAGAGTAATGTAGAAAATTAAGAAAAAGGTGTGCATCTCTTATTACTTCGTGAGAGAAGAAGAATAACGAAAGGTAGAAAGTTACAGAATAGGTACAGTATTATCCTTACATTGGCAATAACAATAGTTTAAGTAAAGCCTTAAGAGTAATGTAGAAAATTAAGAAAAAGGTGTGCATCTCTTATTACTTCGTGAGAGAAGAAGAATAACGAAAGGTAGAAAGTTACAGAATAATTGCAGTATTATCCTTACATTGGCAATAACAATAGTTTAAGTAAAGCCTTAAGAGTAATGTAGAAAATTAAGAATAAGGTGTGCATCTCTTATTACTTCGTGAGAGAAGAAGAATAACGAAAGGTAGAAAGTTACAGAAAAGGTACAGTATTATCCTTACATTGGCAATAACAATAGTTTAAGTAAAGCCTTAAGAGTAATGTAGAAAATTAAGAAAAAGGTGTGCATCTCTTATTACTTCGTGAGAGAAGAAGAATAACGAAAGGTAGAAAGTTACAGAATAGGTACAGTATTATCCTTACATTGGCAATAACAATAGTTTAAGTAAAGCCTTAAGAGTAATGTAGAAAATTAAGAAAAAGTTGTGCATCTCTTATTACTTCGTGAGAGAAGAAGAATAACGAAAGGTAGAAAGTTACAGAATAGGTACAGTATTATCCTTACATTGGCAATAACAATAGTTTAAGTAAAGCCTTAAGAGTAATGTAGAAAATTAAGAAAAAGGTGTGCATCTCTTATTACTTCGTGAGAGAAGAAGAATAACGAAAGGTAAAAAGTTACAGAATAGGTACAGTATTATCCTTACATTGGCAATAACAATAGTTTAAGTAAAGCCTTAAGAGTAATGTAGAAAATTAAGAAAAAGGTGTGCATCTCTTATTACTTCGTGAGAGAAGAAGAATAACGAAAGGTAGAAAGTTACAGAATAGGTACAGTATTATCCTTACATTGGCAATAACAATAGTTTAAGTAAAGCCTTAAGAGTAATGTAGAAAATTAAGAAAAAGGTGTGCATCTCTTATTACTTCGTGAGAGAAGAAGAATAACGAAAGGTAGAAAGTTACAGAATAGGTACAGTATTATCCTTACATTGGCAATAACAATAGTTTAAGTAAAGCCTTAAGAGTAATGTAGAAAATTAAGAAAAAGGTGTGCATCTCTTATTACTTCGTGAGAGAAGAAGAATAACGAAAGGTAGAAAGTTACAGAATAGGTACAGTATTATCCTTACATTGGCAATAACAATAGTTTAAGTAAAGCCTTAAGAGTAATGTAGAAAATTAAGAAAAAGGTGTGCATCTCTTATTACTTCGTGAGAGAAGAAGAATAACGAAAGGTAGAAAGTTACAGAATAATTGCAGTATTATCCTTACATTGGCAATAACAATAGTTTAAGTAAAGCCTTAAGAGTAATGTAGAAAATTAAGAAAAAGGTGTGCATCTCTTATTACTTCCTGAGAGAAGAAGAATAAAGAAAGGTAGAAAGTTACAGAATCGGTACAGTATTATCCTTACATTGGCAATAACAATAGTTTAAGTAAAGCCTTAAGAGTAATGTAGAAAATTAAGAAAAAGGTGTGCATCTCTTATTACTTCGTGAGAGAAGAAGAATAACGAAAGGTAGGAAGTTACAAAATAGGTACAGTATTATCCTTACATTGACAATATCAATAGTTTAAGCAAAGCCTTAAGGGTAATGTAGAAAATTAAGAAAAAGGTGTGCATCTCTTATTACTTCGTGAGAGAAGAAGAATAACGAAAGGTAGGAAGTTACAAAATAGGTACAGTATTATCCTTACATTCGCAATAACAATAGTTTAAGTAAAGCCTTAAGAGTAATATAGAAAATTAAGAAAAAGGTGTGCATCTCTTATTACTTCGTGAGAGAAGAAGAATAACGAAAGGTAGAAAGTTACAGAATAGGTACAGTATTATCCTTACATTGGCAATAACAATAGTTTAAGTAAAGCCTTAAGAGTAATGTAGAAAATTAAGAAAAAGGTGTGCATCTCTTATTACTTCGTGAGAGAAGAAGAATAACGAAAGGTAGAAAGTTACAGAATAATTACAGTATTATCCTTACATTGGCAATAACAATAGTTTAAGTAAAGCCTTAAGAGTAATGTAGAAAATTAAGAAAAAGGTGTGCATCTCTTATTACTTCGTGAGAGAAGAAGAATAACGAAAGGTAGAAAGTTACAGAATATGTACAGTATTATCCTTACATTGGCAATAACAATAGTTTAAGTAAAGCCTTAAGAGTAATGTAGAAAATTAAGAAAAAGGTGTGCATCTCTTATTACTTCGTGAGAGAAGAAGAATAACGAAAGGTAGAAAGTTACAGAATAGGTACAGTATTATCCTTACATTGCCAATAACAATAGTTTAAGTAAAGCCTTAAGAGTAATGTAGAAAATTAAGAAAAAGGTGTGCATCTCTTATTACTTCGTGAGAGAAGAAGAATAACGAAAGGTAGAAAGTTACAGAATATGTACAGTATTATCCTTACATTGGCAATAACAATAGTTTAAGTAAAGCCTTAAGAGTAATGTAGAAAATTAAGAAAAAGGTGTGCATCTCTTATTACTTCGTGAGAGAAGAAGAATAACGAAAGGTAGAAAGTTACAGAATAGGTAAAGTATTATCCTTACATTGGCAATAACAATAGTTTAAGTAAAGCCTTAAGAGTAATGTAGAAAATTAAGAAAAAGGTGTGCATCTCTTATTACTTCGTGAGAGAAGAAGAATAACGAAAAGTAGAAAGTTACAGAATAGGTACAGTATTATCCTTACATTCGCAATAACAATAGTTTAAGTAAAGCCTTAAGAGTAATATAGAAAATTAAGAAAAAGGTGTGCATCACTTATCACTTCGTGAGAGAAGAAGAATAAAGAAAGATAGAAAGTTACAGAATAGGTACAGTATTATCCTTAAATTGGCAATAACAATAGTTTAAGTAAAGCCTTAAGAGTAATGTAGATAATTAAGAAAAAGGTGTGCATCTCTTATTACTTCCTGAGAGAAGAAGAATAACGAAAGGTAGAAAGTTACAGAATCGGTACAGTATTATCCTTACATTGGCAATAACAATAGTTTAAGTAAAGCCTTAAGAGTAATGTAGAAAATTAAGAAAAAGGTGTGCATCTCTTATTACTTCGTGAGAGAAGAAGAATAATGAAAGGTAGGAAGTTACAAAATAGGTACAGTATTATCCTTACATTGACAATATCAATAGTTTAAGCAAAGCCTTAAGGGTAATGTAGAAAATTAAGAAAAAGGTGTGCATCTCTTATTACTTCGTGAGAGAAGAAGAATAACGAAAGGTAGAAAGTTACAGAATAGGTACAGTATTATCCTTACATTCGCAATAACAATAGTTTAAGTAAAGCCTTAAGAGTAATGTAGAAAATTAAGAAAAAGGTGTGCATCTCTTATTACTTCGTGAGAGAAGAAGAATAACGAAAGGTAGAAAGTTACAGAATAGGTACAGTATTATCCTTACATTGGCAATAACAATAGTTTAAGTAAAGCCTTAAGAGTAAAGTAGAAAATTAAGAAAAAGGTGTGCATCTCTTATTACTTCGTGAGAGAAGAAGAATAACGAAAGGTAGAAAGTTACAGAATAATTACAGTATTATCCTTACATTGGCAATAACAATAGTTTAAGTAAAGCCTTAAGAGTAATGTAGAAAATTAAGAAAAAGGTGTGCATCTCTTATTACTTCGTGAGAGAAGAAGAATAACGAAAGATAGAAAGTTACAGAATAGGTACAGTTTTATCCTTACATTGGCAATAACAATAGTTTAAGTAAAGCCTTAAGAGTAATGTAGAAAATTAAGAAAAGGTGAGCATCTCTTATTACTTCCTGAGAGAAGAAGAATAACGAAAGGTAGAAAGTTACAGAATAGGTACAGTATTATCCTTACATTGGCAATAACAATAGTTTAAGTAAAGCCTTAAGAGTAATGTAGAAAATTAAGAAAAAGGTGTGCATCTCTTATTACTTCGTGAGAGAAGAAGAATAACGAAAGGTAGAAAGTCACAGAATAGGTACAGTATTATCCTTAAATTGGCAATAACAATAGTTTAAATAAGCCTTAATAGTAATATAGAAAATTAAGAAAAAGGTGTGCATCACTTATCACTTCGTGAGAGAAGAAGAATAACGAAAGATAGAAAGTTACAGAATAGGTACAGTATTATCCTTAAATTGGCAATAACAATAGTTTAAGTAAAGCCTTAAGAGTAATGTAGAAAATTAAGAAAAATGTGTGCATCTCTTATTACTTCCTGAGAGAAGAAGAATAACGAAAGGTAGAAAGTTACAGAATCGGTACAGTATTATCCTTACATTGGCAATAACAATAGTTTAAGTAAAGCCTTAAGAGTAATGTAGAAAATTAAGAAAAAGGTGTGCATCTCTTATTACTTCGTGAGAGAAGAAGAATAACGAAAGGTAGAAAGTTACAGAATAGGTAAAGTATTATCCTTACATTGGCAATAACAATAGTTTAAGTAAAGCCTTAAGAGTAATGTAGAAAATTAAGAAAAAGGTGTGCATCTCTTATTACTTCGTGAGAGAAGAAGAATAACGAAAAGTAGAAAGTTACAGAATAGGTACAGTATTATCCTTACATTCGCAATAACAATAGTTTAAGTAAAGCCTTAAGAGTAATATAGAAAATTAAGAAAAAGGTGTGCATCACTTATCACTTCGTGAGAGAAGAAGAATAACGAAAGATAGAAAGTTACAGAATAGGTACAGTTTTATCCTTACATTGGCAATAACAATAGTTTAAGTAAAGCCTTAAGAGTAATGTAGAAAATTAAGAAAAGGTGAGCATCTCTTATTACTTCCTGAGAGAAGAAGAATAACGAAAGGTAGAAAGTTACAGAATAGGTACAGTATTATCCTTACATTGGCAATAACAATAGTTTAAGTAAAGCCTTAAGAGTAATGTAGAAAATTAAGAAAAAGGTGTGCATCTCTTATTACTTCGTGAGAGAAGAAGAATAACGAAAGGTAGAAAGTTACAGAATAGGTACAGTTTTATCCTTACATTGGCAATAACAATAGTTTAAGTAAAGCCTTAAGAGTAATGTAGAAAATTAAGAAAAGGTGAGCATCTCTTATTACTTCCTGAGAGAAGAAGAATAACGAAAGGTAGAAAGTTACAGAATAGGTACAGTATTATCCTTACATTGGCAATAACAATAGTTTAAGTAAAGCCTTAAGAGTAATGTAGAAAATTAAGAAAAAGGTGTGCATCTCTTATTACTTCGTGAGAGAAGAAGAATAACGAAAGGTAGAAAGTTACAGAATAGGTACAGTATTATCCTTACATTGGCAATAACAATAGTTTAAGTAAAGCCTTAAGAGTAATGTAGAAAATTAAGAAAAAGGTGTGCATCTCTTATTACTTCGTGAGAGAAGAAGAATAACGAAAGGTAGGAAGTTACAAAATAGGTACAGTATTATCCTTACATTGACAATATCAATAGTTTAAGCAAAGCCTTAAGGGTAATGTAGAAAATTAAGAAAAAGGTGTGCATCTCTTATTACTTCGTGAGAGAAGAAGAATAACGAAAGGTAGAAAGTTACAGAATAGGTACAGTATTATCCTTACATTGGCAATAACAATAGTTTAAGTAAAGCCTTAAGAGTAATGTAGAAAATTAAGAAAAAGGTGTGCATCTCTTATTACTTCGTGAGAGAAGAAGAATAACGAAAGGTAGAAAGTTACAGAATAGGTACAGTATTATCCTTACATTGGCAATAACAATAGTTTAAGTAAAGCCTTAAGAGTAAAGTAGAAAATTAAGAAAAAGGTGTGCATCTCTTATTACTTCGTGAGAGAAGAAGAATAACGAAAGGTAGAAAGTTACAGAATAATTACAGTATTATCCTTACATTGGCAATAACAATAGTTTAAGTAAAGCCTTAAGAGTAATGTAGAAAATTAAGAAAAAGGTGTGCATCTCTTATTACTTCGTGAGAGAAGAAGAATAACGAAAGGTAGAAAGTTACAGAATAGGTACAGTTTTATCCTTACATTGGCAATAACAATAGTTTAAGTAAAGCCTTAAGAGTAATGTAGAAAATTAAGAAAAGGTAAGCATCTCTTATTACTTCCTGAGAGAAGAAGAATAACGAAAGGTAGAAAGTTACAGAATAGGTACAGTATTATCCTTACATTGGCAATAACAATAGTTTAAGTAAAGCCTTAAGAGTAATGTAGAAAATTAAGAAAAATGTGTGCATCTCTTATTACTTCGTGAGAGAAGAAGAATAACGAAAGGTAGAAAGTTACAGAATAGGTACAGTATTATCCTTACATTGGCAATAACAATGGTTTAAGTAAAGCCTTAAGAGTAATGTAGAAAATTAGGAAAAAGGTGTGCATCTCTTATTACTTCCTGAGAGAAGAAGAATAACGAAAGGTAGAAAGTTACAGAATAGGTACAGTATTATCCTTACATTGGCAATAACAATAGTTTAAGTAAAGCCTTAAGGGTAATGTAGAAAATTAAGAAAAAGGTGTGCATCTCTTATTACTTCGTGAGAGAAGAAGAATAACGAAAGGTAGAAAGTTACAGAATAGGTACAGTATTACCCTTACATTGGCAATAACAATAGTTTAAGTAAAGCCTTAAGAGTAATGTAGAAAATTAAGAAAAAGGTGTGCATCTCTTATTACTTCGTGAGAGAAGTAGAATAACGAAAGGTAGAAAGTTACAGAATAATTACAGTATTATCCTTACATTGGCAATAACAATAGTTTAAGTAAAGCCTTAAGAGTAATGTAGAAAATTAAGAAAAAGGTGTGCATCTCTTATTACTTCGTGAGAGAAGAAGAATAACGAAAGGTAGAATGTTACAGAATAGGTACAGTATTATCCTTAAATTGGCAATAACAATAGTTTAAGTAAAGCCTTAAGAGTAATATAGAAAATTAAGAAAAAGGTGTGCATCACTTATCACTTCGTGAGAGAAGAAGAATAACGAAAGATAGAAAGTTACAGAATAGGTAGAGTATTATCCTTAAATAGGCAATAACAATAGTTTAAGTAAAGCCTTAAGAGTAATGTAGAAAATTAAGAAAAAGGTGAGCATCTCTTATTACTTCCTGAGAAAAGAAGAATAACGAAAGGTAGAAAGTTACAGAATAGGTACAGTATTATCCTTACATTGGCAATAACAACAGTTTAAGTAAAGCCTTAAGAGTAATGTAGAAAATTAAGAAAAAGGTGTGCATCTCTTATTACTTCGTGAGAGAAGAAGAATAACGAAAGGTAGAAAGTTACAGAATAGGTACAGTTTTATCCTTACATTGGCAATAACAATAGTTTAAGTAAAGCCTTAAGAGTAATGTAGAAAATTAAGAAAAGGTGAGCATCTCTTATTACTTCCTGAGAGAAGAAGAATAACGAAAGGTAGAAAGTTACAGAATAGGTACAGTATTATCCTTACATTGGCAATAACAATAGTTTAAGTAAAGCCTTAAGAGTAATGTAGAAAATTAAGAAAAAGGTGTGCATCTCTTATTACTTCGTGAGAGAAGAAGAATAACGAAAGGTAGAAAGTCACAGAATAGGTACAGTATTATCCTTAAATTGGCAATAACAATAGTTTAAATAAGCCTTAATAGTAATATAGAAAATTAAGAAAAAGGTGTGCATCACTTATCACTTCGTGAGAGAAGAAGAATTACGAAAGATAGAAAGTTACAGAATAGGTACAGTATTATCCTTAAATTGGCAATAACAATAGTTTAAGTAAAGCCTTAAGAGTAATGTAGAAAATTAAGAAAAATGTGTGCATCTCTTATTACTTCCTGAGAGAAGAAGAATAACGAAAGGTAGAAAGTTACAGAATCGGTACAGTATTATCCTTACATTGGCAATAACAATAGTTTAAGTAAAGCCTTAAGAGTAATGTAGAAAATTAAGAAAAAGGTGTGCATCTCTTATTACTTCGTGAGAGAAGAAGAATAACGAAAGGTAGAAAGTTACAGAATAGGTAAAGTATTATCCTTACATTGGCAATAACAATAGTTTAAGTAAAGCCTTAAGAGTAATGTAGAAAATTAAGAAAAAGGTGTGCATCTCTTATTACTTCGTGAGAGAAGAAGAATAACGAAAAGTAGAAAGTTACAGAATAGGTACAGTATTATCCTTACATTCGCAATAACAATAGTTTAAGTAAAGCCTTAAGAGTAATATAGAAAATTAAGAAAAAGGTGTGCATCACTTATCACTTCGTGAGAGAAGAAGAATAACGAAAGATAGAAAGTTACAGAATAGGTACAGTTTTATCCTTACATTGGCAATAACAATAGTTTAAGTAAAGCCTTAAGAGTAATGTAGAAAATTAAGAAAAGGTGAGCATCTCTTATTACTTCCTGAGAGAAGAAGAATAACGAAAGGTAGAAAGTTACAGAATAGGTACAGTATTATCCTTACATTGGCAATAACAATAGTTTAAGTAAAGCCTTAAGAGTAATGTAGAAAATTAAGAAAAAGGTGTGCATCTCTTATTACTTCGTGAGAGAAGAAGAATAACGAAAGGTAGAAAGTTACAGAATAGGTACAGTTTTATCCTTACATTGGCAATAACAATAGTTTAAGTAAAGCCTTAAGAGTAATGTAGAAAATTAAGAAAAGGTGAGCATCTCTTATTACTTCCTGAGAGAAGAAGAATAACGAAAGGTAGAAAGTTACAGAATAGGTACAGTATTATCCTTACATTGGCAATAACAATAGTTTAAGTAAAGCCTTAAGAGTAATGTAGAAAATTAAGAAAAAGGTGTGCATCTCTTATTACTTCGTGAGAGAAGAAGAATAACGAAAGGTAGAAAGTTACAGAATAGGTACAGTATTATCCTTACATTGGCAATAACAATAGTTTAAGTAAAGCCTTAAGAGTAATGTAGAAAATTAAGAAAAAGGTGTGCATCTCTTATTACTTCGTGAGAGAAGAAGAATAACGAAAGGTAGGAAGTTACAAAATAGGTACAGTATTATCCTTACATTGACAATATCAATAGTTTAAGCAAAGCCTTAAGGGTAATGTAGAAAATTAAGAAAAAGGTGTGCATCTCTTATTACTTCGTGAGAGAAGAAGAATAACGAAAGGTAGAAAGTTACAGAATAGGTACAGTATTATCCTTACATTGGCAATAACAATAGTTTAAGTAAAGCCTTAAGAGTAATGTAGAAAATTAAGAAAAAGGTGTGCATCTCTTATTACTTCGTGAGAGAAGAAGAATAACGAAAGGTAGAAAGTTACAGAATAGGTACAGTATTATCCTTACATTGGCAATAACAATAGTTTAAGTAAAGCCTTAAGAGTAAAGTAGAAAATTAAGAAAAAGGTGTGCATCTCTTATTACTTCGTGAAAGAAGGAGAATAACGAAAGGTAGAAAGTTACAGAATAATTACAGTATTATCCTTACATTGGCAATAACAATAGTTTAAGTAAAGCCTTAAGAGTAATGTAGAAAATTAAGAAAAAGGTGTGCATCTCTTATTACTTCGTGAGAGAAGAAGAATAACGAAAGGTAGAAAGTTACAGAATAGGTACAGTTTTATCCTTACATTGGCAATAACAATAGTTTAAGTAAAGCCTTAAGAGTAATGTAGAAAATTAAGAAAAGGTAAGCATCTCTTATTACTTCCTGAGAGAAGAAGAATAACGAAAGGTAGAAAGTTACAGAATAGGTACAGTATTATCCTTACATTGGCAATAACAATAGTTTAAGTAAAGCCTTAAGAGTAATGTAGAAAATTAAGAAAAATGTGTGCATCTCTTATTACTTCGTGAGAGAAGAAGAATAACGAAAGGTAGAAAGTTACAGAATAGGTACAGTATTATCCTTACATTGGCAATAACAATGGTTTAAGTAAAGCCTTAAGAGTAATGTAGAAAATTAGGAAAAAGGTGTGCATCTCTTATTACTTCCTGAGAGAAGAAGAATAACGAAAGGTAGAAAGTTACAGAATAGGTACAGTATTATCCTTACATTGGCAATAACAATAGTTTAAGTAAAGCCTTAAGGGTAATGTAGAAAATTAAGAAAAAGGTGTGCATCTCTTATTACTTCGTGAGAGAAGAAGAATAACGAAAGGTAGAAAGTTACAGAATAGGTACAGTATTACCCTTACATTGGCAATAACAATAGTTTAAGTAAAGCCTTAAGAGTAATGTAGAAAATTAAGAAAAAGGTGTGCATCTCTTATTACTTCGTGAGAGAAGTAGAATAACGAAAGGTAGAAAGTTACAGAATAATTACAGTATTATCCTTACATTGGCAATAACAATAGTTTAAGTAAAGCCTTAAGAGTAATGTAGAAAATTAAGAAAAAGGTGTGCATCTCTTATTACTTCGTGAGAGAAGAAGAATAACGAAAGGTAGAAAGTTACAGAATAGGTACAGTATTATCCTTAAATTGGCAATAACAATAGTTTAAGTAAAGCCTTAAGAGTAATATAGAAAATTAAGAAAAAGGTGTGCATCACTTATCACTTCGTGAGAGAAGAAGAATAACGAAAGATAGAAAGTTACAGAATAGGTAGAGTATTATCCTTAAATAGGCAATAACAATAGTTTAAGTAAAGCCTTAAGAGTAATGTAGAAAATTAAGAAAAAGGTGAGCATCTCTTATTACTTCCTGAGAAAAGAAGAATAACGAAAGGTAGAAAGTTACAGAATAGGTACAGTATTATCCTTACATTGGCAATAACAACAGTTTAAGTAAAGCCTTAAGAGTAATGTAGAAAATTAAGAAAAAGGTGTGCATCTCTTATTACTTCGTGAGAGAAGAAGAATAACGAAAGGTAGAAAGTTACAGAATAGGTACAGTATTATCCTTACATTGGCAATAACAATAGTTTAAGTAAAGCCTTAAGAGTAATGTAGAAAATTAAGAAAAGGTGTGCATCTCTTATTACTTCCTGAGAGAAGAAGAATAACGAAAGGTAGAAAGTTACAGAATAGGTACAGTATTACCCTTACATTGGCAATAACAATAGTTTAAGTAAAGCCTTAAGAGTAATGTAGAAAATTAAGAAAAAGGTGTGCATCTCTTATTACTTCGTGAGAGAAGAAGAATAACGAAAGGTAGAAAGTTACAGAATAATTACAGTATTATCCTTACATTGGCAATAACAATAGTTTAAGTAAAGCCTTAAGAGTAATGTAGAAAATTAAGAAAAAGGTGTGCATCTCTTATTACTTCGTGAGAGAAGAAGAATAACGAAAGGTAGAAAGTTACAGAATAGGTACAGTATTACCCTTACATTGGCAATAACAATAGTTTAAGTAAAGCCTTAAGAGTAATGTAGGAAATTAAGAAAAAGGTGTGCATCTCTTATTACTTCGTGAGAGAAGAAGAATAACGAAAGGTAGGAAGTTACAAAATAGGTACAGTATTATCCTTACATTGACAATATCAATAGTTTAAGTAAAGCCTTAAGAGTAATGTAGAAAATTAGGAAAAAGGTGTGCATCTCTTATTACTTCGTGAGAGAAGAAGAATAACGAAAGGTAGAAAGTTACAGATTAGGTACAGTATTACCCTTACATTGGCAATAACAATAGTTTAAGTAAAGCCTTAAGAGTAATGTAGAAAATTAAGAAAAAGGTGTGCATCTCTTATTACTTCGTGAGAGAAGAAGAATAACGAAAGGTAGAAAGTTACAGAATAATTACAGTATTATCCTTACATTGGCAATAACAATAGTTTAAGTAAAGCCTTAAGAGTAATGTAGAAAATTAAGAAAAAGGTGTGCATCTCTTATTACTTCGTGAGAGAAGAAGAATAACGAAAGGTAGAAAGTTACAGAATAGGTACAGTATTATCCCTAAATTGGCAATAACAATAGTTTAAGTAAAGGCTTAAGAGTAATGTAGAAAATTAAGAAAAAGTTGTGCATCTCTTATTACTTCCTGAGAGAAGAAGAATAACTAAAGGTAGAAAGGTACAAAATCGGTACAGTATTATCCTTACATTGGCAATAACAATAGTTTAAGTAAAGCCTTAAGAGTAATGTAGAAAATTAAGAAAAAGGTGTGCATCTCTTATTACTTCGTGAGAGAAGAAGAATAACGAAAGGTAGAAAGTTACAGAATAGGTACAGTATTATCCTTACATTGGCAATAACAATAGTTTAAGTAAAGCCTTAAGAGTAATGTAGAAAATTAAGAAAAAGGTGTGCATCTCTTATTACTTCGTGAGAGAAGAAGAATAACGAAAGGTAGAAAGTTACAGAATAGGTACAGTATTATCCTTAAATTGGCAATAACAATAGTTTAAGTAAAGCCTTAAGATTAGTGTGGAAAATTAGGAAAAATGTGTGCATCTCTTATTACTTCCTGAGAGAAGAAGAATAACGAAAGGTAGATAGTCAGAATAGGTACAGTATTATCCTTACATTGGCAATAACAATAGTTTAAGTAAAGCCTTAAGAGTAATGTAGAAAATTAAGAAAAAGGTGTGCATCTCTTATTACTTCTTGAGAGAAGAAGAATAACGAAAGGTAGAAAGTTACAGAATAGGTACAGTATTATCCTTACATTGGCAATAACAATAGTTTAAGTAAAGCCTTAAGAGTAATGTAGAAAATTAAGAAAAAGGTGTGCATCTCTTATTACTTCGTGAGAGAAGAAGAATAACGAAAGGTAGAAAGTTACAGAATAGGTACAGTATTATCCTTAAATTGGCAATAACAATAGTTTAAGTAAAGCCTTAAGAGTAATGTAGAAAATTAAGAAAAAGGTGAGCATCTCTTATTACTTCGTGAGAGAAGAAGAATAACGAAAGGTAGAAAGTTACAGAATAGGTACAGTATTATCCTTACATTGGCAATAACAACAGTTTAAGTAAAGCCTTAAGAGTAATGTAGAAAATTAAGAAAAAGGTGTGCATCTCTTATTACTTCGTGATAGAAGAAGAATAACGAAAGGTAGAAAGTTACAGAATAGGTACAGTATTATCCTTACATTGGCAATAACAATAGTTTAAGTAAAGCCTTAAGAGTAATGTAGAAAATTAAGAAAAGGTGTGCATCTCTTATTACTTCCTGAGAGAAGAAGAATAACGAAAGGTAGAAAGTTACAGAATAGGTACAGTATTACCCTTACATTGGCAATAACAATAGTTTAAGTAAAGCCTTAAGAGTAATGTAGAAAATTAAGAAAAAGGTGTGCATCTCTTATTACTTCGTGAGAGAAGAAGAATAACGAAAGGTAGAAAGTTACAGAATAATTACAGTATTATCCTTACATTGGCAATAACAATAGTTTAAGTAAAGCCTTAAGAGTAATGTAGAAAATTAAGAAAAAGGTGTGCATCTCTTATTACTTCGTGAGAGAAGAAGAATAACGAAAGGTAGAAAGTTACAGAATAGGTACAGTATTACCCTTACATTGGCAATAACAATAGTTTAAGTAAAGCCTTAAGAGTAATGTAGGAAATTAAGAAAAAGGTGTGCATCTCTTATTACTTCGTGAGAGAAGAAGAATAACGAAAGGTAGGAAGTTACAAAATAGGTACAGTATTATCCTTACATTGACAATATCAATAGTTTAAGTAAAGCCTTAAGAGTAATGTAGAAAATTAGGAAAAAGGTGTGCATCTCTTATTACTTCGTGAGAGAAGAAGAATAACGAAAGGTAGAAAGTTACAGATTAGGTACAGTATTACCCTTACATTGGCAATAACAATAGTTTAAGTAAAGCCTTAAGAGTAATGTAGAAAATTAAGAAAAAGGTGTGCATCTCTTATTACTTCGTGAGAGAAGAAGAATAACGAAAGGTAGAAAGTTACAGAATAATTACAGTATTATCCTTACATTGGCAATAACAATAGTTTAAGTAAAGCCTTAAGAGTAATGTAGAAAATTAAGGAAAAGGTGTGCATCTCTTATTACTTCGTGAGAGAAGAAGAATAACGAAAGGTAGAAAGTTACAGAATAGGTACAGTATTATCCCTAAATTGGCAATAACAATAGTTTAAGTAAAGGCTTAAGAGTAATGTAGAAAATTAAGAAAAAGTTGTGCATCTCTTATTACTTCCTGAGAGAAGAAGAATAACTAAAGGTAGAAAGGTACAAAATCGGTACAGTATTATCCTTACATTGGCAATAACAATAGTTTAAGTAAAGCCTTAAGAGTAATGTAGAAAATTAAGAAAAAGGTGTGCATCTCTTATTACTTCGTGAGAGAAGAAGAATAACGAAAGGTAGAAAGTTACAGAATAGGTACAGTATTATCCTTACATTGGCAATAACAATAGTTTAAGTAAAGCCTTAAGAGTAATGTAGAAAATTAAGAAAAAGGTGTGCATCTCTTATTACTTCGTGAGAGAAGAAGAATAACGAAAGGTAGAAAGTTACAGAATAGGTACAGTATTATCCTTAAATTGGCAATAACAATAGTTTAAGTAAAGCCTTAAGATTAGTGTAGAAAATTAGGAAAAATGTGTGCATCTCTTATTACTTCCTGAGAGAAGAAGAATAACGAAAGGTAGATAGTCAGAATAGGTACAGTATTATCCTTACATTGGCAATAACAATAGTTTAAGTAAAGCCTTAAGAGTAATGTAGAAAATTAAGAAAAAGGTGTGCATCTCTTATTACTTCTTGAGAGAAGAAGAATAACGAAAGGTAGAAAGTTACAGAATAGGTACAGTATTATCCTTACATTGGCAATAACAATAGTTTAAGTAAAGCCTTAAGAGTAATGTAGAAAATTAAGAAAAAGGTGTGCATCTCTTATTACTTCGTGAGAGAAGAAGAATAACGAAAGGTAGGAAGTTACAAAATAGGTACAGTATTATCCTTACATTGACAATATCAATAGTTTAAGTAAAGCCTTAAGAGTAATGTAGAAAATTAAGAAAAAGGTGTGCATCTCTTATTACTTCGTGAGAGAAGAAGAATAACGAAAGGTAGAAAGTTACAGAATAGGTACAGTATTATCCTTACATTGGCAATAACAATAGTTTAAGTAAAGCCTTAAGAGTAATGTAGAAAATTAAGAAAAAGGTGTGCATCTCTTATTACTTCGTGAGAGAAGAAGAATAACGAAAGGTAGAAAGTTACAGAATAGGTACAGTATTATCCTTACATTGGCAATAACAATAGTTTAAGTAAAGCCTTAAGAGTAATGTAGAAAATTAAGAAAAAGGTGTGCATCTCTTATTACTTCGTGAGAGAAGAAGAATAACGAAAGGTAGAAAGTTACAGAATAGGTACAGTATTATCCTTACATTGGCAATAACAATAGTTTAAGTAAAGCCTTAAGAGTAATGTATAAAATTAAGAAAAAGGTGTGCATCTCTTATTACTTCGTGAGAGAAGAAGAATAACGAAAGGTAGAAAGTTACAGAATAGGTACAGTATTATCCTTACATTGGCAATAACAATAGTTTAAGTAAAGCCTTAAGATTAATGTAGAAAATTAAGAAAAAGGTGTGCATCTCTTATTACTTCGTGAGAGAAGAAGAATAACGAAAGGTAGAAAGTTACAGAATAATTGCAGTATTATCCTTACATTGGCAATAACAATAGTTTAAGTAAAGCCTTAAGAGTAATGTAGAAAATTAAGAAAAAGGTGTGCATCTCTTATTACTTCCTGAGAGAAGAAGAATAAAGAAAGGTAGAAAGTTACAGAATCGGTACAGTATTATCCTTACATTGGCAATAACAATAGTTTAAGTAAAGCCTTAAGAGTAATGTAGAAAATTAAGAAAAAGGTGTGCATCTCTTATTACTTCGTGAGAGAAGAAGAATAACGAAAGGTAGGAAGTTACAAAATAGGTACAGTATTATCCTTACATTGACAATATCAATAGTTTAAGCAAAGCCTTAAGGGTAATGTAGAAAATTAAGAAAAAGGTGTGCATCTCTTATTACTTCGTGAGAGAAGAAGAATAACGAAAGGTAGAAAGTTACAGAATAGGTACAGTATTATCCTTACATTGGCAATAACAATAGTTTAAGTAAAGCCTTAAGAGTAATGTAGAAAATTAAGAAAAAGGTGTGCATCTCTTATTACTTCGTGAGAGAAGAAGAATAACGAAAGGTAGAAAGTTACAGAATAGGTACAGTATTATCCTTACATTGGCAATAACAATAGTTTAAGTAAAGCCTTAAGAGTAATGTAGAAAATTAAGAAAAAGGTGTGCATCTCTTATTACTTCGTGAGAGAAGAAGAATAACGAAAGGTAGAAAGTTACAGAATAGGTACAGTATTATCCTTAAATTGGCAATAACAATAGTTTAAATAAGCCTTAATAGTAATATAGAAAATTAAGAAAAAGGTGTGCATCACTTATCACTTCGTGAGAGAAGAAGAATAACGAAAGATAGAAAGTTACAGAATAGGTACAGTATTATCCTTAAATTGGCAATAACAATAGTTTAAGTAAAGCCTTAAGAGTAATGTAGAAAATTAAGAAAAATGTGTGCATCTCTTATTACTTCCTGAGAGAAGAAGAATAACGAAAGGTAGAAAGTTACAGAATCGGTACAGTATTATCCTTACATTGGCAATAACAATAGTTTAAGTAAAGCCTTAAGAGTAATGTAGAAAATTAAGAAAAAGGTGTGCATCTCTTATTACTTCGTGAGAGAAGAAGAATAACGAAAGGTAGAAAGTTACAGAATAGGTAAAGTATTATCCTTACATTGGCAATAACAATAGTTTAAGTAAAGCCTTAAGAGTAATGTAGAAAATTAAGAAAAAGGTGTGCATCTCTTATTACTTCGTGAGAGAAGAAGAATAACGAAAAGTAGAAAGTTACAGAATAGGTACAGTATTATCCTTACATTCGCAATAACAATAGTTTAAGTAAAGCCTTAAGAGTAATATAGAAAATTAAGAAAAAGGTGTGCATCACTTATCACTTCGTGAGAGAAGAAGAATAAAGAAAGATAGAAAGTTACAGAATAGGTACAGTATTATCCTTAAATTGGCAATAACAATAGTTTAAGTAAAGCCTTAAGAGTAATGTAGATAATTAAGAAAAAGGTGTGCATCTCTTATTACTTCCTGAGAGAAGAAGAATAACGAAAGGTAGAAAGTTACAGAATCGGTACAGTAATATCCTTACATTGGCAATAACAATAGTTTAAGTAAAGCCTTAAGAGTAATGTAGAAAATTAAGAAAAAGGTGTGCATCTCTTATTACTTCGTGAGAGAAGAAGAATAATGAAAGGTAGGAAGTTACAAAATAGGTACAGTATTATCCTTACATTGACAATATCAATAGTTTAAGCAAAGCCTTAAGGGTAATGTAGAAAATTAAGAAAAAGGTGTGCATCTCTTATTACTTCGTGAGAGAAGAAGAATAACGAAAGGTAGAAAGTTACAGAATAGGTACAGTATTATCCTTACATTCGCAATAACAATAGTTTAAGTAAAGCCTTAAGAGTAATGTAGAAAATTAAGAAAAAGGTGTGCATCTCTTATTACTTCGTGAGAGAAGAAGAATAACGAAAGGTAGAAAGTTACAGAATAGGTACAGTATTATCCTTACATTGGCAATAACAATAGTTTAAGTAAAGCCTTAAGAGTAAAGTAGAAAATTAAGAAAAAGGTGTGCATCTCTTATTACTTCGTGAGAGAAGAAGAATAACGAAAGGTAGAAAGTTACAGAATAATTACAGTATTATCCTTACATTGGCAATAACAATAGTTTAAGTAAAGCCTTAAGAGTAATGTAGAAAATTAAGAAAAAGGTGTGCATCTCTTATTACTTCGTGAGAGAAGAAGAATAACGAAAGGTAGAAAGTTACAGAATAGGTACAGTTTTATCCTTACATTGGCAATAACAATAGTTTAAGTAAAGCCTTAAGAGTAATGTAGAAAATTAAGAAAAGGTGAGCATCTCTTATTACTTCCTGAGAGAAGAAGAATAACGAAAGGTAGAAAGTTACAGAATAGGTACAGTATTATCCTTACATTGGCAATAACAATAGTTTAAGTAAAGCCTTAAGAGTAATGTAGAAAATTAAGAAAAAGGTGTGCATCTCTTATTACTTCGTGAGAGAAGAAGAATAACGAAAGGTAGAAAGTCACAGAATAGGTACAGTATTATCCTTAAATTGGCAATAACAATAGTTTAAATAAGCCTTAATAGTAATATAGAAAATTAAGAAAAAGGTGTGCATCACTTATCACTTCGTGAGAGAAGAAGAATAACGAAAGATAGAAAGTTACAGAATAGGTACAGTATTATCCTTAAATTGGCAATAACAATAGTTTAAGTAAAGCCTTAAGAGTAATGTAGAAAATTAAGAAAAATGTGTGCATCTCTTATTACTTCCTGAGAGAAGAAGAATAACGAAAGGTAGAAAGTTACAGAATCGGTACAGTATTATCCTTACATTGGCAATAACAATAGTTTAAGTAAAGCCTTAAGAGTAATGTAGAAAATTAAGAAAAAGGTGTGCATCTCTTATTACTTCGTGAGAGAAGAAGAATAACGAAAAGTAGAAAGTTACAGAATAGGTACAGTATTATCCTTACATTCGCAATAACAATAGTTTAAGTAAAGCCTTAAGAGTAATATAGAAAATTAAGAAAAAGGTGTGCATCACTTATCACTTCGTGAGAGAAGAAGAATAACGAAAGATAGAAAGTTACAGAATAGGTACAGTTTTATCCTTACATTGGCAATAACAATAGTTTAAGTAAAGCCTTAAGAGTAATGTAGAAAATTAAGAAAAGGTGAGCATCTCTTATTACTTCCTGAGAGAAGAAGAATAACGAAAGGTAGAAAGTTACAGAATAGGTACAGTATTATCCTTACATTGGCAATAACAATAGTTTAAGTAAAGCCTTAAGAGTAATGTAGAAAATTAAGAAAAAGGTGTGCATCCCTTATTACTTCGTGAGAGAAGAAGAATAACGAAAGGTAGAAAGTTACAGAATAGGTACAGTTTTATCCTTACATTGGCAATAACAATAGTTTAAGTAAAGCCTTAAGAGTAATGTAGAAAATTAAGAAAAGGTGAGCATCTCTTATTACTTCCTGAGAGAAGAAGAATAACGAAAGGTAGAAAGTTACAGAATAGGTACAGTATTATCCTTACATTGGCAATAACAATAGTTTAAGTAAAGCCTTAAGAGTAATGTAGAAAATTAAGAAAAAGGTGTGCATCTCTTATTACTTCGTGAGAGAAGAAGAATAACGAAAGGTAGAAAGTTACAGAATAGGTACAGTATTATCCTTACATTGGCAATAACAATAGTTTAAGTAAAGCCTTAAGAGTAATGTAGAAAATTAAGAAAAAGGTGTGCATCTCTTATTACTTCGTGAGAGAAGAAGAATAACGAAAGGTAGGAAGTTACAAAATAGGTACAGTATTATCCTTACATTGACAATATCAATAGTTTAAGCAAATTCTTAAGGGTAATGTAGAAAATTAAGAAAAAGGTGTGCATCTCTTATTACTTCGTGAGAGAAGAAGAATAACGAAAGGTAGAAAGTTACAGAATAGGTACAGTATTATCCTTACATTGGCAATAACAATAGTTTAAGTAAAGCCTTAAGAGTAATGTAGAAAATTAAGAAAAAGGTGTGCATCTCTTATTACTTCGTGAGAGAAGAAGAATAACGAAAGGTAGAAAGTTACAGAATAGGTACAGTATTATCCTTACATTGGCAATAACAATAGTTTAAGTAAAGCCTTAAGAGTAAAGTAGAAAATTAAGAAAAAGGTGTGCATCTCTTATTACTTCGTGAGAGAAGAAGAATAACGAAAGGTAGAAAGTTACAGAATAATTACAGTATTATCCTTACATTGGCAATAACAATAGTTTAAGTAAAGCCTTAAGAGTAATGTAGAAAATTAAGAAAAAGGTGTGCATCTCTTATTACTTCGTGAGAGAAGAAGAATAACGAAAGGTAGAAAGTTACAGAATAGGTACAGTTTTATCCTTACATTGGCAATAACAATAGTTTAAGTAAAGCCTTAAGAGTAATGTAGAAAATTAAGAAAAGGTAAGCATCTCTTATTACTTCCTGAGAGAAGAAGAATAACGAAAGGTAGAAAGTTACAGAATAGGTACAGTATTATCCTTACATTGGCAATAACAATAGTTTAAGTAAAGCCTTAAGAGTAATGTAGAAAATTAAGAAAAATGTGTGCATCTCTTATTACTTCGTGAGAGAAGAAGAATAACGAAAGGTAGAAAGTTACAGAATAGGTACAGTATTATCCTTACATTGGCAATAACAATGGTTTAAGTAAAGCCTTAAGAGTAATGTAGAAAATTAGGAAAAAGGTGTGCATCTCTTATTACTTCCTGAGAGAAGAAGAATAACGAAAGGTAGAAAGTTACAGAATAGGTACAGTATTATCCTTACATTGGCAATAACAATAGTTTAAGTAAAGCCTTAAGGGTAATGTAGAAAATTAAGAAAAAGGTGTGCATCTCTTATTACTTCGTGAGAGAAGAAGAATAACGAAAGGTAGAAAGTTACAGAATAGGTACAGTATTACCCTTACATTGGCAATAACAATAGTTTAAGTAAAGCCTTAAGAGTAATGTAGAAAATTAAGAAAAAGGTGTGCATCTCTTATTACTTCGTGAGAGAAGTAGAATAACGAAAGGTAGAAAGTTACAGAATAATTACAGTATTATCCTTACATTGGCAATAACAATATTTTAAGTAAAGCCTTAAGAGTAATGTAGAAAATTAAGAAAAAGGTGTGCATCTCTTATTACTTCGTGAGAGAAGAAGAATAACGAAAGGTAGAAAGTTACAGAATAGGTACAGTATTATCCTTAAATTGGCAATAACAATAGTTTAAGTAAAGCCTTAAGAGTAATATAGAAAATTAAGAAAAAGGTGTGCATCACTTATCACTTCGTGAGAGAAGAAGAATAACGAAAGATAGAAAGTTACAGAATAGGTAGAGTATTATCCTTAAATAGGCAATAACAATAGTTTAAGTAAAGCCTTAAGAGTAATGTAGAAAATTAAGAAAAAGGTGAGCATCTCTTATTACTTCCTGAGAAAAGAAGAATAACGAAAGGTAGAAAGTTACAGAATAGGTACAGTATTATCCTTACAATGGCAATAACAACAGTTTAAGTAAAGCCTTAAGAGTAATGTAGAAAATTAAGAAAAAGGTGTGCATCTCTTATTACTTCGTGAGAGAAGAAGAATAACGAAAGGTAGAAAGTTACAGAATAGGTACAGTATTATCCTTACATTGGCAATAACAATAGTTTAAGTAAAGCCTTAAGAGTAATGTAGAAAATTAAGAAAAGGTGTGCATCTCTTATTACTTCCTGAGAGAAGAAGAATAACGAAAGGTAGAAAGTTACAGAATAGGTACAGTATTACCCTTACATTGGCAATAACAATAGTTTAAGTAAAGCCTTAAGAGTAATGTAGAAAATTAAGAAAAAGGTGTGCATCTCTTATTACTTCGTGAGAGAAGAAGAATAACGAAAGGTAGAAAGTTACAGAATAATTACAGTATTATCCTTACATTGGCAATAACAATAGTTTAAGTAAAGCCTTAAGAGTAATGTAGAAAATTAAGAAAAAGGTGTGCATCTCTTATTACTTCGTGAGAGAAGAAGAATAACGAAAGGTAGAAAGTTACAGAATAGGTACAGTATTACCCTTACATTGGCAATAACAATAGTTTAAGTAAAGCCTTAAGAGTAATGTAGGAAATTAAGAAAAAGGTGTGCATCTCTTATTACTTCGTGAGAGAAGAAGAATAACGAAAGGTAGGAAGTTACAAAATAGGTACAGTAATATCCTTACATTGACAATATCAATAGTTTAAGTAAAGCCTTAAGAGTAATGTAGAAAATTAGGAAAAAGGTGTGCATCTCTTATTACTTCGTGAGAGAAGAAGAATAACGAAAGGTAGAAAGTTACAGATTAGGTACAGTATTACCCTTACATTGGCAATAACAATAGTTTAAGTAAAGCCTTAAGAGTAATGTAGAAAATTAAGAAAAAGGTGTGCATCTCTTATTACTTCGTGAGAGAAGAAGAATAACGAAAGGTAGAAAGTTACAGAATAATTACAGTATTATCCTTACATTGGCAATAACAATAGTTTAAGTAAAGCCTTAAGAGTAATGTAGAAAATTAAGAAAAAGGTGTGCATCTCTTATTACTTCGTGAGAGAAGAAGAATAACGAAAGGTAGAAAGTTACAGAATAGGTACAGTATTATCCCTAAATTGGCAATAACAATAGTTTAAGTAAAGGCTTAAGAGTAATGTAGAAAATTAAGAAAAAGTTGTGCATCTCTTATTACTTCCTGAGAGAAGAAGAATAACTAAAGGTAGAAAGGTACAAAATCGGTACAGTATTATCCTTACATTGGCAATAACAATAGTTTAAGTAAAGCCTTAAGAGTAATGTAGAAAATTAAGAAAAAGGTGTGCATCTCTTATTACTTCGTGAGAGAAGAAGAATAACGAAAGGTAGAAAGTTACAGAATAGGTACAGTATTATCCTTACATTGGCAATAACAATAGTTTAAGTAAAGCCTTAAGAGTAATGTAGAAAATTAAGAAAAAGGTGTGCATCTCTTATTACTTCGTGAGAGAAGAAGAATAACGAAAGGTAGAAAGTTACAGAATAGGTACAGTATTATCCTTAAATTGGCAATAACAATAGTTTAAGTAAAGCCTTAAGATTAGTGTGGAAAATTAGGAAAAATGTGTGCATCTCTTATTACTTCCTGAGAGAAGAAGAATAACGAAAGGTAGATAGTCAGAATAGGTACAGTATTATCCTTACATTGGCAATAACAATAGTTTAAGTAAAGCCTTAAGAGTAATGTAGAAAATTAAGAAAAAGGTGTGCATCTCTTATTACTTCTTGAGAGAAGAAGAATAACGAAAGGTAGAAAGTTACAGAATAGGTACAGTATTATCCTTACATTGGCAATAACAATAGTTTAAGTAAAGCCTTAAGAGTAATGTAGAAAATTAAGAAAAAGGTGTGCATCTCTTATTACTTCGTGAGAGAAGAAGAATAACGAAAGGTAGAAAGTTACAGAATAGGTACAGTATTATCCTTAAATTGGCAATAACAATAGTTTAAGTAAAGCCTTAAGAGTAATGTAGAAAATTAAGAAAAAGGTGAGCATCTCTTATTACTTCGTGAGAGAAGAAGAATAACGAAAGGTAGAAAGTTACAGAATAGGTTCTTTATTATCCTTACATTGGCAATAACAACAGTTTAAGTAAAGCCTTAAGAGTAATGTAGAAAATTAAGAAAAAGGTGTGCATCTCTTATTACTTCGTGATAGAAGAAGAATAACGAAAGGTAGAAAGTTACAGAATAGGTACAGTATTATCCTTACATTGGCAATAACAATAGTTTAAGTAAAGCCTTAAGAGTAATGTAGAAAATTAAGAAAAGGTGTGCATCTCTTATTACTTCCTGAGAGAAGAAGAATAACGAAAGGTAGAAAGTTACAGAATAGGTACAGTATTACCCTTACATTGGCAATAACAATAGTTTAAGTAAAGCCTTAAGAGTAATGTAGAAAATTAAGAAAAAGGTGTGCATCTCTTATTACTTCGTGAGAGAAGAAGAATAACGAAAGGTAGAAAGTTACAGAATAATTACAGTATTATCCTTACATTGGCAATAACAATAGTTTAAGTAAAGCCTTAAGAGTAATGTAGAAAATTAAGAAAAAGGTGTGCATCTCTTATTACTTCGTGAGAGAAGAAGAATAACGAAAGGTAGAAAGTTACAGAATAGGTACAGTATTACCCTTACATTGGCAATAACAATAGTTTAAGTAAAGCCTTAAGAGTAATGTAGGAAATTAAGAAAAAGGTGTGCATCTCTTATTACTTCGTGAGAGAAGAAGAATAACGAAAGGTAGGAAGTTACAAAATAGGTACAGTATTATCCTTACATTGACAATATCAATAGTTTAAGTAAAGCCTTAAGAGTAATGTAGAAAATTAGGAAAAAGGTGTGCATCTCTTATTACTTCGTGAGAGAAGAAGAATAACGAAAGGTAGAAAGTTACAGATTAGGTACAGTATTACCCTTACATTGGCAATAACAATAGTTTAAGTAAAGCCTTAAGAGTAATGTAGAAAATTAAGAAAAAGGTGTGCATCTCTTATTACTTCGTGAGAGAAGAAGAATAACGAAAGGTAGAAAGTTACAGAATAATTACAGTATTATCCTTACATTGGCAATAACAATAGTTTAAGTAAAGCCTTAAGAGTAATGTAGAAAATTAAGAAAAAGGTGTGCATCTCTTATTACTTCGTGAGAGAAGAAGAATAACGAAAGGTAGAAAGTTACAGAATAGGTACAGTATTATCCCTAAATTGGCAATAACAATAGTTTAAGTAAAGGCTTAAGAGTAATGTAGAAAATTAAGAAAAAGTTGTGCATCTCTTATTACTTCCTGAGAGAAGAAGAATAACTAAAGGTAGAAAGGTACAAAATCGGTACAGTATTATCCTTACATTGGCAATAACAATAGTTTAAGTAAAGCCTTAAGAGTAATGTAGAAAATTAAGAAAAAGGTGTGCATCTCTTATTACTTCGTGAGAGAAGAAGAATAACGAAAGGTAGAAAGTTACAGAATAGGTACAGTATTATCCTTACATTGGCAATAACAATAGTTTAAGTAAAGCCTTAAGAGTAATGTAGAAAATTAAGAAAAAGTTGTGCATCTCTTATTACTTCGTGAGAGAAGAAGAATAACGAAAGGTAGAAAGTTACAGAATAGGTACAGTATTATCCTTAAATTGGCAATAACAATAGTTTAAGTAAAGCCTTAAGATTAGTGTAGAAAATTAGGAAAAATGTGTGCATCTCTTATTACTTCCTGAGAGAAGAAGAATAACGAAAGGTAGATAGTCAGAATAGGTACAGTATTATCCTTACATTGGCAATAACAATAGTTTAAGTAAAGCCTTAAGAGTAATGTAGAAAATTAAGAAAAAGGTGTGCATCTCTTATTACTTCTTGAGAGAAGAAGAATAACGAAAGGTAGAAAGTTACAGAATAGGTACAGTATTATCCTTACATTGGCAATAACAATAGTTTAAGTAAAGCCTTAAGAGTAATGTAGAAAATTAAGAAAAAGGTGTGCATCTCTTATTACTTCGTGAGAGAAGAAGAATAACGAAAGGTAGGAAGTTACAAAATAGGTACAGTATTATCCTTACATTGACAATATCAATAGTTTAAGTAAAGCCTTAAGAGTAATGTAGAAAATTAAGAAAAAGGTGTGCATCTCTTATTACTTCGTGAGAGAAGAAGAATAACGAAAGGTAGAAAGTTACAGAATAGGTACAGTATTATCCTTACATTGGCAATAACAATAGTTTAAGTAAAGCCTTAAGAGTAATGTAGAAAATTAAGAAAAAGGTGTGCATCTCTTATTACTTCGTGAGAGAAGAAGAATAACGAAAGGTAGAAAGTTACAGAATAGGTATAGTATTATCCTTACATTGGCAATAACAATAGTTTAAGTAAAGCCTTAAGAGTAATGTAGAAAATTAAGAAAAACGTGTGCATCTCTTATCACTTCGTGAGAGAAGAAGAATAACGAAAGATAGAAAGTTACAGAATAGGTACAGTATTATCCTTAAATTGGCAATAACAATAATTTAAGTAAAGCTTTAAGAGTAATGTAGAAAATTAAGAAAAAGGTGTGCATCTCTTATTACTTCCTGAGAGAAGAAGAATAACGAAAGGTAGAAAGTTACAGAATAGGTACAGTATTATCCTTACAATGGCAATAACAATAGTTTAAGTAAAGCTTTAAGAGTAATGTAGAAAATTAAGAAAAAGGTGTGCATCTCTTATTACTTCGTGAGAGAAGAAGAATAACGAAAGGTAGAAAGTTACAGAATAGGTACAGTATTATCCGTACATTGGCAATAACAATAGTTTAAGTAAAGCCTTAAGAGTAATGTAGAAAATTAAGAAAAAGGTGTGCATCTCTTATTACTTCGTGAGAGAAGAAGAATAACGAAAGGTAGAAAGTTACAGAATAGGTACAGTATTATCCTTACATTGGCAATAACAATAGTTTAAGTAAAACCTTAAGAGTAATGTAGAAAATTAAGAAAAAGGTGTGCATCTCTTATTACTTCGTGAGAGAAGAAGAATAACGAAAGGTAGAAAGTTACCGAATAGGTACAGTATTATCTTTACATTGGCAATAACAATAGTTTAAGTAAAGCCTTAAGAGTAATGTAGAAAATTAAGATAAAGGTGTGCATCTCTTATTATTTCGTGAGAGAAGAAGAATAACGAAAGGTAGAAAGTTACAGAATAGGTACAGTATTATCCTTACATTGGCAATAACAATAGTTTAAGTAAAGCCTTAAGAGTAATGTAGAAAATTAAGAAAAAGGTGTGCATCTCTTATTACTTCGTGAGAGAAGAAGAATAACGAAAGGTAGAAAGTTACAGAATAGGTATAGTATTATCCTTACATTGGCAATAACAATAGTTTAAGTAAAGCCTTAAGAGTAATGTAGAAAATTAAGAAAAACGTGTGCATCTCTTATCACTTCGTGAGAGAAGAAGAATAACGAAAGATAGAAAGTTACAGAATAGGTACAGTATTATCCTTAAATTGGCAATAACAATAGTTTAAGTAAAGCTTTAAGAGTAATGTAGAAAATTAAGAAAAAGGTGTGCATCTCTTATTACTTCCTGAGAGAAGAAGTATAACGAAAGGTAGAAAGTTACAGAATAGGTACAGTATTATCCTTACATTGGCAATAACAATAGTTTAAGTAAAGCTTTAAGAGTAATGTAGAAAATTAAGAAAAAGGTGTGCATCTCTTATTACTTCGTGAGAGAAGAAGAATAACGAAAGGTAGAAAGTTACAGAATAGGTACAGTATTATCCTTACATTGGCAATAACAATAGTTTAAGTAAAGCCTTAAGAGTAATGTAGAAAATTAAGAAAAAGGTGTGCATCTCTTATTACTTCGTGAGAGAAGAAGAACAACGAAAGGTAGGAAGTTACAAAATAGGTACAATATTATCGTTACATTGACAATATCAATAGTTTGAGTAAAGCCTTAAGAATAATGTAGAAAATTAAGTAAAAAGGTGTGCATCTCTTATTACTTCCTGAGAGAAGAAGAATAACGAAAGGTAGAAAGTTACAGAATAGGTACAGTATTATCCTTACATTGGCAATAACAATAGTTTAAGTAAAGCCTTAAGATTAGTGTAGAAAATTAGGAAAAATGTGTGCATCTCTTATTACTTCCTGAGAGAAGAAGAATAACGAAAGGTAGAAAGTCAGAATAGGTACAGTATTATCCTTACATTGGCAATAACAATAGTTTAAGTAAAGCCTTAATAGTAATGAAGAAAATTAAGAAAAGTTGTGCATCTCTTATTACTTCGTGAGAGAAGAAGAATAACGAAAGGTAGAAAGTTACAGAATAGGTACAGTATCATCCTTACATTGGCAATAACAATAGTTTAAGTAAAGCCTTAAGAGTAATGTAGAAAATTAAGAAAAAGGTGTGCATCTCTTATTACTTCGTGAGAGAAGAAGAATAACGAAAGGTAGAAAGTTACAGAATAGGTACAGTATTATCCTTACATTGGCAATAACAATAGTTTAAGTAAAGCCTTAAGAGTAATGTAGAAAATTAAGAAAAAGTTGTGCATCTCTTATTACTTCGTGAGAGAAGAAGAATAACGAAAGGTAGAAAGTTACAGAATAGGTACAGTATCATCCTTACATTGGCAATAACAATAGTTTAAGTAAAGCCTTAAGAGTAATGTAGAAAATTAAGAAAAAGGTGTGCATCTCTTATTACTTCGTGAGAGAAGAAGAATAACGAAAGGTAAAAAGTTACAGAATAGGTACAGTATTATCCCTACATTGGCAATAACAATAGTTTAAGTAAAGCCTTAAGAGTAATGTAGAAAATTAAGCAAAAGGTGTGCATCTCTTATTACTTCGTGAGAGAAGAAGAATAACGAAAAGTAGAAAGTTACAGAATAGGTACAGTATTATCTTTACATTGGCAATAACAATAGTTTAAGTAAAGCCTTAAGAGTAATGTAGAAATTTAAAAAAAGGTGTGCATCTCTTATTACTTCGTGAGAGAAGAAGAATAACGAAAGGTAGAAAGTTACAGAATAGGTACAGTATTATCCTTACATTGGCAATAACAATAGTTTAAGTAAAGCCTTAAGAGTAATGTAGAAAATTAAGAAAAAGGTGTGCATCTCTTATTACTTCGTGAGAGAAGAAGAATAACGAAAGGTAGAAAGTTACAGAATAGGTACAGTATTATCCTTAAATTGGCAATAACAATAGTTTAAGTAAAGCCTTAAGATTAGTGTAGAAAATTAGGAAAAATGTGTGCATCTCTTATTACTTCCTGAGAGAAGAAGAATAACGAAAGGTAGAAAGTCAGAATAGGTACAGTATTATCCTTACATTGGCAATAACAATAGTTTAAGTAAAGCCTTAAGAGTAATGTAGGAAATTAAGAAAAAGGTGTGCATCTCTTATTACTTCTTGAGAGAAGAAGAATAACGAAAGGTAGAAAGTTACAGAATAGGTACAGGATTATCCTTACATTGGCAATAACAATAGTTTAAGTAAAGCCTTAAGAGTAATGTAGAAAATTAAGAAAAAGGTGTGCATCTCTTATTACTTCGTGAGAGAAGAAGAATAACGAAAGGTAGGAAGTTACAAAATAGGTACAGTATTATCCTTACATTGACAATATCAATAGTTTAAGTAAAGCCTTAAGAGTAATGTAGAAAATTAAGAAAAAGGTGTGCATCTCTTATTACTTCGTGAGAGAAGAAGAATAACGAAAGGTAGAAAGTTACAGAATAGGTACAGTATTATCCTTACATTGGCAATAACAATAGTTTAAGTAAAGCCTTAAGAGTAATGTAGAAAATTAAGATAAAGGTGTGCATCTCTTATTACTTCGTGAGAGAAGAAGAATAACGAAAGGTAGAAAGTTACAGAATAGGTACAGTATTATCCTTACATTGGCAATAACAATAGTTTAAGTAAAGCCTTAAGAGTAATGTAGAAAATTAAGAAAAAGGTGTGCATCTCTTATTACTTCGTGAGAGAAGAAGAATAACGAAAGGTAGAAAGTTACAGAATAGGTATAGTATTATCCTTACATTGGCAATAACAATAGTTTAAGTAAAGCTTTAAGAGTAATGTAGAAAATTAAGAAAAAGGTGTGCATCTCTTATTACTTCGTGAGAGAAGAAGAATAACGAAAGATAGAAAGTTACAGAATAGGTACAGTATTATCCTTAAATTGGCAATAACAATAGTTTAAGTAAAGCTTTAAGAGTAATGTAGAAAATTAAGAAAAAGGTGTGCATCTCTTATTACTTCCTGAGAGAAGAAGAATAACGAAAGGTAGAAAGTTACAGAATAGGTACAGTATTATCCTTACATTGGCAATAACAATAGTTTAAGTAAAGCTTTAAGAGTAATGTAGAAAATTAAGAAAAAGGTGTGCATCTCTTATTACTTCCTGAGAGAAGAAGAATAACGAAAGGTAGAAAGTTACAGAATAGGTACAGTATTATCCTTACAATGGCAATAACAATAGTTTAAGTAAAGCTTTAAGAGTAATGTAGAAAATTAAGAAAAATGTGTGCATCTCTTATTACTTCGTGAGAGAAGAAGAATAACGAAAGGTAGAAAGTTACAGAATAGGTACAGTATTATCCTTAAATTGGCAATAACAATAGTTTAAGTAAAGCTTTAAGAGTAATGTAGAAAATTAAGAAAAAGGTGTGCATCTCTTATTACTTCCTGAGAGAAGAAGAATAACGAAAGGTAGAAAGTTACAGAATAGGTACAGTATTATCCTTACATTGGCAATAACAATAGTTTAAGTAAAGCTTTAAGAGTAATGTAGAAAATTAAGAAAAAGGTGTGCATCTCTTATTACTTCCTGAGAGAAGAAGAATAACGAAAGGTAGAAAGTTACAGAATAGGTACAGTATTATCCTTACAATGGCAATAACAATAGTTTAAGTAAAGCTTTAAGAGTAATGTAGAAAATTAAGAAAAAGGTGTGCATCTCTTATTACTTCGTGAGAGAAGAAGAATAACGAAAGGTAGAAAGTTACAGAATAGGTACAGTATTATCCTTACATTGGCAATAACAATAGTTTAAGTAAAGCCTTAAGAGTAATGTAGAAAATTAAGAAAAAGGTGTGCATCTCTTATTACTTCGTGAGAGAAGAAGAATAACGAAAGGTAGAAAGTTACAGAATAGGTACAGTATTATCCTTACATTGGCAATAACAATAGTTTAAGTAAAGCCTTAAGAGTAATGTAGAAAATTAAGAAAAAGGTGTGCATCTCTTATTACTTCCTGCGAGAAGAAGAATAACGAAAGGTAGAAAGTTACAGAATAGGTACGGTATTATCCTTACATTGACAATATCAATAGTTTAAGTAAAGCCTTAAGAGTAATGTAGAAAATTAAGAAAAAGGTGTGCATCTCTTATTACTTCGTGAGAGAAGAAGAACAACGAAAGGTAGGAAGTTACAAAATAGGTACAGTATTATCGTTACATTGACAATATCAATAGTTTGAGTAAAGCCTTAAGAATAATGTAGAAAATTAAGTAAAAAGGTGTGCATCTCTTATTACTTCGTGAGAGAAGAAGAATAACGAAAGGTAGAAAGTTACAGAATAGGTACAGTATTATCCTTACATTGGCAATAACAATAGTTTAAGTAAAGCCTTAAGATTAGTGTAGAAAATTAGGAAAAATGTGTGCATCTCTTATTACTTCCTGAGAGAAGAAGAATAACGAAAGGTAGAAAGTCAGAATAGGTACAGTATTATCCTTACATTGGCAATAACAATAGTTTAAGTAAAGCCTTAAGAGTAATGAAGAAAATTAAGAAAAAGTTGTGCATCTCTTATTACTTCGTGAGAGAAGAAGAATAACGAAAGGTAGAAAGTTACAGAATAGGTACAGTATCATCCTTACATTGGCAATAACAATAGTTTAAGTAAAGCCTTAAGAGTAATGTAGAAAATTAAGAAAAAGGTGTGCATCTCTTATTACTTCGTGAGAGAAGAAGAATAACGAAAGGTAGAAAGTTACAGAATAGGTACAGTATTATCCTTACATTGGCAATAACAATAGTTTAAGTAAAGCCTTAAGAGTAATGTAGAAAATTAAGAAAAAGTTGTGCATCTCTTATTACTTCGTGAGAGAAGAAGAATAATGAAAGGTAGAAAGTTACAGAATAGGTACAGTATCATCCTTACATTGGCAATAACAATAGTTTAAGTAAAGCCTTAAGAGTAATGTAGAAAATTAAGAAAAAGGTGTGCATCTCTTATTACTTCGTGAGAGAAGAAGAATAACGAAAGGTAAAAAGTTACAGAATAGGTACAGTATTATCCCTACATTGGCAATAACAATAGTTTAAGTAAAGCCTTAAGAGTAATGTAGAAAATTAAGCAAAAGGTGTGCATCTCTTATTACTTCGTGAGAGAAGAAGAATAACGAAAAGTAGAAAGTTACAGAATAGGTACAGTATTATCTTTACATTGGCAATAACAATAGTTTAAGTAAAGCCTTAAGAGTAATGTAGAAATTTAAAAAAAGGTGTGCATCTCTTATTACTTCGTGAGAGAAGAAGAATAACGAAAGGTAGAAAGTTACAGAATAGGTACAGTATCATCCTTACATTGGCAATAACAATAGTTTAAGTAAAGCCTTAAGAGTAATGTAGAAAATTAAGAAAAAGGTGTGCATCTCTTATTACTTCGTGAGAGAAGAAGAATAACGAAAGGTAGAAAGTTACAGAATAGGTACAGTATTATCCTTACATTGGCAATAACAATAGTTTAAGTAAAGCCTTAAGAGTAATGTAGAAAATTAAGAAAAAGTTGTGCATCTCTTATTACTTCGTGAGAGAAGAAGAATAACGAAAGGTAGAAAGTTACAGAATAGGTACAGTATCATCCTTACATTGGCAATAACAATAGTTTAAGTAAAGCCTTAAGAGTAATGTAGAAAATTAAGAAAAAGGTGTGCATCTCTTATTACTTCGTGAGAGAAGAAGAATAACGAAAGGTAAAAAGTTACAGAATAGGTACAGTATTATCCCTACATTGGCAATAACAATAGTTTAAGTAAAGCCTTAAGAGTAATGTAGAAAATTAAGCAAAAGGTGTGCATCTCTTATTACTTCGTGAGAGAAGAAGAATAACGAAAAGTAGAAAGTTACAGAATAGGTACAGTATTATCTTTACATTGGCAATAACAATAGTTTAAGTAAAGCCTTAAGAGTAATGTAGAAATTTAAAAAAAGGTGTGCATCTCTTATTACTTCGTGAGAGAAGAAGAATAACGAAAGGTAGAAAGTTACAGAATAGGTACAGTATTATCCTTACATTGGCAATAACAATAGTTTAAGTAAAGCCTTAAGAGTAATGTAGAAAATTAAGAAAAAGGTGTGCATCTCTTATTACTTCGTGAGAGAAGAAGAATAACGAAAGGTAGAAAGTTACAGAATAGGTACAGTATTATCCTTAAATTGGCAATAACAATAGTTTAAGTAAAGCCTTAAGATTAGTGTAGAAAATTAGGAAAAATGTGTGCATCTCTTATTACTTCCTGAGAGAAGAAGAATAACGAAAGGTAGAAAGTCAGAATAGGTACAGTATTATCCTTACATTGGCAATAACAATAGTTTAAGTAAAGCCTTAAGAGTAATGTAGGAAATTAAGAAAAAGGTGTGCATCTCTTATTACTTCTTGAGAGAAGAAGAATAACGAAAGGTAGAAAGTTACAGAATAGGTACAGTATTATCCTTACATTGGCAATAACAATAGTTTAAGTAAAGCCTTAAGAGTAATGTAGAAAATTAAGAAAAAGGTGTGCATCTCTTATTACTTCGTGAGAGAAGAAGAATAACGAAAGGTAGGAAGTTACAAAATAGGTACAGTATTATCCTTACATTGACAATATCAATAGTTTAAGTAAAGCCTTAAGAGTAATGTAGAAAATTAAGAAAAAGGTGTGCATCTCTTATTACTTCGTGAGAGAAGAAGAATAACGAAAGGTAGAAAGTTACAGATTAGGTACAGTATTATCCTTACATTGGCAATAACAATAGTTTAAGTAAAGCCTTAAGAGTAATGTAGAAAATTAAGATAAAGGTGTGCATCTCTTATTACTTCGTGAGAGAAGAAGAATAACGAAAGGTAGAAAGTTACAGAATAGGTACAGTATTATCCTTACATTGGCAATAACAATAGTTTAAGTAAAGCCTTAAGAGTAATGTAGAAAATTAAGAAAAAGGTGTGCATCTCTTATTACTTCGTGAGAGAAGAAGAATAACGAAAGGTAGAAAGTTACAGAATAGGTATAGTATTATCCTTACATTGGCAATAACAATAGTTTAAGTAAAGCCTTAAGAGTAATGTAGAAAATTAAGACAAACGTGTGCATCTCTTATCACTTCGTGAGAGAAGAAGAATAACGAAAGATAGAAAGTTACAGAATAGGTACAGTATTATCCTTAAATTGGCAATAACAATAGTTTAAGTAAAGCTTTAAGAGTAATGTAGAAAATTAAGAAAAAGGTGTGCATCTCTTATTACTTCCTGAGAGAAGAAGAATAACGAAAGGTAGAAAGTTACAGAATAGGTACAGTATTATCCTTACATTGGCAATAACAATAGTTTAAGTAAAGCTTTAAGAGTAATGTAGAAAATTAAGAAAAAGGTGTGCATCTCTTATTACTTCCTGAGAGAAGAAGAATAACGAAAGGTAGAAAGTTACAGAATAGGTACAGTATTATCCTTACAATGGCAATAACAATAGTTTAAGTAAAGCTTTAAGAGTAATGTAGAAAATTAAGAAAAAGGTGTGCATCTCTTATTACTTCGTGAGAGAAGAAGAATAACGAAAGGTAGAAAGTTACAGAATAGGTACAGTATTATCCTTAAATTGGCAATAACAATAGTTTAAGTAAAGCTTTAAGAGTAATGTAGAAAATTAAGAAAAAGGTGTGCATCTCTTATTACTTCCTGAGAGAAGAAGAATAACGAAAGGTAGAAAGTTACAGAATAGGTACAGTATTATCCTTACATTGGCAATAACAATAGTTTAAGTAAAGCTTTAAGAGTAATGTAGAAAATTAAGAAAAAGGTGTGCATCTCTTATTACTTCCTGAGAGAAGAAGAATAACGAAAGGTAGAAAGTTACAGAATAGGTACAGTATTATCCTTACAATGGCAATAACAATAGTTTAAGTAAAGCTTTAAGAGTAATGTAGAAAATTAAGAAAAAGGTGTGCATCTCTTATTACTTCGTGAGAGAAGAAGAATAACGAAAGGTAGAAAGTTACAGAATAGGTACAGTATTATCCTTACATTGGCAATAACAATAGTTTAAGTAAAGCCTTAAGAGTAATGTAGAAAATTAAGAAAAAGGTGTGCATCTCTTATTACTTCGTGAGAGAAGAAGAATAACGAAAGGTAGAAAGTTACAGAATAGGTACAGTATTATCCTTACATTGGCAATAACAATAGTTTAAGTAAAGCCTTAAGAGTAATGTAGAAAATTAAGAAAAAGGTGTGCATCTCTTATTACTTCCTGCGAGAAGAAGAATAACGAAAGGTAGAAAGTTACAGAATAGGTACGGTATTATCCTTACATTGACAATATCAATAGTTTAAGTAAAGCCTTAAGAGTAATGTAGAAAATTAAGAAAAAGGTGTGCATCTCTTATTACTTCGTGAGAGAAGAAGAATAACGAAAGGTAGAAAGTTACAGAATAGGTATAGTATTATCCTTACATTGGCAATAACAATAGTTTAAGTAAAGCCTTAAGAGTAATGTAGAAAATTAAGACAAACGTGTGCATCTCTTATCACTTCGTGAGAGAAGAAGAATAACGAAAGATAGAAAGTTACAGAATAGGTACAGTATTATCCTTAAATTGGCAATAACAATAGTTTAAGTAAAGCTTTAAGAGTAATGTAGAAAATTAAGAAAAAGGTGTGCATCTCTTATTACTTCCTGAGAGAAGAAGAATAACGAAAGGTAGAAAGTTACAGAATAGGTACAGTATTATCCTTACATTGGCAATAACAATAGTTTAAGTAAAGCTTTAAGAGTAATGTAGAAAATTAAGAAAAAGGTGTGCATCTCTTATTACTTCCTGAGAGAAGAAGAATAACGAAAGGTAGAAAGTTACAGAATAGGTACAGTATTATCCTTACAATGGCAATAACAATAGTTTAAGTAAAGCTTTAAGAGTAATGTAGAAAATTAAGAAAAAGGTGTGCATCTCTTATTACTTCGTGAGAGAAGAAGAATAACGAAAGGTAGAAAGTTACAGAATAGGTACAGTATTATCCTTAAATTGGCAATAACAATAGTTTAAGTAAAGCTTTAAGAGTAATGTAGAAAATTAAGAAAAAGGTGTGCATCTCTTATTACTTCCTGAGAGAAGAAGAATAACGAAAGGTAGAAAGTTACAGAATAGGTACAGTATTATCCTTACATTGGCAATAACAATAGTTTAAGTAAAGCTTTAAGAGTAATGTAGAAAATTAAGAAAAAGGTGTGCATCTCTTATTACTTCCTGAGAGAAGAAGAATAACGAAAGGTAGAAAGTTACAGAATAGGTACAGTATTATCCTTACAATGGCAATAACAATAGTTTAAGTAAAGCTTTAAGAGTAATGTAGAAAATTAAGAAAAAGGTGTGCATCTCTTATTACTTCGTGAGAGAAGAAGAATAACGAAAGGTAGAAAGTTACAGAATAGGTACAGTATTATCCTTACATTGGCAATAACAATAGTTTAAGTAAAGCCTTAAGAGTAATGTAGAAAATTAAGAAAAAGGTGTGCATCTCTTATTACTTCGTGAGAGAAGAAGAATAACGAAAGGTAGAAAGTTACAGAATAGGTACAGTATTATCCTTACATTGGCAATAACAATAGTTTAAGTAAAGCCTTAAGAGTAATGTAGAAAATTAAGAAAAAGGTGTGCATCTCTTATTACTTCCTGCGAGAAGAAGAATAACGAAAGGTAGAAAGTTACAGAATAGGTACGGTATTATCCTTACATTGACAATATCAATAGTTTAAGTAAAGCCTTAAGAGTAATGTAGAAAATTAAGAAAAAGGTGTGCATCTCTTATTACTTCGTGAGAGAAGAAGAACAACGAAAGGTAGGAAGTTACAAAATAGGTACAGTATTATCGTTACATTGACAATATCAATAGTTTGAGTAAAGCCTTAAGAATAATGTAGAAAATTAAGTAAAAAGGTGTGCATCTCTTATTACTTCCTGAGAGAAGAAGAATAACGAAAGGTAGAAAGTTACAGAATAGGTACAGTATTATCCTTACATTGGCAATAACAATAGTTTAAGTAAAGCCTTAAGATTAGTGTAGAAAATTAGGAAAAATGTGTGCATCTCTTATTACTTCCTGAGAGAAGAAGAATAACGAAAGGTAGAAAGTCAGAATAGGTACAGTATTATCCTTACATTGGCAATAACAATAGTATAAGTAAAGCCTTAAGAGTAATGAAGAAAATTAAGAAAAAGTTGTGCATCTCTTATTACTTCGTGAGAGAAGAAGAATAACGAAAGGTAGAAAGTTACAGAATAGGTACAGTATCATCCTTACATTGGCAATAACAATAGTTTAAGTAAAGCCTTAAGAGTAATGTAGAAAATTAAGAAAAAGGTGTGCATCTCTTATTACTTCGTGAGAGAAGAAGAATAACGAAAGGTAGAAAGTTACAGAATAGGTACAGTATTATCCTTACATTGGCAATAACAATAGTTTAAGTAAAGCCTTAAGAGTAATGTAGAAAATTAAGAAAAAGTTGTGCATCTCTTATTACTTCGTGAGAGAAGAAGAATAACGAAAGGTAGAAAGTTACAGAATAGGTACAGTATCATCCTTACATTGGCAATAACAATAGTTTAAGTAAAGCCTTAAGAGTAATGTAGAAAATTAAGAAAAAGGTGTGCATCTCTTATTACTTCGTGAGAGAAGAAGAATAACGAAAGGTAAAAAGTTACAGAATAGGTACAGTATTATCCCTACATTGGCAATAACAATAGTTTAAGTAAAGCCTTAAGAGTAATGTAGAAAATTAAGCAAAAGGTGTGCATCTCTTATTACTTCGTGAGAGAAGAAGAATAACGAAAAGTAGAAAGTTACAGAATAGGTACAGTATTATCTTTACATTGGCAATAACAATAGTTTAAGTAAAGCCTTAAGAGTAATGTAGAAATTTAAAAAAAGGTGTGCATCTCTTATTACTTCGTGAGAGAAGAAGAATAACGAAAGGTAGAAAGTTACAGAATAGGTACAGTATTATCCTTACATTGGCAATAACAATAGTTTAAGTAAAGCCTTAAGAGTAATGTAGAAAATTAAGAAAAAGGTGTGCATCTCTTATTACTTCGTGAGAGAAGAAGAATAACGAAAGGTAGAAAGTTACAGAATAGGTACAGTATTATCCTTAAATTGGCAATAACAATAGTTTAAGTAAAGCCTTAAGATTAGTGTAGAAAATTAGGAAAAATGTGTGCATCTCTTATTACTTCCTGAGAGAAGAAGAATAACGAAAGGTAGAAAGTCAGAATAGGTACAGTATTATCCTTACATTGGCAATAACAATAGTTTAAGTAAAGCCTTAAGAGTAATGTAGGAAATTAAGAAAAAGGTGTGCATCTCTTATTACTTCTTGAGAGAAGAAGAATAACGAAAGGTAGAAAGTTACAGAATAGGTACAGTATTATCCTTACATTGGCAATAACAATAGTTTAAGTAAAGCCTTAAGAGTAATGTAGAAAATTAAGAAAAAGGTGTGCATCTCTTATTACTTCGTGAGAGAAGAAGAATAACGAAAGGTAGGAAGTTACAAAATAGGTACAGTATTATCCTTACATTGACAATATCAATAGTTTAAGTAAAGCCTTAAGAGTAATGTAGAAAATTAAGAAAAAGGTGTGCATCTCTTATTACTTCGTGAGAGAAGAAGAATAACGAAAGGTAGAAAGTTACAGAATAGGTACAGTATTATCCTTACATTGGCAATAACAATAGTTTAAGTAAAGCCTTAAGAGTAATGTAGAAAATTAAGATAAAGGTGTGCATCTCTTATTACTTCGTGAGAGAAGAAGAATAACGAAAGGTAGAAAGTTACAGAATAGGTACAGTATTATCCTTACATTGGCAATAACAATAGTTTAAGTAAAGCCTTAAGAGTAATGTAGAAAATTAAGAAAAAGGTGTGCATCTCTTATTACTTCGTGAGAGAAGAAGAATAACGAAAGGTAGAAAGTTACAGAATAGGTATAGTATTATCCTTACATTGGCAATAACAATAGTTTAAGTAAAGCCTTAAGAGTAATGTAGAAAATTAAGACAAACGTGTGCATCTCTTATCACTTCGTGAGAGAAGAAGAATAACGAAAGATAGAAAGTTACAGAATAGGTACAGTATTATCCTTAAATTGGCAATAACAATAGTTTAAGTAAAGCTTTAAGAGTAATGTAGAAAATTAAGAAAAAGGTGTGCATCTCTTATTACTTCCTGAGAGAAGAAGAATAACGAAAGGTAGAAAGTTACAGAATAGGTACAGTATTATCCTTACATTGGCAATAACAATAGTTTAAGTAAAGCTTTAAGAGTAATGTAGAAAATTAAGAAAAAGGTGTGCATCTCTTATTACTTCCTGAGAGAAGAAGAATAACGAAAGGTAGAAAGTTACAGAATAGGTACAGTATTATCCTTACAATGGCAATAACAATAGTTTAAGTAAAGCTTTAAGAGTAATGTAGAAAATTAAGAAAAAGGTGTGCATCTCTTATTACTTCGTGAGAGAAGAAGAATAACGAAAGGTAGAAAGTTACAGAATAGGTACAGTATTATCCTTAAATTGGCAATAACAATAGTTTAAGTAAAGCTTTAAGAGTAATGTAGAAAATTAAGAAAAAGGTGTGCATCTCTTATTACTTCCTGAGAGAAGAAGAATAACGAAAGGTAGAAAGTTACAGAATAGGTACAGTATTATCCTTACATTGGCAATAACAATAGTTTAAGTAAAGCTTTAAGAGTAATGTAGAAAATTAAGAAAAAGGTGTGCATCTCTTATTACTTCCTGAGAGAAGAAGAATAACGAAAGGTAGAAAGTTACAGAATAGGTACAGTATTATCCTTACAATGGCAATAACAATAGTTTAAGTAAAGCTTTAAGAGTAATGTAGAAAATTAAGAAAAAGGTGTGCATCTCTTATTACTTCGTGAGAGAAGAAGAATAACGAAAGGTAGAAAGTTACAGAATAGGTACAGTATTATCCTTACATTGGCAATAACAATAGTTTAAGTAAAGCCTTAAGAGTAATGTAGAAAATTAAGAAAAAGGTGTGCATCTCTTATTACTTCGTGAGAGAAGAAGAATAACGAAAGGTAGAAAGTTACAGAATAGGTACAGTATTATCCTTACATTGGCAATAACAATAGTTTAAGTAAAGCCTTAAGAGTAATGTAGAAAATTAAGAAAAAGGTGTGCATCTCTTATTACTTCCTGCGAGAAGAAGAATAACGAAAGGTAGAAAGTTACAGAATAGGTACGGTATTATCCTTACATTGACAATATCAATAGTTTAAGTAAAGCCTTAAGAGTAATGTAGAAAATTAAGAAAAAGGTGTGCATCTCTTATTACTTCGTGAGAGAAGAAGAATAACGAAAGGTAGAAAGTTACAGAATAGGTACAGTATTATCTTTACATTGGCAATAACAATAGTTTAAGTAAAGCCTTAAGAGTAATGTAGAAAATTAAGATAAAGGTGTGCATCTCTTATTATTTCGTGAGAGAAGAAGAATAACGAAAGGTAGAAAGTTACAGAATAGGTACAGTATTATCCTTACATTGGCAATAACAATAGTTTAAGTAAAGCCTTAAGAGTAATGTAGAAAATTAAGAAAAAGGTGTGCATCTCTTATTACTTCGTGAGAGAAGAAGAATAACGAAAGGTAGAAAGTTACAGAATAGGTATAGTATTATCCTTACATTGGCAATAACAATAGTTTAAGTAGAGCCTTAAGAGTAATGTAGAAAATTAAGAAAAACGTGTGCATCTCTTATCACTTCGTGAGAGAAGAAGAATAACGAAAGATACAAAGTTACAGAATAGGTACAGTATTATCCTTAAATTGGCAATAACAATAGTTTAAGTAAAGCTTTAAGAGTAATGTAGAAAATTAGGAAAAAGGTGTGCATCTCTTATTACTTCCTGAGAGAAGAAGAATAACGAAAGGTAGAAAGTTACAGAATAGGTACAGTATTATCCTTACATTGGCAATAACAATAGTTTAAGTAAAGCTTTAAGAGTAATGTAGAAAATTAAGAAAAAGGTGTGCATCTCTTATTACTTCGTGAGAGAAGAAGAATAACGAAAGGTAGAAAGTTACAGAATAGGTACAGTATTATCCTTACATTGGCAATAACAATAGTTTAAGTAAAGCCTTAAGAGTAATGTAGAAAATTAAGAAAAAGGTGTGCATCTCTTATTACTTCGTGAGAGAAGAAGAATAACGAAATGTAGAAAGTTACAGAATAGGTACAGTATTATCCTTACATTGGCAATAACAATAGTTTAAGTAAAGCCTTAAGAGTAATGTAGAAAATTAAGAAAAAGGTGTGCATCTCTTATTACTTCCTGCGAGAAGAAGAATAACGAAAGGTAGAAAGTTACAGAATAGGTACGGTATTATCCTTACATTGGCAATAACAATAGTTTAAGTAAAGCCTTAAGAGTAATGTAGAAAATTAAGAAAAAGGGGTGCATCTCTTATTACTTCGTGAGAGAAGAAGAACAACGAAAGGTAGGAAGTTACAAAATAGGTACAGTATTATCCTTACATTGACAATATCAATAGTTTGAGTAAAGCCTTAAGAATAATGTAGAAAATTAAGTAAAAAGGTGTGCATCTCTTATTACTTCCTGAGAGAAGAAGAATAACGAAAGGTAGAAAGTTACAGAATAGGTACAGTATTATCCTTACATTGGCAATAACAATAGTTTAAGTAAAGCCTTAAGAGTAATGTAGAAAATTAAGAAAAAGGTGTGCATCTCTTATTACTTCGTGAGAGAAGAAGACTAACGAAAGGTAAAAAGTTACAGAATAGGTACAGTATTATCCTTACATTGGCAATAACAATAGTTTAAGTAAAGCCTTAAGAGTAATGTAGAAAATTAAGAGAAAGGTGTGCATCTCTTATTACTTCGTGAGAGAAGAAGAATAACGAAAGGTAGAAAGTTACAGAATAGGTACAGTATTATCCTTACATTGGCAATAACAATAGTTTAAGTAAAGCCTTAAGGGTAATGTAGAAAATTAAGAAAAAGTTGTGCATCTCTTATTACTTCGTGAGAGAAGAAGAATAACGAAAGGTAGAAAGTTACAGAATAGGTACAGTATCATCCTTACATTGGCAATAACAATAGTTTAAGTAAAGCCTTAAGAGTAATGTAGAAAATTAAGAAAAAGGTGTGCATCTCTTATTACTTCGTGAGAGAAGAAGAATAACGAAAGGTAAAAAGTTACAGAATAGGTACAGTATTATCCCTACATTGGCAATAACAATAGTTTAAGTAAAGCCTTAAGAGTAATGTAGAAAATTAAGCAAAAGGTGTGCAACTCTTATTACTTCGTGAGAGAAGAAGAATAACGAAAAGTAGAAAGTTACAGAATAGGTACAGTATTATCTTTACATTGGCAATAACAATAGTTTAAGTAAAGCCTTAAGAGTAATGTAGAAAATTAAGAAAAAGGTGTGCATCTCTTATTACTTCGTGAGAGAAGAAGAATAACGAAAGGTAGAAAGTTACAGAATAGGTACAGTATTATCCCTAAATTGGCAATAACAATAGTTTAAGTAAAGCCTTAAGAGTAATGTAGAAAATTAAGAAAAAGTTGTGCATCTCTTATTACTTCCTGAGAGAAGAAGAATAACTAAAGGTAGAAAGGTACAAAATCGGTACAGTATTATCCTTACATTGGCAATAACAATAGTTTAAGTAAAGCCTTAAGAGTAATGTAGAAAATTAAGATAAAGGTGTGCATCTCTTATTACTTCGTGAGAGAAGAAGAACAACGAAAGGTAGAAAGTTACAGAATAGGTACAGTATTATCCTTACATTGGCAATAACAATAGTTTAAGTAAAGCCTTAAGAGTAATGTAGAAAATTAAGAAAAAGGTGTGCATCTCTTATTACTTCGTGAGAGAAGAAGAATAACGAAAGGTAGAAAGTTACAGAATAGGTATAGTATTATCCTTACATTGGCAATAACAATAGTTTAAGTAAAGCCTTAAGAGTAATGTAGAAAATTAAGACAAACGTGTGCATCTCTTATCACTTCGTGAGAGAAGAAGAATAACGAAAGATAGAAAGTTACAGAATAGGTACAGTATTATCCTTGAATTGGCAATAACAATAGTTTAAGTAAAGCTTTAAGAGTAATGTAGAAAATTAAGAAAAAGGTGTGCATCTCTTATTACTTCCTGAGAGAAGAAGAATAACGAAAGGTAGAAAGTTACAGAATAGGTACAGTATTATCCTTACAATGGCAATAACAATAGTTTAAGTAAAGCTTTAAGAGTAATGTAGAAAATTAAGAAAAAGGTGTGCATCTCTTATTACTTCGTGAGAGAAGAAGAATAACGAAAGGTAGAAAGTTACAGAATAGGTACAGTATTATCCTATCATTGGCAATAACAATAGTTTAAGTAAAGCCTTAAGAGTAATGTAGAAAATTAAGAAAAAGGTGTGCATCTCTTATTACTTCGTGAGAGAAGAAGAATAACGAAAGGTAGAAAGTTACAGAATAGGTACAGTATTATCCTTACATTGGCAATAACAATAGTTTAAGTAAAGCCTTAAGAGTAATGTAGAAAATTAAGAAAAAGGTGTGCATCTCTTATTACTTCCTGCGAGAAGAAGAATAACGAAAGGTAGAAAGTTACAGAATAGGTACGGTATTATCCTTACATTGACAATATCAATAGTTTAAGTAAAGCCTTAAGAGTAATGTAGAAAATTAAGATAAAGGTGTGCATCTCTTATTATTTCGTGAGAGAAGAAGAATAACGAAAGGTAGAAAGTTACAGAATAGGTACAGTATTATCCTTACATTGGCAATAACAATAGTTTAAGTAAAGCCTTAAGAGTAATGTAGAAAATTAAGAAAAAGGTGTGCATCTCTTATTACTTCGTGAGAGAAGAAGAATAACGAAAGGTAGAAAGTTACAGAATAGGTATAGTATTATCCTTACATTGGCAATAACAATAGTTTAAGTAAAGCCTTAAGAGTAATGTAGAAAATTAAGAAAAACGTGTGCATCTCTTATCACTTCGTGAGAGAAGAAGAATAACGAAAGATAGAAAGTTACAGAATAGGTACAGTATTATCCTTAAATTGGCAATAACAATAGTTTAAGTAAAGCTTTAAGAGTAATGTAGAAAATTAAGAAAAAGTTGTGCATCTCTTATTACTTCCTGAGAGAAGAAGAATAACGAAAGGTAGAAAGTTACAGAATAGGTACAGTATTATCCTTACATTGGCAATAGCAATAATTTAAGTAAAGCTTTAAGAGTAATGTAGAAAATTAAGAAAAAGGTGTGCATCTCTTATTACTTCGTGAGAGAAGAAGAATAACGAAAGGTAGAAAGTTATAGAATAGGTACAGTATTATCCTTACATTGGCAATAACAATAGTTTAAGTAAAGCCTTAAGAGTAATGTAGAAAATTAAGAAAAAGGTGTGCATCTCTTATTACTTCGTGAGAGAAGAAGAATAACGAAAGGTAGAAAGTTACAGAATAGGTACAGTATTATCCTTACATTGGCAATAACAATAGTTTAAGTAAAGCCTTAAGAGTAATGTAGAAAATTAAGAAAAAGGTGTGCATCTCTTATTACTTCCTGCGAGAAGAAGAATAACGAAAGGTAGAAAGTTACAGAATAGGTACGGTATTATCCTTACATTGGCAATAACAATAGTTTAAGTAAAGCCTTAAGAGTAATGTAGAAAATTAAGAAAAAGGGGTGCATCTCTTATTACTTCGTGAGAGAAGAAGAACAACGAAAGGTAGGAAGTTACAAAATAGGTACAGTATTATCCTTACATTGACAATATCAATAGTTTGAGTAAAGCCTTAAGAATAATGTAGAAAATTAAGTAAAAAGGTGTGCATCTCTTATTACTTCCTGAGAGAAGAAGAATAACGAAAGGTAGAAAGTTACAGAATAGGTACAGTATTATCCTTACATTGGCAATAACAATAGTTTAAGTAAAGCCTTAAGAGTAATGTAGAAAATTAAGAAAAAGGTGTGCATCTCTTATTACTTCGTGAGAGAAGAAGACTAACGAAAGGTAAAAAGTTACAGAATAGGTACAGTATTATCCTTACATTGGCAATAACAATAGTTTAAGTAAAGCCTTAAGAGTAATGTAGAAAATTAAGAGAAAGGTGTGCATCTTTTATTACTTCGTGAGAGAAGAAGAATAACGAAAGGTAGAAAGTTACAGAATAGGTACAGTATTATCCTTACATTGGCAATAACAATAGTTTAAGTAAAGCCTTAAGAGTAATGTAGAAAATTAAGAAAAAGTTGTGCATCTCTTATTACTTCGTGAGAGAAGAAGAATAACGAAAGGTAGAAAGTTACAGAATAGGTACAGTATCATCCTTACATTGGCAATAACAATAGTTTAAATAAAGCCTTAAGAGTAATGTAGAAAATTAAGAAAAAGGTGTGAATCTCTTATTACTTCGTGAGAGAAGAAGAATAACGAAAGGTAAAATGTTACAGAATAGGTACAGTATTATCCCTACATTGGCAATAACAATAGTTTAAGTAAAGCCTTAAGAGTAATGTAGAAAATTAAGCAAGAGGTGTGCATCTCTTATTACTTCGTGAGAGAAGAAGAATAACGAAAAGTAGAAAGTTACAGAATAGGTACAGTATTATCCTTACATTGACAATATCAATAGTTTAAGTAAAGCCTTAAGAGTAATGTAGAAAATTAAGAAAAATGTGTGCATCTCTTATTACTTCATGAGAGAAGAAGAATAACGAAAGGTAGAAAGTTACAGAATAGGTACAGTATTATCCTTACATTGGCAATAACAATAGTTTAAGTAAAGCCTTAAGAGTAATGTAGAAAATTAAGAAAAAGGTGTGCATCTCTTATTACTTCGTGAGAGAAGAAGAATAACGAAATGTAAAAAGTTACAGAATAGGTACAGTATTATCCTTACATTGGCAATAACAATAGTTTAAGTAAAGCCTTAAGAGTAATGTAGAAAATTAAAAAAAAGTTGTGCATCTCTTATTACTTCGTGAGAGAAGAAGAATAACGAAAGGTAGAAAGTTACAGAATAGGTACAGTATCATCCTTACATTGGCAATAACAATAGTTTAAGTAAAGCCTTAAGAGTAATGTAGAAAATTAAAAAAAGGTGTGCATCTCTTATTACTTTTTGAGAGAAGAAGAATAACGAAAGGTAGAAAGTTACAGAATAGGTACAGTATTATCCTTACATTGGCAATAACAATAGTTTAAGTAAAGCCTTAAGAGTAATGTAGAAAACTAAGAAAAAGGTGTGCATCTCTTATTACTTCCTGAGAGAAGAAGAATAACGAAAGGTAGAAAGATACAGAATAGGTACAGTATTATCCTTACATTGGCAATAACAATAGTTTAAGTAAAGCCTTAAGAGTAATGTAGAAAATTAGGAAAAAGGTGTGCATCTCTTATTAGTTCGTGAGAGAAGAAGAATAACGAAAGGTAAAAAGTTACAGAATAGGTACAGTATTATCCTTACATTGGCAATAACAATAGTTTAAGTAAAGCCTTAAGAGTAATATAGAAAATTAAGAAAAAGGTGTGCATCTCTTATTACTTCGTGAGAGAAGACGAATAACGAAAGGTAGAAAGTTACAGAATAGGTACAGTATTATCCTTACATTGACAATATCAATAGTTTAAGTAAAGCCTTAAGAATAATGTAGAAAATTAAGAAAAAGGTGTGCATCTCTTATTACTTCCTGAGAGAAGAAGAATAACGAAAGGTAGAAAGTTACAGAATAGGTACAGTATTATCCTTACATTGGCAATAACAATAGTTTAAGTAAAGCCTTAAGAGTAATGTAGACAATTAAGAAAAAGGTGTGCATCTCTTATTACTTCGTGAGAGAAGAAGAATAACGAAAGGTAGGAAGTTACAAAATAGGTACAGTATTATCCTTACATTGACAATAACAACAGTTTAAGTAAAGCCTTAAGTGTAATGTAGAAAATTAGGAAAAAGGTGTTTATCTCTTATTACTTCCTGAGAGAAGAAGAATAACGAAAGGTAGAAAGTTACAGAATAGGTACAGTATTATCCTTACATTGGCAATAACAATAGTTTAAGTAAAGCCTTAAGAGTAATGTAGAAAATTAAGAAAAAGTTGTGCATCTCTTATTACTTCGTGAGAGAAGAAGAATAACGAAAGGTATAAAGTTACAGAATAGGTACAGTATTATCCTTACATTGGCAATAACAATAGTTTAAGTAAAGCCTTAAGAGTAATGTAGAAAATTAAGAAAAACGTATGCATCTCTTATCACTTCGTGAGAGAAGAAGAATAACAAACGGTAGGAATTTACAAAATAGGTACAGTATTATCCTTACATTGACAATATCAATAGTTTAAGTAAAGCCTTAAGAATAATGTAGAAAATTAAGAAAAAGGTGTGCATCTCTTATTACTTCCTGAGAGAAGAAGAATAACGAAAGGTAGAAAGTTACAGAATAGGTACAGTATTATCCTTACATTGGCAATAACAATAGTTTAAATAAAGCCTTAAGAGTAATGTAGAAAATTAAGAAAAAGGTGTGCATCTCTTATTACTTCGTGAGAGAAGAAGAATAACGAAAGGTAAAAAGTTACAGATTAGGTACAGTATTATCCTATCATTGGCAATAACAATAGTTTAAGTAAAGCCTTAAGAGTAATGTAGAAAATTAAGAAAAAGGTGTGCATCTCTTATTACTTCGTGAGAGAAGAAGAATAACGAAAGGTAAAAAGTTACAGAATAGGTACAGTATAATCCTTACATTGGCAATAACAATAGTTTAAGTAAAGCCTTAAGAGTAATGTAGAAAATTAAGAAAAAGGTGTGCATCTCTTATTACTTCGTGAGAGAAGAAGAATAACGAAAGGTAGAAAGTTACAGAATAGGTACAGTATTATCCTTACATTGGCAATAACAATAGTTTAAGTAAAGCCTTAAGAGTAATGTAGAAAATTAAGAAAAAGGTGTGCATCTCTTATTACTTCGTGGGAGAAGAAGAAGAACGAAAGGTAGAAAGTTACAGAATAGGTACAGTATTATCCTTACATTGGCAATAACAATAGTTTAAGTAAAGCCTTAAGAGTAATGTAGAAAATTAAGAAAAAGGTGTGCATCTCTTATTACTTCGTGAGAGAAGAAGAATAACGAAAGGTAAAAAGTTACAGAATAGGTACAGTATTATCCTTACATTGGCAATAACAATAGTTCAAGTAAAGCCTTAGGAGTAATGTAGAAAATTAAGAAAAAGGTGTGCATCTCTTATTACTTCGTGAGAGAAGAAGAATAACGAAAGGTAAAAAGTTACAGAATAGGTACAGTATTATCCTTACATTGGCAATAACAATAGTTTAAGTAAAGCCTTAAGAGTAATGTAGAAAATTAAGAAAAAGGTGTGCATCTCTTATTACTTCGTGAGAGAAGAAGAATAACGAAAGGTAGAAAGTTACAGAATAGGTACAGTATTATCCTTACATTGACAATAACAATAGTTTAAGTAAAGCCTTAAGAGTAATGTAGAAAATTAAGAAAAAGATGTGCATCTCTTATTACTTCGTGAGAGAAGAAGAAGAACGAAAGGTAGAAAGTTACAGAATAGGTACAGTATTATCCTTACATTGGCAATAACAATAGTTTAAGTAAAGCCTTAAGATTAATGTAGAAAATTAAGAAAAAGTTGTGCATCTCTTATTACTTCGTGAGAGAAGAAGAATAACGAAAGGTAGAAAGTTACAGAATAGGTACAGTATTATCCTTACATTGGCAATAACAATAGTTTAAGTAAAGCCTTAAGAGTAATGTAGAAAATTAAGAAAAAGGTGTGCATCTCTTATTATTTCGTGAGAGAAGAAGAATAACGAAAGGTAGAAAGTTACAGGATAGGTCAGTATTATCCTTACATTGACAATAACAATAGTTTAAGTAAAGCCTTAAGAGTAATGTAGAAAATTAAGGAAAAGGTGTGCATCTCTTATTACTTCGTGAGAGAAGAAGAATAACGAAAGGTAGGAAGTTACAGAATAGGTACAGTATTATCCTTACATTGACAATAACAATAGTTTAAGTAAAGCCTTAAGAGTAATGTAGAAAATTAAGAAAAAGGTGTGCATCTCTTATTACTTCGTGAGAGAAGTAGAATAACGAAGGGTAGAAAGTTACAGAATAGGTACAGTATTATCCTTACATTGGCAATAACAATAGTTTAAGTAAAGCCTTAAGAGTAATGTAGAAAATTAAGAAAAAGGTGTGCATCTCTTATTACTTCGTGAGAGATGAAGAATAACGAAAGGTAGAAAGTTACAGAATAGGTATAGTATTATCCTTACATTGGCAATAACAACTGTTTAAGTAAAACCTTAAGAGTAATGTAGAAAATTAAGAAAAAGGTGTGCATCTCTTATCACTTCGTGAGAGAAGAAGAATAACGAAAGATAGAAAGTTACAGAATAGGTACAGTATTATCCTTAAATTGGCAATAACAATAGTTTAAGTAAAGCCTTAAGAGTAATGTAGAAAATTAAGAAAAAGGTGTGCTTCTCTTATTACTTCCTGAGAGAAGAAGAATACCGAAAGGTAGAAAGTTACAGAATCGGTATAGTATTATCCTTACATTGGCAATAACAATAGTTTAAGTAAAGCCTTAAGAGTAATGTAGAAAATTAAGAAAAAGGTGTGCATCTCTTATTACTTCGTGAGAGAAGAAGAATAACAAAAGGTAGCAAGTTACAAAATAGGTACAGTATTATCCTTACATTGACAATATCAATAGTTTAAGTAAAGCCTTAAGAGTAATGTAGAAAATTAAGAAAAATGTGTGCATCTCTTATTACTTCATGAGAGAAGAAGAATAACGAAATGTAAAAAGTTACAGAATAGGTACAGTATTATCCTTACATTGGCAATAACAATAGTTTAAGTAAAGCCTTAAGAGTAATGTAGAAAATTAAAAAAAAGGTGTGCATCTCTTATTACTTCCTGCGAGAAGAAGAATAACGAAAGGTAGAAAGTTACAGAATAGGTACAGTATTATCCTTACATTGGCAATAACAATAGTTTAAGTAAAGCCTTAAGAGTAATGTAGAAAATTAAGAAAAAGGTGAGCATCTCTTATTACTTCGTGAGAGAAGAAGAATAACGAAAGGTAGGAAGTTACAAAATAGGTACAGTATTATCCTTACATTGACAATATCAATAGTTTAAGTAAAGCCTTAAGAGTAATGTAGAAAATTAAGAAAAAGGTGTGCATCTCTTATTACTTCCTGAGAGAAGAAGAATAACGAAAGGTAGAAAGTTACAGAATAGGTACAGTATTATCCTCACATTGGCAATAACAATAGTTTAAGTAAAGCCTTAAGAGTAATGTAGAAAATTAAGAAAAAGGTGTGCATCTCTTATTACTTCGTGAGAGAAGAAGAATAACGAAAGGTAGAAAGTTACAGAATCGGTACAGTATTATCCTTACATTGGCAATAACAATAGTTTAAGTAAAGCATTAAGAGTAATGTAGAAAATTAAGAAAAAGGTGTGCATCTCTTATTACTTCCTGCGAGAAGAAGAATAACGAAAGGTAGAAAGTTACAGAATAGGTACAGTATTATCCTTACATTGGCAATAACAATAGTTTAAGTAAAGCCTTAAGAGTAATGTAGAAAATTAAGAAAAAGGTGTGCATCTCTTATTACTTCGTGAGAGAAGAAGAATAACGAAAGGTAGAAAGTTACAGAATAGGTACAGTATTATCCTTACATTGGCAATAACAATAGTTTAAGTAAAGCCTTAAGAGTAATGTAGAAAATTAAGAAAAAGGAGTGCATCTCTTATTACTTCCTGCGAGAAGAAGAATAACGAAAGGTAGAAAATTACAGAATAGGTACAGTATTATCCTTACATTGGCAATAACAATAGTTTAAGTAAAGCCTTAAGAGTAATGTAGAAAATTAAGAAAAAGGTGAGCATCTCTTATTACATCGTGAGAGAAGAAGAATAACGAAAGGTAGGAAGTTACAAAATAGGTACAGTATTATCCTTACATTGACAATATCAATAGTTTAAGTAAAGCCTTAAGAGTAATGTAGAAAATTAAGAAAAAGGTGTGCATCTCTTATTACTTCCTGAGAGAAGAAGAATAACGAAAGGTAGAAAGTTACAGAATAGGTACAGTATTATCCTTACATTGGCAATAACAATAGTTTAAGTAAAGCCTTAAGAGTAATGTAGAAAATTAAGAAAAAGATGTGCATCTCTTATTACTTCGTGAGAGAAGAAGAATAACGAAAGGTAGAAAGTTACAGAATCGGTACAGTATTATCCTTACATTGGCAATAACAATAGTTTAAGTATAGCCTTAAGAGTAATGTAGAAAATTGAGAAAAAGGTGTGCATCTCTTATTACTTCGTGAGAGAAGAAGAATAACGAAAGGTAGAAAGGTACAGAATAGGTACAGTATTATCCTTACATTGGCAATAACAATAGTTTAAGTAAAGCCTTATGAGTAATGTAGAAAATTAAGAAAAAAGTGTGCATCTCTTATTACTTTGTGAGAGAAGAAGAATAACGAAAGGTAGAAAGTTACAGAATAGGTCAGTATTATCCTTACATTGACAATAACAATAGTTTAAGTAAAGCCTTAAGAGTAATGTAGAAAATTAAGGTACAGCATTATCCTTACATTGGCAATAACAATAGTTTAAGTATAGCCTTAAGAGTAATGTAGAAAATTAGGAAAAAGGTGTGCATCTCTTATAACTTCCTGAGAGAAGAAGAATAACGAAAGGTAAAAAGTTACAGAATCGGTACAGTATTATCCTTACATTATCAATAACAATAGTTTAAGTATAGCCTTAAGAGTAATGTAGAAAATTGAGAAAAAGGTGTGCATCTCTTATTACTTCGTGAGAGAAGAAGAATAACGAAAGGTAGAAAGTTACAGAATCGGTACAGTATTATCCTTACATTGGCAATAACAATAGTTTAAGTAAAGCCTTAAGAGTAATGTAGAAAATTAGGAAAAAGGTGTGCATCTCTTATAACTTCCTGAGAGAAGAAGAATAACGAAAGATAAAAAGTTATAGAATCGGTACAGTATTATCCTTACATTATCAATAACAATAGTTTAAGTATAGCCTTAAGAGTAATGTAGAAAATTGAGAAAAAGGTGTGCATCTCTTATTACTTCGTGAGAGAAGAAGAATAACGAAAGGTAGAAAGTTACAGAATCGGTACAGTATTATCCTTACATTGGCAATAACAATAGTTTAAGTAAAGCATTAAGAGTAATGTAGAAAATTAAGAAAAAGGTGTGCATCTCTTATTACTTCGTGAGAGAAGAAGAATAACGAAAGGTAGAAAGGTACAGAATAGGTACAGTATTATCCTTACATTGGCAATAACAATAGTTTAAGTAAAGCCTTATGAGTAATCTAGAAAATTAAGAAAAAAGTGTGCATCTCTTATTACTTTGTGAGAGAAGAAGAATAACGAAAGGTAGAAAGTTACAGAATAGGTCAGTATTATCCTTACATTGACAATAACAATAGTTTAAGTAAAGCCTTAAGAGTAATGTAGAAAATTAAGGTACAGCATTATCCTTACATTGGCAATAACAATAGTTTAAGTATAGCCTTAAGAGTAATGTAGAAAATTAAGAAAAAGTTGTGCATCTCTTATTACTTCCTGCGAGAAGAAGAATAACGAAAGGTAGAAAGTTACAGAATAGGTACAGTATTATCCTTACATTGGCAATAACAATAGTTTAAGTAAAGCCTTAAGAGTAATGTAGAAAATTAAGAAAAAGGTGTGCATCTCTTATTACTTCCTGAGAGAAGAAGAATAACGAAAGTTAAAAAGTTACAGAATAGGTACAGTATTATCCTTACATTGGCAATAACAATAGTTTAAGTAAAGCCTTAAGAGTAATGTAGAAAAATAAGAAAAAGGTGTGCATCTCTTATTACTTCGTGAGAGAAGAAGAATAACGAAAGGTAGAAAGTTACAGAATAGGTACAGTATTATCCTTACATTGGCAATAACAATAGTTTAAGTAAAGCCTTAAGAGTAATGTAGAAAATTAAGAAAAAGGTGTGCATCTCTTATTACTTCGTGAGAGAAGAAGAATAACGAAAGGTAGAAAGTTACAGAATCGGTACAGTATTATCCTTACATGGGCAATAACAATAGTTTAAGTAAAGCCTTAAGAATAATGTAGAAAATTAAGAAAAAGGTGTGCATCTCTTATTACTTCCTGAGAGAAGAAGAATAACGAAAGTTAAAAAGTTACAGAATAGGTACAGTATTATCCTTACATTGGCAATAACAATAGTTTAAGTAAAGCCTTAAGAGTAATGTAGAAAATTAAGAAAAAGGTGTGCATCTCTTATTACTTCGCGAGAGAAGAAGAATAACGAAAGGTAGAAAGTTACAGAATCGGTACAGTATTATCCTTACATTGGCAATAACAATAGTTTAAGTAAAGCATTAAGAGTAATGTAGAAAATTAAGAAAAAGGTGTGCATCTCTTATTACTTCGTGAGAGAAGAAGAATAACGAAAGGAAGAAAGTTACAGAATAGGTACAGTATTATCCTTACATTGGCAATAACAATAGTTTAAGTAAAGCCTTATGAGTAATGTAGAAAATTATGAAAAAGGTATGCATCTCTTATTACTTCGTGAGAGAAGAAGAATAACGAAAGGTAGAAAGTTACAGAATAGGTCAGTATTAGCCTTACATTGACAATAACAATAGTTTAAGTAAAGCCTTAAGAGTAATGTAGAAAATTAAGAAAAAGGTGTGCATCTCTTATTACTACGTGAGAGAAGAAGAATAACGAAAGGTAGGAAGTTACAGAATAGGTACAGTATTATCCTTACATTGACAATAACAATAGTTTAAGTAAAGCCTTAAGAGTAATGTAGAAAATTAAGAAAAAGGTGTGCATCTCTTATTACTTCCTGAGAGAAGAAGAATAACGAAAGGTAGAAAGTTACAGAATAGGTACAGTATTATCCTTACATTGGCAATAACAATAGTTTAAGTAAAGCCTTAAGAGTAATGTAGAAAATTAAGAAAAAGGTGTGCATCTCTTATTACTTCCTGAGAGAAGAAGAATAACGAAAGGTAGAATGTTACAGAATCGGTACAGTATTATTCTTACATTGGCAATAACAATAGTTTAAGTAAAGCATTAAGAGTAATGTAGAAAATTAAGAAATAGGTGTTGCAACTCTTATTACTTCGTGAGAGAAGAAGAATAACGAAAGGTAGAAAGTTACAGAATCGGTACAGTATTATCCTTACATTGGCAATAACAATAGTTTAAGTAAAGCATTAAGAGTAATGTAGAAAATTAAGAAAAAGGTGTGCATCTCTTATTACTTCGTGAGAGATGTAGAATAACGAAAGGTAGAAAGTTACAGAATAGGTACAGTATTATCCTTACATTAGCAATAACAATAGTTTAAGTAAAGCCTTAAGAGTAATGTAGAAAATTAAGAAAAAGGTGTGCATCTCTTATTACTTCGTGAGAGAAGAAGAATAACGAAAGGTAGAAAGTTACAGAATAGGTACAGTATTATCCTTACATTGGCAATAACAATAGTTTAAGTAAAGCCTTAAGAGTAATGTAGAAAATTAAGAAAAAGGTGTGCATCTCTTATTACTTCGTGAGAGAAGAAGAATAACGAATTTAGAAAGTTACAGAATCGGTACAGTATTATCCTTACATGGGCAATAACAATAGTTTAAGTAAAGCCTTAAGAATAATGTAGAAAATTAAGAAAAAGTTGTGCATCTCTTATTACTTCCTGAGAGAAGAAGAATAACGAAAGTTAAAAAGTTACAGAATAGGTACAGTATTATCCTTACATTGGCAATAACAATAGTTTAAGTAAAGCCTTAAGAGTAATGTAGAAAATTAAGAAAAAGGTGTGCATCTCTTATTACTTCGTGAGAGAAGAAGAATAACGAAAGGTAGAAAGTTACAGAATAGGTACAGTATTATCCTTACATTGGCAATAACAATAGTTTAAGTAAAGCCTTAAGAGTAATGTAGAAAATTAAGAAAAAGGTGTGCATCTCTTATTACTTCCTGAGAAAAGAAGAATAACGAAAGGTAGAAAATTACAGAATCGGTACAGTATTATTCTTACATTGACAATAACAATAGTTTAAGTAAAGCCTTAAGAGTAATTTAGAAAATTAAGAAATAGGTGTTGCATCTCTTATTACTTCGTGAGAGAAGAAGAATAACGAAAGGTAGAAAGTTACAGAATCGGTACAGTATTATCCTTACATTGGCAATAACAATAGTTTAAGTAAAGCATTAAGAGTAATGTAGAAAATTAAGAAAAAGGTGTGCATCTCTTATTACTTCGTGAGAGAAGTAGAATAACGAAAGGTAGAAAGTTACAGAATAGGTACAGTATTATCCTTACATTGGCATTAACAATAGTTTAAGTAAAGACTTAAGAGTAATGTAGAAAATTAAGAAAAAGGTGTGCATCTTCTATTACTTCGTGAGAGAAGAAGAATAACGAAAGGTAGAAAGTTACAGAATAGGTACAGTATTATCCTTACATTGGCAATAACAATAGTTTAAGTAAAGCCTTAAGAGTAATGTAGAAAATTAGGAAAAAGGTGTGCATCTCTTATAACTTCCTGAGAGAAGAAGAATAACGAAGGGTAAAAAGTTACAGAATCGGTACAGTATTATCCTTACATTATCAATAACAATAGTTTAAGTATAGCCTTAAGAGTAATGTAGAAAATTGAGAAAAAGGTGTGCATCTCTTATTACTTCGTGAGAGAAGAAGAATAACGAAAGGTAGAAAGTTACAGAATCGGTACAGTATTATCCTTACATTGGCAATAACAATAGTTTAAGTAAAGCATTAAGAGTAATGTAGAAAATTAAGAAAAAGGTGTGCATCTCTTATTACTTCGTGAGGGAAGAAGAATAACGAAAGGAAGAAAGTTACAGAATAGGTACAGTATTATCCTTACATTGGCAATAACAATAGTTTAAGTAAAGCCTTAAGAGTAATGTAGAAAATTAAGAAAAAGGTGTGCATCTCTTATTACTTCGTGAGAGAAGAAGAATAACGAAAGGTAGGAAGTTACAGAATAGGTACAGTATTATACTTACATTGACAATAACAATAGTTTAAGTAAAGCCTTAAGATTAATGTAGAAAATTAAGAAAAAGGTGTGCATCTCTTATTACTTCGTGAGAGAAGAAGAATAACGAAAGGTAGAAAGTTACAGAATAGGTACAGTATTATCCTTACATTGGCAATAACAATAGTTTAAGTAAAGCCTTAAGAGTAATGTACAAAATTAAGAAAAAGGTGTGCATCTCTTATTACTTCCTGAGAAAAGAAGAATAACGAAAGGTAGAAAGTTACAGAATCGGTACAGTATTATTCTTACATTGGCAATAACAAGAGTTTAAGTAAAGCATTAAGAGTAATTTAGAAAATTAAGAAATAGGTGTTGCATCTCTTATTACTTCGTGAGAGAAGAAGAATAACGAAAGGTAGAAAGTTACAGAATCGGTACAGTATTATCCTTACATTGGCAATAACAATAGTTTAAGTAAAGCATTAAGAGTAATGTAGAAAATTAAGAAAAAGGTGTGCATCTCTTATTACTTCGTGAGAGAAGTAGAATAACGAAAGGTAGAAAGTTACAGAATAGGTACAGTATTATCCTTAGATTGGCAATAACAATAGTTTAAGTAAAGCTTTAAGAGTAATGTAGAAAATTAAGAAAAAGGTGTGCATCTCTTATTACTTCGTGAGAGAAGAAGAATAACGAAAGGTAGGAAGTTACAGAATAGGTACAGTATTATCCTTACATTGACAATAACAATAGTTTAAGTAAAGCCTTAAGAGTAATGTAGAAAATTAAGAAAAAGGTGTGCATCTCTTATTACTTCGTGAGAGAAGAAGAATAACGAAAGGTAGAAAGTTACAGAATAGGTACAGTATTATCCTTACATTGGCAATAACAATAGTTTAAGTAAAGCCTTAAGAGTAATGAAGAAAATTAAGAAAAAGGTGTGCATCTCTTATTACTTCCTGAGAGAAGAAGAATAACGAAAGGTAGAAAGTTACAGAATCGGTACAGTATTATTCATACATTGGCAATAACAATAGTTTAAGTAAAGCATTAAGAGTAATGTAGAAAATTAAGAAAAAGGTGTGCATCTCTTATTACTTCGTGAGAGAAGTAGAATAACGAAAGGTAGAAAGTTACAGAATAGGTACAGTATTATCCTTACATTGGCAATAACAATAGTTTAAGTAAAGCCTTAAGAGTAATTTAGAAAATTAAGAAAAAGTTGTGCATCTCTTATTACTTAGTGAGAGAAGAAGAATAACGAAAGGTAGAAAGTTACAGAATAGGTACAGTATTATCCTTACATTGGCAATAACAATAGTTTAAGTAAAGCCTTAAGAGTAATGTAGAAAATTAAGAAAAAGGTGTGCATCTCTTATTACTTCGTGAGAGAAGAAGAATAAAGAAAGGTAGAAAGTTACAGAATACGGTACAGTATTATCCTTACATGGGCAATAACAATAGTTTAAGTAAAGCCCTAAGAATAATGTAGAAAATTAAGAAAAAGGTGTGCATCTCTTATTACTTCGTGAGAGAAGAAGAATAACGAAAGGTAGGAAGTTACAGAATAGGTACAGTATTATCCTTACATCGACAATAACAATAGTTTAAGTAAAGCCTTAAGAGTAATGTAGAAAATTAAGAAAAAGGTGTGCATCTCTTATTACTTCGTGAGAGAAGAAGAATAACGAAAGGTAGAAAGTTACAGAATAGGTACAGTATTATCCTTACATTGGCAATAACAATAGTTTAAGTAAAGTATTAAGAGTAATGTAGAAAATTAAGAAAAAGGTGTGCATCTCTTATTACTTCGTGAGAGAAGTAGAATAACGAAAGGTAGAAAGTTACAGAATAGGTACAGTAATATCCTTACATTTTTAATAACAATAGCTTAAGTAAAGCCTTAAGAGTAATGTAGAAAATTAAGAAAAAGTGTGCATCTCTTATTACTTCGTGAGAGAAGAAGAATAACGAAAGGTAGAAAGTTACAGAATAGGTACAGTATTATCCTTACATTGGCAATAACAATAGTTTAAGTAAAGCCTTAAGAGTAATGTAGAAAATTAAGAAAAAGGTGTGCATATCTTATTACTTCGTGAGAGAAGAAGAATAACGAAAGGTAGAAAGTTACAGAATCGGTACAGTATTATCCTTACATGGGCAATAACAATAGTTTAAGTAAAGCCTTAAGAATAATGTAGAAAATTAAGAAAAAGGTGTGCATCTCTTATTACTTCCTGAGAGAAGAAGAATAACGAAAGTTAAAAAGTTACAGAATAGGTACAGTATTATCCTTACATTGGCAATAACAATAGTTTAAGTAAAGCCTTAAGAGTAATGTAGAAAATTAAGAAAAAGGTGTGCATCTCTTATTACTTCGTGAGAGAAGAAGAATAACGAAAGGTAGAAAGTTACAGAATAGGTACAGTATTATCCTTACATTGGCAATAACAATAGTTTAAGTAAAGCCTTAAGAGTAATGTAGAAAATTAAGAAAAAGGTGTGCATCTCTTATTACTTCCTGAGAAAAGAAGAATAACGAAAGGTAGAAAATTACAGAATCGGTACAGTATTATTCTTACATTGACAATAACAATAGTTTAAGTAAAGCCTTAAGAGTAATTTAGAAAATTAAGAAATAGGTGTTGCATCTCTTATTACTTCGTGAGAGAAGAAGAATAACGAAAGGTAGAAAGTTACAGAATCGGTACAGTATTATCCTTACATTGGCAATAACAATAGTTTAAGTAAAGCATTAAGAGTAATGTAGAAAATTAAGAAAAAGGTGTGCATCTCTTATTACTTCGTGAGAGAAGTAGAATAACGAAAGGTAGAAAGTTACAGAATAGGTACAGTATTATCCTTACATTGGCATTAACAATAGTTTAAGTAAAGACTTAAGAGTAATGTAGAAAATTAAGAAAAAGGTGTGCATCTTCTATTACTTCGTGAGAGAAGAAGAATAACGAAAGGTAGAAAGTTACAGAATAGGTACAGTATTATCCTTACATTGGCAATAACAATAGTTTAAGTAAAGCCTTAAGAGTAATGTAGAAAATTAGGAAAAAGGTGTGCATCTCTTATAACTTCCTGAGAGAAGAAGAATAACGAAAGGTAAAAAGTTACAGAATCGGTACAGTATTATCCTTACATTATCAATAACAATAGTTTAAGTATAGCCTTAAGAGTAATGTAGAAAATTGAGAAAAAGGTGTGCATCTCTTATTACTTCGTGAGAGAAGAAGAATAACGAAAGGTAGAAAGTTACAGAATCGGTACAGTATTATCCTTACATTGGCAATAACAATAGTTTAAGTAAAGCATTAAGAGTAATGTAGAAAATTAAGAAAAAGGTGTGCATCTCTTATTACTTCGTGAGGGAAGAAGAATAACGAAAGGAAGAAAGTTACAGAATAGGTACAGTATTATCCTTACATTGGCAATAACAATAGTTTAAGTAAAGCCTTAAGAGTAATGTAGAAAATTAAGAAAAAGGTGTGCATCTCTTATTACTTCGTGAGAGAAGAAGAATAACGAAAGGTAGGAAGTTACAGAATAGGTACAGTATTATACTTACATTGACAATAACAATAGTTTAAGTAAAGCCTTAAGATTAATGTAGAAAATTAAGAAAAAGGTGTGCATCTCTTATTACTTCGTGAGAGAAGAAGAATAACGAAAGGTAGAAAGTTACAGAATAGGTACAGTATTATCCTTACATTGGCAATAACAATAGTTTAAGTAAAGCCTTAAGAGTAATGTACAAAATTAAGAAAAAGGTGTGCATCTCTTATTACTTCCTGAGAAAAGAAGAATAACGAAAGGTAGAAAGTTACAGAATCGGTACAGTATTATTCTTACATTGGCAATAACAAGAGTTTAAGTAAAGCATTAAGAGTAATTTAGAAAATTAAGAAATAGGTGTTGCATCTCTTATTACTTCGTGAGAGAAGAAGAATAACGAAAGGTAGAAAGTTACAGAATCGGTACAGTATTATCCTTACATTGGCAATAACAATAGTTTAAGTAAAGCATTAAGAGTAATGTAGAAAATTAAGAAAAAGGTGTGCATCTCTTATTACTTCGTGAGAGAAGTAGAATAACGAAAGGTAGAAAGTTACAGAATAGGTACAGTATTATCCTTAGATTGGCAATAACAATAGTTTAAGTAAAGCTTTAAGAGTAATGTAGAAAATTAAGAAAAAGGTGTGCATCTCTTATTACTTCGTGAGAGAAGAAGAATAACGAAAGGTAGGAAGTTACAGAATAGGTACAGTATTATCCTTACATTGACAATAACAATAGTTTAAGTAAAGCCTTAAGAGTAATGTAGAAAATTAAGAAAAAGGTGTGCATCTCTTATTACTTCGTGAGAGAAGAAGAATAACGAAAGGTAGAAAGTTACAGAATAGGTACAGTATTATCCTTACATTGGCAATAACAATAGTTTAAGTAAAGCCTTAAGAGTAATGAAGAAAATTAAGAAAAAGGTGTGCATCTCTTATTACTTCCTGAGAGAAGAAGAATAACGAAAGGTAGAAAGTTACAGAATCGGTACAGTATTATTCATACATTGGCAATAACAATAGTTTAAGTAAAGCATTAAGAGTAATGTAGAAAATTAAGAAAAAGGTGTGCATCTCTTATTACTTCGTGAGAGAAGTAGAATAACGAAAGGTAGAAAGTTACAGAATAGGTACAGTATTATCCTTACATTGGCAATAACAATAGTTTAAGTAAAGCCTTAAGAGTAATTTAGAAAATTAAGAAAAAGTTGTGCATCTCTTATTACTTAGTGAGAGAAGAAGAATAACGAAAGGTAGAAAGTTACAGAATAGGTACAGTATTATCCTTACATTGGCAATAACAATAGTTTAAGTAAAGCCTTAAGAGTAATGTAGAAAATTAAGAAAAAGGTGTGCATCTCTTATTACTTCGTGAGAGAAGAAGAATAAAGAAAGGTAGAAAGTTACAGAATACGGTACAGTATTATCCTTACATGGGCAATAACAATAGTTTAAGTAAAGCCCTAAGAATAATGTAGAAAATTAAGAAAAAGGTGTGCATCTCTTATTACTTCGTGAGAGAAGAAGAATAACGAAAGGTAGGAAGTTACAGAATAGGTACAGTATTATCCTTACATCGACAATAACAATAGTTTAAGTAAAGCCTTAAGAGTAATGTAGAAAATTAAGAAAAAGGTGTGCATCTCTTATTACTTCGTGAGAGAAGAAGAATAACGAAAGGTAGAAAGTTACAGAATAGGTACAGTATTATCCTTACATTGGCAATAACAATAGTTTAAGTAAAGCCTTAAGAGTAATGTAGAAAATTAAGAAAAAGGTGTGCATCTCTTATTACTTCCTGAGAGAAGAAGAATAACGAAAGGTAGAAAGTTACAGAATCGGTACAGTATTATTCTTACATTGGCAATAACAATAGTTTAAGTAAAGCATTAAGTGTAATGTAGAAAATCAAGAAATAGGTGTTGCATCTCTTATTACTTCGTGAGAGAAGAAGAATAACGAAAGGTAGAAAGTTACAGAATCGGTACAGTATTATCCTTACATTGGCAATAACAATAGTTTAAGTAAAGTATTAAGAGTAATGTAGAAAATTAAGAAAAAGGTGTGCATCTCTTATTACTTCGTGAGAGAAGTAGAATAACGAAAGGTAGAAAGTTACGGAATAGGTACAGTAATATCCTTACATTTTTAATAACAATAGCTTAAGTAAAGCCTTAAGAGTAATGTAGAAAATTAAGAAAAAGTGTGCATCTCTTATTACTTCGTGAGAGAAGAAGAATAACGAAAGGTAGAAAGTTACAGAATAGGTACAGTATTATCCTTACATTGGCAATAACAATAGTTTAAGTAAAGCCTTAAGAGTAATGTAGAAAATTAAGAAAAAGGTGTGCATATCTTATTACTTCGTGAGAGAAGAAGAATAACGAAAGGTAGAAAGTTACAGAATCGGTACAGTATTATCCTTACATGGGCAATAACAATAGTTTAAGTAAAGCCTTAAGAATAATGTAGAAAATTAAGAAAAAGGTGTGCATCTCTTATTACTTCCTGAGAGAAGAAGAATAACGAAAGTTAAAAAGTTACAGAATAGGTACAGTATTATCCTTACATTGGCAATAACAATAGTTTAAGTAAAGCCTTAAGAGTAATGTAGAAAATTAAGAAAAAGGTGTGCATCTCTTATTACTTCGTGAGAGAAGAAGAATAACGAAAGGTAGGAAGTTACAGAATAGGTACAGTATTATCCTTACATTGACAAAAACAATAGTTTAAGTAAAGCCTTAAGAGTAATGTAGAAAATTAAGAAAAAGGTGTGCATCTCTTATTACTTCGTGAGAGAAGAAGAATAACGAAAGGTAGAAAGTTACAGAATAGGTACAGTATTATCCTTACATTGGCAAAAACAATAGTTTAAGTAAAGCCTTAAGAGTAATGTAGAAAATTAAGAAAAAGGTGTGCATCTCTTATTACTTCCTGAGAGAAGTAGAATAACGAAAGGTAGGAAGTTACAGAATCGGTACAGTATTATTCTTACATTGGCAATAACAATAGTTTAAGTAAAGCATTAAGAGTAATGTAGAAAATCAAGAAATAGGTGTTGCATCTCTTATTACTTCGTGAGAGAAGAAGAATAACGAAAGGTAGAAAGTTACAGAATAGGTACAGTATTATCCTTACATTGGCAATAACAATAGTTTAAGTAAAGCCTTAAGAGTAATGTAGAAAATTAAGAAAAAGGTGTGCATCTCTTATTACTTCGTGAGAGAAGAAGAATAACGAAAGGTAGAAAGTTACAGAATAGGTACAGTATTATCCTTACATTGGCAATAACAATAGTTTAAGTAAAGCCTTAAGAATAATGTAGAAAATTAAGAAAAAGGTGTGCATCTCTTATTACTTCGTGAGAGAAGAAGAATAACGAAAGGTAGAAAGTTACAGAATAGGTACAGTATTATCCTTACATTGGCAATAACAATAGTTTAAGTAAAGCCTTAAGAGTAATGTAGAAAATTAAGAAAAAGGTGTGCATCTCTTATTACTTCGTGAGAGAAGAAGAATAACGAAAGGTAGAAAGTTACAGAATAGGTACAGCATTATCCTTACATTGGCAATAACAATAGTTTAAGTAAAGCCTTAAGAGTAATGTAGAAAATTAAGAAAAAGGTGTGCATCTCTCATTACTTCCTGCGAGAAGAAGAATAACGAAAGGTAGAAAGTTACAGAATAGGTACAGTATTATCCTTAGATTGGCAATAACAATAGTTTAAGTAAAGCTTTAAGAGTAATGTAGAAAATTAAGAAAAAGGTGTGCATCTCTTATTACTTCGTGAGAGAAGAAGAATAACGAAAGGTAGGAAGTTACAGAATGGGTACAGTATTATCCTTACATTGACAATAACAATAGTTTAAGTAAAGCCTTAAGAGTAATGTAGAAAATTAAGAAAAAGGTGTGCATCTCTTATTACTTCGTGAGAGAAGAAGAATAACGAAAGGTAGAAAGTTACAGAATAGGTACAGTATTATCCTTACATTGGCAATAACAATAGTTTAAGTAAAGCCTTAAGAGTAATGAAGAAAATTAAGAAAAAGGTGTGCATCTCTTATTACTTCCTGAGAGAAGAAGAATAACGAAAGGTAGAAAGTTACAGAATCGGTACAGTATTATTCATACATTGGCAATAACAATAGTTTAAGTAAAGCATTAAGAGTAATGTAGAAAATTAAGAAAAAGGTGTGCATCTCTTATTACTTCGTGAGAGAAGTAGAATAACGAAAGGTAGAAAGTTACAGAATAGGTACAGTATTATCCTTACATTGGCAATAACAATAGTTTAAGTAAAGCCTTAAGAGTAATTTAGAAAATTAAGAAAAAGTTGTGCATCTCTTATTACTTAGTGAGAGAAGAAGAATAACGAAAGGTAGAAAGTTACAGAATAGGTACAGTATTATCCTTACATTGGCAATAACAATAGTTTAAGTAAAGCCTTAAGAGTAATGTAGAAAATTAAGAAAAAGGTGTGCATCTCTTATTACTTCGTGAGAGAAGAAGAATAAAGAAAGGTAGAAAGTTACAGAATACGGTACAGTATTATCCTTACATGGGCAATAACAATAGTTTAAGTAAAGCCCTAAGAATAATGTAGAAAATTAAGAAAAAGGTGTGCATCTCTTATTACTTCGTGAGAGAAGAAGAATAACGAAAGGTAGGAAGTTACAGAATAGGTACAGTATTATCCTTACATCGACAATAACAATAGTTTAAGTAAAGCCTTAAGAGTAATGTAGAAAATTAAGAAAAAGGTGTGCATCTCTTATTACTTCGTGAGAGAAGAAGAATAACGAAAGGTAGAAAGTTACAGAATAGGTACAGTATTATCCTTACATTGGCAATAACAATAGTTTAAGTAAAGCCTTAAGAGTAATGTAGAAAATTAAGAAAAAGGTGTGCATCTCTTATTACTTCCTGAGAGAAGAAGAATAACGAAAGGTAGAAAGTTACAGAATCGGTACAGTATTATTCTTACATTGGCAATAACAATAGTTTAAGTAAAGCATTAAGTGTAATGTAGAAAATTAAGAAATAGGTGTTGCATCTCTTATTACTTCGTGAGAGAAGAAGAATAACGAAAGGTAGAAAGTTACAGAATCGGTACAGTATTATCCTTACATTGGCAATAACAATAGTTTAAGTAAAGTATTAAGAGTAATGTAGAAAATTAAGAAAAAGGTGTGCATCTCTTATTACTTCGTGAGAGAAGTAGAATAACGAAAGGTAGAAAGTTACAGAATAGGTACAGTATTATCCTTACATTTTTAATAACAATAGCTTAAGTAAAGCCTTAAGAGTAATGTAGAAAATTAAGAAAAAGTGTGCATCTCTTATTACTTCGTGAGAGAAGAAGAATACCGAAAGGTAGAAAGTTACAGAATAGGTACAGTATTATCCTTACATTGGCAATAACAATAGTTTAAGTAAAGCCTTAAGAGTAATGTAGAAAATTAAGAAAAAGGTGTGCATATCTTATTACTTCGTGAGAGAAGAAGAATAACGAAAGGTAGAAAGATACAGAATCGGTACAGTATTATCCTTACATGGGCAATAACAATAGTTTAAGTAAAGCCTTAAGAATAATGTAGAAAATTAAGAAAAAGGTGTGCATCTCTTATTACTTCCTGAGAGAAGAAGAATAACGAAAGTTAAAAAGTTACAGAATAGGTACAGTATTATCCTTACATTGGCAATAACAATAGTTTAAGTAAAGCCTTAAGAGTAATGTAGAAAATTAAGAAAAAGGTGTGCATCTCTTATTACTTCGTGAGAGAAGAAGAATAACGAAAGGTAGGAAGTTACAGAATAGGTACAGTATTATCCTTACATTGACAAAAACAATAGTTTAAGTAAAGCCTTAAGAGTAATGTAGAAAATTAAGAAAAAGGTGTGCATCTCTTATTACTTCGTGAGAGAAGAAGAATAACGAAAGGTAGAAAGTTACAGAATAGGTACAGTATTATCCTTACATTGGCAATAACAATAGTTTAAGTAAAGCCTTAAGAGTAATGTAGAAAATTAAGAAAAAGGTGTGCATCTCTTATTACTTCGTGAGAGAAGAAGAATAACGAAAGGTAGAAAGTTACAGAATAGGTACAGCATTATCCTTACATTGGCAATAACAATAGTTTAAGTAAAGCCTTAAGAGTAATGTAGAAAATTAAGAAAAAGGCGTGCATCTCTCATTACTTCCTGCGAGAAGAAGAATAACGAAAGGTAGAAAGTTACAGAATAGGTACAGTATTATCCTTACACTGGCAATAACAATAGTTTAAGTAAAGCCTTAAGAGTAATGTAGAAAATTAAGAAAAAGGTGTGCATCTCTTATTACTTCCTGAGAGAAGAAGAATAACGAAAGGTAGAAAGTTACAGAATCGGTACAGTATTATTCTTACATTGGCAATAACAATAGTTTAAGTAAAGACTTAAGAGTAATGTAGAAAATTAAGAAAAAGGTGTGCATCTCTTATAACTTCCTGAGAGAAAAAGAATAACGAAAGGTAAAAAGTTACAGAATCGGTACAGTATTATCCTTACATTATCAATAACAATAGTTTAAGTATAGCCTTAAGAGTAATGTAGAAAATTGAGAAAAAGGTGTACATCTCTTATTACTTCGTGAGAGAAGAAGAATAACGAAAGGTAGAAAGTTACAGAATCGGTACAGTATTATCCTTACATTGGCAATAACAATAGTTTAAGTAAAGCATTAAGAGTAATGTAGAAAATTAAGAAAAAGGTGTGCATCTCTTATTACTTCGTGAGAGAAGAAAAATAACGAAAGGTAGAAAGTTACAGAATAGGTACAGTATTATCCTTACATGAGCAATAACAATAGTTTAAGTAAAGCCTTAAGAATAATGTAGAAAATTAAGAAAAAGGTGTGCATCTCTTATTACTTCCTGAGAGAAGAAGAATAACGAAAGTTAAAAAGTTACAGAATAGGTACAGTATTATCCTTACATTGGCAATAACAATAGTTTAAGTAAAGCCTTAAGAGTAATGTAGAAAATTAAGAAAAAGGTGTGCATCTCTTATTACTTCGTGAGAGAAGAAGAATAACGAAAGGTAGAAAGTTACAGAATAGGTACAGTATTATCCTTACATTGGCAATAACACAAGTTTAAGTAAAGCCTTAAGAGTAATGTAGAAAATTAAGAAAAAGGTTTGCATCTCTTATTACTTCGTGAGAGAAGAAGAATAACGAAAGGTAGAAAGTTACAGAATAGGTACAGCATTATCATTACATTGGCAATAACAATAGTTTAAGTAAAGCCTTAAGAATAATGTAGAAAATTAAGAAAAAGGTGTTCATCTCTTATTACTTACTGAGAGAAGAAGAATAACGAAAGTTAAAAAGTTACAGAATAGGTACAGTATTATCCTTACATTGGCAATAACAATAGTTTAAGTAAAGCCTTAAGAGTAATAGAGAAAATTAAGAAAAAGGTGTGCATCTCTTATTACTTCGTGAGAGAAGAAGAATAACGAAAGGTAGAAAGTTACAGAATAGGTACAGTATTATCCTTACATTGGCATTAACAATAGTTTAAGTAAAGACTTAAGAGTAATGTAGAAAATTAAGAAAAAGGTGTGCATCTCTTATTACTTCGTGAGAGAAGAAGAATAACGAAAGGTAGAAAGTTACAGAATAGGTACAGTATTATCCTTACATTGGCAATAACAATAGTTTAAGTAAAGCCTAAAGAGTAATGTAGAAAATTAAGAAAAAGGTGTGCATCTCTTATAACTTCCTGAGAGAAGAAGAATAACGAAAGGTAAAAAGTTACAGAATCGGTACAGTATTATCCTTACATTATCAATAACAATAGTTTAAGTATAGCCTTAAGAGTAATGTAGAAAATTGAGAAAAAGGTGTACATCTCTTATTACTTCGTGAGAGAAGAAGAATAACGAAAGGTAGAAAGTTACAGAATCGGTACAGTATTATCCTTACATTGGCAATAACAATAGTTTAAGTAAAGCATTAAGAGTAATGTAGAAAATTAAGAAAAAGGTGTGCATCTCTTATTACTTCGTGAGAGAAGAAGAATAACGAAAGGTAGAAAGTTACAGAATAGGTCCCGTATTATCCTTACATGGGCAATAACAATAGTTTAAGTAAAGCCTTAAGAATAATGTAGAAAATTAATAAAAAGGTGTGCATCTCTTATTACTGCCTGAGAGAAGAAGAATAACGAAAGTTAATAAGTTACAGAATAGGTACAGTATTATCCTTACATTGGCAATAACAATAGTTTAAGTAAAGCCTTAAGAGTAATGTAGAAAATTAAGAAAAAGGTTTGCATCTCTTATTACTTCGTGAGAGAAGAAGAATAACGAAAGGTAGAAAGTTACAGAATAGGTACAGTATTATCCTTACATTGGCAATAACACAAGTTTAAGTAAAGCCTTAAGAGTAATGTAGAAAATTAAGAAAAAGGTGTGCATCTCTTATTACTTCGTGAGAGAAGAAGAATAACGAAAGGTAGAAAGTTACAGAATAGGTACAGCATTATCCTTACATTGGCAATAACAATAGTTTAAGTAAAGCCTTAAGAGTAATGTAGAAAATTAAGAAAAACGTGTGCATCTCTTATTACTTCCTGCGAGAAGAAGAATAACGAAAGGTAGAAAGTTACAGAATAGGTACAGTATTATCCTTACATTGGCAATAACAATAGTTTAAGTAAAGCCTTAAGAGTAATGTAGAAAATTAAGACAAAGGTGTGCATCTCTTATTACTTCGTGAGAGAAGAAGAATAACGAAAGGTAGAAAGTTACAGAATAGGTACAGTATTATCTTTACATTGGCATTAACAATAGTTTAAGTAAAGACTAAGAGTAATGTAGAAAATTAAGAAAAAGGTGTGCATCTCTTATTACTTCGTGAGAGAAGAAGAATAACGAAAGGTAGAAAGTTACAGAATAGGTACAGTATTATCCTTACATTGGCCATAACAATAGTTTAAGTAAAGCCTTAAGAGTAATGTAGAAAATTAAGAAAAAGGTGTGCATCTCTTATAACTTCCTGAGAGAAGAAGAATAACGAAAGGTAAAAAGTTACAGAATCGGTACAGTATTATCCTTACATTATCAATAACAATAGTTTAAGTATAGCCTTAAGAGTAATGTAGAAAATTGAGAAAAATGTGTGCATCTCTTATTACTTCGTGAGAGAAGAAGAATAACGAAAGGTAGAAAGTTACAGAATAGGTACAGTATTATGCTTACATTGGCAATAACAATAGTTTAAGTAAAGCCTTAAGAGTAATGTAGAAAATTAAGAAAAAGGTGTGCATCTCTTATTACATCCTGAGAGAAGAAGAATAACGAAAGGTAGAAAGTTACAGAATCGGTACAGTATTATTCTTACATTGGCAATAACAATAGTTTAAGTAAAGCATTAAGAGTAATGTAGAAAATTAAGAAAATGGTGTGCATCTCTTATTACTTCGTGAGAGAAGAAGAATAACGAAAGGTAGAAAGTTACAGAATAGGTACAGTATTATGCTTACATTGGCAATAACAATAGTTTAAGTAAAGCCTTAAGAGTAATGTAGAAAATTAAGAAAAAGGTGTGCATCTCTTATTACATCCTGAGAGAAGAAGAATAACGAAAGGTAGAAAGTTACAGAATCGGTACAGTATTATTCTTACATTGGCAATAACAATAGTTTAAGTAAAGCATTAAGAGTAATGTAGAAAATTAAGAAATAGGTGTGCATCTCTTATTACTTCGTGAGAGAAGTAGAATAACGAAAGGTAGAAAGTTACAGAATAGGTACAGTATTATCCTTACATTGGCAATAACAATAGTTTAAGTAAAGCCTTAAGAGTAATGTAAAAAATTAAGAAAAAGGTGTGCATCTCTTATTACTTCGTGAGAGAAGAAGAATAACGAAAGGTAGAAAGTTACAGAATAGGTACAGTATTATCCTTACATTGGCAATAACAATAGTTTAAGTAAAGCCATAAGAGTAATGTAGAAAATTAAGAAAAAGGTGTGCATCTCTTATTACTTCCTGAGAGAAGAAGAATAACGAAAGTTAAAAAGTTACAGAATAGGTACAGTATTATCCTTACATTGGCAATAACAATAGTTTAAGTAAAGCCTTAAGAGTAATGTAGAATATTAAGAAAAAGGTGTGCATCTCTTATTACTTCGTGAGAGAAGAAGAATAACGAAAGGTAGGAAGTTACAGAATAGGTACAGTATTATCCTTATATTGACAATAACAATAGTTTAAGTAAAGCCTTAAGAGTAATATAGAAAATTAAGAAAAAGTTGTGCATCTCTTAATACTTCCTGAGAGAAGAAGAATAACGAAAGGTAGAAAGTTACATAATCGGTACAGTATTATTCTTACATTGGCAATAACAATAGTTTAAGTAAAGCATTAAGAGTAATGTAGAAAATTAAGAAATAGGTGTTGCATCTCTTATTACTTCGTGAGAGAAGAAGAATAACGAAAGGTAGAAAGTTACAGAATCGGTACAGTATTATCCTTACATTGGCAATAACAATAGTTTAAGTAAAGCATTATGAGTAATGTCGAAAATTAAGAAAAAGGTGTGCATCTCTTATTACTTCCTGCGAGAAGAAGAATAACGAAAGGTAGAAAGTTACAGAATAGGTACAGTATTATCTTTACATTGGCAATAACAATAGTTTAAGTAAAGCCTTAAGAGTAATGTAGAAAATTAAGAAAAAGGTGTGCATCTCTTATTACTTCGTGAGAGAAGAAGAATAACGAAAGGTAGAAAGTTACAGAATAGGTACAGCATTATCCTTACATTGGCAATAACAATAGTTTAAGTAAAGCCTTAAGAGTAATGTAGAAAATTAAGAAAAAGGTGTGCATCTCTTATTACTTCCTGCGAGAAGAAGAATAACGAAAGGTAGAAAGTTACAGAATAGGTACAGTATTATCCTTACATTGGCATTAACAATAGTTTAAGTAAAGACTTAAGAGAAATGTAGATAATTAAGAAAAAGGTGTGCATCTCTTATAACTTCCTGAGAGAAGAAGAATAACGAAAGGTAAAAAGTTACAGAATCGGTACAGTATTATCCTTACATTATCAATAACAATAGTTTAAGTATAGCCTTAAGAGTAAAGTAGAAAATTGAGAAAAAGGTGTACATCTCTTATTACTTCGTGAGAGAAGAAGAATAACGAAAGGTAGTAAGTTACAGAATAGGTACAGTATTATCCTTACATTGACAATAACAATAGTTTAAGTAAAGCCTTAAGAGTAATGTAGAAAATTAAGAAAAAGTTGTGCATCTCTTATTACTTCGTGAGAGAAGAAGAATAACGAAAGGTAGAAAGTTACAGAATAGGTACAGTATTATCCTTACATTGGCAATAACAATAGTTTAAGTAAAGCCTTAAGAGTAATGTAGAAAATTAAGAAAAAGGTGTGCATCTCTTATTACTTCGTGAGAGAAGAAGAATAACGAAAGGTAGAAAGTTACAGAATCGGTGCAGTATTATTCTTACATTGGCAATAACAATAGTTTAAGTAAAGCATTAGGAGTAATGTAGAAAATTAAGAAATAGGTGTTGCATCTCTTATTACTTCGTGAGAGAAGAAGAATAACGAAAGGTAGAAAGTTACAGAATCGGTACAGTATTATCCTTACATTGGCAATAACAATAGTTTAAGTAAAGCATTAAGAGTAATGTAGAAAATTAAGAAAAAGGTGTGCATCTCTTATTACTTCGTGAGAGAAGTAGAATAACGAAAGGTAGAAAGTTACAGAATAGGTACAGTATTATCCTTACATTGGCAATAACAATAGTTTAAGTAAAGCCTTAAGAGTAATGTAGAAAATTAAGAAAAAGGTGTGCATCTCTTATTACTTCGTGAGAGAAGAAGAATAACGAAAGGTAGAAAGTTACAGATTAGGTACAGTATTATCCTTACATTGGCAATAACAATAGTTTAAGTAAAGCTTTAAGAGTAATGTAGAAAATTAAGAAAAAGGTGTGCATCTCTTATTACTTCGTGAGAGAAGAAGAATAACGAAAGGTAGAAAGTTACAGAATAGGTACAGTATTATCCTTACATTGGCAATAACAATAGTTTAAGTAAAGCCTTAAGAGTAATGTAGAAAATTAAGAAAAAGGTGTGCATCTCTTATTACTTCGTGAGAGAAGAAGAATAACGAAAGGTAGAAAGTTACAGAATAGGTACACTATTATCCTTACATTGGCAATAACAATAGTTTAAGTAAAGCCTTAAGAGTAATGTAGAAAATTAAGAAAAAGGTGTGCATCTCTTATTACTTCGTGAGAGAAGAAGAATAACGAAAGGTAGAAAGTTACAGAATAGGTACAGCATTATCCTTACATTGGCAATAACAATAGTTTAAGTAAAGCCTTAAGAGTAATGTAGAAAATTAAGAAAAAGGTGTGCATCTCTTATTACTTCCTGCGAGAAGAAGAATAACGAAAGGTAGAAAGTTACAGAATAGGTACAGTATTATCCTTACATTGGCAATAACAATAGTTTAAGTAAAGCCTTAAGAGTAATGTAGAAAATTAAGAAAAAGGTGTGCATCTCTTATTACTTCGTGAGAGAAGAAGAATAACGAAAGGTAGAAAGTTACAGAATAGGTACAGTATTATCCTTACATTGGCAATAACAATAGTTTAAGTAAAGCCTTAAGAGTAATGTAGAAAATTAAGAAAAAGTTGTGCATCTCTTATTACTTCGTGAGAGAAGAAGAATAACGAAAGGTAGAAAGTTACAGAATAGGTACAGCATTATCCTTACATTGGCAATAACAATAGTTTAAGTAAAGCCTTAAGAGTAATGTAGAAAATTAAGAAAAAGGTGTGCATCTCTTATTACTTCCTGCGTGAAGAAGAATAACGAAAGGTAGAAAGTTACAGAATAGGTACAGTATTATCCTTACATTGGCAATAACAATAGTTTAAGTAAAGCCTTAAGAGTAATGTAGAAAATTGAGAAAAAGATGTGCATCTCGTATTACTTCGTGAGAGAAGAAGAATAACGAAAGGTAGAAAGTTACAGAATCGGTACAGTATTATCCTTACATTGACAATAACAATAGTTTTATGTAAAGCCTTAAGAGTAATGTAGAAAATTAAGAAAAAGGTGTGCATCTCTTATTACTTCGTGAGAGAAGAAGAATAACGAAAGGTAGAAAGTTACAGAATAGGTACAGTATTATCCTTATATTGGCAATAACAATAGTTTAAGTAAAGCCTTAAGAGTAATGTAGAAAATTAAGAAAAAGGTGTGCATCTCTTATTACTTCGTGAGAGAAGAAGAATAACGAAAGGTAGAAAGTTACAGAATCGGTACAGTAATATTCTTACATTGGCAATAACAATAGTTTAAGTAAAGCATTAGGAGTAATGTAGAAAATTAAGAAAAAGGTGTGCATCTCTTATTACTTCCTGAGAGAAGAAGAATAACGAAAGGTAGAAAGTTACAGAATCGGTACAGTATTATCCTTACATTGGCAATAACAATAGTTTAAGTAAAGCATTAAGTGTAATGTAGAAAATTAAGAAATAGGTGTTGCATCTCTTATTACTTCGTGAGAGAAGAAGAATAACGAAAGGTAGAAAGTTACAGAATAGGTACAGTATTATCCTTACATTGACAATAACAATAGTTTTAAGTAAAGCCTTAAGAGTAATGTAGAAAATTAAGAAAAAGGTGTGCATCTCTTATTACTTCGTGAGAGAAGAAGAATAACGAAAGGTAGAAAGTTACAGAATAGGTACAGTATTATCCTTATATTGGCAATAACAATAGTTTAAGTAAAGCCTTAAGAGTAATGTAGAAAATTAAGAAAAAGGTGTGCATCTCTTATTACTTCGTGAGAGAAGAAGAATAACGAAAGGTAGAAAGTTACAGAATCGGTACAGTAATATTCTTACATTGGCAATAACAATAGTTTAAGTAAAGCATTAGGAGTAATGTAGAAAATTAAGAAATAGGTGTTGCATATCTTATTACTTCGTGAGAGAAGAAGAATAACGAAAGGTAGAAAGTTACAGAATCGGTACAGTATTATCCTTACATTGGCAATAACAATAGTTTAAGTAAAGCATTAAGAGTAATGTAGAAAATTAAGAAAAAGGTGTGCATCTCTTATTACTTCGTGAGAGAAGTAGAATAACGAAAGGTAGAAAGTTACAGAATAGGTAAAGTATTATCCTTACATTGGCAATAACAATAGTTTAAGTAAAGCCTTATGAGTAATGTAGAAAATTAAGAAAAAGATTTGCATCTCTTATTACTTCGTGAGAGAAGAAGAACTACGAAAGGTAGAAAGTTACAGAATCGGTACAGTATTATCCTTACATTGGCAATAACAATAGTTTAAGTAAAGCCTTAAGAGTAATGTAGAAAATTAAGAAAAAGGTGTGCATCTCTTATTACTTCGTGAGAGAAGAAGAATAACGAAAGGTAGAAAGTTACAGAATAGGTACAGCATTATCTTTACATTGGCAATAACAATAGTTTAAGTAAAGCCTTAAGAGTAATGTAGCAAATTAAGAAATAGGTGTGCATCTCTTATTACTTCGTGAGAGAAGAAGAATAACGAAAGATAGAAAGTTACAGATTAGGTACAGTATTATCCTTACATTGGCAATAACAATAGTTTAAGTAAAGCCTTAAGAGTAATGTAGAAAATTAAGAAAAAGGTGTGCATCTCTTATTACTTCGTGAGAGAAGAAGAATAACGAAAGGTAGAAACTTACAGAATAGGTACAGTATTATCCTTACATTGGCAATAACAATAGTTTAAGTAAAGCCTTAAGAGTAATGTAGAAAATTAGGAAAAAGGTGTGCATCTCTTATTACTTCGTGAGAGAAGAAGAATAACGAAAGGTAGAAAGTTACAGAATAGGTAAAGTATTATCCTTTCATTGGCAATAACAATAGTTTAAGTAAAGCCTTAAGAGTAATGTAGAAAATTAAGATAAAGGTTTGCATCTCTTATTACTTCGTGAGAGAAGAAGAGTAACGAAAGGTAGAAAGTTACAGAATAGGTACAGTATTATCCTTACATTGGCAATAACAATAGTTTAAGTAAAGCCTTAAGAGTAATGTAGAAAATTAAGAAAAAGGTGTGCATCTCTTATTACTTCGTGAGAGAAGAAGAATAACGAGGGGTAGAAAGTTACAGAATAGGTACAGCATTATCCTTACATTGGCAATTACAATAGTTTAAGTAAAGCCTTAAGAGTAATGTAGAAAATTAAGAAAAAGGTGTGCATCTCTTATTACTTCCTGCGAGAAGAAGAATAACGAAAGGTAGAAAGTTACAGAATAGGTACAGTATTATCCTTACATTGGCAATAACAATAGTTTAAGTAAAGCCTTAAGAGTAATGTAGAAAATTAAGAAAAAGGTGTGCATCTCTTATTACTTCGTGAGAGAAGAAGAATAACGAAAGGTAGAAAGTTACAGAATAGGTACAGTATTATCCTTACATTGGCATTAACAATAGTTTAAGTAAAGACTTAAGAGTAATGTAGAAAATTAAGAAAAAGGTGTGCATCTCTTATTACTTCCTGAGAGAAGAAGAATAACGAAAGGTAGAAAGTTACAGAATCGGCACAGTATTATCCTTACATTGGCAATAACGGTAGTTTAAGTAAAGCATTAAGAGTAATGTAGAAAATTAAGAAAAAGGTGTGCATCTCTTATTACTTCGTGAGAGAAGAAGAATAACGAAAGGAAGAAAGTTACAGAATAGGTACAGTATTATCCTTACATTGGCAATAACAATAGTTTAAGTAAAGCCTTATGAGTAATGTAGAAAATTAAGAAAAATGTATGCATCTCTTATTTCTTCGTGAGAGAAGAAGAATAACGAAAGGTAGAAAGTTACAGAATAGGTCAGTATTAGCCTTACATTGACAATAACAATAGTTTAAGTAAAGCCTTAAGAGTAATGTAGAAAATTAAGAAAAAGGTGTGCATCTCTTATTACTTCGTGAGAGAAGAAGAATAACGAAAGGTAGAAAGTTACAGAATAGGTACAGTATTATCCATACATTGGCAATAACAATAGTTTAAGTAAAGCCTTAAGAGTAATGTAGAAAATTAAGAAAAAGGTGTGCATCTCTTATTACTTCCTGAGAGAAGAAGAATAACGAAAGGTAGAAAGTTACAGAATCGGTACAGTATTATTCTTACATTGGCAATAACAATAGTTTAAGTAAAGCCTTAAGAGTAATGTAGAAAATTAAGAAAAAGTGTGCATCTCTTATTACTTCGTGAGAGAAGAAGAATAACGAAAGGTAGAAAGTTACAGAATCGGAACAGTATTATCCTTACATTGGCAATAACAATAGTTTAAGTAAAGCCTTAAGAGTAATGTAGCAAATTAAGAAATAGGTGTGCATCTCTTATTACTTCGTGAGAGAAGAAGAATAACGTAAGATAGAAAGTTACAGAATAGGTACAGTATTATCCTTACATTGGCAATAACAATAGTTTAAGTAAAGCTTTAAGTGTAATGTAGAAAATTAGGAAATAGGTGTGCATCTCTTATTACTTCGTGAGAGAAGAAGAATAACGAAAGGTAGAAAGTTACAGAATTGGTACAGTATTATCCTTACATTGGCAATAACAATAGTTTAAGTAAAGCTTTAAGAGTAATGTAGAAAATTAAGAAATAGGTGTGCATCTCTTATTACTTCGTGAGAGAAGAAGAATAACGAAAGATAGAAAGTTACAGAATAGGTACAGTATTATCCTTACATTGGCAATAACAATAGTTTAAGTAAAGCCTTAAGAGTAATGTAGAAAATTAAGAAAAAGGTGTGCATCTCTTATTACTTCCTGAGAGAAGAAGAATAACGAAAGGTAGAAAGTTACAGAATCGATACAGTATTATCCTTACATTGGCAATAACAATAGTTGAAGTAAAGCCTCAAGAGTAATGTAGAAAATTAAGAAAAAGGTGTGCATCCCTTATTCCTTCCTGAGAGAAGAAGAATAACGAAAGGTAGAAAGTTACAGAATAGGTCAGTATTATCCTTACATTGACAATAACAATAGTTTAAGTAAAGCCTTAAGATTAATGTAGAAAATTAAGAAAAAGTTGTGCATCTCTTTTTACTTCGTGAGAGAAGAAGAATAAAGAAAGGTAGGAAGTTACAAAATAGGCACAGTATTATCCTTACATTGACAATAACAATAGTTTAAGTAAAGCCTTAAGAGTAATGTAGAAAATTAAGAAAAAGGTGTGCATCTCTTATTACTTCCTGAGAGAAGAAGAATAACGAAAGGTAGAAAGTTACAGAATAGGTACAGTATTATCCTTACATTGGCAATAACAATAGTTTAAGTAAAGCCTTAAGAGTAATGTAGAAAATTAAGAAAAAGGTGTGCATCTCTTATTACTTCGTGAGAGAAGAAGAATAACGAAAGGTAGAAAGTTACAGAATAGGTACAGTATTATCCTTACATTGGCAATAACAATAGTTTAAGTAAAGCCTTAATAGTAATGTAGAAAAATTAAGAAAAAGGTGTGCATCTTTTATAACTTCGTGAGAGAAGAAGAATAACGAAAGGTAGAAAGTTACAGAATAGGTACAGTATTATCCTTACATTGGCAATAACAATAGTTTAAGTAAAGCCTTAAGAGTAATGTAGAAAATTAAGAAAAAGGTGTGCATCTCTTATTACTTCGTGAGAGAAGAAGAATAACGAAAGGTAGAAAGTTACAGAATAGGTACAGTATTATCCTTACATTGGCAATAACAATAGTTTAAGTAAAGCCTTAAGAGTAATGTAGAAAATTAAGAAAAAGGTGTGCATCTCTTATTACTTCCTGAGAGAAGAAGAATAACGAAAGGTAGAAAGTTACAGAATCAGTACAGTATTATCCTTACATTGGCAATAACAATAGTTTAAGTAAAGCCTTAAGAGTAATGTAGAAAATTAAGAAAAAGGTGTGCATCTCTTATTACTTCGTGAGAGAAGAAGAATAACGAAAGGTAGAAAGTTACAGAATAGGTACACTATTATCCTTACATTGGCAATAACAATAGTTTAAGTAAAGCCTTAAGAGTAATGTAGAAAATTAAGAAAAAGGTGTGCATCTCTTATTACTTCGTGAGAGAAGAAGAATAACGAAAGGTAGAAAGTTACAGAATAGGTACAGTATTATCCTTACATTGGCAATAACAATAGTTTAAGTAAAGCCTTAAGAGTAATGTAGAAAATTAAGAAAAAGGTGTGCATCTCTTATTACTTCCTGAGAGAAGAAGAATAACGAAAGGTAGAAAGTTACAGAATCGGAACAGTATTATCCTTACATTGGCAATAACAATAGTTTAAGTAAAGCCTTAAGAGTAATGTAGAAAATTAAGAAAAAGGTGTGCATCTCTTATTACTTCGTGAGAGAAGAAGAATAACGAAAGGTAGAAAGTTACAGAATAGGTACAGTATTTTCCTTACATTGGCAATTGAGGAACGTTATGGTAGAGGGTTTGCAAGTCGCTCAGACTAAGTACTTTAATAATATGGTAATTTTACAATGATATTAGATTTTACCCTTTTTAAACCCACGCCAGGAAAAAATTTTACCTATATATTAAAACTAGGAACAATTTTAAGATTTGTGTGAGGATGTGCATAATAGCATCAATGATAAATAATTTATATATAAATCAATTACATTCCTCAAGTTTGTGTACACTTTGGTACAAAGAAGAAAATAATAAATAAGTAATTTCAAAAGTAAACAATACATTTTTCTAAACCATGATTGTACTTATAAATACCTTTATGCCTCATCAAATGGTGCCATATTTGGTGCATAGTTTCTGCTTATTTATCGTAGACAAGGTACTCTCTTCTACTATGTAGGCCTACTCACTGTTCTCTCGAGCATTTTGTTCTTTCCTTTCTCAAATAACGATGTTAATTTTAAAAATATAATAACAGAATTTACCCAGTTTAACTAGTTAATATGGGATTTGTGTATCTCAAAATCATAAGTTGGCAAAATCCTAGGAATATCAAGAAGAGTATGATGATTTTTCTACTCATTATCTGATACTAAAATCGCAAAAGGCTCTAATTGTTGACCGATACAGTTGTGTAGGTTATACAATTGTTACAGCACAATAAACGAATAATGTAATACATAATAGTAAAAGATTGTTATTTTTCCACAGAATACTCTTTCAAATATCTCTGTCCATCTAACTCAAAGTGTATTCAAAATGGTTTTGTCTTTAAATTTTTCATCCTCTGGTTCTGGTTTCTTACTTTAGAAATTTATGTAATTTAAATTTTCTGGCTGTAAAGGGTGAGATCGTGTTTTTTTTGCTGAAAAATATGACTCAATTAATATTCCTCTCGGCCTTATATGTAGCCACTCAGTCGAAGCCACTATGTGTATGCCGTGAAAGCCTTCTTAGTCGCCTGGAAATATACAACAGTTGGTTGCTAAGCAACGGAAGAAAATGTTTTCATTAAAAGAGACATCGTAAACCTGAACTACATATGAGGCTAACGTGCTTATTTTGTTCAATTTTGATAAACGCTGTACGAACAAAATATTACAGAGATAATTTAAAAAACCTTATAACAATAAATAAAACTTTTTATTTATACTCTTATATGGATTTAGATTCGAAAGTGCTTAGTGTATTTAGAAGAAATAAATATAAAAAATAGTTAAATCAAAAGATTTTATTCTTGTAATAATTCACACTAATGAATTATGTATAGTCGACATGTACGTACGGGTTTGAATAAAAAGTTATTTTTGTTATTATTAGAGTTTTTTATTTTAAAAAATACATCATAGTCTCTTCAAGTTGGTATTATTAAATTCAAAATACAAATCCATTATGAGAATATGAATCAAAATTAATTAATTAATTAGTTTACATTAGTTTACTAGTTTCATCTTTATATACTTGAATTAAATAATTTCTTATCTATATATTTTTTGAACTTGTAACAGAAAATATATATCTATGAGATTGGAGCATCACTCAAAAGATCCGAAAAAGGATACATTTTCTCTTGAAAATTGTAGTTATTTTTACATCTGTACCTGTCAGAACCTGGTTTTAGAGAATGGAGAAAATTCTTTGTAACATCATAACAATTCTTTTGACATAATCGAAGTTTTAGCATTAGATAGGCTTTTTATAACTAAGTTGTAATAAAATTGAAGGACAATAACTTGGTATAATTATTACAGATTTAATGGTTCAGTCTTAAAAACAAGCAGAAAACGTTGACTCTATACAAGCACCACTGCGATAAATGACATACCATTGATTTCCAGTTTTGCCAACAGATTCCTTAATTGGAAAACTACTGGACTAGAACTATACGTGTGGATGTCCTAATAGAGAAGCAAGGGAATTTTAACAAACGCAATGATACTTTAAATTTGCCCGCATTGTGAAAATGTGTCGTCGATAGAGTTTATCATCAGGAAGGAGAAGAAAAGAAAAGGAATATGAGTAATTGTTTGGCTCAGGTTTGTGTGGATTGACGTCAAAGGGCAGGGCTTCTTTCCTCTACACATAGGAACGGAGTTGTCTGCGCTCTTCATTCGCCCTTCAACTGTTGTTAAAAAACAAAATAAACGGTTGTACTCCATATATTATCTATTCATTGTGTGTATATAAATATGCACACACACACACACACACACACACACACACACACACACACACACACACACATATATATATATATATATATATATATATATATATATATATATATATATATATATATATATATATATACATACACACACAATTAAACGAAATTTTCATAAACAAGAATTTTTATTTTATTATTCCTAATACGTTGAAGCTTTTCGCTGATTGACAGTATCAGCATTATCAAAATTTTCAAAGTACTTTATAGTTCTATGCCTACACCTGGAGAGTGCTAAATAAAAATTTGAAGAACATTACAGAGCATTCAAAAATAAAAATACAAAAGCATCAAATGTTGCAGCACGCCAAATATCACATAAACATGAAATAACAAATTTAAAAATTAATCTAACCGTAAGTGAAATAAATAATAACCCAAAAGAACTAAACTCACTAGAAAAATACCCTATTTATAAAAACATACACAACAATTTACAAACAACCTACAGATAACATATGCAGACGACGTACTATTCAAAAACATTATACACGCGGCTCAAGAAGGAACATGTATGACGTCAACAAATAACATCACGGACCGAACATCCACACCAAAAAAATAGAGAACATTAATTCAGTAATTCCACAATGGTCAAGTGACCGAAAGGTGCCTCATCACATAAAGTAAAATTATTGCACTTTGTGGTGGACAAATTATTTACGAGTAATAATAATAACTTCAGTCAGTGCAACTGAAAAATAATGGAAAACGTGAAATATCACGATATATATGTACATATATATATTATATTAAATATGGTGATATGTTTTCTTGTAATATAGTTAATACATTAAAAATATTTCAAAAACAAGAATACTTTTAATGAATATATTTATTCAAAGCTTTTCGCCGATAAAATAGTACCAGCATCTTCAGGCAAATAATTATCTAATAAAATATTTTTACAAAATTAAATCATAAATATATTCTTTAAAATATTCTTGTTTTTGAAATATTTTAAATGTTTTATATATATATATATATATATATATATATATATATATAATATAAATAGTAATAAATAATATATCTATATATCTATATATATATATATATATATATATATATATATATATATATATATATATATATATATATATATATATATATATATATATATAATAAATATGGTGATATATTTTCTTGTAATATAGTTAATAAATTAAAAATATTTCAAAAACAAAAATACTTTTAATGAATTTATTTATTCAAAGCTTTTCGCCGATAATTATTTTCCTGAAGATGCTGGTACTATATTATTGGCACATAGCTTTGAATAAATATATTCATTAAAAGTATTTTTGTTTTTGAAATATTTTTAATTTATTAACTATATTACAAGAAAACATATCACCATATTTAATATATATATATATATATATAAAACATTAAAAATATTTCAAAAACAAGAATATTTTAATGAATATATTTATGATTTAATTTTGTAAAAAGGTTTTATTAGATAATTATTTTCCTGAAGATGCTGGTACTATTTTATTGGCGAAAAGCTTTGAATAAATATATTCATTAAAAGTATTCTTGTTGAAATTTTTTTTATTTATTAATTATATATATATATATATATATATATATATATATATATATATTAAATATGGTGATATGTTTTCTTGTAGAAAGAAGATGCTGATACTTTTTTATCGGCGAAAAGCTTTGAATAAATATATTCATTAAAAGTATTCTTGTGTTTGAAATATTTTAAATTTATTAAATATATATATATATATATATATATATATATATATGTGTATGTTTAAACGTATGATAACCTAACCTTGCATCTTACTACCTTCAGCTGGAATTACCTGCTAGGTTATAAGAACTACTTTTTAATATGTAAAAGTTTATTGTTTATGAAAATTGTTTATCAATAACCGGCAATTTAAATAAAAGATATAAAAATAGGTTGTATTTCCCTGCGCTAATATTAATATCCGTTTATTCATTACTTTCAATAAATAATTGTACAGTATCTCTTGATCTTTTTTTAATGTCTTCTAAACGCCTCCTTTCTGAAATTGTAAACCCTAATCTCTATTAATTTGTTTTATAATTTTTATTTTTACCTGAATATTTAGTTATTTTCTTATTTCATTACTAACATCATATTTAATTCGTGAATTTTTCGTAAATTAATTTTGAATATTTTTAAATCATAATTTTATTACACTTTTCCAGAATATTATTATTATTATACATATTTAATACATCTGACGAAACTTCGCTAAATTTAAATTTTTCATAACACTCTCAATTAATTTTGTCACTATTAATTTCAAGTTATAGTTCTTTGCATTACATGCAATTGTTAATTACTAATTAATTAGCATACTTGTCGAAGTTTTTTTCGAATATAGTAATAGAAATAATGTTACATTTTCAAAAATTCAGTCAAGCTAAATATCCCCAACATATAAAACGTATGTGTTCAATAATTAGCAAACTTAGGGTTGATATTTTATAAATCTGCCCGTCATGTGGGGTTACTTTGCGGCGATTTCCCGTGGCCAACCCAAGCTTTTACATTTAATGGGCACCCTACCTGTAATATCTGATATGTTCGTGCTTGCGTTTTCTACCTAATGTCCGTTGTCCCTTTAATAGTTTCGTTCTTAGAATATTGTTGCTCTTTATTTTCAACCTTTCACAACAGTTGTTCCATGATTTTCATTCACCTAATATCCCTCAAGGATTAAAAATATTAAAAAAAAAATATCCGAGCTCTTAGTTATACATGAATATATCCGTATCTTTCTTTGAACTAATTGGTCTCACTTTGAAGAAAGCGGTTTAAACGTTACCAAAAACCTTGTTTTACTTTGAGTTATGCCCCTGGTATTTAAATCTCCGCAGATGTTTAGGACAGGATTTCTTCCCCAGCACAATGAGTACTCAAAGGCTCTGTTTAAATTCTCGAGAGCTCAAAAACTGTCCGATTTCATTTTCTGTATAAAGCAACATCATTTCTACAGGTAAAAAATTGAGAGATCCTTACCAACTGTGGAATTTAACAATAACACTCCTACCAAAGAAAGGGCTTTGGATAATTAATAGTATAGTTTTACAAAATTACAAAAATTCCGTGAGCAAGGAATTACTGTACCATTCCTGTTTTTATAGTAGCTAGCGCTTGGTACTTAGCCGCCAGTCCTCCCTAACAAAAACAAAAGCATACGCAGAAAGTAATCAGGAATAATATTACAATGGACCTTACATGAAAGACAAATAGCCTACAATTTCAATTAACAATAAAGCGGAACTGGCCCTGTTAAAGAATAGTTGACCAACGAATGTCAATCTTAATATTATTCTTATTTAAATCTAATTTCAGTAACAGGAAGTAATTTAATATTTTTTAATTTACATAATAAATGTGAACTTCAACATTTCATTATATTTTTAGTATACAGAATTTTGCTCTTTCCTTCTCATAAGTAATTACTTTGGAATGACCTTTCAGATTAAATTAATTCTTAATCTAGATATTACGAAACGTTTTCCAGGCCGTCAACACTGATTAAAAAGCTTAGGATTTTCAAGTCTGGTGAGCATGAAAAAGAGTAAAAAGATTAAAAATATATTTTTCCTTTTGTTTCAAAAACAATGTTGTTTTTTAATTAATATTTTAAAGTAAATTCACACTTTTATAAACTACACTCGGACGTTTGTGTCGATCAAAAATTCTTATAAAACTTCAATGTAAGATGTAGGAAAGAGACCGTGAACATGTCCAAACTGTCAACGGCATCGACGGAACTTGTCGCTGTGGGAGAGTACACTTGTTACACTTAACTGTACATTCACACTCTCTAGAAATGGGAAAAGGATCTCTGGTTAAGATCTTCGCTCGTCACGAGCATAGCTTGTAAACGTAACGCTACTTTACTATGACATGTTGAAATGTCGTTTCAAGGGTTTTTTATATTATTTTTCATTTCAATAATTTACTGTAATTTATTTAGGTGGTTTTATGAGAATAGAGTAAAAAGAATTATAGCATTACTCTAATAATTAATATATAATGGTTAGAAATTAGGCTTAGGTACATATTATAAGCTATTAATTAGTAGGTACAGTTGAAGGTTCAAACTTCCGTTTTACCAACTACCGATTACATAAGTACATTGTTATTATATATATAGAAGTTGGTTCTTCTGAGAGATATATTTCTTACGACAAAGGTTTCGAACCAGAGTTCGAGGTCGAGATATAGATCATTAAATTCATATGGATAAGATGTGGTATAAAAAGTGAGGGTTTGTGTAGGTAAGGGTAGAAAGGTCCTTAGCAGTTCGTCAGTATTTAACTATTAGTTGGTGTAGGCTATACCTCTTTTAATTTGATTAAAAACTCTATTACAACTACTACATTTTTATGACAATAATAGAAGTTTTCTATAATTTTTATTTATTTATGTTATACATTTAGGAGTAGTATATTAAATATACTGAATAATATATAAAGTAATTAATAAACACAACATTTCAAAATATTATTATTCGGTTTTAAAAATTTACAACCTATAAAGTGTTGCTCGTGTGAATGAAATTCGGTTTAATTAGAACAATAATTTTACACTTGCAGTAATAATTAGATAACGTTTAATTGTTACATAAGGTTTTGAAAGGGTTTTATCTTGTAGCAAATAGGAATATAACAATGTATATCTACCGTATAACTTATAGCCAATAAACTGGTTATGAAATATAAAAGCTATTCAAGACCAAGCCGCTAAATATATAGTCATGAATATATAGCGTATAAATATAAGTAAATGAAACTCTTATATTGCTGAAATTATGATACATTTTACGAAAATAAAAATAATAACTTCACAAATCAGAACTTCTGACAAAACTCATACAGATTGTAGCCTCAGGCTTAGGATTCTTTCTTTGTTTAGTTCCAATGGTGTAACTGCGATAGCATCTACTCTCTCCCTGTTAATTCCATCCCTACCTGGGATTTTACATTGAACCCTTTATTCTATATATGAGTGATAACACGCCATTTTATCTAATTAAATTTAAGAATGCTGATGAATATATCTTAGCTTATATTTCTTTTAGTTAAAATTTAGTTCTTTCTAAATACGTTTTTCTTAGTTAGGCATACTAATAGTTTTCTTATTTGTTATTACCTGTACTTTTTACCTAATTGTACATCTTCTTTGGATCATAATATCTCCTCTAAGTAAGATGTCGATGGTAAAACAATTTCCCACATTTGAAATAATCAGTTTAATTCGTCCTTTCTAGTTAGGCAACCAAGGTAATAATAAAATTTCTATTTTAATTCCATTAAGTGATCATAATTCCGGGTCCTTAAAGGAAACTATAATTCCATAGTCAATTTTACGGGTACTAAAAATTTATATTTTAACTGTATAGATTTATTTATTACTCTTTAACAATGACTAAATACAAATGTGGTATTTTACTCCTACTTTAACTCAAAGGTCTTACTCAAGAGGACATACGAGCAAAAAATATACTCTAGCATTTCAAAATATATGAGTAACTTTAATCCCTCTCATACCTAATGGTAAACCTCAAATTTGAAATTCTGACATTAAAATATAAAGCGTGTTTCCCATTGACTCAGTGTAAATAAATCACTCTTACGTGTAACGCTCAACATGTTTCCAAGTCACCCATGTACTCTTGTGCAATAAGATGTAGGTGGGCGCAAGAGAGCTTCTCTGAGAGATAGCCCATCTCTGCGTGGAACAATTGCAGTTGTAAACATAGGAAAAGGATAGAAAATGCCCTACAGTATTTAAGTAAAGCATTTGAAGTCCGGACCTTCAGTTTGATATTTTCCTTTAAGTCATTTATCTTTATTTTAACCCCTTCCCTGGACAGGATGATATATTTTGATTCATTTGAGCCGGGGACCATTACCAATATGGCATTATTTTGAGTTAATGACTCAGCGTTCACAAAGGAAGATTGCTTTAGTGTGTCGTCAATGAATTTTATTGGTAACACGTACGTTCAATGCTATTTTAATTTTCCGATGACTGAACGAAGTTCTAGATAAATATAAGAAATATTTTAAAATGGAATTGCTTTATTTAATCTATTGCTTGTCAGTTGGTGATGTATTGAAACTCTAAAGAGTGCTCTTTTGTTGTTGAATAATTTATTCTGAACATTGTATTCATTTCATGCAGAAAATCGTTATTATGCATTTTTATTACTGTGACACTCTGTTAATATGTGCTTTTCTTGCAAAACTAATGCACTTAAAGTAAATAATATTTTTAATTCATTTGTAATTATGTTTTTCTCTTTACAGTTGTGGAGTACGGTTTTTTCATTATGAAAAAGGTGATCCGAATTATATTGTTATCTTCGGACGAAAAAATAATCACTCGTTTTCCCAACGCTCTGTTATATCTTGTAAGGACAGTCGGCTTCAAGATGTGGTCAACCCGTCTATTTTATGTACATCCAATGGGTCATCAATCACAACGAGAAAATAACTGTGGGTAATGAGTAGTAAAAACCCTTTGGCTACTTATTTGTGATTGCTATACTACAAAAAGCATTTAAATGTTTATATTATAAGGAGGCAATTCATAATAGATTCCGTATTTAATGTTTGCCTAATATAAGAAAGCTAGACAGATATCTGTTTTTAACCTGGACAGAGATTATGCAAGTATCAGATACACTACCCCGAACACATGATAAACAATAACTCATCTTCATTTTGTACGATACGTATTTGGAGTTTTAATTAAAAATAATAAAAAGTATAAAACCTAGTATAAAATCTCATAAAAACATAAACAAAGAACAAAGATTATGCAAGTATCAGATACACTACCCGGAACACATGATAAACAATAACTCTTGTTCATTTTGTACGATACGGATTTGGAGTTTTAATTAAAAATATTAAAAAGTATAAAACCTAGTATAAAATTTCATAAAAACATAAACAAAAAACAGAGATTATGCAAGTATCAGATACACTACCCCGAACACATGATAAACAATAACTCTTGCTCATTTTGTACGATACGGATTTGGAGTTTTAATTAAAAATATTAAAAAGTATAAAACCTAGTATAAAATTTCTTAAAAACATAAACAAAGAACAGAGATTATGCAAGTATCAGATACACTACCCCGAACTCATGATAAACAATAACTCTTCTTCCATTTTGTACGATACGGATTTGGAGTTTTAATTAAAAATATTAAAAAGTATAGCAAACCTAGTATGAAATTTCATAAAAACATAAACAAAGTACAGAGATTATGCAAGTTTCAGATACACTACCCCGAACACATGATAAACAATAACTCTGCTTCATTTTGTACGATACGGATTTGGAGTTTTATTTAAAAATATTAAAAAAGTATAAAAACATAGTATAAAATATCATAAAAACATAAACAAAGAACAGAGATTATGCAAGTTTTAAATACACTACCCCGAATAAATGGTAAACAATAACTCTTCTTTATTTTGTACGATACGGATGTGGAGTTTTAATTAAAAATATTAGAAAGTACAAAACCTAGTATATAATTTCATAAAAACATAAAAAAAGACCAGAGATTATGCAAGTATCAGATACACTACCCGGAACACATGATAAACAATAACTCTTGTTCATTTTGTATGATGCGGATTTGGAGTTTTATTTAAAAATAATAAAAAGTATAAAAACCTAGTATACAATTTTATAAAAACATAAACAAAGAACAGATATTATGCAAGTGTCAGATACACTACCCGGAACACATGATAAACAATAACTCTTCTTCATTTAGTACGATACGGATTTGGAGTTTTAATTAAAAATATTAAAAAGTATAAAACCTAGTATAAAATTTCATAAAAACATAAACAAAGAACAGAGATTATGCAAGTATCAGATACACTACCCCGAACTCATGATAAACAATAACTCTTGTTCATTTTGTACGATACGGATTTGGAGTTTTAATTAAAAATATTAAAAAGTATAAAAACCTAGTATACAATTTTATAAAAACATAAACAAAGAACAGAGATTATGCAAGTATCAGATACACTACCCGGAACACATGATAAACAATAACTCTTCTTCATTTTGTACGATACGGATTTGGAGTTTTAATTAAAAATATTAAAAAGTATAAAAACCTAGTATACAATTTTATAAAAACATAAACAAAGAACAGATATTATGCAAGTATCAGATACACTACCCGGAACACATGATAAACAATAACTCTTCTTCATTTAGTATGATACGGATTTGGAGTTTTATTTAAAAATAATAAAAAGTATAAAACCTAGTATAAAATTTCATAAAAACATAAACAAAGAACAGAGATTATGCAAGTATCAGATACACTACCCGGAACACATGATAAACAATAACTCTTGTTCATTTTGTACGATACGGATTTGGAGTTTTAATTAAAAATATTAAAATGTATAAAAACCTAGTATAAAATATCATAAAAACATAAACAAAGAACAGAGATTATGCAAGTATCAGATACACTACCCCGAACTCATGATAAACAATAACTCTTCTTCATTTAGTATGATACGGATTTGGAGTTTTATTTAAAAATAATAAAAAAGAATAAAACCTAGTATAAAATTTCATAAAAACATAAACAAAGAACAGAGATTATGCAAGTATCAGATACACTACCCCGAACTCATGATAAACAATAACTCTTCTTCATTTAGTATGATACGGATTTGGAGTTTTATTTAAAAATAATAAAAAGTATAAAAACGTAGTATACAATTTTATAAAAACATAAAGAAAGAACAGATATTATGCAAGTGTCAGATACACTACCCGGAACACATGATAAACAATAACACTTCTTCATTTTGTACGATACGGATTTGGAGTTTTAATTAAAAATATTAAAAAGTATAAAACCTAGTATAAAATTTCATAAAACCATAAACAAAGAACAGAGATTATGCAAGTATCAGATACACTACCCCGAACTCATGATAAACAATAACTCTTCTTCATTTTGTACGATACGGATTTGGAGTTTTAATTAAAAATAATAAAAAGTATAAAAACGTAGTATACAATTTTATAAAAACATAAACAAAGAACAGATATTATGCAAGTGTCAGATACACTACCCGGAACACATGATAAACAATAACACTTCTTCATTTTGTACGATACGGATTTGGAGTTTTAATTAAAAATAATAAAAAGTATAAAACCTAGTAAAAAATTTCATAAAAACATAAACAAAGAACAGAGATTATGCAAGTATCAGATACACTACCCCGAACTCATGATAAACAATAACTCTTCTTCATTTTGTACGATACGGATTTGGAGTTTTAATTAAAAATATTAAAAAGTATAAAAACCTAGTATACAATTTTATAAAAACATAAACAAAGAACAGATATTATGCAAGTGTCAGATACACTACCCGGAACACATGATAAACAATAACTCTTGTTCATTTTGTACGATACGGATTTGGAGTTTTAATTAAAAGTATTAAAAAGTATAAAACCTAGTATAAAATTTCAAAAAAACATAAACAAAGAACAGAGATTATGCAAGTATCAGATACACTACCCCGAACTCATGATAAACAATAACTCTTGTTCATTTTGTACGATACGGATTTGGAGTTTTAATTAAAAATATTAAAAAGTATAAAAACCTAGTATACAATTTTATAAAAACATAAACAAAGAACAGAGATTATGCAAGTATCAGATACTCTACCCGGAACACATGATAAACAATAACTCTTGTTCATTTTGTACGATACGGATTTGGAGTTTTAATTAAAAATATTAAAAAAGAATAAAACCTAGTATAAAATTTCATAAAAACATAAACAAAGAACAGAGATTATGCAAGTATCAGATACACTACCCCGAACTCATGATAAACAATAACTCTTGTTCATTTTGTACGATACGGATTTGGAGTTTTAATTAAAAATATTAAAAAGTATAAAAACCTAGTATACAATTTTATAAAAACATAAACAAAGAACAGAGATTATGCAAGTATCAGATACTCTACCCGGAACACATGATAAACAATAACTCTTGTTCATTTTGTACGATACGGATTTGGAGTTTTAATTAAAAATATTAAAAAGTATAAAAACCTAGTATACAATTTCATAAAAACATAAACAAAGAACAGATATTATGCAAGTATCAGATACACTACCCGGAACACATGATAAACAATAACTCTTCTTCATTTAGTATGATACGGATTTGGAGTTTTATTTAAAAATAATAAAAAGTATAAAACCTAGTATAAAATTTCATAAAAACATAAACAAAGAACAGAGATTATGCAAGTATCAGATACACTACCCGGAACACATGATAAACAATAACTCTTGTTCAATTTGGACGATACGGATTTGGAGTTTTAATTAAAAATATTAAAAAGTATAAAAACCTAGTATAAAATATCATAAAAACATAAACAAAGAACAGAGATTATGCAAGTATCAGATACACTACACCGAACTCATGATAAACAATAACTCTTCTTCATTTAGTATGATACGGATTTGCAGTTTTTATTTAAAAATAATAAAAAGTATAAAACCTAGTATACAATTTCATAAAAACATAAACAAAGAACAGAGATTATGCAAGTATCAGATACACTACCCGGAACACATGATAAACAATAACTCTTGTTCATTTTGTACGATACGGATTTGGAGTTTTAATTAAAAATATTAAAAAGTATAAAAACCTAGTATAAAATATCATAAAAACATAAACAAAGAACAGAGATTATGCAAGTATCAGATACACTACCCCGAACTCATGATAAACAATAACTCTTCTTCATTTAGTATGATACGGATTTGGAGTTTTATTTAAAAATAATAAAAAGTATAAAAGCCTAGTATACAATTTTATAAAAACATAAACAAAGAACAGATATTATGCAAGTGTCAGATACACTACCCGGAACACATGATAAACAATAACTCTTCTTCATTTTGTACGATACGGATTTGGAGTTTTAATTAAAAGTATTAAAAAGTATAAAACCTAGTATAAAATTTCAAAAAAACATAAACAAAGAACAGAGATTATGCAAGTATCAGATACACTACCCCGAACTCATGATAAACAATAACTCTTGTTCATTTTGTACGATACGGATTTGGAGTTTTAATTAAAAATATTAAAAAGTATAAAAACCTAGTATACAATTTTATAAAAACATAAACAAAGAACAGATATTATGCAAGTATCAGATACACTACCCGGAACACATGATAAACAATAACTCTTCTTCATTTAGTATGATACGGATTTGGAGTTTTATTTAAAAATAATAAAAGGTATAAAACCTAGTATATAATTTCATAAAAACATAAACAAAGACCAGAGATTATGCAAGTATCAGATACACTACCCGGAACACATGATAAACCATAACTCTTGTTCATTTTGTATGATGCGGATTTGGAGTTTTATTTAAAAATAATAAAAAGTATAAAAACCTAGTATACAATTTTATAAAAACATAAACAAAGAACAGATATTATGCAAGTGTCAGATACACTACCCGGAACACATGATAAACAATAACTCTTCTTCATTTTGTACGATACGGATTTGGAGTTTTAGTTAAAAATATTAAAAAAGAATAAAACCTAGTATGAAATTTCATAAAAACATAAACAAAGAACAGAGATTATGCAAGTATCAGATACACTACCCCGAACTCATGATAAACAATAACTCTTGTTCATTTTGTACGATACGGATTTGGAGTTTTAATTAAAAATATTAAAAAGTATAAAAACCTAGTATACAATTTTATAAAAACATAAACAAAGAACAGAGATTATGCAAGTATCAGATACACTACCCGGAACACATGATAAACAATAAATCTTCTTCATTTAGTATGATACGGATTTGGAGTTTTATTTAAAAATATTAAAACAGTATAAAAACATAGTATAAAATTTCATAAAAACATAAACAAAGAACAGAGATTATGCAAGTTTTAAATACACTACCCCGAATAAATGGTAAACCATAACTCTTCTTCATTTTGTACGATACGGATGTGGAGTTTTAATTAAAAATATTGGAAAGTACAAAACCTAGTATATAATTTCATAAAAACATAAACAAAGACCAGATATTATGCAAGTATCAGATACACTACCCGGAACACATGATAAACAATAACTCTTCTTCATTTTGTACGATACGGATTTGGAGTTTTAATTAAAAATATTAAAAAAGAATAAAACCTAGTATAAAATTTCATAAAAACATAAACAAAGAACAGAGATTATGCAAGTATCAGATACACTACCCCGAACTCATGATAAACAATAACTCTTGTTCATTTTGTACGATACGGATTTGGAGTTTTAATTAAAAATATTAAAAAGTATAAAAACCTAGTATACAATTTTATAAAAACATAAACAAAGAACAGAGATTATGCAAGTATCAGATACTCTACCCGGAACACATGATAAACAATAACTCTTGTTCATTTTGTACGATACGGATTTGGAGTTTTAATTAAAAATATTAAAAAGTATAAAAACCTAGTATACAATTTCATAAAAACATAAACAAAGAACAGATATTATGCAAGTATCAGATACACTACCCGGAACACATGATAAACAATAACTCTTCTTCATTTAGTATGATACGGATTTGGAGTTTTATTTTAAAATAATAAAAAGTATAAAACCTAGTATAAAATTTCATAAAAACATAAACAAAGAACAGAGATTATGCAAGTATCAGATACACTACCCGGAACACATGATAAACAATAACTCTTGTTCAATTTGGACGATACGGATTTGGAGTTTTAATTAAAAATATTAAAAAGTATAAAAACCTAGTATAAAATATCATAAAAACATAAACAAAGAACAGAGATTATGCAAGTATCAGATACACTACACCGAACTCATGATAAACAATAACTCTTCTTCATTTAGTATGATACGGATTTGCAGTTTTTATTTAAAAATAATAAAAAGTATAAAACCTAGTATACAATTTCATAAAAACATAAACAAAGAACAGAGATTATGCAAGTATCAGATACACTACCCGGAACACATGATAAACAATAACTCTTGTTCATTTTGTACGATACGGATTTGGAGTTTTAATTAAAAATATTAAAAAGTATAAAAACCTAGTATAAAATATCATAAAAACATAAACAAAGAACAGAGATTATGCAAGTATCAGATACACTACCCCGAACTCATGATAAACAATAACTCTTCTTCATTTAGTATGATACGGATTTGGAGTTTTATTTAAAAATAATAAAAAGTATAAAAGCCTAGTATACAATTTTATAAAAACATAAACAAAGAACAGATATTATGCAAGTGTCAGATACACTACCCGGAACACATGATAAACAAAAACTCTTCTTCATTTTGTACGATACGGATTTGGAGTTTTAATTAAAAGTATTAAAAAGTATAAAACCTAGTATAAAATTTCAAAAAAACATAAACAAAGAACAGAGATTATGCAAGTATCAGATACACTACCCCGAACTCATGATAAACAATAACTCTTGTTCATTTTGTACGATACGGATTTGGAGTTTTAATTTAAAATATTAAAAAGTATAAAAACCTAGTATACAATTTTATAAAAACATAAACAAAGACAGATATTATGCAAGTATCAGATACACTACCCGGAACACATGATAAACAATAACTCTTCTTCATTTAGTATGATACGGATTTGGAGTTTTATTTAAAAATAATAAAAGGTATAAAACCTAGTATATAATTTCATAAAAACATAAACAAAGACCAGAGATTATGCAAGTATCAGATACACTACCCGGAACACATGATAAACCATAACTCTTGTTCATTTTGTATGATGCGGATTTGGAGTTTTATTTAAAAATAATAAAAAGTATAAAAACCTAGTATACAATTTTATAAAAACATAAACAAAGAACAGATATTATGCAAGTGTCAGATACACTACCCGGAACACATGATAAACAATAACTCTTCTTCATTTTGTACGATACGGATTTGGAGTTTTAGTTAAAAATATTAAAAAAGAATAAAACCTAGTATGAAATTTCATAAAAACATAAACAAAGAACAGAGATTATGCAAGTATCAGATACACTACCCCGAACTCATGATAAACAATAACTCTTGTTCATTTTGTACGATACGGATTTGGAGTTTTAATTAAAAATATTAAAAAGTATAAAAACCTAGTATACAATTTTATAAAAACATAAACAAAGAACAGAGATTATGCAAGTATCAGATACACTACCCGGAAGACATGATAAACAATAACTCTGGTTCATTTTGTACGATACGGATTTGGAGTTTTAATTAAAAATATTAAAAAGTATAACAACATAGTATACAATTTTATAAAAACATAAACAAAGAACAGATATTATGCAAGTATCAGATACACTACCCGGAACACATGATAAACAATAACTCTTCTTCATTTAGTATGATACGGATTTGGAGTTTTATTTAAAAATAATAAAAAGTATAAAAACCTAGTATAAAATATCATAAAAACATAAACAAAGAACAGAGATTATGCAAGTATCAGATACACTACCCCGAACTCATGATAAACAATAACTCTTCTTCATTTAGTATGATACGGATTTGGAGTTTTATTTAAAAATAATAAAAAGTATAAAAACCTAGTATACAATTTTATAAAAACATAAACAAAGAACAGATATTATGCAAGTGTCAGATACACTACCCGGAACACATGATAAACAATAACACTTCTTCATTTTGTACGATACGGATTTGGAGTTTTAATTAAAAATATTAAAAAGTATAAAACCTAGTATAAAATTTCATAAAAACATAAACAAAGAACAGAGATTATGCAAGTATCAGATACACTACCCCGAACTCATGATAAACAATAACTCTTGTTCATTTTGTACGATACGGATTTGGAGTTTTAATTAAAAATATTAAAAAGTATAAAAACCTAGTATACAATTTTATAAAAACATAAACAAAGAACAGAGATTATGCAAGTATCAGATACACTACCCGGAACACATGATAAACAATAACTCTTGTTCATTTTGTACGATACGGATTTGGAGTTATAAATAAAAATATTAAAAAGTATAAAAACCTAGTATACAATTTTATAAAAACATAAACAAAGAACAGATATTATGCAAGTGTCAGATACACTACCCGGAACACATGATAAACAATAACTCTTCTTCATTTAGTATGATACGGATTTGGAGTTTTATTTAACAATAATAAAAAGTATAAAACCTAATATAAAATTTCATAAAAACATAAACAAAGAACAGAGATTATGCAAGTATCAGATACACTACCCGGAGCACATGATAAACAATAACTCTTGTTCATTTTGTACGATACGGATTTGGAGTTTTAATTAAAAGTATTAAAAAGTATAAAACCTAGTATAAAATTTCAAAAAAACATAAACAAAGAACAGAGATTATGCAAGTATCAGATACACTACCCCGAACTCATGATAAACAATAACTCTTGTTCATTTTGTACGATACGGATTTGGAGTTTTAATTAAAAATATTAAAAAGTATAAAAACCTAGTATAAAATATCATAAAAACATAAACAAAGAACAGAGATTATGCAAGTATCAGATACACTACACCGAACTCATGATAAACAATAACTCTTCTTCATTTAGTATGATACGGATTTGCAGTTTTTATTTAAAAATAATAAAAAGTATAAAACCTAGTATACAATTTCATAAAAACATAAACAAAGAACAGAGATTATGCAAGTATCAGATACACTACCCGGAACACATGATAAACAATAACTCTTGTTCATTTTGTACGATACGGATTTGGAGTTTTAATTAAAAATATTAAAAAGTATAAAAACCTAGTATAAAATATCATAAAAACATAAACAAAGAACAGAGATTATGCAAGTATCAGATACACTACCCCGAACTCATGATAAACAATAACTCTTCTTCATTTAGTATGATACGGATTTGGAGTTTTATTTAAAAATAATAAAAAGTATAAAAGCCTAGTATACAATTTTATAAAAACATAAACAAAGAACAGATATTATGCAAGTGTCAGATACACTACCCGGAACACATGATAAACAATAACTCTTCTTCATTTTGTACGATACGGATTTGGAGTTTTAATTAAAAGTATTAAAAAGTATAAAACCTAGTATAAAATTTCAAAAAAACATAAACAAAGAACAGAGATTATGCAAGTATCAGATACACTACCCCGAACTCATGATAAACAATAACTCTTGTTCATTTTGTACGATACGGATTTGGAGTTTTAATTAAAAATATTAAAAAGTATAAAAACCTAGTATACAATTTTATAAAAACATAAACAAAGAACAGATATTATGCAAGTATCAGATACACTACCCGGAACACATGATAAACAATAACTCTTCTTCATTTAGTATGATACGGATTTGGAGTTTTATTTAAAAATAATAAAAGGTATAAAACCTAGTATATAATTTCATAAAAACATAAACAAAGACCAGAGATTATGCAAGTATCAGATACACTACCCGGAACACATGATAAACCATAACTCTTGTTCATTTTGTATGATGCGGATTTGGAGTTTTATTTAAAAATAATAAAAAGTATAAAAACCTAGTATACAATTTTATAAAAACATAAACAAAGAACAGATATTATGCAAGTGTCAGATACACTACCCGGAACACATGATAAACAATAACTCTTCTTCATTTTGTACGATACGGATTTGGAGTTTTAGTTAAAAATATTAAAAAAGAATAAAACCTAGTATGAAATTTCATAAAAACATAAACAAAGAACAGAGATTATGCAAGTATCAGATACACTACCCCGAACTCATGATAAACAATAACTCTTGTTCATTTTGTACGATACGGATTTGGAGTTTTAATTAAAAATATTAAAAAGTATAAAAACCTAGTATACAATTTTATAAAAACATAAACAAAGAACAGAGATTATGCAAGTATCAGATACACTACCCGGAACACATGATAAACAATAAATCTTCTTCATTTAGTATGATACGGATTTGGAGTTTTATTTAAAAATATTAAAACAGTATAAAAACATAGTATAAAATTTCATAAAAACATAAACAAAGAACAGAGATTATGCAAGTTTTAAATACACTACCCCGAATAAATGGTAAACCATAACTCTTCTTCATTTTGTACGATACGGATGTGGAGTTTTAATTAAAAATATTGGAAAGTACAAAACCTAGTATATAATTTCATAAAAACATAAACAAAGACCAGATATTATGCAAGTATCAGATACACTACCCGGAACACATGATAAACAATAACTCTTCTTCATTTTGTACGATACGGATTTGGAGTTTTAATTAAAAATATTAAAAAAGAATAAAACCTAGTATAAAATTTCATAAAAACATAAACAAAGAACAGAGATTATGCAAGTATCAGATACACTACCCCGAACTCATGATAAACAATAACTCTTGTTCATTTTGTACGATACGGATTTGGAGTTTTAATTAAAAATATTAAAAAGTATAAAAACCTAGTATACAATTTTATAAAAACATAAACAAAGAACAGAGATTATGCAAGTATCAGATACTCTACCCGGAACACATGATAAACAATAACTCTTGTTCATTTTGTACGATACGGATTTGGAGTTTTAATTAAAAATATTAAAAAGTATAAAAACCTAGTATACAATTTCATAAAAACATAAACAAAGAACAGATATTATGCAAGTATCAGATACACTACCCGGAACACATGATAAACAATAACTCTTCTTCATTTAGTATGATACGGATTTGGAGTTTTATTTTAAAATAATAAAAAGTATAAAACCTAGTATAAAATTTCATAAAAACATAAACAAAGAACAGAGATTATGCAAGTATCAGATACACTACCCGGAACACATGATAAACAATAACTCTTGTTCAATTTGGACGATACGGATTTGGAGTTTTAATTAAAAATATTAAAAAGTATAAAAACCTAGTATAAAATATCATAAAAACATAAACAAAGAACAGAGATTATGCAAGTATCAGATACACTACACCGAACTCATGATAAACAATAACTCTTCTTCATTTAGTATGATACGGATTTGCAGTTTTTATTTAAAAATAATAAAAAGTATAAAACCTAGTATACAATTTCATAAAAACATAAACAAAGAACAGAGATTATGCAAGTATCAGATACACTACCCGGAACACATGATAAACAATAACTCTTGTTCATTTTGTACGATACGGATTTGGAGTTTTAATTAAAAATATTAAAAAGTATAAAAACCTAGTATAAAATATCATAAAAACATAAACAAAGAACAGAGATTATGCAAGTATCAGATACACTACCCCGAACTCATGATAAACAATAACTCTTCTTCATTTAGTATGATACGGATTTGGAGTTTTATTTAAAAATAATAAAAAGTAAAAAAGCCTAGTATACAATTTTATAAAAACATAAACAAAGAACAGATATTATGCAAGTGTCAGATACACTACCCGGAACACATGATAAACAAAAACTCTTCTTCATTTTGTACGATACGGATTTGGAGTTTTAATTAAAAGTATTAAAAAGTATAAAACCTAGTATAAAATTTCAAAAAAACATAAACAAAGAACAGAGATTATGCAAGTATCAGATACACTACCCCGAACTCATGATAAACAATAACTCTTGTTCATTTTGTACGATACGGATTTGGAGTTTTAATTTAAAATATTAAAAAGTATAAAAACCTAGTATACAATTTTATAAAAACATAAACAAAGACAGATATTATGCAAGTATCAGATACACTACCCGGAACACATGATAAACAATAACTCTTCTTCATTTAGTATGATACGGATTTGGAGTTTTATTTAAAAATAATAAAAGGTATAAAACCTAGTATATAATTTCATAAAAACATAAACAAAGACCAGAGATTATGCAAGTATCAGATACACTACCCGGAACACATGATAAACCATAACTCTTGTTCATTTTGTATGATGCGGATTTGGAGTTTTATTTAAAAATAATAAAAAGTATAAAAACCTAGTATACAATTTTATAAAAACATAAACAAAGAACAGATATTATGCAAGTGTCAGATACACTACCCGGAACACATGATAAACAATAACTCTTCTTCATTTTGTACGATACGGATTTGGAGTTTTAGTTAAAAATATTAAAAAAGAATAAAACCTAGTATGAAATTTCATAAAAACATAAACAAAGAACAGAGATTATGCAAGTATCAGATACACTACCCCGAACTCATGATAAACAATAACTCTTGTTCATTTTGTACGATACGGATTTGGAGTTTTAATTAAAAATATTAAAAAGTATAAAAACCTAGTATACAATTTTATAAAAACATAAACAAAGAACAGAGATTATGCAAGTATCAGATACACTACCCGGAAGACATGATAAACAATAACTCTTGTTCATTTTGTACGATACGGATTTGGAGTTTTATTTAAAAATAATAAAATGTATAAAAACCTAGTATACAATTTTATAAAAACATAAACAAAGAACAGATATTATGCAAGTGTCAGATACACTACCCGGAACACATGATAAACAATAACACTTCTTCATTTTGTACGATACGGATTTGGAGTTTTAATTAAAAATATTAAAAAGTATAAAACCTAGTATAAAATTTCATAAAAACATAAACAAAGAACAGAGATTATGCAAGTATCAGATACACTACCCCGAACTCATGATAAACAATAACTCTTGTTCATTTTGTACGATACGGATTTGGAGTTTTAATTAAAAATATTAAAAAGTATAAAAACCTAGTATACAATTTTATAAAAACATAAACAAAGAACAGAGATTATGCAAGTATCAGATACACTACCCGGAACACATGATAAACAATAACTCTTGTTCATTTTGTACGATACGGATTTGGAGTTATAAATAAAAATATTAAAAAGTATAAAAACCTAGTATACAATTTTATAAAAACATAAACAAAGAACAGATATTATGCAAGTGTCAGATACACTACCCGGAACACATGATAAACAATAACTCTTCTTCATTTAGTATGATACGGATTTGGAGTTTTATTTAACAATAATAAAAAGTATAAAACCTAATATAAAATTTCATAAAAACATAAACAAAGAACAGAGATTATGCAAGTATCAGATACACTACCCGGAACACATGATAAACAATAACTCTTGTTCATTTTGTACGATACGGATTTGGAGATTTAATTAAAAATATTAAAAAGTATAAAAACCTAGTATAAAATATCATAAAAACATAAACAAAGAACAGAGACTATGCAAGTATCAGATACACTACCCCGAACTCATGATAAACAATAACTCTTCTTCATTTAGTATGATACGGATTTGGAGTTTTATTTAAAAATAATAAAAAGTATAAAAGCCTAGTATACAATTTTATAAAAACATAAACAAAGAACAGATATTATGCAAGTGTCAGATACACTACCCGGAACACATGATAAACAATAACTCTTCTTCATTTTGTACGATACGGATTTGGAGTTTTAATTAAAAGTATTAAAAAGTATAAAACCTAGTATAAAATTTCAAAAAAACATAAACAAAGAACAGAGATTATGCAAGTATCAGATACACTACCCCGAACTCATGATAAACAATAACTCTTGTTCATTTTGTACGATACGGATTTGGAGTTTTAATTAAAAATATTAAAAAGTATAAAAACCTAGTATACAATTTTATAAAAACATAAACAAAGAACAGATATTATGCAAGTATCAGATACACTACCCGGAACACATGATAAACAATAACTCTTCTTCATTTAGTATGATACGGATTTGGAGTTTTATTTAAAAATAATAAAAGGTATAAAACCTAGTATATAATTTCATAAAAACATAAACAAAGACCAGAGATTATGCAAGTATCAGATACACTACCCGGAACACATGATAAACCATAACTCTTGTTCATTTTGTATGATGCGGATTTGGAGTTTTATTTAAAAATAATAAAAAGTATAAAAACCTAGTATACAATTTTATAAAAACATAAACAAAGAACAGATATTATGCAAGTGTCAGATACACTACCCGGAACACATGATAAACAATAACTCTTCTTCATTTTGTACGATACGGATTTGGAGTTTTAGTTAAAAATATTAAAAAAGAATAAAACCTAGTATGAAATTTCATAAAAACATAAACAAAGAACAGAGATTATGCAAGTATCAGATACACTATCCGAACTCATGATAAACAATAACTCTTGTTCATTTTGTACGATACGGATTTGGAGTTTTAATTAAAAATATTAAAAAGTATAAAAACCTAGTATACAATTTTATAAAAACATAAACAAAGAACAGAGATTATGCAAGTATCAGATACACTACCCGGAACACATGATAAACAATAAATCTTCTTCATTTAGTATGATACGGATTTGGAGTTTTATTTAAAAATATTAAAACAGTATAAAAACATAGTATAAAATTTCATAAAAACATAAACAAAGAACAGAGATTATGCAAGTTTTAAATACACTACCCCGAATAAATGGTAAACCATAACTCTTCTTCATTTTGTACGATACGGATGTGGAGTTTTAATTAAAAATATTGGAAAGTACAAAACCTAGTATATAATTTCATAAAAACATAAACAAAGACCAGATATTATGCAAGTATCAGATACACTACCCGGAACACATGATAAACAATAACTCTTCTTCATTTTGTACGATACGGATTTGGAGTTTTAATTAAAAATATTAAAAAAGAATAAAACCTAGTATAAAATTTCATAAAAACATAAACAAAGAACAGAGATTATGCAAGTATCAGATACACTACCCCGAACTCATGATAAACAATAACTCTTGTTCATTTTGTACGATACGGATTTGGAGTTTTAATTAAAAATATTAAAAAGTATAAAAACCTAGTATACAATTTTATAAAAACATAAACAAAGAACAGAGATTATGCAAGTATCAGATACTCTACCCGGAACACATGATAAACAATAACTCTTGTTCATTTTGTACGATACGGATTTGGAGTTTTAATTAAAAATATTAAAAAGTATAAAAACCTAGTATACAATTTCATAAAAACATAAACAAAGAACAGATATTATGCAAGTATCAGATACACTACCCGGAACACATGATAAACAATAACTCTTCTTCATTTAGTATGATACGGATTTGGAGTTTTATTTTAAAATAATAAAAAGTATAAAACCTAGTATAAAATTTCATAAAAACATAAACAAAGAACAGAGATTATGCAAGTATCAGATACACTACCCGGAACACATGATAAACAATAACTCTTGTTCAATTTGGACGATACGGATTTGGAGTTTTAATTAAAAATATTAAAAAGTATAAAAACCTAGTATAAAATATCATAAAAACATAAACAAAGAACAGAGATTATGCAAGTATCAGATACACTACACCGAACTCATGATAAACAATAACTCTTCTTCATTTAGTATGATACGGATTTGCAGTTTTTATTTAAAAATAATAAAAAGTATAAAACCTAGTATACAATTTCATAAAAACATAAACAAAGAACAGAGATTATGCAAGTATCAGATACACTACCCGGAACACATGATAAACAATAACTCTTGTTCATTTTGTACGATACGGATTTGGAGTTTTAATTAAAAATATTAAAAAGTATAAAAACCTAGTATAAAATATCATAAAAACATAAACAAAGAACAGAGATTATGCAAGTATCAGATACACTACCCCGAACTCATGATAAACAATAACTCTTCTTCATTTAGTATGATACGGATTTGGAGTTTTATTTAAAAATAATAAAAAGTATAAAAGCCTAGTATACAATTTTATAAAAACATAAACAAAGAACAGATATTATGCAAGTGTCAGATACACTACCCGGAACACATGATAAACAAAAACTCTTCTTCATTTTGTACGATACGGATTTGGAGTTTTAATTAAAAGTATTAAAAAGTATAAAACCTAGTATAAAATTTCAAAAAAACATAAACAAAGAACAGAGATTATGCAAGTATCAGATACACTACCCCGAACTCATGATAAACAATAACTCTTGTTCATTTTGTACGATACGGATTTGGAGTTTTAATTTAAAATATTAAAAAGTATAAAAACCTAGTATACAATTTTATAAAAACATAAACAAAGACAGATATTATGCAAGTATCAGATACACTACCCGGAACACATGATAAACAATAACTCTTCTTCATTTAGTATGATACGGATTTGGAGTTTTATTTAAAAATAATAAAAGGTATAAAACCTAGTATATAATTTCATAAAAACATAAACAAAGACCAGAGATTATGCAAGTATCAGATACACTACCCGGAACACATGATAAACCATAACTCTTGTTCATTTTGTATGATGCGGATTTGGAGTTTTATTTAAAAATAATAAAAAGTATAAAAACCTAGTATACAATTTTATAAAAACATAAACAAAGAACAGATATTATGCAAGTGTCAGATACACTACCCGGAACACATGATAAACAATAACTCTTCTTCATTTTGTACGATACGGATTTGGAGTTTTAGTTAAAAATATTAAAAAAGAATAAAACCTAGTATGAAATTTCATAAAAACATAAACAAAGAACAGAGATTATGCAAGTATCAGATACACTACCCCGAACTCATGATAAACAATAACTCTTGTTCATTTTGTACGATACGGATTTGGAGTTTTAATTAAAAATATTAAAAAGTATAAAAACCTAGTATACAATTTTATAAAAACATAAACAAAGAACAGAGATTATGCAAGTATCAGATACACTACCCGGAAGACATGATAAACAATAACTCTTGTTCATTTTGTACGATACGGATTTGGAGTTTTAATTAAAAATATTAAAAAGTATAACAACATAGTATACAATTTTATAAAAACATAAACAAAGAACAGATATTATGCAAGTATCAGATACACTACCCGGAACACATGATAAACAATAACTCTTCTTCATTTAGTATGATACGGATTTGGAGTTTTATTTAAAAATAATAAAAAGTATAAAAACCTAGTATAAAATATCATAAAAACATAAACAAAGAACAGAGATTATGCAAGTATCAGATACACTACCCCGAACTCATGATAAACAATAACTCTTCTTCATTTAGTATGATACGGATTTGGAGTTTTATTTAAAAATAATAAAAAGTATAAAAACCTAGTATACAATTTTATAAAAACATAAACAAAGAACAGATATTATGCAAGTGTCAGATACACTACCCGGAACACATGATAAACAATAACACTTCTTCATTTTGTACGATACGGATTTGGAGTTTTAATTAAAAATATTAAAAAGTATAAAACCTAGTATAAAATTTCATAAAAACATAAACAAAGAACAGAGATTATGCAAGTATCAGATACACTACCCCGAACTCATGATAAACAATAACTCTTGTTCATTTTGTACGATACGGATTTGGAGTTTTAATTAAAAATATTAAAAAGTATAAAAACCTAGTATACAATTTTATAAAAACATAAACAAAGAACAGAGATTATGCAAGTATCAGATACACTACCCGGAACACATGATAAACAATAACTCTTGTTCATTTTGTACGATACGGATTTGGAGTTATAAATAAAAATATTAAAAAGTATAAAAACCTAGTATACAATTTTATAAAAACATAAACAAAGAACAGATATTATGCAAGTGTCAGATACACTACCCGGAACACATGATAAACAATAACTCTTCTTCATTTAGTATGATACGGATTTGGAGTTTTATTTAAAAATAATAAAAAGTATAAAACCTAATATAAAATTTCATAAAAACATAAACAAAGAACAGAGATTATGCAAGTATCAGATACACTACCCGGAACACATGATAAACAATAACTCTTGTTCATTTTGTACGATACGGATTTGGAGATTTAATTAAAAATATTAAAAAGTATAAAAACCTAGTATAAAATATCATAAAAACATAAACAAAGAACAGAGACTATGCAAGTATCAGATACACTACCCCGAACTCATGATAAACAATAACTCTTCTTCATTTAGTATGATACGGATTTGCAGTTTTTATTTAAAAATAATAAAAAGTATAAAACCTAGTATACAATTTCATAAAAACATAAACAAAGAACAGAGATTATGCAAGTATCAGATACACTACCTGGAACACATGATAAACAATACTCTTGTTCATTTTGTACGATACGGATTTGGAGTTTTAATTAAAAATATTAAAAAGTATAAAAACCTAATATAAAATATCAAAAACATAAACAAAGAACAGAGATTATGCAAGTATCAGATACACTACACCGAACTCATGATAAACAATAACTCTTCTTCATTTAGTATGATACGGATTTGGAGTTTTATTTAAAAATAATAAAAAGTATAAAAACCTAGTATACAATTTTATAAAAACATAAACAAAGAACAGATATTATGCAAGTGTCAGATACACTACCCGGAACACATGATAAACAATAACTCTTCTTCATTTTGTACGATACGGATTTGGAGTTTTAATTAAAAATATTAAAAAGTATAAAACCTAGTATAAAATTTCAAAAAAACATAAACAAAGAACAGAAATTATGCAAGTATCAGATACACTACCCCGAACTCATGATAAACAATAACTCTTGTTCATTTTGTACGATACGGATTTGGAGTTTTAATTAAAAATATTAAAAAGTATAAAAACCTAGTATACAATTTTATAAAAACATAAACAAAGAACAGATATTATGCAAGTATCAGATACACTACCCGGAACACATGATAAACAATAACTCTTGTTCATTTTGTACGATACGGATTTGGAGTTTTAATTAAAAATATTAAAAAGTATAAAAACCTAGTATAAAATATCATAAAAACATAAACAAAGAACAGAGATTATGCAAGTATCAGTTACACTACCCCGAACTCATGATAAACAATAACTCTTCTTCATTTAGTATGATACGGATTTGGAGTTTTATTTAAAAATAATAAAAAGTATAAAAACCTAGTATACAATTTTATAAAAACATAAACAAAGAACAGATATTATGCAAGTGTCAGATACACTACCCGGAACACATGATAAACAATAACTCTTCTTCATTTTGTACGATACGGATTTGGAGTTTTAATTAAAAATATTAAAAAGTATAAAAACCTAGTATACAATTTTATAAAAACATAAACAAAGAACAGAGATTATGCAAGTATCAGATACACTACCCGGAACACATGATGAACAATAACTCTTCTTCATTTAGTATGATACGGATTTGGAGTTTTATTTAAAAATAATAAAAAGTATAAAAACCTAGTATACAATTTTATAAAAACATAAACAAAGAACAGATATTATGCAAGTGTCAGATACACTACCCGGAACACATGATAAACAATAACTCTTCTTCATTTTGTACGATACGGATTTGGAGTTTTAATTAAAAATATTAAAAAGTATAAAACCTAGTATAAAATTACATAAAAACATAAACAAAGAACCGAGATTATGCAAGTATCAGATACACTACCCCGAACTCATGATAAACAATAACTCTTGTTCATTTTGTACGTTACGGATTTGGAGTTTTAATTAAAAATATTAAAAAGTATAAAAACCTAGTATACAATTTTATAAAAACATAAACAAAGAACAGAGATTATGCAAGTATCAGATACACTACCCGGAACACATGATAAACAATAACTCTTCTTCATTTAGTATGATACGGATTTGGAGTTTTATTTAAAAATAATAAAAAGTATAAAACCTAGTATAAAATTTCATAAAAACATAAACAAAGAACAGAGATTATGCAAGTATCAGATACACTACCCGGAACACATGATAAACAATAACTCTTCTTCATTTTGTACGATACGGATTTGGAGTTTTAATTAAAAATATTAAAAAGTATAAAAACCTAGTATAAAATATCATAAAAACATAAACAAAGAACAGAGATTATGCAAGTATCAGATACACTACCCCGAACCCATGATAAACAATAACTCTTGTTCATTTTGTACGATACGGATTTGGAGTTTTAATTAAAAATATTAAAAAGTATAAAAACCTAGTATACAATTTTATAAAAACATAAACAAAGAACAGATATTATGCAAGTATCAGATACACTACCCGGAACACATGATAAAAAATAACTCTTGTTCATTTTGTACGATAGGGATTTGGAGTTTTAATTAAAAATATTAAAAAGTATAAAAACCTAGTATAAAATATCATAAAAACATAAACAAAGAACAGAGATTATGCAAGTATCAGTTACACTACCCCGAACTCATGATAAACAATAACTCTTCTTCATTTAGTATGATACGGATTTGGAGTTTTATTTAAAAATAATAAAAAGTATAAAAACCTAGTATACAATTTTATAAAAACATAAACAAAGAACAGATATTATGCAAGTGTCAGATACACTACCCGGAACACATGATAAACAATAACTCTTCTTCATTTTGTACGATACGGATTTGGAGTTTTAATTAAAAATATTAAAAAGTATAAAAACCTAGTATACAATTTTATAAAAACATAAACAAAGAACAGAGATTATGCAAGTATCAGATACACTACCCGGAACACATGATAAACAATAACTCTTCTTCATTTAGTATGATACGGATTTGGAGTTTTATTCAAAAATAATAAAAAGTATAAAAACCTAGTATACAATTTTATAAAAACATAAACAAAGAAAAGATATTATGCAAGTGTCAGACACACTACCCGGAACACATGATAAACAATAACTCTTCTTCATTTTGTACGATACGGATTTGGAGTTTTAATTAAAAATATTAAAAGTATAAAAACCTAGTATACAATTTTATAAAAACATAAACAAAGAACAGAGATTATGCAAGTATCAGATACACTACCCGGAACACATGATAAACAATAACTCTTGTTCATTTTGTACGATACGGATTTGGAGTTTTAATTAAAAATATTAAAAAGTATAAAAACCTAGTATACAATTTTATAAAAACATAAACAAAGAACAGATATTATGCAAGTATCAGATACACTACCCGGAACACATGATAAACAATAACTGTTCTTCATTTAGTATGATACGGATTTGGAGTTTTATTTAAAAATAATAAAAAGTATAAAACCTAGTATAAAATTTCATAAAAACATAAACAAAGAACAGAGATTATGCAAGTATCAGATACACTACCCGGAACACATGATAAACAATAACTCTTCTTCATTTTGTACGATACGGATTTGGAGTTTTAATTAAAAATATTAAAAAGTATAAAAACCTAGTATAAAATATCATAAAAACATAAACAAAGAACAGAGATTATGCAAGTATCAGATACACTACCCCGAACTCATGATAAACAATAACTCTTCTTCATTTAGTATGATACGGATTTGCAGTTTTTATTTAAAAATAATAAAAAGTATAAAACCTAGTATACAATTTCATAAAAACATAAACAAAGAACAGAGATTATGCAAGTATCAGATACACTACCCGGAACACATGATAAACAATAACTCATCTTCATTTTGTACGATACGGATTTGGAGTTTTATTTAAAAATAATAAAAAGTATAAAAACCTAGTATACAATTTTATAAAAACATAAACAAAGAACAGATATTATGCAAGTGTCAGATACACTACCCGGAACACATGATAAACAATAACTCTTCTTCATTTTGTACGATACGGATTTGGAGTTTTAATTAAAAATATTAAAAAGTATAAAACCTAGTATAAAATTTCATAAAAACATAAACAAAGAACAGAGATTATGCAAGTATCAGATACACTACCCCGAACTCATGATAAACAATAACTCTTGTTCATTTTGTACGATACGGATTTGGAGTTTTAATTAAAAATATTAAAATGTATAAAAACCTAGTATACAATTTTATAAAAACATAAACAAAGACCAGAGATTATGCAAGTATCAGATACACTACCCAGAACACATGATAAACAATAACTCATCTTCATTTTGTACGATACGGATTTGGAGTTTTATTTAAAAATAATAAAAAGTATAAAAACCTAGTATACAATTTTATAAAAACATAAACAAAGAACAGATATTATGCAAGTGTCAGATACACTACCCGGAACACATGATAAACAATAACTCTTCTTCATTTTGTACGATACGGATTTGGAGTTTTAATTAAAAATATTAAAAAGTATAAAACCTAGTATAAAATTTCATAAAAACATAAACAAAGAACAGAGATTATGCAAGTATCAGATACACTACCCCGAACTCATGATAAACAATAACTCTTGTTCATTTTGTACGATACGGATTTGGAGTTTTAATTAAAAATATTAAAAAGTATAAAAACCTAGTATACAATTTTATAAAAACATAAACAAAGACCAGAGATTATGCAAGTATCAAATACACTACCCAGAACACATGATAAACAATAACTCTTGTTCATTTTGTATGATGCGGATTCGGAGTTTTATTTAAAAATAATAAAAAGTATAAAAACCTAGTATACAATTTTATAAAAACATAAACAAAGAACAGATATTATGCAAGTGTCAGATACACTAACCGGAACACATGATAAACAATAACTCTTCTTCATTTTGTACGATACGGATTTGGAGTTTTAATTAAAAATATTAAAAAAGAATAAAACCTAGTATAAAATTTCATAAAAACATAAACAAAGAACAGAGATTATGCAATTATCAGATACACTACCCCGAACTCATGATAAACAATAACTCTTGTTCATTTTGTACGATACGGATTTGGAGTTTTAATTAAAAATATTAAAAAGTATAAAAACCTAGTATACAATTTTGTAAAAACATAAACAAAGAACAGAGATTATGCAAGTATCAGATACACTACCCGGAACACATGATAAACAATAACTCTTGTTCATTTTGTACGATACGGATTTGGAGTTTTAATTAAAAATATTAAAAAGTATAACAACCTAGTATACAATTTTATAAAAACATAAACAAAGACCAGAGATTATGCAAGTATCAGATACACTACCCAGAACACATGATAAACAATAACTCTTGTTCATTTTGTATGATGCGGATTCGGAGTTTTATTTAAAAATAATAAAAAGTATAAAAACCTAGTATACAATTTTATAAAAACATAAACAAAGAACAGATATTATGCAAGTGTCAGATACACTAACCGGAACACATGATAAACAATAACTCTTCTTCATTTTGTACGATACGGATTTGGAGTTTTAATTAAAAATATTAAAAAAGAATAAAACCTAGTATAAAATTTCATAAAAACATAAACAAAGAACAGAGATTATGCAATTATCAGATACACTACCCCGAACTCATGATAAACAATAACTCTTGTTCATTTTGTACGATACGGATTTGGAGTTTTAATTAAAAATATTAAAAAGTATAAAAACCTAGTATACAATTTTGTAAACACATAAACAAAGAACAGAGATTATGCAAGTATCAGATACACTACCCGGAACACATGATAAACAATAACTCTTCTTCATTTTGTACGATACGGATTTGGAGTTTTAATTAAAAATATTAAAAAGTATAACAACCTAGTATACAATTTTATAAAAACATGAACAAAGAACAGATATTATGCAAGTATCAGATACACTACACGGAACACATGATAAACAATAACTCTTCTTCATTTAGTATGATACGGATTTGGAGTTTTATTTAAAAATAATAAAAAGTATAAAACCTAGTATAAAATTTCATAAAAACATAAACAAAGAACAGAGATTATGCAAATATCAGATACACTACCCGGAACACATGATAAACAATAACTCTTGTTCATTTTGTACGATACGGATTTGGAGTTTTAATTAAAAATATTAAAAAGTATAAAAACCTAGTATAAAATATCATAAAAACATAAACAAAGAACAGAGATTATGCAAGTATCAGATACACTACCCCGAACTCATGATAAACAATAACTCTTCTTCATTTAGTATGATACGGATTTGGAGTTTTATTTAAAAATAATAAAAAGTATAAAAACCTAGTATACAATTTTATAAAAACATAAACAAAGAACAGATATTATGCAAGTGTCAGATACACTACCCGGAACACATGATAAACAATAACACTTCTTCATTTTGTACGATACGGATTTGGAGTTTTAATTAAAAATATTAAAAAGAATAAAACCTAGTATAAAATTTCATAGAAACATAAACATAAGAACAGAGATTATGCAAGTATCAGATACACTACCCCGAACTCATGATAAACAATAACTCTTGTTCATTTTGTACGATACGGATTTGGAGTTTTAATTAAAAATATTAAAAAGTATAAAAACCTAGTATACAATTTTATAAAAACATAAACAAAGAACAGAGATTATGCAAGTATCAGATACACTACCCGGAACACATGATAAACAATAACTCTTGTTCATTTTGTACGATACGGATTTGGAGTTATAATTAAAAATATTAAAAAGTATAAAAACCTAGTATACAATTTTATAAAAACATAAACAAAGAACAGAGATTATGCAAGTATCAGATACACTACCCGGAACACATGATAAACAATAACTCTTCTTCATTTAGTATGATACGGATTTGGAGTTTTATTTAAAAATATTAAAACAGTATAAAAACATAGTATAAAATTTCATAAAAACATAAGCAAAGAACAGAGATTATGCAAGTTTTAAATACACTACCCCGAATAAATGGTAAACAATAACTCTTCTTCGTTTTGTACGATACGGATGTGGAGTTTTAATTAAAAATATTAGAAAGTACAAAACCTAGTATATAATTTCATAAAAACATAAACAAAGACCAGAGATTATGCAAGTATCAGATACACTACCCGGAACACATGATAAACAATAACTCTTGTTCATTTTGTATGATACGGATTTGGAGTTTTATTTAAAAATAATAAAAAGTATAAAAACCTAGTATACAATTTTATAAAAACATAAACAACGAACAGATATTATGCAAGTGTCAGATACACTACCCGGAACACATGATAAACAATAACTCTTCTTCATTTTGTACGATACGGATTTGGAGTTTTAATTAAAAATATTAAAAAGTATAAAACCTAGTATAAAATTTCATAAAAACATAAACAAAGAACAGAGATTATGCAAGTATCAGATACACTACCCCGAACTCATGACAAACAATAACTCTTGTTCATTTTGTACGATACGGATTTGGAGTTTTAATTAAAAATATTAAAAAGTATAAAAACCTAGTATACAATTTTATAAAAACATAAACAAAGAACAGAGATTATGCAAGTATCAGATACACTACCCGGAACACATGATAAACAATAACTCTTGTTCATTTTGTACGATACGGATTTGGAGTTTTAATTAAAAATATTAAAAAGTATAAAAACCTAGTATACAATTTTATAAAAACATAAACAAAGAACAGATATTATGCAAGTATCAGATACACTACCCGGAACACATGATAAACAATAACTCTTCTTCATTTAGTATGATACGGATTTGGAGTTTTATTTAAAAATAATAAAAAGTATAAAACCTAGTATAAAATTTCATAAAATACATAAACAAAGAACAGAGATTATGCAAGTATCAGATACACAACCCGGAACACATGATAAACAATAACTCTTGTTCATTTTGTACGATACGGATTTGGAGTTTTAATTAAAAATATTAAAAAGTATAAAAACCTAGTATACAATTTTATAAAAACATAAACAAAGAACAGATATTATGCAAGTGTCAGATACACTACCCGGAACACATGATAAACAATAACACTTCTTCATTTTGTACGATACGGATTTGGAGTTTTAATTAAAAATATTAAAAAGTATAAAAACCTAGTATAAAATATCATAAAAACATAAACAAAGAACAGAGATTATGCAAGTATCAGTTACACTACCCCGAACTCATGATAAACAATAACTCTTCTTCATTTAGTATGATACGGATTTGGAGTTTTATTTAAAAATAATAAAAAGTATAAAAACCTAGTATACAATTTTATAAAAACATAAACAAAGAACAGATATTATGCAAGTGTCAGATACACTACCCGGAACACATGATATACAATAACTCTTCTTCATTTTGTACGATACGGATTTGGAGTTTTAATTAAACATATTAAAAAGTATAAATACCTAGTATACAATTTTATAAAAACATAAACAAAGAACAGAGATTATGCAAGTATCAGATACACTACCCGGAACACATGATAAACAATAACTCTTCTTCATTTAGTATGATACGGATTTGGAGTTTTATTTAAAAATAATAAAAAGTATAAAAACCTAGTATACAATTTTATAAAAACATAAACAAAGAACAGATATTATGCAAGTGTCAGATACACTACCCGGAACACATGATAAACAATAACTCTTCTTCATTTAGTATGATACGGATTTGGAGTTTTATTTAAAAATATTAAAACAGTATAAAAACATAGTATAAAATTTCATAAAAACATAAGCAAAGAACAGAGATTATGCAAGTTTTAAATACACTACCCCGAATAAATGGTAAACAATAACTCTTCTTCGTTTTGTACGATACGGATGTGGAGTTTTAATTAAAAATATTAGAAAGTACAAAACCTAGTATATAATTTCATAAAAACATAAACAAAGACCAGAGATTATGCAAGTATCAGATACACTACCCGGAACACATGATAAACAATAACTCTTGTTCATTTTGTATGATACGGATTTGGAGTTTTATTTAAAAATAATAAAAAGTATAAAAACCTAGTTTACAATTTTATAAAAACATAAACAACGAACAGATATTATGCAAGTGTCAGATACACTACCCGGAACACATGATAAACAATAACTCTTCTTCATTTTGTACGATACGGATTTGGAGTTTTAATTAAAAATATTAAAAAGTATAAAACCTAGTATAAAATTTCATAAAAACATAAACAAAGAACAGAGATTATGCAAGTATCAGATACACTACCCCGAACTCATGACAAACAATAACTCTTGTTCATTTTGTACGATACGGATTTGGAGTTTTAATTAAAAATATTAAAAAGTATAAAAACCTAGTATACAATTTTATAAAAACATAAACAAAGAACAGAGATTATGCAAGTATCAGATACACTACCCGGAACACATGATAAACAATAACTCTTGTTCATTTTGTACGATACGGATTTGGAGTTTTAATTAAAAATATTAAAAAGTATAAAAACCTAGTATACAATTTTATAAAAACATAAACAAAGAACAGATATTATGCAAGTATCAGATACACTACCCGGAACACATGATAAACAATAACTCTTCTTCATTTAGTATGATACGGATTTGGAGTTTTATTTAAAAATAATAAAAAGTATAAAACCTAGTATAAAATTTCATAAAAACATAAACAAAGAACAGAGATTATGCAAGTATCAGATACACAACCCGGAACACATGATAAACAATAACTCTTGTTCATTTTGTACGATACGGATTTGGAGTTTTAATTAAAAATATTAAAAAGTATAAAAACCTAGTATACAATTTTATAAAAACATAAACAAAGAACAGATATTATGCAAGTGTCAGATACACTACCCGGAACACATGATAAACAATAACACTTCTTCATTTTGTACGATACGGATTTGGAGTTTTAATTAAAAATATTAAAACGTATAAAACCTAGTATAAAATTTCATAAAAACATAAACAAAGAACAGAGATTATGCAAGTATCAGATACACTACCCCGAACTCATGATAAACAATAACTCTTGTTCATTTTGTACGATACGGATTTGGAGTTTTAATTAAAAATATTAAAAAGTATAAAAACCTAGTATAAAATATCATAAAAACATAAACAAAGAACAGAGATTATGCAAGTATCAGTTACACTACCCCGAACTCATGATAAACAATAACTCTTCTTCATTTAGTATGATACGGATTTGGAGTTTTATTTAAAAATAATAAAAAGTATAAAAACCTAGTATACAATTTTATAAAAACATAAACAAAGAACAGATATTATGCAAGTGTCAGATACACTACCCGGAACACATGATATACAATAACTCTTCTTCATTTTGTACGATACGGATTTGGAGTTTTAATTAAACATATTAAAAAGTATAAAAACCTAGTATACAATTTTATAAAAACATAAACAAAGAACAGAGATTATGCAAGTATCAGATACACTACCCGGAACACATGATAAACAATAACTCTTCTTCATTTAGTATGATACGGATTTGGAGTTTTATTTAAAAATAATAAAAAGTATAAAAACCTAGTATACAATTTTATAAAAACATAAACAAAGAACAGATATTATGCAAGTGTCAGATACACTACCCGGAACACATGATAAACAATAACTCTTCTTCATTTTGTACGATACGGATTTGGAGTTTTAATTAAAAATATTAAAAAGTATAAAACCTAGTATAAAATTTCATAAAAACATAAACAAAGAACCGAGATTATGCAAGTATCAGATACACTACCCCGAACTCATGATAAACAATAACTCTTGTTCATTTTGTACGATACGGATTTGGAGTTTTAATTAAAAATATTAAAAAGTATAAAAACCTAGTATACAATTTTATAAAAACATAAACAAAGAACAGAGATTATGCAAGTATCAGATACACTACCCGGAACACATGATAAACAATAACTCTTGTTCATTTTGTACGATACGGATTTGGAGTTTTAATTAAAAATATTAAAAAGTATAAAAACCTAGTATACAATTTTATAAAAACATAAACAAAGAACAGATATTATGCAAGTATCAGATACACTACCCGGAACACATGATAAACAATAACTCTTCTTCATTTAGTATGATACGGATTTGCAGTTTTTATTTAAAAATAATAAAAAGTATAAAACCTAGTATAAAATTTCAAAAAAACATAAACAAAGAACAGAGATTATGCAAGTATCAGATACACTACCCGGAACACATGATAAACAATAACTCTTGTTCATTTTGTACGATACGGATTTGGAGTTATAAATAAAAATATTAAAAAGTATAAAAACCTAGTATACAATTTTATAAAAACATAAACAAAGAACAGATATTATGCAAGTGTCAGATACACTACCCCGAACTCATGATAAACAATAACTCTTCTTCATTTAGTATGATACGGATTTGGAGTTTTATTTAAAAATAATAAAAAGTATAAAACCTAATATAAAATTTCATAAAAACATAAACAAAGAACAGAGATTATGCAAGTATCAGATACACTACCCGGAACACATGATAAACAATAACTCTTGTTCATTTTGTACGATACGGATTTGGAGTTTTAATTAAAAATATTAAAAAGTATAAAAACCTAGTATAAAATATCATAAAAACATAAACAAAGAACAGAGACTATGCAAGTATCAGATACACTACCCCGAACTCATGATAAACAATAACTCTTCTTCATTTAGTATGATACGGATTTGCAGTTTTTATTTAAAAATAATAAAAAGTATAAAACCTAGTATACAATTTCATAAAAACATAAACAAAGAACAGAGATTATGCAAGTATCAGATACACTACCTGGAACACATGATAAACAATAACTCTTGTTCATTTTGTACGATACGGATTTGGAGTTTTAATTAAAAATATTAAAAAGTATAAAAACCTAATATAAAATATCATAAAAACATAAACAAAGAACAGAGATTATGCAAGTATTAGATACACTACCCCGAACTCATGATAAACAATAACTCTTCTTCATTTAGTATGATACGGATTTGGAGTTTTATTTAAAAATAATAAAAAGTATAAAAACCTAGTATACAATTTTATAAAAACATAAACAAAGAACAGATATTATGCAAGTGTCAGATACACTACCCGGAACACATGATAAACAATAACTCTTCTTCATTTTGTACGATACGGATTTGGAGTTTTAATTAAAAATATTAAAAAGTATAAAACCTAGTATAAAATTTCAAAAAAACATAAACAAAGAACAGAGATTATGCAATTATCAGATACACTACCCCGAACTCATGATAAACAATAACTCTTGTTCATTTTGTACGATACGGATTTGGAGTTTTAATTAAAAATATTATAAAGTATAAAAACCTAGTATACAATTTTATAAAAACATAAACAAAGAACAGATATTATGCAAGTATCAGATACACTACCCGGAACACATGATAAACAATAACTCTTGTTCATTTTGTACGATACGGATTTGGAGTTTTAATTAAAAATATTAAAAAGTATAAAAACCTAGTATAAAATATCATAAAAACATAAACAAAGAACAGAGATTATGCAAGTATCAGTTACACTACCCCGAACTCATGATAAACAATAACTCTTCTTCATTTAGTATGATACGGATTTGGAGTTTTATTTAAAAATAATAAAAAGTATAAAAACCTAGTATACAATTTTATAAAAACATAAACAAAGAACAGATATTATGCAAGTGTCAGATACACTACCCGGAACACATGATATACAATAACTGTTCTTCATTTTGTACGATACGGATTTGGAGTTTTAATTAAAAATATTAAAAAGTATAAAAACCTAGTATACAATTTTATAAAAACATAAACAAAGAACAGAGATTATGCAAGTATCAGATACACTACCCGGAACACATGATAAACAATAACACTTGTTCATTTTGTACGATACGGATTTGGAGTTATAAATAAAAATATTAAAAAGTATAAAAACCTAGTATACAATTTTATAAAAACATAAACAAAGAACAGATATTATGCAAGTATCAGATACACTACCCGGAACACATGATAAACAATAACTCTTCTTCATTTAGTATGATACGGATTTGCAGTTTTTATTTAAAAATAATAAAAAGTATAAAACCTAGTATAAAATTTCAAAAAAACATAAACAAAGAACAGAGATTATGCAAGTATCAGATACACTACCCGGAACACATGATAAACAATAACTCTTGTTCATTTTGTACGATACGGATTTGGAGTTATAAATAAAAATATTAAAAAGTATAAAAACCTAGTATACAATTTTATAAAAACATAAACAAAGAACAGATATTATGCAAGTGTCAGATACACTACCCGGAACACATGATAAACAATAACTCTTCTTCATTTAGTATGATACGGATTTGGAGTTTTATTTAAAAATAATAAAAAGTATAAAACCTAGTATAAAATTTCATAAAAACATAAACAAAGAACAGAGATTATGCAAGTATCAGATACACAACCCGGAACACATGATAAACAATAACTCTTGTTCATTTTGTACGATACGGATTTGGAGTTTTAATTAAAAATATTAAAAAGTATAAAAACCTAGTATACAATTTTATAAAAACATAAACAAAGAACAGATATTATGCAAGTGTCAGATACACTACCCGGAACACATGATAAACAATAACACTTCTTCATTTTGTACGATACGGATTTGGAGTTTTAATTAAAAATATTAAAACGTATAAAACCTAGTATAAAATTTCATAAAAACATAAACAAAGAGCAGAGATTATGCAAGTATCAGATACACTACCCCGAACTCATGATAAACAATAACTCTTGTTCATTTTGTACGATACGGATTTGGAGTTTTAATTAAAAATATTAAAAAGTATAAAAACCTAGTATAAAATATCATAAAAACATAAACAAAGAACAGAGATTATGCAAGTATCAGTTACACTACCCCGAACTCATGATAAACAATAACTCTTCTTCATTTAGTATGATACGGATTTGGAGTTTTATTTAAAAATAATAAAAAGTATAAAAACCTAGTATACAATTTTATAAAAACATAAACAAAGAACAGATATTATGCAAGTGTCAGATACACTACCCGGAACACATGATATACAATAACTCTTCTTCATTTTGTACGATACGGATTTGGAGTTTTAATTAAACATATTAAAAAGTATAAAAACCTAGTATACAATTTTATAAAAACATAAACAAAGAACAGAGATTATGCAAGTATCAGATACACTACCCGGAACACATGATAAACAATAACTCTTCTTCATTTAGTATGATACGGATTTGGAGTTTTATTTAAAAATAATAAAAAGTATAAAAACCTAGTATACAATTTTATAAAAACATAAACAAAGAACAGATATTATGCAAGTGTCAGATACACTACCCGGAACACATGATAAACAATAACTCTTGTTCATTTTGTACGATACGGATTTGGAGTTTTAATTAAAAATATTAAAAAGTATAAAACCTAGTATAAAATTTCATAAAAACATAAACAAAGAACCGAGATTATGCAAGTATCAGATACACTACCCCGAACTCATGATAAACAATAACTCTTGTTCATTTTGTACGATACGGATTTGGAGTTTTAATTAAAAATATTAAAAAGTATAAAAACCTAGTATACAATTTTATAAAAACATAAACAAAGAACAGAGATTATGCAAGTATCAGATACACTACCCGGAACACATGATAAACAATAACTCTTGTTCATTTTGTACGATACGGATTTGGAGTTTTAATTAAAAATATTAAAAAGTATAAAAACCTAGTATACAATTTTATAAAAACATAAACAAAGAACAGATATTATGCAAGTATCAGATACACTACCCGGAACACATGATAAACAATAACTCTTCTTCATTTAGTATGATACGGATTTGCAGTTTTTATTTAAAAATAATAAAAAGTATAAAACCTAGTATAAAATTTCAAAAAAACATAAACAAAGAACAGAGATTATGCAAGTATCAGATACACTACCCGGAACACATGATAAACAATAACTCTTGTTCATTTTGTACGATACGGATTTGGAGTTATAAATAAAAATATTAAAAAGTATAAAAACCTAGTATACAATTTTATAAAAACATAAACAAAGAACAGATATTATGCAAGTGTCAGATACACTACCCCGAACTCATGATAAACAATAACTCTTCTTCATTTAGTATGATACGGATTTGGAGTTTTATTTAAAAATAATAAAAAGTATAAAACCTAATATAAAATTTCATAAAAACATAAACAAAGAACAGAGATTATGCAAGTATCAGATACACTACCCGGAACACATGATAAACAATAACTCTTGTTCATTTTGTACGATACGGATTTGGAGTTTTAATTAAAAATATTAAAAAGTATAAAAACCTAGTATAAAATATCATAAAAACATAAACAAAGAACAGAGACTATGCAAGTATCAGATACACTACCCCGAAATCATGATAAACAATAACTCTTCTTCATTTAGTATGATACGGATTTGCAGTTTTTATTTAAAAATAATAAAAAGTATAAAACCTAGTATACAATTTCATAAAAACATAAACAAAGAACAGAGATTATGCAAGTATCAGATACACTACCTGGAACACATGATAAACAATAACTCTTGTTCATTTTGTACGATACGGATTTGGAGTTTTAATTAAAAATATTAAAAAGTATAAAAACCTAATATAAAATATCATAAAAACATAAACAAAGAACAGAGATTATGCAAGTATTAGATACACTACCCCGAACTCATGATAAACAATAACTCTTCTTCATTTAGTATGATACGGATTTGGAGTTTTATTTAAAAATAATAAAAAGTATAAAAACCTAGTATACAATTTTATAAAAACATAAACAAAGAACAGATATTATGCAAGTGTCAGATACACTACCCGGAACACATGATAAACAATAACTCTTCTTCATTTTGTACGATACGGATTTGGAGTTTTAATTAAAAATATTAAAAAGTATAAAACCTAGTATAAAATTTCAAAAAAACATAAACAAAGAACAGAGATTATGCAAGTATCAGATACACTACCCCGAACTCATGATAAACAATAACTCTTGTTCATTTTGTACGATACGGATTTGGAGTTTTAATTAAAAATATTATAAAGTATAAAAACCTAGTATACAATTTTATAAAAACATAAACAAAGAACAGATATTATGCAAGTATCAGATACACTACCCGGAACACATGATAAACAATAACTCTTGTTCATTTTGTACGATACGGATTTGGAGTTTTAATTAAAAATATTAAAAAGTATAAAAACCTAGTATAAAATATCATAAAAACATAAACAAAGAACAGAGATTATGCAAGTATCAGTTACACTACCCCGAACTCATGATAAACAATAACTCTTCTTCATTTAGTATGATACGGATTTGGAGTTTTATTTAAAAATAATAAAAAGTATAAAAACCTAGTATACAATTTTATAAAAACATAAACAAAGAACAGATATTATGCAAGTGTCAGATACACTACCCGGAACACATGATATACAATAACTCTTCTTCATTTTGTACGATACGGATTTGGAGTTTTAATTAAAAATATTAAAAAGTATAAAAACCTAGTATACAATTTTATAAAAACATAAACAAAGAACAGAGATTATGCAAGTATCAGATACACTACCCGGAACACATGATAAACAATAACTCTTGTTCATTTTGTACGATACGGATTTGGAGTTTTAATTAAAAATTTTAAAAAGTATAAAAACCTAGTATACAATTTTATAAAAACATAAACAAAGAACAGATATTATGCAAGTATCAGATACACTACCCGGAACACATGATAAACAATAACTCTTCTTCATTTAGTATGATACGGATTTGCAGTTTTTATTTAAAAATAATAAAAAGTATAAAACCTAGTATAAAATTTCAAAAAAACATAAACAAAGAACAGAGATTATGCAAGTATCAGATACACTACCCGGAACACATGATAAACAATAACTCTTGTTCATTTTGTACGATACGGATTTGGAGTTATAAATAAAAATATTAAAAAGTATAAAAACCTAGTATACAATTTTATAAAAACATAAACAAAGAACAGATATTATGCAAGTGTCAGATACACTACCCCGAACTCATGATAAACAATAACTCTTCTTCATTTAGTATGATACGGATTTGGAGTTTTATTTAAAAATAATAAAAAGTATAAAACCTAATATAAAATTTCATAAAAACATAAACAAAGAACAGAGATTATGCAAGTATCAGATACACTACCCGGAACACATGATAAACAATAACTCTTGTTCATTTTGTACGATACGGATTTGGAGTTTTAATTAAAAATATTAAAAAGTATAAAAACCTAGTATAAAATATCATAAAAACATAAACAAAGAACAGAGACTATGCAAGTATCAGATACACTACCCCGAACTCATGATAAACAATAACTCTTCTTCATTTAGTATGATACGGATTTGCAGTTTTTATTTAAAAATAATAAAAAGTATAAAACCTAGTATACAATTTCATAAAAACATAAACAAAGAACAGAGATTATGCAAGTATCAGATACACTACCTGGAACACATGATAAACAATAACTCTTGTTCATTCTGTACGATACGGATTTGGAGTTTTAATTAAAAATATTAAAAAGTATAAAAACCTAATATAAAATATCATAAAAACATAAACAAAGAACAGAGATTATGCAAGTATTAGATACACTACCCCGAACTCATGATAAACAAAAACTCTTCTTCATTTAGTATGATACGGATTTGGAGTTTTATTTAAAAATAATAAAAAGTATAAAAACCTAGTATACAATTTTATAAAAACATAAACAAAGAACAGATATTATGCAAGTGTCAGATACACTACCCGGAACACATGATAAACAATAACTCTTCTTCATTTTGTACGATACGGATTTGGAGTTTTAATTAAAAATATTAAAAAGTATAAAACCTAGTATAAAATTTCAAAAAAACATAAACAAAGAACAGAGATTATGCAAGTATCAGATACACTACCCCGAACTCATGATAAACAATAACTCTTGTTCATTTTGTACGATACGGATTTGGAGTTTTAATTAAAAATATTATAAAGTATAAAAACCTAGTATACAATTTTATAAAAACATAAACAAAGAACAGATATTATGCAAGTATCAGATACACTACCCGGAACACATGATAAACAATAACTCTTGTTCATTTTGTACGATACGGATTTGGAGTTTTAATTAAAAATATTAAAAAGTATAAAAACCTAGTATAAAATATCATAAAAACATAAACAAAGAACAGAGATTATGCAAGTATCAGTTACACTACCCCGAACTCATGATAAACAATAACTCTTCTTCATTTAGTATGATACGGATTTGGAGTTTTATTTAAAAATAATAAAAAGTATAAAAACCTAGTATACAATTTTATAAAAACATAAACAAAGAACAGATATTATGCAAGTGTCAGATACACTACCCGGAACACATGATATACAATAACTCTTCTTCATTTTGTACGATACGGATTTGGAGTTTTAATTAAAAATATTAAAAAGTATAAAAACCTAGTATACAATTTTATAAAAACATAAACAAAGAACAGAGATTATGCAAGTATCAGATACACTACCCGGAACACATGATAAACAATAACTCTTGTTCATTTTGTACGATACGGATTTGGAGTTTTAATTAAAAATATTAAAAAGTATAAAAACCTAGTATACAATTTTATAAAAACATAAACAAAGAACAGATATTATGCAAGTATCAGATACACTACCCGGAACACATGATAAACAATAACTCTTCTTCATTTAGTATGATACGGATTTGCAGTTTTTATTTAAAAATAATAAAAAGTATAAAACCTAGTATAAAATTTCAAAAAAACATAAACAAAGAACAGAGATTATGCAAGTATCAGATACACTACCCGGAACACATGATAAACAATAACTCTTGTTCATTTTGTACGATACGGATTTGGAGTTATAAATAAAAATATTAAAAAGTATAAAAACCTAGTATACAATTTTATAAAAACATAAACAAAGAACAGATATTATGCAAGTGTCAGATACACTACCCCGAACTCATGATAAACAATAACTCTTCTTCATTTAGTATGATACGGATTTGGAGTTTTATTTAAAAATATTAAAAAGTATAAAACCTAATATAAAATTTCATAAAAACATAAACAAAGAACAGAGATTATGCAAGTATCAGATACACTACCCGGAACACATGATAAACAATAACTCTTGTTCATTTTGTACGATACGGATTTGGAGTTTTAATTAAAAATATTAAAAAGTATAAAAACCTAGTATAAAATATCATAAAAACATAAACAAAGAACAGAGACTATGCAAGTATCAGATACACTACCCCGAACTCATGATAAACAATAACTCTTCTTCATTTAGTATGATACGGATTTGCAGTTTTTATTTAAAAATAATAAAAAGTATAAAACCTAGTATACAATTTCATAAAAACATAAACAAAGAACAGAGATTATGCAAGTATCAGATACACTACCTGGAACACATGATAAACAATAACTCTTGTTCATTTTGTACGATACGGATTTGGAGTTTTAATTAAAAATATTAAAAAGTATAAAAACCTAATTTAAAATATCATAAAAACATAAACAAAGAACAGAGATTATGCAAGTATTAGATACACTACCCCGAACTCATGATAAACAATAACTCTTCTTCATTTAGTATGATACGGATTTGGAGTTTTATTTAAAAATAATAAAAAGTATAAAAACCTAGTATACAATTTTATAAAAACATAAACAAAGAACAGATATTATGCAAGTGTCAGATACACTACCCGGAACACATGATAAACAATAACTCTTCTTCATTTTGTACGATACGGATTTGGAGTTTTAATTAAAAATATTAAAAAGTATAAAACCTAGTATAAAATTTGAAAAAAACATAAACAAAGAACAGAGATTATGCAAGTATCAGATACACTACCCCGAACTCATGATAAACAATAACTCTTGTTCATTTTGTACGATACAGATTTGGAGTTTTAATTAAAAATATTATAAAGTATAAAAACCTAGTATACAATTTTATAAAAACATAAACAAAGAACAGATATTATGCAAGTATCAGATACACTACCCGGAACACATGATAAACAATAACTCTTGTTCATTTTGTACGATACGGATTTGGAGTTTTAATTAAAAATATTAAAAAGTATAAAAACCTAGTATAAAATATCATAAAAACATAAACAAAGAACAGAGATTATGCAAGTATCAGATACACTACCCGGAACACATGATAAACAATAACTCTTCTTCATTTAGTATGATACGGATTTGGAGTTTTATTTAAAAATAATAAAAAGTATAAAAACCTAGTATACAATTTTATAAAAACATAAACAAAGAACAGATATTATGCAAGTGTCAGATACACTACCCGGAACACATGATATACAATAACTCTTCTTCATTTTGTACGATACGGATTTGGAGTTTTAATTAAAAATATTAAAAAGTATAAAAACCTAGTATACAATTTTATAAAAACATAAACAAAGAACAGAGATTATGCAAGTATCAGATACACTACCCGGAACACATGATAAACAATAACTCTTGTTCATTTTGTACGATACGGATTTGGAGTTTTAATTAAAAATATTAAAAAGTATAAAAACCTAGTATACAATTTTATAAAAACATAAACAAAGAACAGATATTATGCAAGTATCAGATACACTACCCGGAACACATGATAAACAATAACTCTTCTTCATTTAGTATGATACGGATTTGCAGTTTTATTTAAAAATAATAAAAAGTATAAAACCTAGTATAAAATTTCAAAAAAACATAAACAAAGAACAGAGATTATGCAAGTATCAGATACACTACCCGGAACACATGATAAACAATAACTCTTGTTCATTTTGTACGATACGGATTTGGAGTTATAAATAAAAATATTAAAAAGTATAAAAACCTAGTATACAATTTTATAAAAACATAAACAAAGAACAGATATTATGCAAGTGTCAGATACACTACCCCGAACTCATGATAAACAATAACTCTTCTTCATTTAGTATGATACGGATTTGGAGTTTTATTTAAAAATAATAAAAAGTATAAAACCTAATATAAAATTTCATAAAAACATAAACAAAGAACAGAGATTATGCAAGTATCAGATACACTACCCGGAACACATGATAAACAATAACTCTTGTTCATTTTGTACGATACGGATTTGGAGTTTTAATTAAAAATATTAAAAAGTATAAAAACCTAGTATAAAATATCATAAAAACATAAACAAAGAACAGAGACTATGCAAGTATCAGATACACTACCCCGAACTCATGATAAACAATAACTCTTCTTCATTTAGTATGATACGGATTTGCAGTTTTTATTTAAAAATAATAAAAAGTATAAAATCTAGTATACAATTTCATAAAAACATAAACAAAGAACAGAGATTATGCAAGTATCAGATACACTACCTGGAACACATGATAAACAATAACTCTTGTTCATTTTGTACGATACGGATTTGGAGTTTTAATTAAAAATATTAAAAAGTATAAAAACCTAATATAAAATATCATAAAAACATAAACAAAGAACAGAGATTATGCAAGTATTAGATACACTACCCCGAACTCATGATAAACAATAACTCTTCTTCATTTAGTATGATACGGATTTGGAGTTTTATTTAAAAATAATAAAAAGTATAAAAACCTAGTATACAATTTTATAAAAACATAAACAAAGAACAGATATTATGCAAGTGTCAGATACACTACCCGGAACACATGATAAACAATAACTCTTCTTCATTTTGTACGATACGGATTTGGAGTTTTAATTAAAAATATTAAAAAGTATAAAACCTAGTATAAAATTTCAAAAAAACATAAACAAAGAACAGAGATTATGCAAGTATCAGATACACTACCCCGAACTCATGATAAACAATAACTCTTGTTCATTTTGTACGATACAGATTTGGAGTTTTAATTAAAAATATTATAAAGTATAAAAACCTAGTATACAATTTTATAAAAACATAAACAAAGAACAGATATTATGCAAGTATCAGATACACTACCCGGAACACATGATAAACAATAACTCTTGTTCAATTTGTACGATACGGATTTGGAGTTTTAATTAAAAATATTAAAAAGTATAAAAACCTAGTATAAAATATCATAAAAACATAAACAAAGAACAGAGATTATGCAAGTATCAGATACACTACCCGGAACACATGATAAACAATAACTCTTCTTCATTTAGTATGATACGGATTTGGAGTTTTATTTAAAAATAATAAAAAGTATAAAAACCTAGTATACAATTTTATAAAAACATAAACAAAGAACAGATATTATGCAAGTGTCAGATACACTACCCGGAACACATGATAAACAATAACTCTTCTTCATTTTGTACGATACGGATTTGGAGTTTTAATTAAAAATATTAAAAAGTATAAAACCTAGTATAAAATTTCATAAAAACATAAACAAAGAACCGAGATTATGCAAGTATCAGATACACTACCCCGAACTCATGATAAACAATAACTCTTGTTCATTTTGTACGATACGGATTTGGAGTTTTAATTAAAAATATTAAAAAGTATAAAAACCTAGTATACAATTTTATAAAAACATAAACAAAGAACAGATATTATGCAAGTATCAGATACACTACCCGGAACACATGATAAACAATAACTCTTCTTCATTTAGTATGATACGGATTTGCAGTTTTTATTTAAAAATAATAAAAAGTATAAAACCTAGTATACAATTTCATAAAAACATAAACAAAGAACAGAGATTATGCAAGTATCAGATACACTACCTGGAACACATGATAAACAATAACTCTTGTTCATTTTGTACGATACGGATTTGGAGTTTTAATTAAAAATATTAAAAAGTATAAAAACCTAATATAAAATATCATAAAAACATAAACAAAGAACAGAGATTATGCAAGTATCAGATACACTACCCCGAACTCATGATAAACAATAACTCTTCTTCATTTAGTATGATACGGATTTGGAGTTTTATTTAAAAATAATAAAAAGTATAAAAACCTAGTATACAATTTTATAAAAACATAAACAAAGAACAGATATTATGCAAGTGTCAGATACACTACCCGGAACACATGATAAACAATAACTCTTCTTCATTTTGTACGATACGGATTTGGAGTTTTAATTAAAAATATTAAAAAGTATAAAACCTAGTATAAAATTTCAAAAAAACATAAACAAAGAACAGAGATTATGCAAGTATCAGATACACTACCCCGAACTCATGATAAACAATAACTCTTGTTCATTTTGTACGATACGGATTTGGAGTTATAAATAAAAATATTAAAAAGTATAAAAACCTAGTATACAATTTTATAAAAACATAAACAAAGAACAGATATTATGCAAGTGTCAGATACACTACACCGAACTCATGATAAACAATAACTCTTCTTCATTTAGTATGATACGGATTTGGAGTTTTATTTAAAAATAATAAGAAGTATAAAACCTAATATAAAATTTCATAAAAACATAAACAAAGAACAGAGATTATGCAAGTATCAGATACACTACCCGGAACACATGATAAACAATAACTCTTGTTCATTTTGTACGATACGGATTTGGAGTTTTAATTAAAAATATTAAAAAGTATAAAAACCTAGTATAAAATATCATAAAAACATAAACAAAGAACAGAGACTATGCAAGTATCAGATACACTACCCCGAACTCATGATAAACAATAACTCTTCTTCATTTAGTATGATACGGATTTGCAGTTTTTATTTAAAAATAATAAAAAGTATAAAACCTAGTATACAATTTCATAAAAACATAAACAAAGAACAGAGATTATGCAAGTATCAGATACACTACCTGGAACACATGATAAACAATAACTCTTGTTCATTTTGTACGATACGGATTTGGAGTTATAAATAAAAATATTAAAAAGTATAAAAACCTAGTATACAATTTTATAAAAACATAAACAAAGAACAGATATTATGCAAGTGTCAGATACACTACATCGAACTCATGATAAACAATAACTCTTCTTCATTTAGTATGATACGGATTTGCAGTTTTTATTTAAAAATAATAAAAAGTATAAAACCTAGTATACAATTTCATAAAAACATAAACAAAGAACAGAGATTATGCAAGTATCAGATACACTACCTGGAACACATGATAAACAATAACTCTTGTTCATTTTGTACGATACGGATTTGGAGTTTTAATTAAAAATATTAAAAAGTATAAAAACCTAATATAAAATATCATAAAAACATAAACAAAGAACAGAGATTATGCAAGTATCAGATACACTACCCCGAACTCATGATAAACAATAACTCTTCTTCATTTAGTATGATACGGATTTGGAGTTTTATTTAAAAATAATAAAAAGTATAAAAACCTAGTATACAATTTTATAAAAACATAAACAAAGAACAGATATTATGCAAGTGTCAGATACACTACCCGGAACACATGATAAACAATAACTCTTCTTCATTTTGTACGATACGGATTTGGAGTTTTAATTAAAAATATTAAAAAGTATAAAACCTAGTATAAAATTTCAAAAAAACATAAACAAAGAACAGAGATTATGCAAGTATCAGATACACTACCCCGAACTCATGATAAACAATAACTCTTGTTCATTTTGTACGATACGGATTTGGAGTTTTAATTAAAAATATTAAAAAGTATAAAAACCTAGTATACAATTTTTAAAAACATAAACAAAGAACAGATATTATGCAAGTATCAGATACACTACCCGGAACACATGATAAACAATAACTCTTGTTCATTTTGTACGATACGGATTTGGAGTTTTAATTAAAAATATTAAAAAGTATAAAAACCTAGTATAAAATATCATAAAAACATAAACAAAGAACAGAGATTATGCAAGTATCAGTTACACTACCCCGAACTCATGATAAACAATAACTCTTCTTCATTTAGTATGATACGGATTTGGAGTTTTATTTAAAAATAATAAAAAGTATAAAAACCTAGTATACAATTTTATAAAAACATAAACAAAGAACAGATATTATGCAAGTGTCAGATACACTACCCGGAACACATGATATACAATAACTCTTCTTCATTTTGTACGATACGGATTTGGAGTTTTAATTAAAAATATTAAAAAGTATAAAAACCTAGTATACAATTTTATAAAAACATAAACAAAGAACAGATATTATGCAAGTATCAGATACACTACCCGGAACACATGATAAACAATAACTCTTCTTCATTTAGTATGATACGGATTTGGAGTTTTATTTAAAAATAATAAAAAGTATAAAAACCTAGTATACAATTTTATAAAAACATAAACAAAGAACAGATATTATGCAAGTGTCAGATACACTACCCGGAACACATGATAAACAATAACTCTTCTTCATTTTGTATGATACGGATTTGGAGTTTTAATTAAAAATATTAAAAAGTATAAAACCTAGTATAAAATTTCATAAAAACATAAACAAAGAACCGAGATTATGCAAGTATCAGATACACTACCCCGAACTCATGATAAACAATAACTCTTGTTCATTTTGTACGATACGGATTTGGAGTTTTAATTAAAAATATTGAAAAGTATAAAAACCTAGTATACAATTTTATAAAAACATAAACAAAGAACAGATATTATGCAAGTGTCAGATACACTACCCCGAACTCATGATAAACAATAACTCTTCTTCATTTAGTATGATACGGATTTGGAGTTTTATTTAAAAATAATAAAAAGTATAAAACCTAATATAAAATTTCATAAAAACATAAACAAAGAACAGAGATTATGCAAGTATCAGATACACTACCCGGAACACATGATAAACAATAACTCTTGTTCATTTTGTACGATACGGATTTGGAGTTTTAATTAAAAATATTAAAAAGTATAAAAACCTAGTATAAAATATCATAAAAACATAAACAATGAACAGAGACTATGCAAGTATCAGATACACTACCCCGAACTCATGATAAACAATAACTCTTCTTCATTTAGTATGATACGGATTTGCAGTTTTTATTTAAAAATAATAAAAAGTATAAAACCTAGTATACAATTTCATAAAAACATAAACAAAGAACAGAGATTATGCAAGTATCAGATACACTACCTGGAACACATGATAAACAATAACTCTTGTTCATTTTGTACGATACGGATTTGGAGTTTTAATTAAAAATATTAAAAAGTATAAAAACCTAATATAAAATATCATAAAAACATAAACAAAGAACAGAGATTATGCAAGTATCAGATACACTACCCCGAACTCATGATAAACAATAACTCTTCTTCATTTAGTATGATACGGATTTGGAGTTTTATTTAAAAATAATAAAAAGTATAAAAACCTAGTATACAATTTTATAAAAACATAAACAAAGAACAGATATTATGCAAGTGTCAGATACACTACCCGGAACACATGATAAACAATAACTCTTCTTCATTTTGTACGATACGGATTTGGAGTTTTAATTAAAAATATTAAAAAGTATAAAACCTAGTATAAAATTTCATAAAAACATAAACAAAGAACAGAGATTATGCAAGTATCAGATACACTACCCCGAACTCATGATAAACAATAACTCTTGTTCATTTTGTACGATACGGATTTGGAGTTTTAATTAAAAATATTAAAAAGTATAAAAACCTAGTATACAATTTTATAAAAACATAAACAAAGAACAGAGATTATGCAAGTATCAGATACACTACCCGGAACACATGATAAACAATAACTCTTGTTCATTTTGTACGATACGGATTTGGAGTTTTAATTAAAAATATTAAAAAGTATAAAAACCTAGTATACAATTTTATAAAAACATAAACAAAGAACAGAGATTATGCAAGTATCAGATACACTACCCGGAACACATGATAAACAATAACTCTTGTTCAATTTGTACGATACGGATTTGGAGTTTTAATTAAAAATATTAAAAAGTATAAAAACCTAGTATAAAATATCATAAAAACATAAACAAAGAACAGAGATTATGCAAGTATCAGATACACTACACCGAACTCATGATAAACAATAACTCTTCTTCATTTAGTATGATACGGATTTGCAGTTTTTATTTAAAAATAATAAAAAGTATAAAACCTAGTATACAATTTCATAAAAACATAAACAAAGAACAGAGATTATGCAAGTATCAGATACACTACCCGGAACACATGATAAACAATAACTCTTGTTCATTTTGTACGATACGGATTTGGAGTTTTAATTAAAAATATTAAAAAGTATAAAAACCTAGTATAAAATATCATAAAAACATAAACAAAGAACAGAGATTATGCAAGTATCAGATACACTACCCCGAACTCATGATAAACAATAACTCTTCTTCATTTAGTATGATACGGATTTGGAGTTTTATTTAAAAATAATAAAAAGTATAAAAGCCTAGTATACAATTTTATAAAAACATAAACAAAGAACAGATATTATGCAAGTGTCAGATACACTACCCGGAACACATGATAAACAATAACTCTTCTTCATTTTGTACGATACGGATTTGGAGTTTTAATTAAAAGTAATAAAAAGTATAAAACCTAGTATAAAATTTCAAAAAAACATAAGCAAAGAACAGAGATTATGCAAGTATCAGATACACTACCCCGAACTCATGATAAACAATAACTCTTGTTCATTTTGTACGATACGGATTTGGAGTTTTAATTAAAAATATTAAAAAGTATAAAAACCTAGTATACAATTTTATAAAAACATAAACAAAGAACAGATATTATGCAAGTATCAGATACACTACCCGGAACACATGATAAACAATAACTCTTCTTCATTTAGTATGATACGGATTTGGAGTTTTATTTAAAAATAATAAAAGGTATAAAACCTAGTATATAATTTCATAAAAACATAAACAAAGACCAGAGATTATGCAAGTATCAGATACACTACCCGGAACACATGATAAACCATAACTCTTGTTCATTTTGTATGATGCGGATTTGGAGTTTTATTTAAAAATAATAATTAAATGTATAAAAACCTAGTATAAAATTTCATAAAAACATAAACAAAGAACAGAGATTATGCAAGTATCAGATACACTACCCCGAACTCATGATAAACAATAACTCTTCTTCATTTTGTACGATACGGATTTGGAGTTTTAATTAAAAATATTAAAAAGTATAAAAACCTAGTATACAATTTTATAAAAACATAAACAAAGAACAGAGATTATGCAAGTATCAGATACACTACCCGGAACACATGATAAACAATAACTCTTGTTCATTTTGTACGATACGGATTTGGAGTTATAAATAAAAATATTAAAAAGTATAAAAACCTAGTATACAATTTTATAAAAACATAAACAAAGAACAGATATTATGCAAGTGTCAGATACACTACCCGGAACACATGATAAACAATAACTCTTCTTCATTTAGTATGATACGGATTTGGAGTTTTATTTAAAAATAATAAAAAGTATAAAACCTAATATAAAATTTCATAAAAACATAAACAAAGAACAGAGATTATGCAAGTATCAGATACACTACCCGGAACACATGATAAACAATAACTCTTGTTCATTTTGTACGATACGGATTTGGAGTTTTAATTAAAAATATTAAAAAGTATAAAAACCTAGTATAAAATATCATAAAAACATAAACAAAGAACAGAGACTATGCAAGTATCAGATACACTACCCCGAACTCATGATAAACAATAACTCTTCTTCATTTAGTATGATACGGATTTGCAGTTTTTATTTAAAAATAATAAAAAGTATAAAACCTAGTATACAATTTCATAAAAACATAAACATAAGAACAGAGATTATGCAAGTATCAGATACACTACCTGGAACACATGATAAACAATAACTCTTGTTCATTTTGTACGATACGGATTTGGAGTTTTAATTAAAAATATTAAAAAGTATAAAAACCTAATATAAAATATCATAAAAACATAAACAAAGAACAGAGATTATGCAAGTATCAGATACACTACACCGAACTCATGATAAACAATAACTCTTCTTCATTTAGTATGATACGGATTTGGAGTTTTATTTAAAAATAATAAAAAGTATAAAAACCTAGTATACAATTTTATAAAAACATAAACAAAGAACAGATATTATGCAAGTGTCAGATACACTACCCGGAACACATGATAAACAATAACTCTTCTTCATTTTGTACGATACGGATTTGGAGTTTTAATTAAAAATATTAAAAAGTATAAAACCTAGTATAAAATTTCAAAAAAACATAAACAAAGAACAGAGATTATGCAAGTATCAGATACACTACCCCGAACTCATGATAAACAATAACTCTTGTTCATTTTGTACGATACGGATTTGGAGTTTTAATTAAAAATATTAAAAAGTATAAAAACCTAGTATACAATTTTATAAAAACATAAACAAAGAACAGATATTATGCAAGTATCAGATACACTACCCGGAACACATGATAAACAATAACTCTTGTTCATTTTGTACGATACGGATTTGGAGTTTTAATTAAAAATATTAAAAAGTATAAAAACCTAGTATAAAATATCATAAAAACATAAACAAAGAACAGAGATTATGCAAGTATCAGTTACACTACACCGAACTCATGATAAACAATAACTCTTCTTCATTTAGTATGATACGGATTTGGAGTTTTATTTAAAAATAATAAAAAGTATAAAAACCTAGTATACAATTTTATAAAAACATAAACAAAGAACAGATATTATGCAAGTGTCAGATACACTACCCGGAACACATGATAAACAATAACTCTTCTTCATTTTGTACGATACGGATTTGGAGTTTTAATTAAAAATATTAAAAAGTATAAAAACCTAGTATACAATTTTATAAAAACATAAACAAAGAACAGAGATTATGCAAGTATCAGATACACTACCCGGAACACATGATAAACAATAACTCTTCTTCATTTAGTATGATACGGATTTGGAGTTTTATTTAAAAATAATAAAAAGTATAAAAACCTAGTATACAATTTTATAAAAACATAAACAAAGAACAGAGATTATGCCAGTTTTAAATACACTACCCCGAATAAATGGTAAACAATAACTCTTCTTCGTTTTGTACGATACGGATGTGGAGTTTTAATTAATAATATTAGAAAGTACAAAACCTAGTATATAATTTCATAAAAACATAAACAAAGACCAGAGATTATGCAAGTATCAGATACACTACCCGGAACACATGATAAACAATAACTCTTGTTCATTTTGTATGATACGGATTTGGAGTTTTATTTAAAAATAATAAAAAGTATAAAAACCTAGTATACAATTTTATAAAAACATAAACAACGAACAGATATTATGCAAGTGTCAGATACACTACCCGGAACACATGATAAACAATAACTCTTCTTCATTTTGTACGATACGGATTTGGAGTTTTAATTAAAAAAATTAAAAAGTATAAAACCTAGTATAAAATTTCATAAAAACATAAACAAAGAACAGAGATTATGCAAGTATCAGATACACTACCCCGAACTCATGATAAACAATAACTCTTGTTCATTTTGTACTATACGGATTTGGAGTTTTAATTAAAAATATTCAAAAGTATAAAAACCTAGTATACAATTTTATAAAAACATAAACAAAGAACAGATATTATGCAAGTATCAGATACACTACCCGGAACACATGATAAACAATAACTCTTCTTCATTTAGTATGATACGGATTTGGAGTTTTATTTAAAAATAATAATAAATATAAAACCTAGTATAAAATTTCATAAAAACATAAACAAAGAACAGAGATTATGCAAGTATCAGATACACTACCCCGAACTCATGATAAACAATAACTCTTGTTCATTTTGTATGATGCGGATTTGGAGTTTTATTTAAAAATAATAAAAAGTATAAAAACCTAGTATACAATTTTATAAAAACATAAACAAAGAACAGATATTATGCAAGTGTCAGATACACTAACCGGAACACATGATAAACAATAACTCTTCTTCATTTTGTACGATACGGATTTGGAGTTTTAATTAAAAATATTAAAAAAGAATAAAACCTAGTATAAAATTTCATAAAAACATAAACAAAGAACAGAGATTATGCAAGTATCAGATACACTACCCCGAACTCATGATAAACAATAACTCTTGTTCATTTTGTACGATACGGATTTGGAGTTTTAATTAAAAATATTAAAAAGTATAAAAACCTAGTATACAATTTTGTAAAAACATAAACAAAGAACAGAGATTATGCAAGTATCAGATACACTACCCGGAACACATGATAAACAATAACTCTTGTTCATTTTGTACGATACGGATTTGGAGTTTTAATTAAAAATATTAAAAAGTATAACAACCTAGTATACAATTTTATAAAAACATAAACAAAGAACAGATATTATGCAAGTATCAGATACACTACCCGGAACACATGATAAACAATAACTCTTCTTCATTTAGTATGATACGGATTTGGAGTTTTATTTAAAAATAATAAAAAGTATAAAACCTAGTATAAAATTTCATAAAAACATAAACAAAGAACAGAGATTATGCAAGTATCAGATACACTACCCGGAACACATGATAAACAATAACTCTTCTTCATTTTGTACGATACGGATTTGGAGTTTTAATTAAAAATATTAAAAAGTATAAAAACCTAGTATACAATTTTATAAAAACATAAACAAAGAACAGATATTATGCAAGTATCAGATACACTACCCGGAACACATGATAAACAATAACTCTTGTTCATTTTGTACGATACGGATTTGGAGTTTTAATTAAAAATATTAAAAAGTATAAAAACCTAGTATAAAATATCATAAAAACATAAACAAAGAACAGAGATTATGCAAGTATCAGTTACACTACACCGAACTCATGATAAACAATAACTCTTCTTCATTTAGTATGATACGGATTTGGAGTTTTATTTAAAAATAATAAAAAGTATAAAAACCTAGTATACAATTTTATAAAAACATAAACAAAGAACAGATATTATGCAAGTGTCAGATACACTACCCGGAACACATGATAAACAATAACTCTTCTTCATTTTGTACGATACGGATTTGGAGTTTTAATTAAAAATATTAAAAAGTATAAAAACCTAGTATACAATTTTATAAAAACATAAACAAAGAACAGAGATTATGCAAGTATCAGATACACTACCCGGAACACATGATAAACAATAACTCTTCTTCATTTAGTATGATACGGATTTGGAGTTTTATTTAAAAATAATAAAAAGTATAAAAACCTAGTATACAATTTTATAAAAACATAAACAAAGAACAGAGATTATGCCAGTTTTAAATACACTACCCCGAATAAATGGTAAACAATAACTCTTCTTCGTTTTGTACGATACGGATGTGGAGTTTTAATTAATAATATTAGAAAGTACAAAACCTAGTATATAATTTCATAAAAACATAAACAAAGACCAGAGATTATGCAAGTATCAGATACACTACCCGGAACACATGATAAACAATAACTCTTGTTCATTTTGTATGATACGGATTTGGAGTTTTATTTAAAAATAATAAAAAGTATAAAAACCTAGTATACAATTTTATAAAAACATAAACAACGAACAGATATTATGCAAGTGTCAGATACACTACCCGGAACACATGATAAACAATAACTCTTCTTCATTTTGTACGATACGGATTTGGAGTTTTAATTAAAAAAATTAAAAAGTATAAAACCTAGTATAAAATTTCATAAAAACATAAACAAAGAACAGAGATTATGCAAGTATCAGATACACTACCCCGAACTCATGATAAACAATAACTCTTGTTCATTTTGTACTATACGGATTTGGAGTTTTAATTAAAAATATTAAAAAGTATAAAAACCTAGTATACAATTTTATAAAAACATAAACAAAGAACAGATATTATGCAAGTATCAGATACACTACCCGTAACACATGATAAACAATAACTCTTCTTCATTTAGTATGATACGGATTTGGAGTTTTATTTAAAAATAATAAAAAATATAAAACCTAGTATAAAATTTCATAAAAACATAAACAAAGAACAGAGATTATGCAAGTATCAGATACACTACCCCGAACTCATGATAAACAATAACTCTTGTTCATTTTGTACGATACGGATTTGGAGTTTTAATTAAAAATATTAAAAAGTATAAAAACCTAGTATACAATTTTATAAAAACATAAACAAAGAACAGATATTATGCAAGTATCAGATACACTACCCGGAACACATGATAAACAATAACTCTTCTTCATTTAGTATGATACGGATTTGGAGTTTTATTTAAAAATAATAAAAAATATAAAACCTAGTATATAATTTCATAAAAACATAAACAAAGACCAGAGATTATGCAAGTATCAGATACACTACCCAGAACACATGATAAACAATAACTCTTGTTCATTTTGTATGATGCGGATTTGGAGTTTTATTTAAAAATAATAAAAAGTATAAAAACCTAGTATACAATTTTATAAAAACATAAACAAAGAACAGATATTATGCAAGTGTCAGATACACTAACCGGAACACATGATAAACAATAACTCTTCTTCATTTTGTACGATACGGATTTGGAGTTTTAATTAAAAATATTAAAAAAGAATAAAACCTAGTATAAAATTTCATAAAAACATAAACAAAGAACAGAGATTATGCAAGTATCAGATACACTACCCCGAACTCATGATAAACAATAACTCTTGTTCATTTTGTACGATACGGATTTGGAGTTTTAATTAAAAATATTAAAAAGTATAAAAACCTAGTATACAATTTTGTAAAAACATAAACAAAGAACAGAGATTATGCAAGTATCAGATACACTACCCGGAACACATGATAAACAATAACTCTTGTTCATTTTGTACGATACGGATTTGGAGTTTTAATTAAAAATATTAAAAAGTATAACAACCTAGTATACAATTTTATAAAAACATAAACAAAGAACAGATATTATGCAAGTATCAGATACACTACCCGGAACACATGATAAACAATAACTCTTCTTCATTTAGTATGATACGGATTTGGAGTTTTATTTAAAAATAATAAAAAGTATAAAACCTAGTATAAAATTTCATAAAAACATAAACAAAGAACAGAGATTATGCAAGTATCAGATACACTACCCGGAACACATGATAAACAATAACTCTTGTTCATTTTGTACGATACGGATTTGGAGTTTTAATTAAAAATATTAAAAAGTATAAAAACCTAGTATAAAATATCATAAAAACATAAACAAAGAACAGAGATTATGCAAGTATCAGATACACTACCCCGAACTCAAGATAAACAATAACTCTTCTTCATTTAGTATGATACGGATTTGGAGTTTTAATTAAAAATATTAAAAAGTATAACAACCTAGTATACAATTTTATAAAAACATAAACAAAGAACAGATATTATGCAAGTATCAGATACACTACCCGGAACACATGATAAACAATAACTCTTCTTCATTTAGTATGATACGGATTTGGAGTTTTATTTAAAAATAATAAAAAGTATAAAACCTAGTATAAAATTTCATAAAAACATAAACAAAGAACAGAGATTATGCAAGTATCAGATACACTACCCGGAACACATGATAAACAATAACTCTTGTTCATTTTGTACGATACGGATTTGGAGTTTTAATTAAAAATATTAAAAAGTATAAAAACCTAGTATAAAATATCATAAAAACATAAACAAAGAACAGAGATTATGCAAGTATCAGATACACTACCCCGAACTCAAGATAAACAATAACTCTTCTTCATTTAGTATGATACGGATTTGGAGTTTTATTTAAAAATAATAAAAAGTATAAAACCTAGTATAAAATTTCATAAAAACATAAACAAAGAACAGAGATTATGCAAGTATCAGATACACTACCCGGAACACATGATAAACAATAACTCTTGTTCATTTTGTACGATACGGATTTGGAGTTTTAATTAAAAATATTAAAAAGTATAAAAACCTAGTATAAAATATCATAAAAACATAAACAAAGAACAGAGATTATGCAAGTATCAGATACACTACCCCGAACTCATGATAAACAATAACTCTTGTTCATTTTGTACGATACGGATTTGGAGTTTTAATTAAAAATATTAAAAAGTATAAAAACCTAGTATACAATTTTATAAAAACATATACAAAGAACAGAGATTATGCAAGTATCAGATACACTACCCGGAACACATGATAAACAATAACTCTTGTTCATTTTGTACGATACGGATTTGGAGTTATAATTAAAAATATTAAAAAGTATAAAAACCTAGTATACAATTTTATAAAAACATAAACAAAGAACAGAGATTATGCAAGTATCAGATACACTACCCGGAACACATGATAAACAATAACTCTTCTTCATTTAGTGTGATACGGATTTGGAGTTTTATTTAAAAATATTAAAACAGTATAAAAACATAGTATAAAATTTCATAAAAACATAAGCAAAGAACAGAGATTATGCCAGTTTTAAATACACTACCCCGAATAAATGGTAAACAATAACTCTTCTTCGTTTTGTACGATACGGATGTGGAGTTTTAATTAATAATATTAGAAAGTACAAAACCTAGTATATAATTTCATAAAAACATAAACAAAGACCAGAGATTATGCAAGTATCAGATACACTACCCGGAACACATGATAAACAATAACTCTTGTTCATTTTGTATGATACGGATTTGGAGTTTTATTTAAAAATAATAAAAAGTATAAAAACCTAGTATACAATTTTATAAAAACATAAACAACGAACAGATATTATGCAAGTGTCAGATACACTACCCGGAACTTATGATAAACAATAACTCTTCTTCATTTTGTACGATACGGATTTGGAGTTTTAATTAAAAATATTAAAAAGTATAAAACCTAGTATAAAATTTCATAAAAACATAAACAAAGAACAGAGATTATGCAAGTATCAGATACACTACCCCGAACTCATGATAAACAATAACTCTTGTTCATTTTGTACGATACGGATTTGGAGTTTTAATTAAAAATATTAAAAAGTATAAAAACCTAGTATACAATTTTATAAAAACATAAACAAAGAACAGAGATTATGCAAGTATCAGATACACTACCCGGAACACATGATAAACAATAACTCTTGTTCATTTTGTACGATACGGATTTGGAGTTTTAATTAAAAATATTAAAAATTATAAAAACCTAGTATACAATTTTATAAAAACATAAACAAAGAACAGATATTATGCAAGTATCAGATACACTACCCGGAACACATGATAAACAATAACTCTTCTTCATTTAGTATGATACGGATTTGGAGTTTTATTTAAAAATAATAAAAAGTATACAACCTAGTATAAAATTTCATAAAAACATAAACAAAGAACAGAGATTATGCAAGTATCAGATACACTACCCGGAACACATGATAAACAATAACTCTTGTTCATTTTGTACGATACGGATTTGGAGTTTTAATTAAAAATATTAAAAAGTATAAAAACCTAGTATACAATTTTATAAAAACATAAACAAAGAACAGATATTATGCAAGTGTCAGAATAAACAATAACACTTCTTCATTTTGTACGATACGGATTTGGAGTTTTAATTAAAAATATTAAAAAGAATAAAACCTAGTATAAAATTTCATAAAAACATAAACATAAGAACAGAGATTATGCAAGTATCAGATACACTACCCCGAACTCATGATAAACAATAACTCTTGTTCATTTTGTACGATACGGATTTGGAGTTTTAATTAAAAATTTTAAAAAGTATAAAAACCTAGTATACAATTTTATAAAAACATATACAAAGAACAGAGATTATGCAAGTATCAGATACACTACCCGGAACACATGATAAACAATAACTCTTGTTCATTTTGTACGATACGGATTTGGAGTTATAATTAAAAATATTAAAAAGTATAAAAACCTAGTATACAATTTTATAAAAACATAAACAAAGAACAGAGATTATGCAAGTATCAGATACACTACCCGGAACACATGATAAACAATAACTCTTCTTCATTTAGTGTGATACGGATTTGGAGTTTTATTTAAAAATATTAAAACAGTATAAAAACATAGTATAAAATTTCATAAAAACATAAGCAAAGAACAGAGATTATGCCAGTTTTAAATACACTACCCCGAATAAATGGTAAACAATAACTCTTCTTCGTTTTGTACGATACGGATGTGGAGTTTTAATTAATAATATTAGAAAGTACAAAACCTAGTATATAATTTCATAAAAACATAAACAAAGACCAGAGATTATGCAAGTATCAGATACACTACCCGGAACACATGATAAACAATAACTCTTGTTCATTTTGTATGATACGGATTTGGAGTTTTATTTAAAAATAATAAAAAGTATAAAAACCTAGTATACAATTTTATAAAAACATAAACAACGAACAGATATTATGCAAGTGTCAGATACACTACCCGGAACACATGATAAACAATAACTCTTCTTCATTTTGTACGATACGGATTTGGAGTTTTAATTAAAAATATTAAGAAGTATAAAACCTAGTATAAAATTTCATAAAAACATAAACAAAGAACAGAGATTATGCAAGTATCAGATACACTACCCCGAACTCATGATAAACAATAACTCTTGTTCATTTTGTACGATACGGATTTGGAGTTTTAATTAAAAATATTAAAAAGTATAAAAACCTAGTTTACAATTTTATAAAAACATAAACAAAGAACAGAGATTATGCAAGTATCAGATACACTACCCGGAACACATGATAAACAATAACTCTTGTTCATTTTGTACGATACGGATTTGGAGTTTTAATTAAAAATATTAAAAAGTATAAAAACCTAGTATACAATTTTATAAAAACATAAACAAAGAACAGATATTATGCAAGTATCAGATACACTACCCGGAACACATGATAAACAATAACTCTTCTTCATTTAGTATGATACGGATTTGGAGTTTTATTTAAAAATAATAAAAAGTATAAAACCTAGTATAAAATTTCATAAAAACATAAACAAAGAACAAAGATTATGCAAGTATCAGATACACTACCCGGAACACATGATAAACAATAACTCTTGTTCATTTTGTACGATACGGATTTGGAGTTTTAATTAAAAATATTAAAAAGTATAAAAACCTAGTATACAATTTTATAAAAACATAAACAAAGAACAGATATTATGCAAGTGTCAGATACACTACCCGGAACACATGATAAACAATAACTCTTCTTCATTTAGTGTGATACGGATTTGGAGTTTTATTTAAAAATATTAAAACAGTATAAAAACATAGTATAAAATTTCATAAAAACATAAGCAAAGAACAGAGATTATGCCAGTTTTAAATACACTACCCCGAATAAATGATAAACAATAACTCTTGTTCATTTTGTACGATACGGATTTGGAGTTTTAATTAAAAATATTAAAAAGTATAAAAACCTAGTATAAAATATCATAAAAACATAAACAAAGAACAGAGACTATGCAAGTATCAGATACACTACCCCGAACTCATGATAAACAATAACTCTTCTTCATTTAGTATGATACGGATTTGCAGTTTTTATTTAAAAATAATAAAAAGTATAAAACCTAGTATACAATTTCATAAAAACATAAACAAAGAACAGAGATTATGCAAGTATCAGATACACTACCTGGAACACATGATAAACAATAACTCTTGTTCATTTTGTACGATACGGATTTGGAGTTTTAATTAAAAATATTAAAAAGTATAAAAACCTAATATAATATATCATAAAAACATAAACAAAGAACAGAGATTATGCAAGTATCAGATACACTACCCCGAACTCATGATAAACAATAACTCTTGTTCATTTTGTACGATACGGATTTGGAGTTTTAATTAAAAATATTAAAAAGTATAAAAACCTAGTATACAATTTTATAAAAACATAAACAAAGAACAGATATTATGCAAGTATCAGATACACTACCCGGAACACATGATAAACAATAACTCTTCTTCATTTAGTATGATACGGATTTGGAGTTTTATTTAAAAATAATAAAAAATATAAAACCTAGTATATAATTTCATAAAAACATAAACAAAGACCAGAGATTATGCAAGTATCAGATACACTACCCAGAACACATGATAAACAATAACTCTTGTTCATTTTGTATGATGCGGATTTGGAGTTTTATTTAAAAATAATAAAAAGTATAAAAACCTAGTATACAATTTTATAAAAACATAAACAAAGAACAGATATTATGCAAGTGTCAGATACACTAACCGGAACACATGATAAACAATAACTCTTCTTCATTTTGTACGATACGGATTTGGAGTTTTAATTAAAAATATTAAAAAAGAATAAAACCTAGTATAAAATTTCATAAAAACATAAACAAAGAACACAGATTATGCAAGTATCAGATACACTACCCCGAACTCATGATAAACAATAACTCTTGTTCATTTTGTACGATACGGATTTGGAGTTTTAATTAAAAATATTAAAAAGTATAAAAACCTAGTATACAATTTTGTAAAAACATAAACAAAGAACAGAGATTATGCAAGTATCAGATACACTACCCGGAACACATGATAAACAATAACTCTTGTTCATTTTGTACGATACGGATTTGGAGTTTTAATTAAAAATATTAAAAAGTATAACAACCTAGTATACAATTTTATAAAAACATAAACAAAGAACAGATATTATGCAAGTATCAGATACACTACCCGGAACACATGATAAACAATAACTCTTCTTCATTTAGTATGATACGGATTTGGAGTTTTATTTAAAAATAATAAAAAGTATAACACCTAGTATAAAATTTCATAAAAACATAAACAAAGAACAGAGATTATGCAAGTATCAGATACACTACCCGGAACACATGATAAACAATAACTCTTGTTCATTTTGTACGATACGGATTTGGAGTTTTAATTAAAAATATTAAAAAGTATAAAAACCTAGTATAAAATATCATAAAAACATAAACAAAGAACAGAGACTATGCAAGTATCAGATACACTACCCCGAACTCATGATAAACAATAACTCTTCTTCATTTAGTATGATACGGATTTGCAGTTTTTATTTAAAAATAATAAAAAGTATAAAACCTAGTATACAATTTCATAAAAACATAAACAAAGAACAGAGATTATGCAAGTATCAGATACACTACCTGGAACACATGATAAACAATAACTCTTGTTCATTTTGTACGATACGGATTTGGAGTTTTAATTAAAAATATTAAAAAGTATAAAAACCTAATATAATATATCATAAAAACATAAACAAAGAACAGAGATTATGCAAGTATCAGATACACTACCCCGAACTCATGATAAACAATAACTCTTGTTCATTTTGTACGATACGGATTTGGAGTTTTAATTAAAAATATTAAAAAGTATAAAAACCTAGTATACAATTTTATAAAAACATAAACAAAGAACAGATATTATGCAAGTATCAGATACACTACCCGGAACACATGATAAACAATAACTCTTCTTCATTTAGTATGATACGGATTTGGAGTTTTATTTAAAAATAATAAAAAATATAAAACCTAGTATATAATTTCATAAAAACATAAACAAAGACCAGAGATTATGCAAGTATCAGATACACTACCCAGAACACATGATAAACAATAACTCTTGTTCATTTTGTATGATGCGGATTTGGAGTTTTATTTAAAAATAATAAAAAGTATAAAAACCTAGTATACAATTTTATAAAAACATAAACAAAGAACAGATATTATGCAAGTGTCAGATACACTAACCGGAACACATGATAAACAATAACTCTTCTTCATTTTGTACGATACGGATTTGGAGTTTTAATTAAAAATATTAAAAAAGAATAAAACCTAGTATAAAATTTCATAAAAACATAAACAAAGAACACAGATTATGCAAGTATCAGATACACTACCCCGAACTCATGATAAACAATAACTCTTGTTCATTTTGTACGATACGGATTTGGAGTTTTAATTAAAAATATTAAAAAGTATAAAAACCTAGTATACAATTTTGTAAAAACATAAACAAAGAACAGAGATTATGCAAGTATCAGATACACTACCCGGAACACATGATAAACAATAACTCTTGTTCATTTTGTACGATACGGATTTGGAGTTTTAATTAAAAATATTAAAAAGTATAACAACCTAGTATACAATTTTATAAAAACATAAACAAAGAACAGATATTATGCAAGTATCAGATACACTACCCGGAACACATGATAAACAATAACTCTTCTTCATTTAGTATGATACGGATTTGGAGTTTTATTTAAAAATAATAAAAAGTATAACACCTAGTATAAAATTTCATAAAAACATAAACAAAGAACAGAGATTATGCAAGTATCAGATACACTACCCGGAACACATGATAAACAATAACTCTTGTTCATTTTGTACGATACGGATTTGGAGTTTTAATTAAAAATATTAAAAAGTATAAAAACCTAGTATAAAATATCATAAAAACATAAACAAAGAACAGAGATTATGCAAGTATCAGATACACTACCCCGAACTCAAGATAAACAATAACTCTTCTTCATTTAGTATGATACGGATTTGGAGTTTTATTTAAAAATAATAAAAAGTATAAAAACCTAGTATACAATTTTATAAAAACATAAACAAAGAACAGATATTATGCAAGTGTCAGATACACTACCCGGAACACATGATAAACAATAACACTTCTTCATTTTGTACGATACGCATTTGGAGTTTTAATTAAAAATATTAAAAAGAATAAAACCTAGTATAAAATTTCATAAAAACATAAACATAAGAACAGAGATTATGCAAGTATCAGATACACTACCCCGAACTCATGATAAACAATAACTCTTGTTCATTTTGTACGATACGGATTTGGAGTTTTATTTAAAAATAATAAAAAGTATAAAACCTAGTATAAAATTTCATAAAAACATAAACAAAGAACAGAGATTATGCAAGTATCAGATACACTACCCGGAACACATGATAAACAATAACTCTTGTTCATTTTGTACGATACGGATTTGGAGTTATAAATAAAAATATTAAAAAGTATAAAAACCTAGTATACAATTTTATAAAAACATAAACAAAGAACAGATAATATGCAAGTGTCAGATACACTACCCGGAACACATGATAAACAATAACTCTTCTTCATTTAGTATGATACGGATATGGAGTTTTATTTAAAAATAATAAAAAGTATAAAACCTAATATAAAATTTCATAAAAACATAAACAAAGAACAGAGATTATGCAAGTATCAGATACACTACCCGGAACACATGATAAACAATAACTCTTGTTCATTTTGTACGATACGGATTTGGAGTTTTAATTAAAAATATTAAAAAGTATAAAAACCTAGTATAAAATATCATAAAAACATAAACAAAGAACAGAGACTATGCAAGTATCAGATACACTACCCCGAACTCATGATAAACAATAACTCTTCTTCATTTAGTATGATACGGATTTGCAGTTTTTATTTAAAAATAATAAAAAGTATAAAACCTAGTATACAATTTCATAAAAACATAAACAAAGAACAGAGATTATGCAAGTATCAGATACACTACCTGGAACACATGATAAACAATAACTCTTGTTCATTTTGTGCGATACGGATTTGGAGTTTTAAATAAAAATATTAAAAAGTATAAAAACCTAATATAAAATATCATAAAAACATAAACAAAGAACAGAGATTATGCAAGTATCAGATACACTACCCCGAACTCATGATAAACAATAACTCTTCTTCATTTAGTATGATACGGATTTGGAGTTTTATTTAAAAATAATAAAAAGTATAAAAACCTAGTATACAATTTTATAAAAACATAAACAAAGAACAGATATTATGCAAGTGTCAGATACACTACCCGGAACACATGATAAACAATAACTCTTCTTCATTTTGTACGATACGGATTTGGAGTTTTAATTAAAAATATTAAAAAGTATAAAACCTAGTATAAAATTTCATAAAAACATAAACAAAGAACAGAGATTATGCAAGTATCAGATACACTACCCCGAACTCATGATAAACAATAACTCTTGTTTATTTTGTACGATACGGATTTGGAGTTTTAATTAAAAATATTAAAAAGTATAAAAACCTAGTATACAATTTTATAAAAACATAAACAAAGAACAGATATTATGCAAGTATCAGATACACTACCCGGAACACATGATAAACAATAACTCTTCTTCATTTAGTATGATACGGATTTGGAGTTTTATTTAAAAATAATAAAAAATATAAAACCTAGTATATAATTTCATAAAAACATAAACAAAGAACAGAGATTATGCAAGTATCAGATACACTACCCAGAACACATGATAAACAATAACTCTTGTTCATTTTGTATGATGCGGATTTGGAGTTTTATTTAAAAATAATAAAAAGTATAAAAACCTAGTATACAATTTTATAAAAACATAAACAAAGAACAGATATTATGCAAGTGTCAGATACACTAACCGGAACACATGATAAACAATAACTCTTCTTCATTTTGTACGATACGGATTTGGAGTTTTAATTAAAAATATTAAAAAAGAATAAAACCTAGTATAAAATTTCATAAAAACATAAACAAAGAACAGAGATTATGCAAGTATCAGATACACTACCCCGAACTCATGATAAACAATAACTCTTGTTCATTTTGTACGATACGGATTTGGAGTTTTAATTAAAAATATTAAAAAGTATAAAAACCTAGTATACAATTTTGTAAAAACATAAACAAAGAAAAGAGATTATGCAAGTATCAGATACACTACCCGGAACACATGATAAACAATAACTCTTGTTCATTTTGTACGATACGGATTTGGAGTTTTAATTAAAAATATTAAAAAGTATAACAACCTAGTATACAATTTTATAAAAACATAAACAAAGAACAGATATTATGCAAGTATCAGATACACTACCCGGAACACATGATAAACAATAACTCTTCTTCATTTAGTATGATACGGATTTGGAGTTTTATTTAAAAATAATAAAAAGTATAAAACCTAGTATAAAATTTCATAAAAACATAAACAAAGAACAGAGATTATGTAAGTATCAGATACACTACCCGGAACACATGATAAACAATAACTCTTGTTCATTTTGTACGATACGGATTTGGAGTTTTAATTAAAAATATTAAAAAGTATAAAAACCTAGTATAAAATATCATAAAAACATAAACAAAGAACAGAGATTATGCAAGTATCAGATACACTACCCCGAACTCAAGATAAACAATAACTCTTCTTCATTTAGTATGATACGGATTTGGAGTTTTATTTAAAAATAATAAAAAGTATAAAAACCTAGTATACGATTTTATAAAAACATAAACAACGAACAGATATTATGCAAGTGTCAGATACACTACCCGGAACACATGATAAACAATAACACTTCTTCATTTTGTACGATACGGATTTGGAGTTTTAATTAAAAATATTAAAAAGAATAAAACCTAGTATAAAATTTCATAAAAACATAAACATAAGAACAGAGATTATGCAAGTATCAGATACACTACCCCGAACTCATGATAAACAATAACTCTTGTTCATTTTGTACGATACGGATTTGGAGTTTTAATTAAAAATATTAAAAAGTATAAAAACCTAGTATACAATTTTATAAAAACATAAACAAAGAACAGAGATTATGCAAGTATCAGATACACTACCCGGAACACATGATAAACAATAACTCTTGTTCATTTTGTACGATACGGATTTGGAGTTATAATTAAAAATATTAAAAAGTATAAAAACCTAGTATACAATTTTATAAAAACATAAACAAAGAACAGAGATTATGCAAGTATCAGATACACTACCCGGAACACATGATAAACAATAACTCTTCTTCATTTAGTATGATACGGATTTGGAGTTTTATTTATAAATATTAAAACAGTATAAAAACATAGTATAAAATTTCATAAAAACATAAGCAAAGAACAGAGATTATGCAAGTTTTAAATACACTACCCCGAATAAATGGTAAACAATAACTCTTCTTCGTTTTGTACGATACGGATGTGGAGTTTTAATTAAAAATATTAGAAAGTACAAAACCTAGTATATAATTTCATAAAAACATAAACAAAGACCAGAGATTATGCAAGTATCAGATACACTACCCGGAACACATGATAAACAATAACTCTTGTTCATTTTGTATGATACGGATTTGGAGTTTTATTTAAAAATAATAAAAAGTATAAAAACCTAGTATACAATTTTATAAAAACATAAACAACGAACAGATATTATGCAAGTGTCAGATACACTACCCGGAACACATGATAAACAATAACTCTTCTTCATTTTGTACGATACGGATTTGGAGTTTTAATTAAAAATATTAAAAAGTATAAAACCTAGTATAAAATTTCATAAAAACATAAACAAAGAACAGAGATTATGCAAGTATCAGATACACTACCCCGAACTCATCATAAACAATAACTCTTGTTCATTTTGTACGATACGGATTTGGAGTTTTAATTAAAAATATTAAAAAGTATAAAAACCTAGTATACAATTTTATAAAAACATAAACAAAGAACAGAGATTATGCAAGTATCAGATACACTACCCGGAACACATGATAAACAATAACTCTTGTTCATTTTGTACGATACGGATTTGGAGTTTTAATTAAAAATATTAAAAAGTATAAAAACCTAGTATACAATTTTATAAAAACATAAACAAAGAATAGATATTATGCAAGTATCAGATACACTACCCGGAACACATGATAAACAATAACTCTTCTTCATTTAGTATGAATCGGATTTGGAGTTTTATTTAAAAATAATAAAAAGTATAAAAACCTAGTATACAATTTTATAAAAACATAAACAAAGAACAGATATTATGCAAGTGTCAGATACACTACCCGGAACACATGATAAACAATAACACTTCTTCATTTTGTACGATACGGATTTGGAGTTTTAATTAAAAATATTAAAAAGTATAAAACCTAGTATAAAATTTCATAAAAACATAAACAAAGAACAGAGATTATGCAAGTATCAGATACACTACCCCGAACTCATGATAAACAATAACTCTTGTTCATTTTGTACGATACGGATTTGGAGTTTTAATTAAAAATATTAAAAAGTATAAAAACCTAGTATACAATTTTATAAAAACATAAACAAAGAACAGAGATTATGCAAGTATCAGATACACTACCCGGAACACATGATAAACAATAACTCTTGTTCATTTTGTACGATACGGATTTGGAGTTATAAATAAAAATATTAAAAAGTATAAAAACCTAGTATACAATTTTATAAAAACATAAACAAAGAACAGATATTATGCAAGTGTCAGATACACTACCCGGAACACATGATAAACAATAACTCTTCTTCATTTAGTATGATACGGATATGGAGTTTTATTTAAAAATAATAAAAAGTATAAAACCTAATATAAAATTTCATAAAAACATAAACAAAGAACAGAGATTATGCAAGTATCAGATACACTACCCGGAACACATGATAAACAATAACTCTTGTTCATTTTGTACGATACGGATTTGGAGTTTTAATTAAAAATATTAAAAAGTATAAAAACCTAGTATAAAATATCATAAAAACATAAACAAAGAACAGAGACTATGCAAGTATCAGATACACTACCCCGAACTCATGATAAACAATAACTCTTCTTCATTTAGTATGATACGGATTTGCAGTTTTTATTTAAAAATAATAAAAAGTATAAAACCTAGTATACAATTTCATAAAAACATAAACAAAGAACAGAGATTATGCAAGTATCAGATACACTACCTGGAACACATGATAAACAATAACTCTTGTTCATTTTGTACGATACGGATTTGGAGTTTTAAGTAAAAATATTAAAAAGTATAAAAACCTAATATAAAATATCATAAAAACATAAACAAAGAACAGAGATTATGCAAGTATCAGATACACTACCCCGAACTCATGATAAACAATAACTCTTCTTCATTTAGTATGATACGGATTTGGAGTTTTATTTAAAAATAATAAAAAGTATAAAAACCTAGTATACAATTTTATAAAAACATAAACAAAGAACAGATATTATGCAAGTGTCAGATACACTACCCGGAACACATGATAAACAATAACTCTTCTTCATTTTGTACGATACGGATTTGGAGTTTTAATTAAAAATATTAAAAAGTATAAAACCTAGTATAAAATTTCAAAAAAACATAAACAAAGAACAGAGATTATGCAAGTATCAGATACACTACCCCGAACTCATGATAAACAATAACTCTTGTTCATTTTGTACGATACGGATTTGGAGTTTTAATTAAAAATATTAAAAAGTATAAAAACCTAGTATACAATTTTATAAAAACATAAACAAAGAACAGATATTATGCAAGTAACAGATACTCTACCCGGAACACATGATAAACAATAACTCTTGTTCATTTTGTACGATACGGATTTGGAGTTTTAATTAAAAATATTAAAAAGTATAAAAACCTAGTATAAAATATCATAAAAACATAAACAAAGAACAGAGATTATGCAAGTATCAGTTACACTACCCCGAACTCATGATAAACAATAACTCTTCTTCATTTAGTATGATACGGATTTGGAGTTTTATTTAAAAATAATAAAAGGTATAAAAACCTAGTATACAATTTTATAAAAACATAAACAAAGAACAGATATTATGCAAGTGTCAGATACACTACCCGGAACACATGATAAACAATAACTCTTCTTCATTTTGTACGATACGGATTTGGAGTTTTAATTAAAAATAATAAAAAGTATAAAACCTAGTATAAAATTTCATAAAAACATAAACAAAGAACCGAGATTATGCAAGTATCAGATACACTACCCCAAACTCATGATAAACAATAACTCTTGTTCATTTTGTACGATACGGATTTGGAGTTTTAATTAAAAATATTAAAAAGTATAAAAACCTAGTATACAATTTTATAAAAACATAAACAAAGAACAGAGATTATGCAAGTATCAGATACACTACCCGGAACACATGATAAACAATAACTCTTGTTCATTTTGTACGATACGGATTTGGAGTTTTAATTAAAAATATTAAAAAGTATAAAAACCTAGTATACAATTTTATAAAAACATAAACAAAGAACAGAGATTATGCAAGTATCAGATACACTACCCGGAACACATGATAAACAATAACTCTTGTTCATTTTGTACGATACGGATTTGGAGTTTTAATTAAAAATATTAAAAAGTATAACAACCTAGTATACAATTTTATAAAAACATAAACAAAGAACAGATATTATGCAAGTATCAGATACACTACCCGGAACACATGATAAACAATAACTCTTCTTCATTTAGTATGATACGGATTTGGAGTTTTATTTAAAAATAATAAAAAGTATAAAACCTAGTATAAAATTTCATAAAAACATAAACAAAGAACAGAGATTATGCAAGTATCAGATACACTACCCGGAACACATGATAAACAATAACTCTTGTTCATTTTGTACGATACGGATTTGGAGTTTTAATTAAAAATATTAAAAAGTATAAAAACCTAGTATAAAATATCATAAAAACATAAACAAAGAACAGAGATTATGCAAGTATCAGATACACTACCCCGAACTCATGATAAACAATAACTCTTCTTCATTTAGTATGATACGGATTTGCAGTTTTTATTTAAAAATAATAAAAAGTATAAAACCTAGTATACAATTTCATAAAAACATAAACAAAGAACAGAGATTATGCAAGTATCAGATACACTACCCGGAACACATGATAAACAATAACTCTTGTTCATTTTGTACGATACGGATTTGGAGTTTTAATTAAAAATATTAAAAAGTATAAAAACCTAGTATACAATTTTATAAAAACATAAACAAAGAACAGAGATTATGCAAGTATCAGATACACTACCCGGAACACATGATAAACAATAACTCTTGTTCATTTTGTACGATACGGATTTGGAGTTATAAATAAAAATATTAAAAAGTATAAAAACCTAGTATACAATTTTATAAAAACATAAACAAAGAACAGATATTATGCAAGTGTCAGATACACTACCCGGAACACATGATAAACAATAACTCTTCTTCATTTTGTACGATACGGATTTGGAGTTTTAATTAAAAATATTAAAAAGTATAAAACCTAGTATAAAATATCATAAAAACATAAACAAAGAACAGAGATTATGCAAGTATCAGATACACTACCCGGAACACATGATAAACAATAACTCTTCTTCATTTAGTATGATACGGATTTGGAGTTTTGTTTAAAAATAATAAAAAGTATAAAAACCTAGTATACAATTTTATAAAAACATAAACAAAGAACAGATATTATGCAAGTGTCAGATACACTACCCGGAACACATGATAGACAATAACTCTTCTTCATTTTGTACGATACGGATTTGGAGTTTTAATTAAAAATATTAAAAAGTATAAAACCTAGTATAAAATTTCTTAAAAACATAAACAAAGAACAGAGATTATGCAAGTATCAGATACACTACCCCGAACTCATGATAAACAATAACTCTTGTTCATTTTGTACGATACGGATTTGGAGTTTTAATTAAAAATATTAAAAAGTATAAAAACCTGTATACAATTTTATAAAAACATAAACAAAGAACAGATATTATGCAAGTATCAGATACACTACCCGGAACACATGATAAACAATAACTCTTCTTCATTTAGTATGATACGGATTTGGAGTTTTATTTAAAAATAATAAAAAATGTAAAACCTAGTATATAATTTCATAAAAACATAAACAAAGACCAGAGATTATGCAAGTATCAGATACACTACCCGGAACACATGATAAACAATAACTCTTGTTCATTTTGTATGATGCGGATTTGGAGTTTTATTTAAAAATAATAAAAAGTATAAAAACCTAGTATACATTTTTATAAAAACATAAACAAAGAACAGATATTATGCAAGTGTCAGATACACTACCCGGAACTCATGATAAACAATAACTCTTGTTCATTTTGTACGATACGGATTTGGAGTTTTAATTAAAAATATTAAAAAGTATAAAAACCTAGTATACAATTTTGTAAAAACATAAACAAAGAACAGAGATTTAGCAAGTATCAGATACACTACCCGGAACACATGATAAACAATAACTCTTGTTCATTTTGTACGATACGGATTTGGAGTTTTAATTAAAAATATTAAAAAGTATAACAACCTAGTATAAAATTTTATAAAAACATAAACAAAGAACAGATATTATGCAAGTATCAGATACACTACCCGGAACACATGATAAACAATAACTCTTCTTCATTTAGTATGATACGGATTTGGAGTTTTATTTAAAAATAATAAAAAGTATAAAACCTAGTATAAAATTTCATAAAAACATAAACAAAGAACAGAGATTATGCAAGTATCAGATACACTACCCGGAACACATGATAAACAATAACTCTTGTTCATTTTGTACGATACGGATTTGGAGTTTTAATTAAAAATATTAAAAAGTATAAAAACCTAGTATAAAATATCATAAAAACATAAACAAAGAACAGAGATTATGCAAGTATCAGATACACTACCCCGAACTCATGATAAACAATAACTCTTCTTCATTTAGTATGATACGGATTTGGAGTTTTATTTAAAAATAATAAAAAGTATAAAAACCTAGTATAGAATTTTATAAAAACATAAACAAAGAACAGATATTATGCAAGTGTCAGATACACTACCCGGAACACATGATAAACAATAACACTTCTTCATTTTGTACGATACGGATTTGGAGTTTTAATTAAAAATATTAAAAAGAATAAAACCTAGTATAAAATTTCATAAAAACATAATAATAAGAACAGAGATTATGCAAGTATCAGATACACTACCCCGAACTCATGATAAACAATAACTCTTGTTCATTTTGTACGATACGGATTTGGAGTTTTAATTAAAAATATTAAAAAGTATAAAAACCTAGTATACAATTTTATAAAAACATAAACAAAGAACAGAGATTATGCAAGTATCAGATACACTACCCGGAACACATGATAAACAATAACTCTTGTTCAATTTGTACGATACGGATTTGGAGTTATAATTAAAAATATTAAAAAGTATAAAAACCTAGTATACAATTTTATAAAAACATAAACAAAGAACAGATATTATGCAAGTATCAGATACACTACCCGGAACACATGATAAACAATAACTTCTGTTCATTTTGTATGATACGGATTTGGAGTTTTATTTAAAAATAATAAAAAGTATAAAAACCTAGTATACAATTTTATAAAAACATAAACAACGAACAGATATTATGCAAGTGTCAGATACACTACCCGGAACACATGATAAACAATAACTCTTCTTCATTTTGTACGATACGGATTTGGAGTTTTAATTAAAAATATTAAAAAGTATAAAACCTAGTATAAAATTTCATAAAAACATAAACAAAGAACAGAGATTATGCAAGTATCAGATACACTACCCCGAACTCATGATAAACAATAACTCTTGTTCATTTTGTACGATACGGATTTGGAGTTTTAATTAAAAATATTAAAAAGTATAAAAACCTAGTATACAATTTTATAAAAACATAAACAAAGAACAGAGATTATGCAAGTATCAGATACACTACCCGGAACACATGATAAACAATAACTCTTGTTCATTTTGTACGATACGGATTTGGAGTTTTAATTAAAAATATTAAAAAGTATAAAAACCTAGTATACAATTTTATAAAAACATAAACAAAGAACAGATATTATGCAAGTATCAGATACACTACCCGGAACACATGATAAACAATAACTCTTCTTCATTTAGTATGATACGGATTTGGAGTTTTATTTAAAAATAATAAAAAGTATAAAACCTAGTATAAAATTTCATAAAAACATAAACAAAGAACAGAGATTATGCAAGTATCAGATACACTACCCGGAACACATGATAAACAATAACTCTTGTTCATTTTGTACGATACGGATTTGGAGTTTTAATTAAAAATATTAAAAAGTATAAAAACCTAGTATAAAATATCATAAAAACATAAACAAAGAACAGAGATTATGCAAGTATCAGATACACTACCCCGAACTCATGATAAACAATAACTCTTCTTCATTTAGTATGATACGGATTTGCAGTTTTTATTTAAAAATAATAAAAAGTATAAAACCTAGTATACAATTTCATAAAAACATAAACAAAGAACAGAGATTATGCAAGTATCAGATACACTACCCGGAACACATGATAAACAATAACTCTTGTTCATTTTGTACGATACGGATTTGGAGTTTTAATTAAAAATATTAAAAAGTATAAAAACCTAGTATAAAATATCATAAAAACATAAACAAAGAACAGAAATTATGCAAGTATCAGATACACTACCCCGAACTCATGATAAACAATAACTCTTCTTCATTTAGTATGATACGGATTTGGAGTTTTATTTAAAAATAATAAAAAGTATAAAAACCTAGTATACAATTTTATAAAAACATAAACAAAGAACAGATAATATGCAAGTGTCAGATACACTACCCGGAACACATGATAAACAATAACTCTTCTTCATTTTGTACGATACGGATTTGGAGTTTTAATTAAAAATATTAAAAAGTATAAAACCTAGTATAAAATTTCATAAAAACATAAACAAAGAACAGAGATTATGCAAGTATCAGATACACTACCCGGAACACATGATAAACAATAACTCTTCTTCATTTAGTATGATACGGATTTGGAGTTTTATTTAAAAATAATAAAAAGTATAAAAACCTAGTATACAATTTTATAAAAACATAAACAAAGAACAGATATTATGCAAGTGTCAGATACACTACCCGGAACACATTATAAACAATAACTCTTCTTCATTTTGTACGATACGGATTTGGAGTTTTAATTAAAAATATTAAAAAGTATAAAACCTAGTATAAAATTTCATAAAAACATAAACAAAGAACAGAGATTATGCAAGTATCAGATACACTACCCCGAACTCATGATAAACAATAACTCTTGTTCATTTTGTACGATACGGATTTGGAGTTTTAATTAAAAATATTAAAAAGTATAAAAACCTAGTATACAATTTTATAAAAACATAAACAAAGAACAGATATTATGCAAGTATCAGATACACTACCCGGAACACATGATAAACAATAACTCTTCTTCATTTAGTATGATACGGATTTGGAGTTTTATTTAAAAATAAAAAAAAGTATAAATCCTAGTATAAAATTTCATAAAAACATAAACAAAGAACAGAGATTATGCAAGTATCAGATACACTACCCCGAACTCATGATAAACAATAACTCTTCTTCATTTAGTATGATACGGATTTGCAGTTTTTATTTAAAAATAATAAAAAGTATAAAACCTAGTATACAATTTCATAAAAACATAAACAAAGAACAGAGATTATGCAAGTATCAGATACACTACCCCGAACTCATGATAAACAATAACTCTTCTTCATTTAGTATGATACGGATTTGGAGTTTTATTTAAAAATAATAAAAAGTATAAAAACCTAGTATACAATTTTATAAAAACATAAACAAAGAACAGATATTATGCAAGTGTCAGATACACTACCCGGAACACATGATAAACAATAACTCTTCTTCATTTTGTATGATACGGATTTGGAGTTTTAATTAAAAATATTAAAAAGTATAAAACCTAGTATAAAATTTCAAAAAAACATAAACAAAGAACAGAGATTATGCAAGTATCAGATACACTACCCCGAACTCATGATAAACAATAACTCTTGTTCATTTTGTACGATACGGATTTGGAGTTTTAATTAAAAATATTAAAAAGTATAAAAACCTAGTATACAATTTTATAAAAACATAAACAAAGAACAGATATTATGCAAGTATCAGATACACTACCCGGAACACATGATAAACAATAACTCTTCTTCATTTAGTATGATACGGATTTGGAGTTTTATTTAAAAATATTAAAAAGTATAAAACCTAGTATAAAATATCATAAAAACATAAACAAAGAACAGAGATTATGCAAGTATCAGTTACACTACCCCGAACTCATGATAAACAATAACTCTTCTTCATTTAGTATGATACGGATTTGGAGTTTTATTTAAAAATAATAAAAAGTATAAAAACCTAGTATACAATTTTATAAAAACATAAACAAAGAACAGATAATATGCAAGTGTCAGATACACTACCCGGAACACATGATAAACAATAACTCTTCTTCATTTTGTACGATACGGATTTGGAGTTTTAATTAAAAATATTAAAAAGTATAAAACCTAGTATAAAATTTCATAAAAACATAAACAAAGAACAGAGATTATGCAAGTATCAGATACACTACCCCGAACTCATGATAAACAATAACTCTTGTTCATTTTGTACGATACGGATTTGGAGTTTTAATTAAAAATATTAAAAAGTATAAAAACCTAGTATACAATTTTATAAAAACATAAACAAAGAACAGAGATTATGCAAGTATCAGATACACTACCCGGAACACATGATAAACAATAACTCTTCTTCATTTTGTACGATACGGATTTGGAGTTTTAATTAAAAATATTAAAAAGTATAAAAACCTAGTATACAATTTTATAAAAACATAAACAAAGAACAGATATTATGCAAGTATCAGATACACTACCCGGAACACATGATAAACAATAACTCTTCTTTATTTAGTATGATACGGATTTGGAGTTTTATTTAAAAATAATAAAAAGTATAAAACCTAGTATAAAATTTCATAAAAACATAAACAAAGAACAGAGATTATGCAAGTTTCAGATACACTACCCGGAACACATGATAAACAATAACTCTTGTTCATTTTGTACGATACGGATTTGGAGTTTTAATTAAAATTATTAAAAAGTATAAAAACCTAGTATAAAATATCATAAAAACATAAACAAAGAACAGAGATTATGCAAGTATCAGATACACTACCCCGAACTCATGATAAACAATAACTCTTCTTCATTTAGTATGATACGGATTTGCAGTTTTTATTTAAAAATAATAAAAAGTATAAAACCTAGTATACAATTTCATAAAAACATAAACAAAGAACAGAGATTATGCAAGTATCAGATACACTACCCGGAACACATGATAAACAATAACTCTTGTTCATTTTGTACGATACGGATTTGGAGTTTTAATTAAAAATATTAAAAAGTATAAAAACCTAGTATAAAATATCATAAAACATAAACAAAGAACAGAAATTATGCAAGTATCAGATACACTACCCCGAACTCATGATAAACAATAACTCTTCTTCATTTAGTATGATACGGATTTGGAGTTTTATTTAAAAATAATAAAAAGTATAAAAACCTAGTATACAATTTTATAAAAACATAAACAAAGAACAGATATTATGCAAGTGTCAGATACACTACCCGGAACACATTATAAACAATAACTCTTCTTCATTTTGTACGATACGGATTTGGAGTTTTAATTAAAAATATTAAAAAGTATAAAACCTAGTATAAAATTTCATAAAAACATAAACAAAGAACAGAGATTATGCAAGTATCAGATACACTACCCGGAACACATGATAAACAATAACTCTTCTTCATTTAGTATGATACGGATTTGGAGTTTTATTTAAAAATAATAAAAAGTATAAAAACCTAGTATACAATTTTATAAAAACATAAACAAAGAACAGATATTATGCAAGTGTCAGATACACTACCCGGAACACATTATAAACAATAACTCTTCTTCATTTTGTACGATACGGATTTGGAGTTTTAATTAAAAATATTAAAAAGTATAAAACCTAGTATAAAATTTCATAAAAACATAAACAAAGAACAGAGATTATGCAAGTATCAGATACACTACCCCGAACTCATGATAAACAATAACTCTTGTTCATTTTGTACGATACGGATTTGGAGTTTTAATTAAAAATATTAAAAAGTATAAAAACCTAGTATACAATTTTATAAAAACATAAACAAAGAACAGATATTATGCAAGTATCAGATACACTACCCGGAACACATGATAAACAATAACTCTTCTTCATTTAGTATGATACGGATTTGGAGTTTTAATTAAAAATATTAAAAAGTATAAAACCTAGTATAAAATTTCATAAAAACATAAACAAAGAACAGAGATTATGCAAGTATCAGATACACTACCCCGAACTCATGATAAACAATAACTCTTGTTCATTTTGTACGATACGGATTTGGAGTTTTAATTAAAAATATTAAAAAGTATAAAAACCTAGTATACAATTTTATAAAAACATAAACAAAGAACAGATATTATGCAAGTATCAGATACACTACCCGGAACACATGATAAACAATAACTCTTCTTCATTTAGTATGATACGGATTTGGAGTTTTATTTAAAAATAAAAAAAAGTATAAATCCTAGTATAAAATTTCATAAAAACATAAACAAAGAACAGAGATTATGCAAGTATCAGATACACTACCCCGAACTCATGATAAACAATAACTCTTCTTCATTTAGTATGATACGGATTTGCAGTTTTTATTTAAAAATAATAAAAAGTATAAAACCTAGTATACAATTTCATAAAAACATAAACAAAGAACAGAGATTATGCAAGTATCAGATACACTACCCCGAACTCATGATAAACAATAACTCTTCTTCATTTAGTATGATACGGATTTGGAGTTTTATTTAAAAATAATAAAAAGTATAAAAACCTAGTATACAATTTTATAAAAACATAAACAAAGAACAGATATTATGCAAGTGTCAGATACACTACCCGGAACACATGATAAACAATAACTCTTCTTCATTTTGTATGATACGGATTTGGAGTTTTAATTAAAAATATTAAAAAGTATAAAACCTAGTATAAAATTTCAAAAAAACATAAACAAAGAACAGAGATTATGCAAGTATCAGATACACTACCCCGAACTCATGATAAACAATAACTCTTGTTCATTTTGTACGATACGGATTTGGAGTTTTAATTAAAAATATTAAAAAGTATAAAAACCTAGTATACAATTTTATAAAAACATAAACAAAGAACAGATATTATGCAAGTATCAGATACACTACCCGGAACACATGATAAACAATAACTCTTCTTCATTTAGTATGATACGGATTTGGAGTTTTATTTAAAAATAATAAAAAGTATAAAACCTAGTATAAAATATCATAAAAACATAAACAAAGAACAGAGATTATGCAAGTATCAGTTACACTACCCCGAACTCATGATAAACAATAACTCTTCTTCATTTAGTATGATACGGATTTGGAGTTTTATTTAAAAATAATAAAAAGTATAAAAACCTAGTATACAATTTTATAAAAACATAAACAAAGAACAGATAATATGCAAGTGTCAGATACACTACCCGGAACACATGATAAACAATAACTCTTCTTCATTTTGTACGATACGGATTTGGAGTTTTAATTAAAAATATTAAAAAGTATAAAACCTAGTATAAAATTTCATAAAAACATAAACAAAGAACAGAGATTATGCAAGTATCAGATACACTACCCGGAACACATGATAAACAATAACTCTTGTTCATTTTGTACGATACGGATTTGGAGTTTTAATTAAAAATATTAAAAAGTATAAAAACCTAGTATACAATTTTATAAAAACATAAACAAAGAGCAGATATTATGCAAGTATCAGATACACTACCCGGAACACATGATAAACAATAACTCTTCTTTATTTAGTATGATACGGATTTGGAGTTTTATTTAAAAATAATAAAAAGTATAAAACCTAGTATAAAATTTCATAAAAACATAAACAAAGAACAGAGATTATGCAAGTTTCAGATACACTACCCGGAACACATGATAAACAATAACTCTTGTTCATTTTGTACGATACGGATTTGGAGTTTTAATTAAAATTATTAAAAAGTATAAAAACCTAGTATAAAATATCATAAAAACATAAACAAAGAACAGAGATTATGCAAGTATCAGATACACTACCCCGAACTCATGATAAACAATAACTCTTCTTCATTTAGTATGATACGGATTTGGAGTTTTATTTAAAAATAATAAAAAGTATAAAAACCTAGTATACAATTTTATAAAAACATAAACAAAGAACAGATATTATGCAAGTGTCAGATACACTACCCGGAAGACATGATAAACAATAACTCTTCTTCATTTTGTACGATACGGATTTGGAGTTTTAATTAAAAATATTAAAAAGTATAAAAACCTAGTATACAATTTTATAAAAACATAAACAAAGAACAGAGATTATGCAAGTATCAGATACACTACCCGGAACACATGATAAACAATAACTCTTCTTCGTTTAGTATGATACGGATTTGGAGTTTTATTTAAAAATAATAAAAAGTATAAAAACCTAGTATACAATTTTATAAAAACATAAACAAAGAACAGATATTATGCAAGTGTCAGATACACTACCCGGAACACATGATAAACAATAACTCTTGTTCATTTTGTACGATACGGATTTGGAGTTATAATTAAAAATATTAAAAAGTATAAAAACCTAGTATACAATTTTATAAAAACATAAACAAAGAACAGAGATTATGCAAGTATCAGATACACTACCCGGAACACGTGATAAACAATAACTCTTCTTCATTTAGTATGATACGGATTTGGAGTTTTTATTTAAAAATAATAAAAAGTATAAAAACCTAGTATACAATTTTATAAAAACATAAACAAAGAACAGATATTATGCAAGTGTCAGATACACTACCCGGAACACATGATAAACAATAACTCTTCTTCATTTAGTATGATACGGATTTGGAGTTTTATTTAAAAATAATAAAAAGTATAAAACCTAGTATAAAATTTCATAAAAACATAAACAAAGAACATAACCATAATTGATGAACAGCTTTTCGTAGACTATAAAAAGGAATATACAAAAGCAAATAAATACAACCATTATTTCATTTCATCAGTATTTGTCAATAAAAATCAATCATGAATTTTGTACTAATTATGTAAACACGTAATGATCGATTCTGTCATGAAGCAGTTACTGAAGCAATTTCAAACATCTGTATCAAACAGCGTAATTTGCTAAATTAACAAAGTTATAGCACCAAGCTGTCATTCCTTGAATGATATTATTTAAATAATTTCAAAACCAACTTAATTGAAATTACATTAAATATGACTTAGAGAAAATAAATATATATAAATTTATAGGTTAAGGTCGTACACAAAACATCTTTCCATCGGTCTCAAACAAAATAACATTTAATTACCGATTTTAACAAAAAGTATTATACCTATTACATAATGCCTTAAAACATACCCATACATAAATGAAGAACAGCTTTTCAAGAGCCAAAACGAAACAAAACAATTATGCTGGTAAATACAGAAATAAATTTTTAATCTTTTTTTGTATTTAAAAAGTGTAATTAAAATTACCTATATAAAGACTTTCTGAAGACATATTCTAACATACAATAAATATTATCATATATTTCCCAATTTAAAAATACATAACGTACTTTGCAATCGACATCCTCAACTAAATACTTTTTCCCTTAACGTATTTTCAATTCTAAATATTTTACACTTTATACTCGGTTCAATTGAAAAGTCATTACTAAAACCATTTTAAAGGCATGTAATAATCAGCTTACATCGCTCAATTATTCAAGGTATAAAGTCAATCATTGTTTTATTTCCTTTCTAATTTTACTTGGGTGATATTAATTTTTTAAAACCAACATAAACGGAATTTTAAATTACGTATATATATATATACAGTATACTTACAGTATATATATATATATATATATATATATATATATATATATATATATATATATATACAGTATATATAAGTGTATTAGAGTGTATATATATATATATACAGAATATAATGTTTATAGATGTTTATGGATTTACGCAGCGTCTTCTTTGTCAACCTTATACAAATTGTTCTCAGGAATACGACCCTGCACACATCATACCAAAATATCTTTATTTTAGGTTGAAAAAAGATAATTTATGACCCCATCCTAATCCTACCTACATCACCAATGGCTTCAATCCTTGCTAATCGATAATGCTATTAATGGCTAACAGTTATAGAACTACAAATAAATATCTCCAAAACGTAACAATCAGTTGTGGAAAAGCTTTTTTCAGAACCAGAATCAGACAAACCATAACAGGTATAAAAACAGTTTAGTTCTTTTTAGTCATTACTAGTATTTTATTTTATAACTGAAAGTATTGACTGACAATTTTTACCTAACTCTTCATCTCTATAAAATATTTCACCTGGCAGTATTAGGAAACAATTTTTATGTTTGAATTAATCAGCTTTGTCCATTACTCCAGTTATGTAAACAAAGTAGTCTTTGGAAAGCTTTTTAATTTAGCTCATATGATAATAACTCAATGTCTTTAAAGGAATCTCTAATTTATTGGTTTCCAAACTGAGGGGTGCAGCACCTTCGAGAGGCATGAAGCCAAGTCAGGGGAAACGCAAGAGCAGTTGGAAAATAGTAAGATGAATTCTCTTTTAGTTTAAATTAAGTACAATATTTATCAAAATTTAAAACTGAATTTTCACCTCAGATTTGTTTTACATCGGTATTTTTATTGATTGTGATGATCAGAAAATTTAAATGAAATGTATATGTTAGTAATAGATATATAAGTAAAGGTTGTGAAGATTTTGTAAACTTGAAATTAAATCAACATGACATTACGAATCGAGTGTTGCCGTTCAACTTTACTTTGTAAATTAAAACTTGAAATGTTATGTGTCATGTATCTTTTGAAAGTATGTATATATAAATAAATTGCTTTCAATATATATATATATATATATATATATATATATATATATATATATATATATATATATATATATATAAATATGTGTATGTATAAATATATATTATATATATATAAATAAATATATATATATATATATATATATATATATATATATATATAAATATATATATATATATATATATATATATATATATATATATATATATATATATATATATATATATGAAATCTGTTTCTTTTCATGTGTCCATACCATTCTTTTATAGTGTAAAGTGAAGGGGGCATGAGAGGATGTCATCTCTAGAGGAGGGGGCGTGGACCCAAAACGTTTGGGACCCCCTGTTCTAATTGAAATTCTATTTTGCGATTAATGAGAAATATAGGCTTGAGCAACGTCTTAGTAAGAAAACCAAGCCCTATTAAAAGTTGGAAATAACAAACTTTTAAAAATAAATTTAAATAGTTTATATTTTTAAGCAATTTTACATTTTGTAACACTCTCAAGTAATTGCGTATAACATATAAAAGAATTTATATTTTTAATTTTTACTTAATAATAAGATCGAGCCGACATAAAAGAAAATCTTTGTTTTCTTATGTGAACACTTGGTACTGTAACGTAGGGAGTAAGGCGCTCCTAGCGGGCAAATGATATAAAATATCGTACGAGATGGTCAGTTAAGGGAATCGAGGGAGATCACGCCATGTTACATAACATGGAGTGACTTCAGCAACCAATGAAATACGTATGTAAAGTGGGGGATTCTGGCGAGACGGGCTTCGGGCGTCCATCCAACCAGCCACTTCAAGCCAGGTCTTTTGACGAGACAGTTGTGAAGGGCAGATTACCCTAATATTTCGGATATTTTTTTAGAAAACCAGCAATCATTCAAGAATTAAATATGTTGAGGCCGGCAGTACTTTAATACGTCGTACGTAAGGAAGAAGGCGAAGCATTTCGATGAGTTTCTTTAATTAAATTTTGTACCTTTTTGGGTAAGTGCAGTTATGTGAAAGTGATGTGCTGTGCTAAATTGAAAATAATAGTGTGATACAAGCTACGTGGTTGATAAGGTACATTTTAGTGTAATAAGGATAAATGTATCGTAATACTACCTAAATTAAATACTGCAATTGTATAACACATAAACGGTAACTCCAATCGTTTCGTGATTGTTAGATACAAATAAAAACTAAATTTTATGACTTAACTTACCACCTAACGGCATTTTCAATGATATTTAACTTGTAATAATAAATTAGTTAGCAGTAATTTAATGGGTGATTTCTTAACACAGTGATTTGTAATTTGTTTAAATTCTGACATTTCACATTAAAATTACATTTTTATTGTCTTATAAACATGCAATAGTTATTACGTACGTAACCTAGTTCTATCCCCAAGATTTGGAAGGGCGTCACAGACAGACAGTTTATGCCTGAGCCGTGACGTAGGACTAGATGCCCTTGTAAGTAAATATTAATTGTTGGAATAAGCAAAATAACATATTAAATAAAGATAAATTCCTAGGAAGAAGGGCAAATCGTTACAATTTTAATAAAATATTATAAAATTTCAAGAGGTTTAAAATTGTTAAAATAATTCTGTACTATAACATTACAGTATAAGCAATGTTATGTAAAATTTAAAATCCACACACAAAAGATATATATTTCGAAACCCTATATATATATATTTAAGCATTGATTTTAATATTGAAGTTCAATGATTTTAACTCTCACGGTATATAAGGAATTAATGCGGTATATACTACGGATATATTAACGGCCTAATGTTTTGTCCATGACTTTTAAACCATTCAGGATAAAATAATTTTACACAAGTACATAATTCAAGATTTATTTGTGTTTTAGTTCCCGAAGGCGAATCAATTTCATTTAGTTTACCAGTCACCACCAGTGGTGAGAGTAAACAACAATCAGAGGAAATAATATATAAAAAAATAAAAAAGTTTTATATTTATCACAGATGTGGTAAAATAAATCTGTACTTATTAACAACGACCGAAGTTTATATTAAAATAATTATAGAAATATCTTATATTTGCTTTAAAATAATTAAATAATTTCATTTTATAAATAAACGTATACCGAGCATTTAAATCAACAATAACAGTTAAATTATTTTCAAAATAGTAAATTTGTTCAATACTGTTAGATATAAAGTTATGCACTTTTTGGCCAATAACTTTTTTAAATTTAATGCCAGTTATTAACGATTAATCTTTTATATAGGCTAATGACAGATCACAGACAGTTTTTCTTTTTTTAACACTCAACGTTTCTATTTTTTATTAAAACATAATAAAAATCAACAAATTACAGAACTCTTAATAAATATCCATTTACAAGTCTAAAAACTTAACAAGAAAATTTTTGAAATGTAAATGGATATTTATTAAGAGTTTTGTAATTTGTTGATTTTTATGATGTTTTTTATAATGTTATGTAATTTATAAATGGTAAGGTATGTTGTATAATTGTTTAATTAAAACTGAGCTCTTGAAAAGGAATTTCGGAAAGAAATTCAAAACGTTGAGTGTTAAAAAAACAATAAATTTACAGCACAAAAAGGATAATATAACATTAAACTTTACTCTTCACTGTAGACATTTTAGTAAGCTCTTCAGTCTTTTGTCGAAAGATATTTTAACTCAATTCGAGCTAAAATTAGGTAACTTAGACTGTTTATAGGGAAAGAGAATTCTCGCAGGAGAATATAGTTCATTATCAATTGCTAGAGAATATATAATGATGTACTAAGTCTTTTGTAAAACATTTTTATTCCAACATTTTGCTAAAATTATTCGGCGACTCACTCTACTTGCAGGATTAAGACAAGTAATATTTATTCTATAGCAGAGAATATAATATTGCTTTGCGAAAAACATTGGTATAATTAATTCCTCAAACTGAAATAAGGTGAACAATGTAAGCTGATATTTTGCTCATTGAAGATTAAATTACAAATCACCTCTGCCCAATATTTAACCAATCAATCTGTTTCTTATAGGGTGTGTCTTCGTCAATCATAAAATTCGTATTTGATATCTTTCTATTATAAAAATAGAACGACCAAGCGCAAATAAAAATACTTGTATAAATTAATGAAAACATGTTTGAACGTTACCCATCCATTCGTACGTAACCGAGTCTCGGTAATATACGACTACTGTACTTTAACAACTGGAGTAAAGCAACCGATCGTGTGATATTCGTTTGTTTCTAGTTTGTAATAAAAGAAAATTTTACATAAAGCAATAAATTGAGTTTTTACGTCCCAGTTTATGCGTGTAAAACTTTTTTATAACTTACTTTTGAAATTGACTTTTGCCTGAAACCTTGTTTATGCGTTTTGAACAACAGCAATATTCACGAAAGAAATAGGCGAAACTGGATATTCATACAGTAATATATTTAGTGCATATTGTGTGGGTGTATGCGTAGATATATGTGTGTGTGTGTGTGCGCGTGTGTGTGTTTGTGTGTGTGTGTGTGTGTGTGTGTGCGTGTGGTCGCGCTAGTGAGCTCGCGTGTAATTTTAACAATTTTGTAATTCATTGAATAATTTTCCTGTTTCAGCAAAAAGTATTTTTATTTTACCTTAACAAAATGAATAGACTTTACTTGTATTTAAACTAACATGTAATAACCTTGTAGATAAATAAATATGCAAATCTACTGCACGTAATGGAAATAAACTAAGACTGAGATCTATCTTAGAAGCCAATTAAGAGAAGTTTCTATAAATAGGCCTATACAGTAAATAATATGGATAATATAAGCATAGATAAGTTTCAGACAAATTGTATAGGCACTCTACCTCGTCGCTTGCGGAGAGGTTTTACGCTGAAAACAACCACGTTGTGAATACTCTCGCTCTGAAAACCTCCTTAGGCTTAGCGTTTATGAGGACAGGTCTGGAAGTATTGTGACCGACTTTTCTCACGGCTTTTATTTTTTTGCTAACTGAAATTATTGAGCTATGAGTCTATGTATTAACAAGAAAATATGTGGCAGTTTCTGTAAATTTTATTTGGAATTAACTATTTTATTTCCTTTACGCTCTTACACGACGTTTCACTCAATTCATTTGCGTTTTAAGCCGGCCTATGCTTTCAATGTATTGATCAGTGTATTTAAATCTGACTCCTTTCATACTGTACAGCATTAAATTCAAATGTGCAAAACAATTTCCAACGAATTGAGTAGTGTATTACCCAGAATGCGGTGTAGCCGCCGTCTCTCCCTAGTGTGACGTAAGGAAATGTGAGTGGGTGAGCATGTGGAATGCACATCTATATGAAACAATGCTAATTGGATTAAAGCTATAACAAATATATTAGGGAATTTGGTGTATAGAAAAATGTAAAGCCAGGTGTCTTGGTAAAATAATGAATCTGTGTTCTCTATTCGACCCACACCTTATCCGTCAGTGATTCATAATATCCGTTTATTTGTATTGCCATATTCTGAATATGGTCCTTGGAGAAAATGTAGGTATGCTATACAGTTTTTGTAAAGCTATGTAAATCTTGTTATAGAGGCGGCATTATGATAGGTCGTGTTACGTCATAATATGGCTTCGAGAATGGAACGTACACTGGCCTCTTAAATTAGTTTTAGAATTGTTTTTGTTATATATACTCTGAATTGGAAATCAATGGACTATGGTTTCTCTTATTCTTCAAAGTCCGAAGGTGTGCTCTATTAATATTTAACCAAGGCTGCCTTTATGCATTCTAAATTTATAAAATATATTTTATTATTTTTGGTATTAATATTCCATTTTTCTTAATTAGTGTATTGGTTGAAAAGTGTATAATGGAATTAGGTTACATCTGAGCTAGGTAAATAATTTTGCTCTTTTTTTTCTATACTCAAACTCAACTTTCTCATTTAAAATTAATAATGAATACCTATTTATCTCTAACACGTTTTCATTCTATTTAATCCTAATGTATATTTTGATAATAATTGACCTTTTCCTCAGGAATCGGTTAAAAGAATATTGTAATCTGGTTATTGTATCACATTCCCCTCAAGATAAATGAATTACAATCGAAATAACGTTATGTGAACTATAGAGAAACAAATTATGTGTGTGTGTGTGTTACAAGTAAAATAATAATTACGGCTCTGATAACTTTGTTTAGGATGGATCCCGCTATAATTATTTGCCCTACATAATAAAGAAAACACGTGCTGGGATAGATAAATGTTTCAAAATTTTTTTTTATGCAGCCAGAGATATATTAGCATAACAACAGCTTTCGTTAATTATCGTCAATGGAAACTTATAAATCTAGACTCTTCATGGACGGTAATCCATCACGTTTCAGCTTTACTCCGTTTTCTTTATTAACGTTAAGTAATGAAACATTTTAATTATCTAATATCTAAAAAGTTAAAACGTTTTAAACTATTAATTACATTTTCGAAATATTTTCCAACCGCAGATCAGTCTTCACACACATACCTGAACAATAATGACCCACTTGTAAAATAATTAAGTGGAATTATTTACTGGGTTTTATTTGTTTTTAAAGTATGGGAAAATGAAATAAAAAATCTAACTGGGATTTTTATGTAATAGTTTAGTTATAATACATGTGAGTCAAGGTGAAGTTCGACCTATTTAATCCACTGAATTAATCCCATCTTCTCTCTTTGACACTCGTTCTCTCTCCCTCACTACTTTTTCTCTCTCTCTCTCTCTCACACACACACCCATACCCTACACACACACACACACACACATATATATATATATATATATGCCAGAACAAGTTATACAATCCGTCTCTTCACTAATCGCCCCCCCCCCAGTAGTCAGGATGTTGAAGGTTGTCCGAGCGGATATAGAGCCTCTAGATAAAAACCTTTATCATTCTAGGGTATAAACCCACAACATATATTCTTTCCATAATTCTTAAGTTTGTTTTCTATTTTTTCTGCTTGGTATTATTTTGAAACCATTGATCATCATACAAGCGATGACTACTTTTACCTCAGCCCTTCATATTATCTAATACACGAACATAGTCGCCAAGGCAGATAAATTATAGTGAAAAGTAAAATATTTCGTTGAAAAATTTATTCAAGTGCCTATTTATATTGGCACATTACAATATATTGAAAACAGACACAGTAATGACCAGTTATTGTAAATATATATATATATATATATATATATATATATATATATATATATATATATATATATATATATATAATATACATGTGTGTAAGTATGTATATCATATTTATATATATATATATATATACATATATATATATATATATATATATATGTATGTATTATTTTAATAATTCCACAATGATGGCAGAATACAACCTATTATTGTCTATATATATATTAAATATATATAACTACACAGGTTCTACATATGTGATATCCAATTCCTTACCACTTATATTTAATTAAAATACCTATATGGAATATAGGCAATTTCTTTTTTTTATAGTTGACTTTTGAATATTTATTCCGTCATTTCATTTTTAAGCCTTCTCCTACAAGTCTTTCATTTGTCACTGCACACAAATTCAAAAGAATATGATCAATTTCACAAAACCATATAGCTTTGCTACATATAGTTAAAATAATTATTATATGTTAGTTATATATTATATTTAAAACTTCCAAATACTTTCATATTTGTAATTAGAATATTGGCGATTTATGGTGAAATATCACTTTAAATAATATTATTTACTAAAGAGAACTTTTAAATCTACCATTCCGTATTTCATTTTCTAAAACATCATATAGCAATTAGATTAAACCTTATGATAACAGTCAAAGTCCGACAAGCAAACAAACATCCATCCTAGGAAGTCGATAATTGCTTGAGTGCAAATAAAAGCTTTATAACAGCAAAGTCCATCAATTTTATTTTGTTAACGTTTCACAAGTTACGAGTGGAAATAATTATTTGTAGGCCTACTTTATATTTATGCTAACGCTCTAAATACATCTTTCTATTGTGATTGAAAGCAATTTAATTCAGATAATTAGGCCTATATGTAATCATACTACAACTAGTTAGTTAGAATTTTATCTATGTTATTTAGATCGGTTGATTTAACACTACATAGCTGTATGGTAAGGGAAAGACTATAGAACTTAACACGGTTGTGGAAAATGTGGTGATAATATTCTCGTTCAGCATTCGCCTAATCTTGTTTAAATGGTTTGTCTACTACTTTAGAATAAACTTTATAACAAAATATTTCTACAGATAGTTTATTAGAACAGAAAATTTAATTTTCAACGACTGTGATTTATACTGATGAATGTAAAAAAAACACTTTCAGTTGCTAATTACATTTTCTGTTTTTCAAGCAAACTTTCTAACTACATATTAAAACGGAAAAAGTAATTTTTTTATTAATATTATTACGGTGGCGTCAAAAGTATATAATTTATTCGTTTAAACTCACTAAAACCGTTCTGTAAGTATATCTACACTGCAAAACATAGAAAGAATATGACAATTAAATTATGATCAAAGTAACAAAACTTTTTCTAAAACATATGATTAAGTTTAGTTAATATAACTAAAATTAACTGTCACATCACAATCTCATTACATTTTCTGCACATTTATCCTAGGTAGGTTATTCTCGTCTACTATGTATTTATTTTTCCCTCGAGAAATTGTCTTCTTTAAAAATGAGAAAGGTGATATTATAATCATAATAATAAGGAAGACCTAGTTTGTATTAGAGAACCTGAAAATCGTAAGTCTCTGGATTATCGTAAATAGAGTGATATTTTTAAAATAATTATCTGTAAAATTACAAATTTTAATTACTTCAGTCGTCATGATAATGCATTCTTCAAATGTCGATTAATTAATTTCATTTAATTAGTAGTTAATACAATTGTTACAATATATTTAACAATTAATTTAATAAATAATAAGGGTGTGTACATCCAGTTTAACGGACAAGAGGGGAGAGTTCTAAAGAAGAATTTCCCTACTGCTACCAATGACTATCTCAAAAGCAAATCTGTTGTTCTTTTTGACAAAACGTCCCACGTATCCTACTCCCCCCCTAACCATTTTTATGTCCTACATTTGCAAAATATTTATCCAATACAAGCTAATACATTTCGATTCTCAGTGTAGTACAGGATTTCAACCAAGCTTCGATTGTAGAATCTATATCAGCTCAAGTACAGGAATAGCTATTAATTTTAAAACTATTCCGCCGAATAGGGAATTAGAAATTTCACTCTACACCTATTCAAAATGACGTCGAGGGAATATTCAGTTATTGTTCTTTCAATAGAAGAATTTTTAAAAGTCATTAATTGAGTTGAATAACGATGCTGCTTCAGGATTTGAATTTTTATCAATGTCGGAAGGGAAATAGAGTAAAGTAAATATAGTAAAGAAATAGAGTAAACCATTATGGCGTGACGATATCTGTAAGAGAAGAAATACACCTTGGTAGAAAGATGGTCGACAAGGTATTTTTAGCCAGACAAGGTGATATTTACCCAGAAATAAATGCGCAGTTTTCCTGACGGAGAAATCTAACCCAAAAAAATATTGTTTGTCCGAAAATGCACCAATTCAACAAAGTAGATAAAACTAAAACCTTCCCTTTACTTGTTACAATGTGTTCTTGTCTGTTGTGAATTTCAAATATTTGTTATGATAATTCTGTTCGTTGTGTGGTAAAAATCCAGATTGGTTGACAGTTTCTAGAATAGCATATTGTTTAATATACAATTTTATTTTATACGACTGAGTAAATAATCGTGAGTGAAAAAGTTGAAGTTATATTTTCCCGCATTAAATGCACCACGCCAGTTCTTTACCAGCGGGTTACGTGGTTGCACTGATATTAAAAGTTATAAAAGGCATTGGTGATCAATTTAATGAAGTTTGGAATTTCAAGTCAATGTAGTTATTCATCACTTCTAGTGTTACAATTCTTTTTGAATTATATTTCAATTAGTATAATTGTGTTTTCTCATATCTACGAGTATTTTCTGACGTATTTCCAGTATTCCACGGGTCCAGTTAGCAGGTCAACAGAAATTATACTTTATTAAAATTCCAATAATTATACTTAAACACGGATGTGCATGATCAGTGGGTATGAATAATAGCCGGAAGCAGATCTAATCATACGTTAACAGCCCAGGGGAACATGGAGGCTACAATTACCATTAGCCAGGGGACGATTAAAAAGAATTAATTATTAAGCACCACTGGCGCTTGAGGAGGTCCTTAATAGTGATAGTCAGAGAGATAGAAAATTTTGGGGCTGAGAACAAACATTTGGCAAAAGATAATACGGATCAAAACGGCGAACACAAGAGAGACTATGAATATATGTATATATATATATATATATATATATATATATATATATATATATATATATAGGCCACTAGAAGATAGAGTTTACTTCTGTACTTTAACATTGAAGATAAGTTTGAAGTTTAAGAAAAGATAGGTTTCGACGAAAATATCCTGAATATATTATCCTGCATTAGTTGTTTTGACAAGTAATTATATATGTTAATATTGCAAGTTCATGAATAAATTATGGTTATATATTTTTATTCCACCTTAAAATTAGGTTTCAAATCCGAGATTATTAGTAATTATAATAAAATAATTGTTGTTGTTGTTATGTGTGTGTGTTTGTGTGTGTGTGTGTGTATGCGTGTGTGTGTGTGTGTGTGTGTGTGTGTGTGTGTGTGTGTAATTTAATACCTTAGTTGGGAGAGAAAACACAAACACCCACACTTACGCACACTTAAACACACACACACACACACACTTAAACACACACACACACACACACACACACACACACACACATATATATATATATATATATATGAAAAAAGAAAATAATTCGAGGTAAATTGTACCGAAAACTCAAATTAGACCGAAATACTTTCCCATCCATTACAAAAATAGGAATTCCAATAAACCCTAATACTATAATTTAAAATGAAGTCTTTAAACATGAGGTCTTTCAAGTACATGAAAATTTTATTGAAAGCCAGTCTCATTTCCTTTGTTTAGAATAATTTATTATTTCCTACAATAATTCATTGAAATAAACCTGAATAATTATATCCGATGATGTGGTACTGTTTTTTAACGAAAATCTTTGAACCGTAAAATTCATTATTCTATTCTTGTGTTGTGTTTTCTTATATTTTAAACATACACATCTTTACTTATATAGGTTTTATAATAGTTTGTGTTCGATTCAAAACCTCAAAACGTCTTGCAGCGATTGATATCAAATTATGCTACGACGTACGACCCGCATCAATGATTATTTATGTCTATTTTCGATGTCAGTTCATACCGATGAAAGCTTTTTTTTAGTAAACATCTGTGTACCACGCTATCTGCCAACATAATAGCTAACAACAAGTACAGTTACATGCTAAACTTTACCTGTTCATAATTACAATGAAATTAAACAAAAACAAACTTATTCACTTACAACCAATTCAGATTATTATACTGTTTTAAGTAATCGAAGAACATAAGTGTGATCTGCGTCGTAAGTAAGTACAGGCTAAATGAAAGTACCAACTCTACTCGTGGTATGAATTAGCGCCTTGTACAGTTTCAACATTGATGTTTTCCAGTCCGATGTTAAATCAAGCATTCCAGATTGACTATTGAAAATAAGAGCCATTATTATCGCTAAATGCAAATGAACTGAGAAAAAATCTCTAAACAGATTGATTCTAAAAATGGTTCAATTAAAAGAATATCATAGAATAAGCATTGCATTACAGTAACCTTTGAAGTAGGTCTTTAACCTTCTATGAAATGTATGTTTCTTTCTCATATGTCATCTATGCATGACATTGTAAGCCGAGGTACAGCTAATATATATATACATATATATATATATATATATATATATATATATATATATATATATATATATATATTCGTATATATATATATATATATATATATATACATATATATATATATATATATATAAACATGTATTTATATATATAAATCCATATAATAAATTTAATTTTATAATATATATATATATATATATATATATATATATATATGGTTACATTACACTTTCATAAACAAAAATTTGTATTTTATTTTTCAAAATGCCTATATATATATATATATATATATATATATATATATATATATATATATATATATATGGATACATAACACTTTCAAAACAAAAATTTTTATTTTATTTTTGAAAGTGCCTACTACCAATCAGCGAAAACCTTCCTCGTGTGACAAAAATAAAATACAATTTCTTGCTTTTGAAAACGTTGTTTATCCATACATGTATGTATATATATATATATATATATATATATATATATATACAAATATATATATATATATATACATAATAAATATGTAATACATATTGGAATGGTCTATCACTTACTTTTCTTGAAGAAGCAGATACAATAATTAGCAAAAGCTTGGTAAAATATTTAAATTGAAAACAATTCCTGTTCTAAAAATTATTTTTAGTTTATATATATATACATATATATATATATATATATATATATATATATATATGTGTGTGTGTGTGTGTGTGTATACATAATATGTTTCTATTAAAACCTAAAAATATATCTTTTCTTGAAGAAGCAGATACAATAATTAGCAAAAGCTTGGTAAAATATTTAAATTGAAAACAATTCCTGTTCTAAAAATTATTTTTAGTTTATATATATATATATATATATATATATATATGTGTGTGTGTGTGTGTGTGTGTGTATACATAATATGTTTCTACTAAAACCTAAAAATATATCTTCAATGGTTCAAAGTTTAATCTATAACAGGATTTCCTTAGGTTTGGATTATTTCTGACAATTGAATATTTATTTAAGTAATTAAAAATTATGGTCATAATCAATTATAAATATACCATCCATAAATTTATTTGCTGAAGTAATTTTCAAATTCACTTTTGGAACTATGGACTTTTGGAACTATAGGTGAACTATACTAATTCTAGATTTTTACATCAGGTCGGAACAGTTTGTGTGTTACGATCTGATGCTTGACAATCTGAGTTTTGCCCCAGCGGAAAGCGCATGACCACCAATAGAGCCTGCGTCGAATGGTGAGACAGATTCATTCAGTTCTTCGGCGACTTCTCTATCAAACAAACGGGTTTGTTTCAACATGTTTAACCGTGCGAAGTTTTAAAACTAGGAAAATGTTTGATTTCAAAGTTAATCTGGTTGATAAAATAATTATAATGTTGTGTTTTAAAATAGTGTGTTTGGAAATATAATTTTTAAAAAAATTGCGTTTTTATGCATTTGATTATTATAAAATTATTTACTTTATCACAGGTAGATATATCTAAGAATATAATAGTTATTCGTAAAAATAATCCACGAATTTTATTTTAATTAGTCTAATGAAAAAAACCTGACACTAAGGTGTCATAAAGAAGTAAATAGGTAAATGCTTATAGAAATTAACTTATAGATTAGCCTAATAGTTTCTCTAATAGTTAAAATTTGTATTTATTATTTGTATAATTATATTTTAAAAAATTATTGGAAAGATTATAAATAATGTTAATTGATCATCTAGTCGGAAACAAAATCCACGAATTTTATTTTAATTATTCTAAATGAAAAAAACCTGACACTAAGTGTCATAAAAAAGTAAATAGGTAAATGCTTATAGCAATTAACTTATAAATTATCCTAATAGTTTCTCTAATAGTTAAAATTTTTATTTGTTATTTGTATAATTATATTTTAAAAAGTTATTGGAAAAATTATATATAATGTTAATTGATCATTTAGTCGGAAATAACAGATTAAAAACAGTTTTAACCTAACTCTCTTTACATTGGCTACCAGTTTCTGCAGTAATGTTCTCTAATAAGCCAGTTATTCAGAAATGACTAGTGGAAACGGCTAATTGTTAACAATGATAATGAACGCTGCAGACTTCAATTAGGTAATTGGCAAACTAGATCTATTTGACCGGATGTTATTAAGTTTAGAGACAAACCTAACATTAATATTGTATCTCTATGTGTAAAGAATGTATGTATAAAAATTGTAACTATGACGTTTATAAAAATTTAGAAAAACAAGGTCTGTATGCCTTAGAAATAAATTTAAAAATAATAACAACAATATAGTACATTTTTTTTAATTATAAAAAAAGATTTAATTTTTTTATGTAATTTATGTAGATGAATTAAGAACTTACAGGTAGTAAATTAAAATGGTATATATATATATATATATATATATATATATATATATATATATATATTCAAATATACTCAACTAATATATTGTTCGGGGTTTCTTTTTCCTATAGTAATCCAGAAGATAACTTTAACTTTCATTGGGCCGCCTTATAGAAATGTGTGCATACTGTAGTAAATTATAAATCTATAAAAAATAGAAATCATATATGGATAGTATTAAACAAATTAAAAAAATAAACTTTGTTATTAAACATCACGCTTATATGAATTAAATCCAATCTTGATTTATTAAATTATTTGAAATCTAATATTTTTAATTATTAGTTAATTACATGTTATCCAAAAAGATGTTTATTTTAAATTATATAAATGTAAACGACTAAAACCTATATCTGTAAAACCAATACTTGTTTAAGTGTTCTTAAAAGTTACTATAATATTTTGAATAATATTCTGTAATATTTAAATTTAAAAAAATTGGATTTGTAAAATTTAACGTAGATTATTTATATTTCGAAACAGATAAATGTTGTGTTATCAAAATTATGTTTTATATTTTACTCACTAATCCAAACCTGCTCTCAAGTATCGTTTTTATTTTTAGTATTAATTCAGGATGTTTGCCTATTTTAATTTTTACACCAAACTCATTATTGACAAAGATTAAATAAACAAAAGTTTAATGAAATGCTGTCTATTTTTGTACAGCCTATATATACTCGATACAAAATATTTTACATGTGTGTGTTATTGAAATTCATAATAGTTTAAACGTAGGAAGCAATATTTTATTGAATGCAAAATTTTAGGTGAACTTGGAAGGGAATTATATGATATTTCTTTTATTTCATTTATGCAATATTTTTATAATACTTAGAAATAATTTAATGAGCTTAAAAAACCTGATGATTTTATATAATAGTTATTAATTATATAATTTTTATTCAAAGCGAATAACGTTTAAAAAAACAATAAACTTGGTAATAAATTAATATAATGTATAGGTATGACAATATATGATATAGTTATTTGTGTAATACAGTTATTATAATATAAGGTTAAAATAGTGATTAGTTTAAAATAAGGAATATATATATATACATATATAATATAATATATATTCTTGTGTATTAATAAAGAAATAAAACAATTTACAAATACGAGAATAATTTATTGAAATCACAATACAAAGCTTTTCGTTGGCAAACAGTAGCAACTTCTTCAGGAATACTAAAGACTTCTAGTATTTTTGATGATGTTGGTACTGTTTGCCAACGTAAAGCTTTCAATTGTGAATTCAATAAATTATTCTCGTATTTGTAAATTGTTATATATATATATATATATATATATATATATATATATATATATATATATATATACATATATATTAACATCTTAAATTTATGTAAGAGGAATCCATTATGTGCAGAAGAGCTTAATCAATACTATTACTTAACAAATATTTAAAGCTATTTTTAGTATAAATTTTTTTATCCTAATTTATTCTTACACTTAAAATGTAATACTGCATATAAAACCTTATAGGTAAAAGCTTAGTTTATGAAAATAAAATACTTTCCCACAAAGTAAAATGTAAATAAAGAGGTACTCTGAGATAAATTTAAATTATTTATGTCAAACAATTTTACTATAATTGGAAATGGGTTACGTGTTTTAATTACCCTACACATATTGAAACGAAGTGGCCCATCGTTTCTAGCGCCTAAGATTTTTTTGTTTTATTCCCTACGTCAGTTTCATATGGATACTTTTCCACCAACTAATCCTGTACTTTCAATATGAATAAACCACGTCCACGCACTCTGTATCAATTGATTCCTCTGGCTTTCAATAGATCCAACTGCTTTCTACTCTGGCTAGATATTTTGTTTGCTATAAGCTTCTAGATTTAGCAGTCCGATCAATACATGTATGTAATACTGTATCCCATGTCCCTCTCAGGTAGATCTTGAACGATTTAATTTGAATTTGAAAATTATTTTCCGTCACCGATGCTACCATTTACCTTTTATCTTTAGCTGAAAAACTGTCAGTAAAATTAAATTAATTAAACGATTAAAATCGAGTAATTGAACCTATTGAATTACCTTCATAGGCCATTGTAGAGTATGAATTAACTGAACACAAAATTATGTAATACCACACAAAATTATCGTGTATAATAATAAAACTAGTGTATTGATAAAACTAATACCAAAATAACATACAAACTATTCAGTATAACACTTGATTATCATTCTAGATTTAACATACTTTAGAATATAGTTACACTGCAAACGAATGTACTAGTATCTTCTTTTATAAAGTTAACGGGTTTTATTTATTTATTTTTTTTTTTTGCTTTAGGTAATAGTTTACATTATTAGAAATATTTTTAAAAGATGTGATGGAATAAAATATACAAAAAAAAAATTTAAAACCAGATTTATTCTTTATAAGGTTATTTTGTACAAGGTACAGTAAATTAAAAGGTCCAAAGATATTCCTTCTCATTGAAATTTATTATCTATCAGGCTATTTAAGTGACTGCTTTTGTTGTAATTGTATTTGTTTTATTGATAATAATAACTTATCACGCGGATGACGATAAAATTATGAGAAATCACTTATTACTTGTAAGTACACAGTAAAAAATTATATATATATAATTACATTATTGTAATTCACATTCCTGATGATGTTGGTACTGTTTACCAACGAAAAGCTTTGAATATAAATTAATAAATATTCTTGTATTTGAATAACCTATGTTGTTTAATATATATATATATATATATATATATATATATATATATATATATATATATATATAAGATAGAGAGAAAGAGCAGTAAGTGGGTGGTTGAAGGACAATAGAACAAATCTCTCCAGACATGTGAGCCCGCATTCACAGTCACACACACACACACACACACACACCTATGTATATACTAATTCAAAGCCTCTTTACAATCCTCACTTTTATATGTCTCATTATATACTATATTTACCGTTATTTCAGGATATAATTTAATTAAAATATATAGGCTATATTTTACTGATGTACTAATTTATTTTCATCCGAAAATCATATCGTTATGAATTGAAGCCATTATTGCTTCTTTTATTTTCATTTTTAAATGAATAAATATTCCTATAACTACATTTTCGCATGCAAATACACTCTGAAAATATTTTGAAGAGCCTATTTATTTAAAGCAAATATCTTTTATTAGGAATTAGTTAAGCAATTTTGCTTTATACTTTACAATAAGTCTCGGTGTCATAGCCCCTTATTAATCGTTCCTTAGTAATCGTCTTACACCCTTATTTTCTAGAAAGTAAAACTTCAATAATGCTACAACTATTCATTGTTTTCTCTTTCTATATATTTCACCATCGCTATCAATTTCTCTTTACTTTGTATCCCTCTATCTTTCAATTTCTCTGTCTTCTTTTGTCGGTCTGTTTGTCTGCTTACTACTCGACTTTTCATCTGTATGCCTATGTTTCGCCATCACTCATATTTTCATTTAATCCCTTTCTTTCGCCTTCTGATAGTATGGCTCAATCTATCTCTGTAACCATGCTTGCTAAGGTCTGTCTTTCTCATTTTCTATCGATATACCTTAGACTTTGTATTTCACCTTGTGTAATCCTTCCTATATCTCTATTTTTCCGTCCTATTCCCCTCTTTCTCTCTCTGCCCATATCTCTAGCTTTTCGTTTTTGCTCCATTCCTATATCTTTCTACTTGCTCAACTGTTTATCAATCTGTCTATCTCTCGCCTTATATCTTTCTCTCCGGATGCCTATTTGTTTCACTCTCTACCTGAATGATTGCCGGTCTTTATTTTTATATACCTGTATCTATCTGACCGTCTGTGTTTCTCTTTCTCTCTCCATCCCTCTCTCTACTATTTCTTTCTCTCTTTTTCACTAACATTTATTACCTCATTTTGTCTATTTGCATGCTTGACTTTCTACTTGTCTATTCCTCTCCTTCACTCTTTCTCGTTATCTGTCTGTTTGTCTGATTTTCAACCTGTAAGCTTATCAATCGCTCAATCTCTCTCTCCCTTCATGTGTGTCTTTACCACTGCGTCTATAATTACTCTCATCACTATTACTACTTTTGCTCATAGGCTGAAATATCAACACAATAAGCATGTTCTCTCAAATATTTAACTGCATTTTGTTACATTCTTTCCATAAATGTTCCATAAACAAAGCCATAAACATTCCATAAACATTCTTTTCATAAATAAAGACGTGATTTATTTTAAAATTATAACTGTAATGAGTTATTAGAAATCTAACACTAATTACACCATATTATTCCTGATACTTCTTTCTAATACTAGTGTTTTTTTTAAAAAGATTTCTGACTTAAAATTTAAATCATTATACTCATCTTACTGGAATCTAATTGTATTTATTGTTTTCCATTTTCCATGACTATGTGATTCATTATAATACTTCACGCAACATCATTTTATAAACGTTGAATAGAAGGATATTATATTAGATCGAGGCCCTCTCATTTAGTATAATGCTGTTAACAGTCTCACAGCAAATAAATATTTCTCATATTCTTAATCCTCCTGAGCATTATATTAATAGATTTGAGAAACTAATGAAAAAAAGAGTTAACCTCAAGCAATACAAATTGTAATTACAATTAGGTAGTAGCAAATAAAAGTTATGTTTAGATTTCATAAAATAAACAATGATAATTTCCAAACAAATATACCAAA